>CM054120.1:165744586-166944586 GCA_028673005.1 Tanypteryx hageni
GAGGGTGGGGGGAGAGAGAGGGAGGTGGAGAGAGAGGGAGGGGGAGAGAGAGGGAGGGGGAGAGAGAGGGAGGGGGAGAGAGGAGGGAGGGGGAGAGGGGAAGGGGAGAGGGGATGGGGAGAGGGGATGGGGGAGAGGGGATGGGGGAGAGGGGAAGGGGAGAGGGGTTGGGGGAGAGGGGAAGGGAGGGAGGGAGGGAGAGAGACAGGCAGACAGACGACTTTATTAGGGCGAGCTTGAGACTGTGTAGTCCCTTCTTACATTTAACCCTTTCGTCATATAAGTAATTACAATATTTACCAAATAAGAGAAATTAATTACATACAGATTTCAACAAAATACATATACATTACAAGTTAATATATTTTTTAATAGATAACAGAGCATTACCAAAGAATGTTAGTGTTGTGGGTCATAAAAAACTGTGCATCAGTTATGTTTTAACACAGAAAAAATTCCCACTGCGGAAAACATCTACAAAGAGAAGAGAGGTGTAAAAAACAGCGAAAATTTCTAAAATAGTTCAGGGGAAGGAAAAAAAACAATAATATGAGAAACAGAAAAAAACATTCATAAATACATAAATAGAGAGGGAGGGAGGGAGAGAGATGGACGGAGAGGGATGGAAGGAGAGAGATGGAGAGAGAGAGATTGAGGGAGAGAGACGGAGGGAGAGAGATGGTAGGAGAGAGATGGAGGGAAAGAGATGGAGGGAGAGAGATGGAGGGAGAGAGATGGAGGGAGTGAGATGGAGGGAGAGAGATGGAGGGAGAGAGATGGAGGGAGAGAGATGGAGAGAGAGAGATGGAGGGAGAGAGATGGAGGGAAAGAGATGGAGAGAGAGAGATGGAGGGAGAGAGATGGAGGGAGAGAGCAAGGGAGGGAGAGAGGGATGGCGAGATCATTTGACTCTCTAACTAGAGATCGAAAATTCTGTGTACATATAAAGAAATTTATGATACTGAGGAATAAATTACTTGCGCGCAGATACTCTGCGCGGGTAGAGCTAGTTAATAATAAAAGCAAACTTTTTAATTTTTGTGTTCTTGTGCCAACACCACCTGGAGTTAAAAGGTAGAATGATAATACCGCTTACAACGCGAAAACTTTATTATTTTTCTACGGTCAAACTTAAAGGAGTTATTCGGTACCGCCACCTTTTAAAAATAGGGTGCTCTCCGTCTACATTGAAGTCATAGGTTGGACTCCAGGAGTCTATCTTTTCTCCATTTGAATAACATGGGGAGAACTGAAGCGTAGTGTGCAAGCCTTTTTTCGTTCCAATTTTATAAATATTTATAATCATCGTACATTCTCGGGCAGGGGCTTCGAGAGCTAACGCGGGCCCCGGTGCAAAGTGTATGAAGGCCCCCCCCTTGTGACTGTATATGTGTTTGTGTATACGTGTGTCCGCATGTAGATATGAGGGTTAAATAGCAACAAGTAATTTCTGAAAAAAACTTGACTATGTTTATTGAAAAAATAATGTGTTGATCTTAAATAACCAAAATAACTTAATGAATATAACGTAAAAATGAAACAAATAAAACGAGTACACGAGTTAATACGGTATTTAACTTATGAGTAATTATCAATAAAAACATTATTGCTTAAATAAATATAACTAAGGATATAAATAAATAGCTAGCGATTACTTACCTTTGTTGTTAATCCCTATTAAACGCCATGAAAATATAAGTCCATATAATTTATACTGGTTGCACTAAAATATTGAATACAAACATAGTACATATTTATATCAGATAACTGACCGTGATAAATTGATGTTAACACCAGGAATACTAGTAAACCACTTAGATCTCTATTTCCGGCCACTCTAATTTTTGTTAACGTCTTTTCCCGCACATCCACTTCGTCATCAATACATGCGTACAACATACCGGCATACTCAGCCGGGCCCCTTGAAGAATTACGGGCCAGGGTACTGTAGAACCCCTTCCCCCCTCTCGTCGGGCCTGTTCTCGGGACTTGAACCAAAGTACGCCTAAAAGAAGAACATTTTGTTTTTCTGCCGTCGATTTTTTAATGCGAGTCGAATCTATTCACAAATTAGTTTTCAACGTGAAAATCAGTCGAATTTTCACGAGAAAATGTTTCGTTGTTAAGGTTAATTGCTTTGTTGCCGGTATCGTCTGCGAATGATTGACTGGGATTATTAATTCGCGTCTCAACTGTTCACATATTCACGATATTTCGACTCTATTTTGAAGTTAAAACAATACCTTGGAAACGATAAAGTGTATGACGGTAACAAAAATAAATAAATATACCGTTATTCATTGACGTTGTGTCTATAACTGTTTTTAAGTCAGATATTTAATTTGCTCATTTTTTTAAGCTTTGATTATATTTCCTACAAAATCTGAAAAAGTTGAGGCGGAGGTCCATTTCTTTAAGCTGTGTATTTTTTGTCATATATTCGTTGTTCATAAACAAAATTTGTTTTCCAATGACAATTTATAACAGTACGTAAGCCAAAACGGAAAAAGGTGGGAAAACAAATCTGGACCCAGATTTGATATGAAATCTGTTCCCAAATTTTAACTGATAACAATATATTTTAATCTAATTAGCCCCTCAAACGCGGCGCTATATAAATCAAACTCATTCAGGGGGCAGGAGGGGATTTAAATGAATTTGCTATTCTGAAGCGAAATTATAAAAGCATCCTAACTTTTCACCTATTTGTTGAATTTAAGTGAAATTTTTGGGATTTACGTAAAACTATGGATATTGTTGGAATGTTTTTTACAACATTTTACTTATTTTTGTTTGTGTGAAACATATAGAAGAATTCTTTCATGCATTCATGAATCACTTTACTGCTCTTAATTCCAAATTAGCGAAATATTGAAAATATCCTGTTTTATCTTAGATTTTCGTACATTTCTTGTAAGTTTTTCGATAAACATTTTTTAAATAAGGTCATTTAAAATAAGCTTCAGTGCTAGAACCGCACATCGACGACAGAGGGATAAGGGACAAAAATAAGGACTTACCTAATCAATTCTGCTTGATGTGGTAGCAGCTCACTGTCGATGTGCTTTAGTGTACCAAGTTTGGAACGAACTTCAGTATAATTTTCCATATCACTTTCTGAGCTCAGTTTCTTCCGAATAACTTTCTACTAAGATTTCCTTCACAATTTCTTAATCCGCTACTCCTTGCCTTTTCCTACATGTTAATGCCATAATAAATAACGATATTGCAATATTAATTAATTTACGGAAACGTATTAACTAAGAAAAAACGAAGAAAATTAGCCTCCGCACAGGTTAAAGCTATCTTTCAGATCCCATAGAGCGACGTGACGCGAGTGAAGCATATTCTCCCGAACGCACTCTTCATAAAGAGGCAGCACCGTAGATATCTTTTAGAGGCTTGTTTGTAAATTAACCAGTGACAATAAATTCCTTTCTTCTCTCACTATATTGCTTCCAAAAAATGATAGCGTAAGCCAGGGTTTCCCAAACTTTTTCTGCAATGGAACACTTCGCAAACCTGGGAAGTTTAACGGAACACTTAGCTTATTTTTTAGGTTGGGTAATTCTACTTGTAAAAATTTAAAAAAACATTTTATTAAAGCAAATTATTTATTTAGTAATTATTTTTAAATATAAAACTATAATAATATAATATAAACATAAAAATATGAATAAATAAAGCATTTAATGACTTTTATGATTTTGAATTCTTGAATTGCATATCTTCTTGATATCAGGCACAATATTGGTAAGTTCTATTCTAATATCTGGTTTGGCGTCGAGCCTGTTCCTGCACTTTGACTTCGTTGCAGCATAATAAGAAAATCCCGCTTCGCATGAATAGGTTGTAGAAAATGGAAGTAAAACAATAATAGCTTGTTTTGATAAATTGGGGTACTCTTCTGACAAACTCGCCCAGAAATCATTTAAAAGCTGATCTTTGTATTTTTGTTTCAAATCAGAGTCACTAATTAAATCAATTAGATTTTCATAGTCACTTGCGTTTAAGTCTACTGGTTTAGCTGTCACGGAAAATGGATTCCGAACCCAGGAATCGTCCTTAGTAGTTTTTGGAAAATATTGCAAAAGAGTTGATTTCAAGTTATGTAGGTGCTCTAAAAATGCCTTGGAAACTTCGTAATCTACTTTAAAATTTAATTCATTCAAACATTCATGTAAGGCAGGAAAACAATCAAAATTATTAGATTCAACCGATGAAATCCAAAATTGTATTTTTTTATCAAAAGATGCAATTTTATCTCTTGTATTAAAAACTGTAATACTTTTTCCTTGTAATGATAAGTTAACTTCATTACACTTGGTAAAAATATCTGCCAGATATGCAAGTTTTATCAACCATGAAGGATTTGTTAAAACTTCAACAAAATTTTGTACTTGTACTGAATTATTTTGTGCCTTCAAGAAGACCAATACCTCACTTCGAAGTTCATAAAGTCTTAATAGTGCCTTCCCTCTGGATAGCCATCTCACTTCAGTATGTAATAAAAGTGCTTTGTGTCCACTACCCATTTCATCGCACAAAATTTTAAATAATCTGGATTGAAGTGGTCTTGATTTTACATAGTTAATCACTTGCACGGCTTCATCCATAACATTTTTTAAATTTCTGGAAATTTTTTTAGTCACCAGTGCTTGCCTATGCAAAATACAATGACTGCTGGTGGCTCTTGTAGCTACTTTCTGGATGCGTGATACAACACCTTTCATCTTTCCTACCATTGCTCGAGCACCATCTGTACAAATATCAATACACTTCTCCCAACCTATCTCTTGATTTGTAATGTAATCATTAATACGGTTAAATATATCTTCTCCTGTAGTTTGTCCATGTAAATATCCACACATGAGTAAATCTTCTTCAAAACTTTTATCATATGGGTAACGAAGAAATAGTAGTAGTACAGCTAGTCCTGCGACATCTGTAGATTCATCCATTTGCAATGCATATTCACTGCAAAGTCCAAGACGACGAATTAACTCTTTCTCTATGCTAGTAGAAAGATCTTTAATCCGTCGTGAAACAGTATTATTTGATATTTGTATTGCATCTATTTTTTCAGCAGCCTGTTCGTTAAGAACAAGTGACACCATGTCTTTCGCACATGGCTTAATGAGTGTCTCTCCAATCGTATGAGCTTCACCATTAAGTGCAATGCGATAGCTCACGCGATAAGATGCCTCTGTTGCATTTTCATTTTCAGTTTTAGCCATTGTAATCATTTGAAGTTTGGACTTTTCTAGTGAGTCACGTCGTCTCTTAAAAAATTCCATGTCTTTTCCTTTATAATCAATGTGTATCGTTCCGAAGTGCCTGCGGAGTTTTGCTGGAGCCAAAGAACTGTTTGCGAGTATTTTATGACATAAACACACATTGCATCAGGAGCATCCGAATTGCCAATACACGTAAATCCCAAGTTTAAAAAACTTTCATCGTACTTCCGTTTTGGTCTGTTCATAGATGACACTTGTTCTTTAATATTAGATTTTGAAGAAACCACGGGTTTTCTATCATTTTCTTCTTCAATGATAGACGTATTGGATGTATCAGTAGAAGTTCTTGGCCTTCCTTTTGTCGAAGTTCCAGTTTTTAACCAAAAATCCATGGGTAGTTTTTGAATAATATTTAAATACTGTAATAAGGACAAATTTATCAACAAAAAATTTCAGTTCAAAGTCGATCAAATTTTAAGGTTAAAAAACAACACGGACTTACTTATGAAATTTCCCGCAGACCTTTCCCTCCCGAATTTATACACTGATGCCGAAGACTGTCTTTTGATGAAGAGTGGAGGAGAGATGTGATTTCATTTTAAAGACATTTCCAAATATACAAAGATGGAAAGTGCTCTTCATTTCTACAAAAATGTCCAAGATTAGATGTGTGTTTGTTAGTAGTTCAACCGGCAGCCTAGGGAGAGCAGCACTGAGTTACGATGGTAACTTATAACTCGTGGAAACGCGCGAGTGGTTGGTACGAAGGTCCGTACATTGGTAGTGAGAACGGGGCATTATTTACACAGCGCCACTTTCGCTTAAAACACCCACACACGCGCACACATACATAAAGGCAGGAAATTTAAAATTACTTTTCATATATTACTTGAAGTAGATATTAGAAGATATTTAAATATATAGCAGTGTATAAAACCTTTCCAAATTGTCGCGGAACACCTATTCAGGTTCAGCGGAACACCGGTGTTCCGCGGAACATAGTTTGGGAACCCCGGGCGTAAGCGAAATGAAAAGCCCGGACCCAGAGTGCCGGAGATCCTTTCGCCTCCCTAACCAATTATCTCTCAAAAACTGTTGACACGAAAAACGCGTTGGTTGAAGAGCGATAGCCGCCTGTAGGGATATGAACATATCTCAGTGGCCTTCATGTCGAGAAATACTTCTTCTCAGCGTTATATAGGAGAAGTCACAACGGCAAGAAAATAAAACAAGTTAGCAATCTCCGCGACTACGTCGGTCGGCGGCATATGAAGAATTCGTCCGACTAGCCACTAAGTCGGTCGGCGTTGAGAGGTTAATTAATACAGAACAAATGCCTATATTCCGAATATTTTATTGTATTTGTTCTCATATGAAATTAGTTTTCCAATTAATGAAGTAGTAAGTAATCTCCGGTGGAAATTCATATCGCCGCGCATTTTCACTGGAGAGCTCCTAGGTGGGACCCGTGGGGCCTGACCTCTTGACAGCAAGTAAGTAGATCTTTATCAGTAAAGGCCCGACTACATGGGTTTGCCTGGGCAGACTTGCATCGTTCGACCCAAGTCGAAAGCGTAAACTGTTTGACGGTTCAACCTGAGTCGAATCGACAGTTCTAAACAAAATGTAGTGAAGTGCGTTACTTGGTGCAGGTATGCAACTAATTTGTAATGCTATACGAGAGGAACTCAGAAAATTTTTGAAATAAGAACGTAATTAAAAACAGAGGTGCTTACTCGAGAATAAAAGAAGGGAAAGGGAAGTGATGCACTTAGTTATGCGGCGTGACCACCTCGGAACCGCCGGTTATCGGCTGAACCAGCAGCCCATCAGCCTTCTACAAACCGACATATAGCCATATGTAGATATCTCTCTCTATATATATATTTATATAATTATATATATATATATATATATATATATATATATACTAGTGGAAGGTGCTTGCATACTGCAAGCATTTCATCTCACCTTGAAAAAATATTTATTTTTCAGAGAGATATTTCATCATGGGAAATGTTTCTTTAATTCAAAATATTTCTCCTCTGGACTGATTTTTGTTTTTTCCTTATGGAACAATAATGGAGTAAAGCAATCACTAATTTTTGCAGAAAAGAAAATCCGGTAGCAATAAGTTTGTCGCATAATAGCGAATTCGCATAAAGTGAACCCGTATAGAGCGACACCTGTGTGTGTGTGTATATATATATATATATATATATATATATATATATATATATATATATATATATATATATATATATATAGTGTGTGTGTGTGTGTGTGTGCAGGTGAGGTTAATATAAAAGTTGTCAATAATATACATCATCCTAGTCAACTCGCGGACCCTCGAGAAATAAAGCGCGGACCCCCGGTTGATAAACACCGACCTACGCAGTATTTATTTCGTACGTCATTTCAGCGCCGGGTCAGGACGATGTTAACTCGAATAGTTGACGGCGATAATTGGAATGTGGGTAGTACTACGCGAATCAACGTTGATCGAGGGACATTAAACCGAGGACAAACTTGGCTGCAAATTTTAATGCTATCGAAATCCGGCGCGTTGTATGCAATTGATGATAAATTCTCCCATCTGTGAGAAACTAATACTTTCATACAAAGCCTACGCACACCTATTAGTGCAAATATATATTTGGGAATGCATATGTGCATGTGCGTGTGTTTTTGCGACCGAGTGGTCTTGGAATCGGGAGAATTGCTCATTAACATTTTAATGCGTTTATATTTGTATTTTATTGTTTTGATAACCCGTAAAAATGATAAATAAATTTAAAAATTCTCAATCAAAACTAGTTATAAAAATAGGAATAATTTAAGCTATTTGAATTTTAAAAATTTCTTCTACGTGTAGCTTATTTCGATTCTGTGCCTAAATTGATAATATTGATTTTCATGATACGGAAGACTTTTTAAAAAGGATTTCAAATGACACGATATTTTAAATGAAGTTGCAGGAACGTAAAATACTTTAATCTACGAAATATTTTTTTATTTATAGTAGCCTAAATATGTTAAAATATCATATAATAATCATTAGATTTTGTTTTTTTTTTGCAAATTAAACGAAAGAGATCCAAAAAATCTAGGCTCCAAAATATTTTTATTGGTCAATGACATCTCCAGATGTTGGAGAAATTCTTACGATTGGGTTACCTCAGGCTTTAACATTTAAAACCCGACAAAACTGCGTGAAAAACCAAAAGAATCCCAATATTAAATCAAAGTACACTTATAGTCGATGTGCACGCAAACCCATGGATCAAGTTCTATTGCAGATTAGCCGATAGCCGACCGTTTAGATAACGAAAATTCAGCTTAAAAATTTAATTTTGTAAATGTGAGGAATTTTCTGCCACCAAGATCCCGGACTTCATTATAAGGGAGTCAAAAATACACCAAAAATGTGATTATTTATGAAGGAAATGGTTAGTTATAGTGCCCGCTTCTTGGTTCTTAAGTTAACGTGATCGAATGCGTTCGTATATATTAAACTTTGTGATTGTCATTACCGTTAATGTGCTTATTCCAAGTGGCCTGTTATGTTATATACGAGCTGACGATAGAGAAAAAAATATGACATACCAACCAGTTTTTACGAAAGCGAAACTTCGGTAATTCCTTGCTTCTTTCTTCTGACTCCGTTTCACTCTCTCTCCGGTTCCATAAACGACGGCGTACTAAATACTATTGACGTGTAAACTTCCCACCAGTGGGAAAAGTTTTCGAAGCGCGAGCGCCACTTTCGTAAAACGGCATAAATAACGTCAGTCGCAACAGAGGCTGAGAGAAAGATTTGTTTTCTGATTGGGAATTTATGCTTCAATTGTGATTAAACTTGATTAGGGACGTTTTTGTCTAACTTATACGTTATAAACGAGTAATTAAGACCCAGAATGAAAAAGTAAGCAAAAATATAAACTTTCTAAAGGAGATGGACTATATTAAATATATCAATCACCCTTAATTTGAGTCTTAACACGCTTATTACACTACGACTACATTTGCGTACATTTTATGAAATCTGGTAAGACTTCGAGGAATCATTGAATTATAGTACAACGGGCTATCAGCGCATCATCGTAATGCAAGAGATTTATGGGAATTCCTTCTTATCCGACGCGTGCATGCTCCCACAATGACTACGGCCATATATATACCATTCATGAAATTTGAAACGTTTATAAATTTTATTTGATAACTCGAGGAAAGTTTACTTTCGAAGACGTTTTCTAATAATTTTGGTGCTCGGACGCTACTGAAAATGTTGATATCTACAACATCACATGTACATTTAAATAGCAAAAATATTTTATAATGATCGATTTCGGATATTTTCTGTAAAATTTGCAAGTGCTCACAGAGTAAGAGATCTTTTTAGATGCTATATAATTAATATAAAAGTTAGTGAATTTGCTCTATTATTAGACTGAATTTAGTTTCCAAGAAAATGTTTGGGTTAATTAAAACTATGATCGAAGATCGCACTCAGCCGATTATTTCACTTGGTGAAGCGATTCATTATTGCTCGAAAATTATTTTAACAGGCATTAAATAATAGCTTCATCATGATTTTCAACATAAAGATAAATGTTAGCATTTCAAGCGTTTAAGTCACGCCATCCGTTGGCCTCATAACACCGAAGTAGTTATATTTTTTACGATGCATTTGACTTGGTGGTGACGGCAGTTTTCATTCATTTATCCCAAATTATAACCAAACCTGATATTTTCTTCTCCATGCTTTCCTTTCTCCGCCTTTCACTCATTCTCATCCTCCATCTCTTCATTTTCGGGGCAGTATTTGGGAAGACTGAAATGGAGAAGCGCGAATCGGGATATTTTGCGATTATGAGTAATGAGAGAAGCAAGGGAAAAGGAATCTAAGGAACGGCGATCAAGCGAGTTATTCGACGGAGATATGTTGAGTTCTTTTTTTCTGGAATAATAAATACCTTACCTCGGAGTGACTACTTCAGAATTTACGCGCTTTCTTGGTAGAAAAAAAAACTTAAAATCATAACTGAATGAATTTTGTCTTACGACAATGAAAATTTAAACCTTTTCGTCGACGCATGAGAGAAAATTTACAAGTCATTGGCATGAATCTCTCGGAATCGTTGGTTTAATTAGGATTTCACATTCTCTTGAATTAAAACTCTCCATTTTCTCGAACAGAATCAAATGGATCGTAATAAAACGGTGTCTTAGCCATAAGCTTACGAAATTTCAGCTGGATGGTATTAAAATAAACATGACATTACATAGGTTACTTTTTAATACTAAATGCCATTTATAATTTTCTTCGCACCGAAAGACAGCATATAAACAGGTTGATAACGTAACATGTAACATTATCGATTTAAAATATTTGTATTACAGCTTAAAATAGACATATATTCCAGTATACTTTTAGATCGAGCGAAAAACATTTCAGTATGTTAGCAACATTTATACAAATTTTACTTTTAATTTTTGTAAACTTTCATATTAATTGTAATTTTTGTCACTCGGAAGTATTTTTTACTGTGGGGAAGAATAGGATATGAATTTTATATTATTGCAACTAGGTTTGGTATATAAAAATTTAACACAATTGATATATTTTAATTCATATTATTGTCACCTAAGCAATATTTTTAAGATCCAGTAATATCTTTAACCATGCCATTTTATTTCCAGCGATGAATAATATCAACAGACTTACCAGCCCAAGTGAAACCATAAAACTTAGGTTAATTTTTATTTTTTGTGGGTCTTGTTGCATTGAAAATGGTTATCAAGTCTTGTATTTTCAACATAAATGAATGAGTTAATTATGACACATTTATCTGTCTATAGGAAAAGTTTTATTCTGCTCAGCTTTTCAAGATACAACTATGTCTACCAACAAAATTAAGCGTGACGTTGTTGTGATTTACAGTGAATATTGGAGTTCTATTTGGTCATTACAACTAAGGTCCAAATTGTTTGTATGCACACACACACATACACGCCCGCACACAAACAAACAAAGTGGAGTGTAATGCGAATAATTAATTGTCTTTGGTCAAGGTCACTTTATATACCCGGAGAGTTTAGACGCCATTACACTAGTTAGTAAACGAGCGACTCGAATTTTACGAAATCAATCGTGAGATTTTTTATATTCTTTTCCTTATCTGAATCTACAGGTCAAGGGATCAGGTCAAGGTCATAGGAAAAAGGGGGGGATAGATCGTTCTTTCAAGGGGAGAATTGTTTTTTCCGTGGTAACATCTCGACAATAAGAAAGAATAACACACCATTGACTGCTATTCATCAATGTTTTGGTTCTATTCACTGTCACAACGAATTTTTTTTACAAGTGTCTATGCGAGTAGTATACCGAGAAAACAGAGTCTTACAGTCACAGAGGTGGTCGTGCCTAGACGTCAGCCAGCCCCTTCTTTTTTATTTTGTAATTCATGTTGATATCCTTTTGTTGTGTATGTATATATATATATTATATATTTTTTCGTTCTTTTTTAAAAAAAGCTGATCTCACAGCGCCGATCTTCGAGAAAAATATCTACTAGTAGCAGTTGCTCAGCGCCGTTCAGACACGGGGCCACCACAGGGTATTCCCCGCCCGCCCTCCCGCCCAGAAAGCCAAACGCCTGCCGCCCTCGTTTCACTCAGCCACGCCAAATGCACGCACGCACTCACAAAGCACACACACACACACTGACGCATGCGCACAGGCAGGGCGACTTTAGGCGTCGCGAGTGAGCGGGAGGGTAGGAGGTTCCACAAAATTCTCGCAAAAAACTACTGCATACTAAAAAATGAACCAGTTTCGGAGGCTAACACGATCGGCAAGAAAGCCGTTCTCGTACACTCAACTAGAATACTTTCCTGTAGCCTACTATCAATATTATTGTATATTATTAATTATTTGTCTTGTACTGTGACTGCAGGGGCCGAGGGAAGGCCCTTTTTTTACGGACAACCCAACGTGCAGTTTATTCACCTTTTTTAATTAATTTAAAATTCTCATTTGCTTTTTTTTTAATGTAGTCAGGATATCAACAGTCCTAAGCTTCAGTATTTTGAAATGGTTCGACCAGATTAATAACCTGCCATACATTTTTGCTAAAAAGGAATGCGTCACTTAATACTAACCGCACCCTTAAATGCAATATGCACTTTGAGAGGGCTGTGTGTGATCTATAAGGTGCTAAGAACTTCTCTTATTCCTGTTAACGTATATGCTTTCTCTCTCTCTTTCTCTTTAAATTATAATTAATACGATATCTTTCTGTATGTTACACATGTCTATCAAAGCGAAGAGCTTATATGTTAGCCTAAAGAGAAGTTCCAGCATCTTATCATGACACATACAAAAATTCACAATGATATGTAATCGAGATACAATTCACACCGAAAACGAAAAAGAGGATTATTGCACAGTACAGACTTAAATGCAGGTGGCAAGAACCAAAGGACATAATTTTCCGAAAGAAATGCCATTCACTCACCTGTTTCATGCCGGGAGGCGTACGGCATCATAGCGAGACAGGGGCCCAAGGGGCACAAAATGTGCGATCAGGCTTTATAGTTCAAGAAAACTAAACATTTCAAGTGTGCAGCTTAAGGAAATTAATGTATATTTTTGGCAGGAAGAATTGAGAACTTCACTCTTATTCATAGCTTAATGGCCTCAATGCTTGGCTATTAACACTAACCCAGAAGGGGTTATAACAAATGAATAACATTGGGTTTTGAAATATTAAAAAAGGGGCACCGAATGGCGATTCATCCGAAATTGTGTTGATTCATTTGGTTCTTGCCACTGTAGGAACCGTTTGTACATTTTGTGCACACATGTAACATGGTACTAAATTAGTCAACACACCATTTTTAACTCTGTATCTTACAAGTAATAGCTACAGGTGAACATACAATGTCCAGAAGAAAAACTCTTTTGTACCCACTTGCCAGTCTTTCTAAGTGCACTGCCCCCAATCGCTTCAAGAAAAAGTGTTTGCAGGGAATCTCGGGAGAGGGCATTTAAGGAGTCAAAAGGGTTTGAGTACTTTTAAAGGCTGAGGGATAAGATGGATGAGAAGGGGACACAGAACATATTTAAGAGCCTAAAAGAATTGGGGTACGTGCACTAGCCATTGAGACTTGGCTATCTACAGGTAAGTACAGAGTGATACTATGTCATCATACTGAACAAAATACACCAAATAACCAAATGCCCAATGATTGCACAGTATTTCTGGTCTACCCTTGAGCTCCTTGGTAATCAAGTAGAAAAAGGAATGTTATAGTCATTTCTCTACAAATCAAACATGCTATAAAAATGTAAAAATCTGTGCATATTTTGTAGACAAATCACTAGCTTGACTTAGCGACATAATACATCTTTTTTGTATATTGCAGGGAGATTCTCAGTTTGAATAGTTAAAGTCCACACAATGACCACTGTTGAGCCACTTTTCGGTCCCAATTTATACCTCAACAAGCTTCTCACTTGGTGTTACATCATAAATTTCCTACAATAACTTCCCCTAATCTAACACAGGAGTTGATAATATTGACATGATGGTCCATTAGACAATCCAAGAAGCACACTTTTCAGCAGATGTTTTTTTCCAATCGTACCTGCTGTCACTTCTAATGTGTATGCTATCTTGTTGGTGCGGTGACACAATGGAAAGTCCTCAACTTTTCCACATGTGCCCCATTAAATAATTAAATACTCATAAATTACATTAACACTTTAGACAAGTATAAGTTGATAAATAAATACTACAAAAATAAAAGCTCCAGGTTGCTGGAATGTTTAACAAGGAGATCGTAATGAGATACAATATTAATTAACAAGATGCCTGGGTGCGTAGGTGAGGGAATCCACGAGTCCACTAACACCTAGGACAAACAGCAACACACAAAAAGGCTATTGCTCTGTTATTAAAGTGTACTTGAATTCATTCAACCTATGCTGTACTTGATGACTAGAGTTAGCAGTTTAACCCAGCTAGCAGCAGCCCATCACAAAGTGAGCTTTGCTCATTAAATACCTTCACAACAAATCCCTTTATTTTATGGCATAAAAATTGGCCATAGAAAAAGAATAAGGTTAAAAAACATAAATAAATAATTTAATATTATAAACAAGCACTTATGGCATTCATTGACTAGTATTAAATAATGACATGATATTCTTTAACCCATTATTTTAGTTCATTAAATGATAATTTAAATAACAACATTGAAGCAAATAAATATATAAAATAAATAAATGTGAATATAAAATAGACTAGAACAAGTTCATCAAAAAATAAATAAAATGACTAGACCATGTCACAGGGGTTTGAAAGCTGTACTTAAAAAAGGTAGTTTTTTCTCAATTGATCATTAACTCATTCAGTGGTGCAAATTTTACAAAAGCTCACCAATGTAGTATACTATGTTTATGTTTTATAGTTGGCATAGGCTTAGCAATAATTTCAAAAATAAATGTTGAGTTGTCGTTAAGGCAGTTAAAATTTTCGAGATATAATCTATTAAAAAGCATTAGAAACAAAAAGAGAAAAAGACAGACACTCAAAAGTATATTAGGGGTGATAGAACATTGATGACTAAAACCATAAAGGAAAGAAAAAAATTATTTGACTTAAAAGAAAATTTGTGTTAGAGAATTTAATTTAAAATCACATAGGGATACTAATGATAAAAAGTCTCTTTCATGCATTTGACAATTCAACTTAAAAATGCTCAAGTAAAAAACTTAAAATATTTTTCTATTTTTAAATCCACTCAAATATTTGAAATGCCAAAGTTCATGAGTAAGAAGGATTAAATCAGAAATATTACTCATTGACTAGAATATGCATTGAAAGACAGCACATGACTAAATGCCAGAAATTAGTCTTATTTCCTTAAGGCTTATTTCAGCCCTGATTACTTCATAAGTTTATATCTAAGCAATTTCACATAAGTATAAATAGGGAGTAGTATGAAATATCACTTGCGTAAATATCAACAGAATGTTACATTAACAAATAATTTATAAAGCAGCAAATTTCTTTCATTCTGTTATTATAACATAATTATCTCATCCTTCTAGTTATATCCCGACTATAAAATTTGGCTCATAGATTTTGGCATTTTCTGAAATTTACAGAATGCATATATCTCTCGAAAAGGGTAATTTGAACACCAACAGTCAAAGGCAAAATTTGGTGGGATTATTGAGAAGATATCACAGCTAATTACACAGCTAATGCCTAGAAGAGATTATGATTTCATTGAAAAATTGGTGTTCACTACAAAATATCGCAATATAAAATATGCAAATTCCTTTTAAAATCAATGTATTTGAAGCAATGGCTCACATGTTAGTAAAGAATGATATACATAATCTAAGAGGTGGTTTGTATGTTTTCTGGCTCTTGACTATTATAGCCTCCTTCCACACCGAACACACAGAAGGGTGAAGGGAAACTCAGTGCTGGCTTTAGCACCAAGGGAGCCAACTGCTTAATGTCCCTTCCGAAGGACGGAGCGATGACTCCTCAAACCACATATATAATCTAAGAGAATAAAAAGAGAAATACTTAGTTATTTTTTTAGAGTAAGTGTACTTTGCACATTAGTGAGCATTTGTAAATTAGCACCAGAAATATGAAGGACTAGAAAATATTGCATACAATTAACTGTTATAATAATATAACCTCCATGAGTAATAAACGAAGACTACTTATTTAAATTAAAAAATAACACAAGCAATCTTATCTGAATTAAATACATCATTCCTAAAATTATAGGATTTCGTTCCAAAAATGAGCTTCTCTAATATTGTTTCTTGGAGGATAACTGTCTGACAGTTTTTAATTTGTATTCAAACCCCTGAGATTTAGTTCCTTGAAAATCATTTAACTTTCTATTTTTATAACAGGTAAAAAAATTTGACTTTGCTTTTGTCACAGTGGGTAGACACATCAACTTCCTCAGAAGGAATGACTCATCAGTCCATAGCCACAAAACATTTCTCCTCAGCTCCCTGCCATACCATTAGAACATTCAGTAGGTCATAAAGGGATATACGCATCTCTTTTTTTGTAGTACACTACTCTCTGCAGATCCCCCAGTGCAGAGGAATTTCTAGGCGTCACATTCATTCTTAATGAAAATAGGCTCCCAACTTGCCCTTTAAAAGTGGGTTTCTATGCTGCAGATCGTATCGTCTAGTGACCTTTAGAAGATGATTCTCACTAGCTGTCATTAACTTTACCTCATCACATACAACAAAAAAATATCCTCAAAGGATTAGTATGAAATTTATGTGCTCGTTATCTTTTTTGAGTTTATAAACCAAACACAATTGAGTTTTTTTTCCCCACGAGAAAAAATCACCAATGTACTCATTAATGTTGCTTATTTATAACTAAAAAAAATATCTGTTTTCTTCAAAGAAACACCAGGTGGTGCTGCTGTCGCGTGGGGTAGCTTGCATGATGTCACAATGAGGCATCGGTTGCATGAAGGGAGCCGGGTTGCGACGACTGCTGACCTCCGCCACCTTGCCCACCCCCAGGCCCGCCTCCATGGCCTCCAGGTGGGCTCTGTCCTGCTACTGATGTCTTACTCGCCGGCTCTTCATCTTTCCACTTGTCCATAGATCGTCTCCGAGCATTCATGAAGAAATTCCCCACTGTTGTTGGTTCGAGCCCAAGCTGTCTTGCGATGGTAACTTGCATCTCCTTTGATGGCCTTTTTGTCTCCTGAGAAGGATGGAAAATGTACTTTTTTAGAGAGAGGGACATCATAGGATATAATAACATAAATAATGAGTTCCCTTTGTGAGAGTTTTGTTATTTTAAGACTTATGCTGAAAGTTAATTGAAAATAAAATCACCACTGTTACCAGACTTGACCAACTCTACAAACTATGCATACCATTTCAAAACTCAAGGATGGTGATTACAAGATAAACCTATTGAATAGGTCTGTAATATGAATTTGAGAAGAAAATTTTCTAGTTAATTAATCGCATTCTCATATACTGAACAATTTAAAAAAGAAGAAGTTGATCAAATTAACATTTCAGTCAGTTTATATAAATTTGTTTTGGACCAGTTCAAACATATTATCAGGCAAAAGTAATCATTAGAATGCCAAATTTGTGATGCAACCACTCATCCTATCATTTTGACGGATGAAGTTGAAAAATAGTTCAAAATAAATTATTTTTTAAAGTCTTACCTTCCTCTGTAAGCTATGTTGGATGAATTATAATAGTTATTTTTCAGACAAAAATGATAGTAACTGCTCCACTATGGAATAACCAGGTATTCTTACTTGGTTACTAGTTACCTCGGCAGATCCTTTTCATGAAGTCCATCAACAATTACTCCAACAGGTGGGCAGGATGCAGGCTTCGGTAACCCTTTATTTCTTACCCAGTCCCATTTTCATTATGATTGAACGTTCAGAATAAGGCCAATCAGTCTACAAACTTCAGCAATCTACATTTAGTAATCAAAATCTCTTCTATTTAGAAGATTTCCCAGGGAGAACCCCAGAAATACAGCTAATTGAACTAATCTTTGAAATTGAAAATACTCAATTGATGTAAAAGTATGAAAATTTGTAAATATGATATGTATAAATTGAGCAGCCCAATGTGCACAAATTTAGGGAGCGGTAAGGGTCGCTTTTGGAATTTTAGATTAAAATATAGACCTCAAATGTACAATACTGTTATGTGAAGCATCGATTTTGTTAGGCACGTGTATTCACCCAGAAATTTGAGTTATTCAACTAAAAGTGAAATTAAAATTTCAGCATATGTTTGTGTGACAAAATTTTGAATAAAATCTACTTTATTTTGTGAAAGGCTATAAAAAGATGCTAAATATTCATGTTCAGAGCGATCTAACATTGTTTTGAGTGAGCATTTCTAGTGCAAGATTTTAATAAAACAGCTAATCTAAAATGCTATTAATTTTCCATAAGAAAATGAATCAATTAAGTCTTTTCATCTGTCAAAAATGTCTCATAATTTGCGAGGATAATTTGGAAGGGTTTCCTTTTTTCAATGAGTGACCCACATTAACTCTTCACCTGATTTCCACTCACAAAACGGACCATGCAGACATACATTATTTTCATAAATAATAACCATGAAATTACTGAGTTTGAATAAAGAGATATACAGGCACAGGTAATTTCACCCCACTCGTTTGTATATGTGCACATCATATCGAGTGAAATGAATACCTTATACTCCATAGAGCCTTCATGATTACTGCCTCAATGTGCATTGTGTTAAGCACAGTACATTATCAGTAACAGCGATGAAAGGGAACCCAAAATACAACACAAAAATAATCATTCATCCAGAGGCGGGATACACATTTTTAAACTTATCTTGCCTCTGAAATCAAGATCAACTACTGCCAACAATCTAGTAACCGAGAATCAAAACTTTTTGGCGTGAAAACCATCTATAAATTTTGCCCAATCGACAATGGCATGGCTTTATGGAGCCATCCACATTGAGTGGTCACTTCCATAGCCATTCAAATTGCAGCTCATTTTATTTTATGAACAGTTGATGCATGTGCTTGTCCGTGGCAGATTGGAATTCAGGTGCAGAGCGTGTTCGGTATCTCCAGCGGTGGGGGAGGCTTCGCGGGTTCCGGGAAGAGGGAACGGTTGGGCATCGGGTGCGGACACAGCGGACAGTGGGCCTTTGAAGAGTCCTCTGCAACTAGAGGATAAAGCATCCTCAGGGGCCCCATCCAGCAAGCATATAATTTGATGACATTTTCCTCTTGTGAGGATTATTATACATTGCCCCCCTTGCAGCCTCTCGCCCCATTGTTGTCGACACCCTCCCATTATGACTAAATCTGTTCCTTGCTCCATAAATGGCAAGGTGGGCTCTAGGAAATGGCATATCCCTTCTTATTGCACAGGACTCTTCAGGCCACGGCACTGGGTTCAGTAATATTTTTTATTAAATTGTACAAAATAAAGAAGATGTGAATCTATTTTTTTCAAAAATGATGGCAGTGCCATAAATGTCCTCTGCATCAAGTGAAATCTCACAAAAAATGTTCCTTCATAAAGACAAGTCTTTTGCTGGAAATCTTCCCTTCTATGGCATTGCAACTATGCAGCCTTAGTCCAGAGGCTTGTTTGCCACAATGATGACCTAAGCACTTTTTGAAAAGATGTCTTTTAATGATTGCTAGCACCATAAAGTCCTTATTGCCATTGTTCTTTTATAAGTATTTTGTTTTTATCCATCACCAAAATTTTGTCCAAGTGTTCTAAAAAATTGTATATAATTTCACGAGTAAAGCATATTTCTGATAATTAAAAACTAAAATCACAGTTCACAATCATTAAATAGTCCAAGACAGTAAAAATTCACTTCCATATTTTTCTTGATGCTCAGTTTAAAGTAGTTGAAATTTTTTGAAAATCACTTTTCTTGTAATTATAGAAACCATCAAACTTGTGCCATCTGTCATGACGAGCCCATTTTTGTCCTGAAGATTTTTTTCCAGTCATCACTCAAAGAGCTTTGTGAGAATGTTATCATATCAACTGTCAATAAAAAAAGTTATCACCAGAATAGATTCATCTTATAAGCACCTTTTGATAATATCACAGATAAGCTTGATGAATAATATTATCTGGACTTAATGTCAAAAGTTCAGCACAGAAGATAACTAGAGATAAAAAATGGACCGCACACAGTTCCACTATGGTTATGATAGAAATCAAATATAATGATTCCCAGGTATGAAATGTTCTGTTGCAGTATGCAAATCCAGATTACAGACCACTGTCATAAATGAGAGGTTCCATTCAAAGGAATTAAAACACTTTTAGATTCAGACAAATAAAATTCACATTTTAAAATAATATCCACTTAGCTTTTCATTAGTCTTTATGACTTTCAGGATAACACAGTGCAGCTCTATTATGCCAAAGTTTTGTATGCAAAGCCCAACAAGAACAATGACACACCTCATGTACAGTTCATCAGGCATTTAGAGCCACTCCAGGATCATATCTCATGATAGAAAATCACAATAACTCCAAACTGTGATGTGATTATCAAAGTTATTAATCCAATATCCAGACCACTAAATGAATTCATTTTTTGCTTCCGAAAGGAATGTTTCTTCCACCAACAATTGCTGTTTTTAATTTCCGTCTTTGGATATATAATCACCACCTACTAAATTTGGAGGTAATATTTTATATGAAAAATAAACTCTGTTCTAATCCTCGAAACATAAAATTGGCCCATTCAATCAATCCACTCAAACTTAAGGAATAACACACTTGAATAACAAAAATTCATGAAATTACATATGATTCTCATTGTGCTTTAACTATTGGAGATAAAATCAATCTGTTTATACAGATTCCAACTGGACAATCTCACAGTTCTATAGCAGGATGAATTTGAAATGCATCTACCAATTTTTCACTCCATGTCACTGTCCAATCAAAAGTTATCACAGATTCTTTTGGAAGCTTTTTTGTGACAAAGTACTTTTTTGTTAGAGACACAGCCATACTCTCTTCCACCACTTCTACCACATAAATTACACTGATCCAATAACTGAAATACAGAAGAAAACTATATTCAATTACAGCACAATATAAACACATATGCCATGTCATCATGACAACATGTCCTTTTCTTTTTATTCTTTTGCATATGGTTCAAGTTCCCTAATAATGTAATCATCATGGTGCCAGAAACTGCATCTATGGTTCAGCAAACACAATATTGTAACTGTAACACAATATCATATCTGTAACTTCACTTTTTGCTTACTCACTAAAATGATGGGAAATCCATTATCATAAATCATTTTTTGATTGAGTTTTTGTAATTTTATTCTCATTTTGCCTTTTAGGAAGTTTAGTGACCATGGGATGAAGTAGGCACTAGCAGCAACAGGCATGGACCGATTCCAAACAAAGCCTAATTTCACATTATCCAAGTATAAAACTTAATGCAAATCACATGAGCTCTACTTCACACAGAGTTCAAGCACAAAATAATTCACCACAGTTTACTTTCACAATCTAAATAATTTTTCACTTGTAGCACTTTTTAATACTAGTTCAATTTATGGCTAGAATGCTATCATATATCTCTTTCAGAAGAAACACTCAATGTATGTGAAATTTATTTATAATTCCATGTGAATTATTTCACCTTCAAATTTAGAGCACTCATTGTCATACACGATTGATGCCATTAACTTTTTAATGTGAATCCAAAATGTCTTTTCATTATGGACATCAGCACTTATCTAGTAGATAAAATTAATTTCACAGATGCAACATTTTAAAATGCAAACACAATAATAACTTCAATTCCTCCTTTAATTTTGTTGTTCACTCTCTTTTTTGAGATATTTTCAGGAGTTGCTGGAAGTTGATTCACTCACTAATAGGTCACAAAACCACATTTGATGTTGTGGCCAACAGTAAAAGTATATAGATTATCTTGAATTATATCAGAAATTCGGAAATCCTCCAAATGGCTTGTCCAAGAAGTACACTCTGTTTTTCTGGCATAAAAACAACACTAATGCTGTCAAGTTCTCTCATTCCCTTTAACTTGTTTTAACTATAAACATCATGTTAATGACATTCCTTTCAGAATGGTGGGTATATAATCTTCGCTTAAAATGTTTTAAGTGAATAATTCATATAAATTGAATTCTTATGTTCAAAAAAATAATTCCACCTAAAGTTCAAACATCTCAAACAACATTCACATATGCAATAGCTATAGTTCCCTATGTATTTGTAACTTTAACAGCCCAAAAATGAGATTTTTCTCACAAGCTATGAAATTTATAGTCAAGTAATAGCTGATATAATGATCCACAATGTACTAATAACATATGCCTCTCCTTAGATTTGACCAACATGGAAAACACTTTAGGAGCACTAATATGACTGATTTTATTCATCGTCATGTTCTCCAAAGTTACTTATAATTAAGTATCCAACCTCCAATTCTGACACATGCAATACTATTCAAGCATCCAAGCAATCTAGAGAGAGAAATTGGAGAAGCTCCATCTTCCTTATCCACAGAGATATTTATAATCAAAGGCCAAGTCTGGCTGAGAGAAGTCAGTGGCTCAAGTATAAGAATTACTCTATAGTTTTTTCAACAGTGCTCGATATTGCTTCATGATTAGAACAGTGAGGGGCACCTTCCGCTCCCTTTCTCTACCAACCCCAGCTCGCCAACAGCCCTTCCCCCGAGCCCGACACAGCGCTTGCTCACTCTGAGCATCATGCTTATGAAGCAGCTCATCGTGATTATGTTTCCATCAACAACGCAACATTATAAGGGAACTCTAAGAGGACTTGTCCACTTTAACACTATTTCGTTTCATCAACGACCTGGCAGTACAAATTTTTAAATGTTAGCGCTTATTACATTTTCTTTGACACGATATCTGTAGCACAGGCGGCATTGCAGCAGTCGCTCACCTTACTTATTTTAAATGAAGATTCCCACTCACTTGCATCTCCTAGGAGATTTTGTCAGCACTTTTACTTTGAAGAACGTCGCGGTATTAGTGAACATAGAATTAAAACCACACATACTTAATATTTCCGTTCACACATCTCCCCATTCCATCCTAATTCTTCAGCTAACTAGTTGGAGATACCGAACTTGATCAAATGCTCCCAGCCACAAGGGCATTTTCGACAGTGGCTTGAGTAAAAATAGACCCAAAGGGGCCAAATATTTAGGCACCCTGAAATCCAAGCGCCAAAATGGACGGGGATGATGCGGGAGTATATATATATCAAACAAAATTTTTTTCATCGTGAAACACCACTCCCCGTAAATGTCATCCCGTCCATTCTATTCGTAGCAATGAAATTTTGATTTCTCTTTGGTCACTTGTTTTTTGACTTTGCATCGAGCTTTCCGAAACAGTGATCCACGTTTGGAAAGAGAGCCATTCTGAATAGGCTTCGAATTTTATTTTTATGAACATGAACATTATCAGTTCCCTCGCCTCTTTGTTCTCGGTTACTCTGATCATTCGCTGTGATGGATGGCGCTATGCCCCACGAGAGGCGAGGCCGTGGTATGGGTCACGGGTTGGGGCTGAGGGCTGACACAAGGGTGGTGTTGGGAGCTGTGGTGAGAGCCAAGATAATACTTGGGTTCGAAAACCCGTATCGGACGCGGGAGCCACCTTAAAAATAGCCTGCAGAGTACGCCGTTGGAGGTCGGTGAAAACCAACCGCGGCTTCTTGGGGGCGGGTGGGTGCTCTGGCTGCGTCTGAGGGTCTTCTTTCCTCTTGCAGGCTGCAACGGAAGAGAACATCAAATATTCCGTTACACACGGGTAAGGGAAATTTTCAAACGCCTTTGACGCGAGTTTATCAGCTTTTCGGAAACTTGACTTTTCTCGTGATAACGAAAATCAAATACTTTCCTGATTGCTAGTTACTCGTTTTACAAGCCCTTTCTCAAATCGAGAGAGAAAATAAACTTAATTCAACAAATTCCATACGTGTTCAAGCGTATCATGGTTTGCGTACGTTTATTACCGGTTTCCCACCGTAAAACCAATGAAAAACATACCAAGAACATTCCCCATCATTCAACTATTATGAATCTCTAATTCAATGAAATTGCAATCGGCATTTACTAATATGAACAGGATGGAAATTTCAAGTTTCGGTCAGTGTTAGTTTTAAAGTTTAAAGGGAGTACATTTCATAACTAAGGGCATTCGAGGACCTGTATGGTCTTTGATACATTAATAGGGCCATTTAACTGAATTCAATCGAAAACGAGGTTTAAATTGCAAAATATATTTAAAATGGAAAGTAAACAAATGCCCAGCATGATAAAGGAAACTAATTCCCTATACGAAAAACATAAACTAAATAATCATGCTTCATACTAATGATCACCGTAATCATCCATGCATAGTAAATAAGCGATTAACATGCATGACGTGCATCATGCCACGATAGTATCAAAATTTTGAGAAAAAAATGATCATCCCGCGTTAACATAGGTCTAAGTGTAGACACTTTTCTCTGCATTTCGATCGTTAAAATCACTGTCAACTTCTAATGAACTATAATTTTCAAAAAATCTTTCATCACTAGAAACAATATACTACGGAAAATAAAATATATCGCCAGCCACGATAATTTCAAAGTTTTCGGTAGGTAAAATAAATGGACGGGATTTAGACACGCAACGTCGAAGAGGTAGACGATCAAAAATAAAATGATCGCTTTTGGTCCACATGATGTACAGTAAAATCTCGATATAAAGATAATTTATAAAACTGACAAAATACTCGTTCTTACAAGTATTCATAATATCCAAAAATTAAATTTCATATATGTAACGTTAAAAAATTGACGGTGACGGTGTTTTCGCTCGCTATAATGAAAACGCTATCTGAAAACATCAACAAGATCGTATATTTGAAAATAACGATTCTGAAATTAAATGTTAGGTTTATTACCAGAAATTAAAACATCTGAATGCTAACGACACAAACACAGCTACGCAGTTATTAATCCATGTTAATTTCAGTTTAATTCGTCCTATTTCAATTAGATCATCGAAATGCTTAATTACTGTTTTCTTTAATCGATACCACGGCAAATAATCAAACATTTAGCATAAAAATTATTTTATTTGGGAGAGAGTTAATAGAAAATTCATTCAAACGAAACATGTAAGCATTTAGTTACTGGCAAGTTCGCGGGAGTAAAACGAAAAAAATCCCAGAAAAAAATCACAAGAAAAATCCGTCATTTACAGTCAAATTATTATGATTTAAACCAATATTCCCGAAAAAACCTCTACACCAATCATTGCTAAACAACTTTGGCGGCAGCTCTCTTCTGCGGTAATAGATGACCACACCGCAATCCTTTCAACGCCATACAACGCAAAATTAAGGCAATCCGTTTCTGAAATCCAAACGTAGAAATTTATCGAGTATTACGAAAATCCAAGGCGTCCGTTCCTGTGACGGAAAGAACACGACCCACGTTAAACAACTTGCGACATTTTAGTGTATGAAACCGAGCTTTTGGGTGCGTTTGCGATTAGATGGCTCAATGAAGACAATACGCGGGGTTGCGACCCTAAGCTGCTAGCGGAAGGACAGGGAGATAATGCCCAAGCGACGGAAAGGACAGAGGAGCGCGCGCATATACGAGCGGGTATGTTGTAATCTCGTCCCCTTTTGCGACAAGTCGGGATGAGACGAGGGATGATCGGCGGAAGGCTTCCCATCCGAACCGACGTAACCTTAGCGCTGCACGACATAATGTTTACGTGCCTAGAGGGACTCATTGTAGCTCGGACAATAAGAGATTTGTTGCACGTCAGCATACATTGTGTGCGTATGAGGGGGTTGCAAAAGGGTGGGTAGAAGGGCCCGGGCGCCACGGTGCGACGAAGGGAAGGGAAAGAGGCGGGAGGGGGCGGGAGAAAGGGGGCGCGGAAAGGAGGTAGGATAGAAAAGGGAGCGTGGCATTCTCTGTAAGATTACGTCGATCTTTGCATCCCCTACCCCCCCTCCCCGTCTCCCTCTCCCTCTACCAAAGAGTGATTCACCGCCAGTTCCTCGCCGTGTCCCTTTCCACTCGTGGACTAGAGGGTTAACGCGGGGATGACTCCGGCCCTCCAGCGATCTCGTCTCGAAGAGTAAGCGGGTGGCGCTGCTTGGTTTTTTTAATCCGTGAGTTCCCCTCTGGAGCGGATCGGGGGAAGAGGGTGCGCGAATAGATTGAGTAGGTTCGCCCGCTGCAAGACTTTCCCTCGACGAGCAGCATTACTCCCGAGGAGATGTCGCGTATAATCCAGTCGCAGTGTGCGTGGGCTACCTCTCTAACAGATAGGAATCTGTTCCCTCGTAAAACATTACGTTTAGAATGAAGGCCCCGAAGATATCTCCCGAAAATTAGTTTTCCACGAGAGACCGAGCCTTATATTGAAACCTTTCGCGCAGAAGCCCTATCGGTGCTTGCGCTTTCTCCCTTACAGATAGTTTTCACTATAATTACTGGGTGAAATAGGAGGGGTTTCGGCAGATATGGGAGTAAATTGTTCGTTACGGTTACTTGACCTATTACCGCGGGATGGATTATATCGAAGAGATTCCCTTATCGCCGATAAAACTTTGAAAGCAATAAATTACGCTTTACGACCTATTGCGGCGCTCAGATTCGAAAATCTAAATTAGCAGATGTTTTCCCCCGTTTTAGTTGTAATACACAATACATAGCCTTCAAAATTTTACGAACTATGAAATCTATAAAAGGAAATTTCATTTTCAGCTTCAAATAGACTTAAATTCGCTTAAACTTTCCTATCTTCTTCAACAAATAAAACCTCGTTTCAAGGTCAGTAAAGGACTAATGGCATTAATAATGCAGTTATATTAATAATGTAATTATATTAATAATGTAATTATATTAATAATGTAAATGTATATGGCAGCTTAAGAAAGTACAGATTTTCACATTGTCTCGAAAGGTAACTTTAACCAAAAATGATCCGTGAGAAAAATTAATAATTACAAGTATAATTATCAAGGAATTTAACGCTCCGGTCGATTAATAACTAAGCTGATTTCCATATTATGTTCATGGCACACACGGTCAGCCTAGTGTAAGAGTATTCGGGCACTCTTTTACTTCAAAATAATAAAGGCACTTCAAATATAGTATGCAATGCAAAGCAATCCTGGCAATATAACCTTTAAAAAAGCCTTTCATATATTATGTGGAATTTACGCGTAGATTTCTGCATTAGAACCACGTAAAATTTTCTTATATATACATTCAAATTTGTTTAATTAATATATATAAAATAATCAAGTCTTAAGAAGTCAGCAGAAGGAATGATGAAATTCCACCAATGATTAGTCCACAGTCTTATTATTTGAAAATGACAATTGGTAATGAAGTAAGATCTAAGTGATTCAATTACACGTTCATCACAAAATTATCCTTTAATAAGTTAAAAGGTAAATCACCCAATTACCTCCGAGCGGATCTTAGTCATACCTCAAAATTAACGCAAAGTTTCTTTAACTAGGGATTATTCTTTCCTTTCCAGAGCCAAACAAACTAAGAGAGCGTGTGGTTTACGTATAATTCGCTGCCGCAACAAAATTTTATAGAACTCATTTCTTGAAAAAAATCTAGAAGGATCCCAATCCCTCGGATTATCTTATTATCGCGGTCCGTTCGCTGAGTAGCTTCAGTAAGGTTCTGCCAAATTAGTGTCATGGGCATCCATATAGTGCGTCTGAAAGCGTAAAAGAATCTCCCGCCAGTCGGTAAGAGGGAGAAAACTAAAGTCAATCCTCTCCCCACATCCCCCTCATATCTCCTTCCTTTGTTTAAAATCCGTTAATGAGATCAAAGCCGAAAATCGAACCAAAAGGAGTCGCTCTGAAGGTAGATATACTTAAAATTAAGAAAGATGAGCGGTTTCGGAAGAAAACTTTTTCAACATCAAGGAGATTCCCTAGGCCTTAAATACACCTTTTCTTTCTCAGGGGAGAGAAGATGATGCTGGAGAAACTATTTTTTATAGGCTAACGTAGACGTCTGGTAAACTATCGAAAATAAATCTTTGACATTATCCGCATTCCAAATAGATTACTAAATAATTTCAATATCAGTTTGACAGTTTAAGGTATGACTATATCTCAGAAATCGTCTCGGAAAAAATCCAAGAACGCTAGAGCTTCGTAATAAATTTTCACCCGAAATTATATGGACTTTCACTAAATGGGGAAAGATTAACTTCCAAATGAATTTTCGTCTCCACGTTCTTATCCATCAAAGGGAATAATTACTTGGTGTCTCAGTTCAAAAAGTACTCCAACTTCCAGCAACTAGCTCCTTCCATTCAAGCACTTCATCCGGCAAGCGGCTAAATACCTCAAATGAAACGGGATCTCGATAGAATAGTAATCTTGTTTTTAGAACAGATGTACACTTTGCATGCGCACACGACGGGCTGTGAGACATTCTCATGGAAGAACTTTTTACGTTGATGCTTGCTCCCAGCGCTGTAACTAGCTATTTTAGCACCCGGGCAAACTACCAAATATGCGCCCACTAGATAAAAAAATTCTCTAATACCTATATGGATTTAGGGTGACCAATTAATAAATAAAAATAAAATATAAATGATATAATTTCTTACTATAAATGTACATAATTTAAATACATAATTATAAATATAATTACACACATAATTACAAAGAAAATTTAAATACAGAAAGTATGAATATTTTAATATTAAATAGTTATTCTATGCGATTTTAATGCAGAAAACTCATCAATAGCAACATCGAAATTAAATTTTCTGCTATGCGTAATGTCTGAAACAAGTATAGTAGTGAAATCTCCCCTGTACATGTGACATGCACAACTGGCCTTGAACAATTTTTGCGTCCCTTCTTTAGTTACGCCCGGGGCAGATGCCCCGCCCTAGTTACGTCGCTGCTTGCTCCAATTCTTTTCGACAAAGCATAATCAGAAAATCGAATCGGATAGACCAAAAGTAAAAATTTCTCCGCAATTTTAACGCTCGCAGTTATAGCACGGATGTATCTTTCGGTGAAGTGACACGTTACCACGCATAATTATATTCCCGCATTGGGACGATAAACTAAAACGTCCCGGAACAGTGGATAGTGAGCCCGACTTTACTCCTCACGAATCTCAATCGCATTGTTCGATCACTTCACGTGATTCCGCGTTATTTTATCCAACCACACATTACAGCCCCACTCATCTGTCACCTTTTCTTCCTGGAAATATTCACATCACCCGCAGTCTTGACTCATAATACGTTCATCGCCACGATCAAAAAACGCGTCATGCTAAAAACTGGCGGAACGAAAATGCAATTCCGTGAAAAGTTTTGCGCTGAAAGCAATCACGCAAATGATGAGGAGAAGTTCTCTCTACTCCCTTCCCTCCCTACCCTGTACTATTGTGTCCTTCCCCTTCTACCGAGGACGCCCGATTGCGACGATGATCTCCAACGAATGAGGCGAAACATTAGCGCGACAATGGACGCCTCAAAAGTCGGATCAACGATCTGCAACTTCTAGACGAAATGCCGGATTGAATGGGAGACTACGCCGTTGGAGGCCACCGAAATTCCTTTTTTTCGACTCAGCGAGAGATTGGAAGGAGTTGGTGTCGTCCTGGTTACGACGAAAGATAAGCAACCCCCCCCCCTTTCCCCTTCCATACTTCAGCATCTCTCTTTTTCTCTCTCTCACGTATTATGCAAACCCTCAACCAAATGGAAGGGGAGAAGATAGGGTGGGAGCGGGAGGGTCAGGAAAACGGAGGTGAACGCGAGACTAGGAGATGCGGAGGTTATGATGGAGGGTGGGGGACGGAGGGAAGGGAGGGGGAGAAGAAAGAATACAGAAAGGTAGAGAGGGAGAGAGGGATGGAAAAGGAGGCAGGCCGAGAATTGCAAAACCCTACCACCAAAATTACTTCCCAAGATTAATATCAATTTCCGATACCAAATCGAATTTCCAAGGGCGGCCTGAAAGGTAGGGCCATGGGAACCACCAGCGAGTTCACTCAACGGGCGAGTTGGATTAAATGGAGAATGATCACGAGGGGGAGTCGGGAGGGAAAGAAAGTGAAGGAGGAGGCGGAGGGAGCGAGTTAGGGAGTTTTTTGGGCGTCGGAGGAGGTCGTCTCCGAGAGGGATAACCGATGCAATAAGCCCATCCCAGAAGAACCGCCTCCTCACCACCTGTTCGGGAAGAGTTCAAACCCCGTTAAAAATGGAGACTCCGACCGGAGCTTCGGAAAATATCCGTAATTCACCCTCTTCCTCCTCCTCCACGCCCTCCGATCCGGCCCCCGCTGCATCCCTCGCCGCCCGCCTCCACCTCTGAGTGAATCGTCAGAAGAGAATGGATCGCTCTCACACACTCCCACTCCATTTCCTCCCGAAGAAAAACTTCCCCGCGACCCTAACACACGCGTCGCAAGCGTTTTCCGATTCCGTGAGAGAGAGCGCCCCCTCCCCCCTCCTCACCTTACGCCCCCCTTATTTCACACCGTGGGACGCACAACCATTCCTCGACGACTCCTCCACGAAAAGCAGCACGCTTCCGACGCTGATTATTATGAGAGCGGCTTCCTCCACCACCCAAAAAAACGACCTCCCGGTTCTTCCTCCCGCTTACGCCCCGCCGTCCCACGGAATTGCTTTCCCTCTCTGCGCGCCATCGACTTTCCCATCAGGACCAGCTCTCCCCTCCCCTTCTCGCGCCGGACCCAAAAACTACTCGGAAGGTGGAAGACCCCCGGCCGGCTAATGCTTTCGCACACCCCCTTCACGCGCGGGAAAAGCCTCTACATCATTGTCCCGTCGGTCTAAATTGCCGCGCGGGCCGCCTTGCCGCCACCACCGCCATACGCCCCCGCTCATCGCCCGCCATCCTTCACCTCTTCCCTCCGCCTCTTTGTCGCGGGGGAATAAGTGAACCAAGTTCTCCGTCGTCGCCCGTGTTGGGATCGGTCCCGCAAAGGGATGAGGAGTGGACTGGGGTCGAGCGGACGGGAGGCAGAGAGAGGCAGGGAGGAGGATGAGGCGGTAAGAGGCGACGGTGAAGGAGGGAAGAGAACGAAGGAGGAGCAGGTGAGGCCGTTCCCATGAGGCCCCGCAATTTGTTTCGCCGAAAAATACCCAATTTATATTTTCCTTGTTTACTCACTCGGAGGATGAGTGGAATAGGCGATTTGAAATATTACTCATGTTACCGTCCTTTTGCTGCTCACTCCCCATCGATCCCCTTTCGATTGCCGTAGATTACCTGCCACCTAAGGAGAGGAGAGAGGTTTTGATGCCGGCCAACAAAAGAGACGGAGTTGTTGCCGCAAAAGGGATAGTTTCCGCGGAAGAGTGAGACTATGGGGCGTTGAATCACTTGCGTGACACGGGGGAGGGTGGTCTCCCTTTCCGTGTTACCACGCCGCCCCCCTCCGAACCCTCCCGCCACCCTCTTCGCCGCCTCCCCGACCCGCCCGCCACGCACTCTCCAGAAACTCGCATTTGGTTTACACCGAGGTATCGAGCACGCAAACCCCACGGCGAACAAACAAATAGTCTGTCCTGCAATTACACGACGTAAGGAATATTTAAAGAGGGATGTAAAACGCCTCGTTAAACGATGGTTTCCCTTCAAACTTGCATGGTGGCTTCCATCCTGTGGGGTGTTTTGTGTCGTTAAATTACGTTTATTTCTCGTTAGAGAGGTGTTCAAATATCGTATAATATTTGTTTAAATGGTGGGCCTCCCAGCTGCGTTGATATCCCATCGGGGTTCAAATTTCGCTGTTAACCAGTTTTATTGGGACATTCAATTTATTAACGAGTCTTATCTCTTGACCTAACTTTCATTTGCTCTACTTTTACGTCCTGAAAAAAGACTGTAATTGCCATATGAAACGCGAGGCTGGATTAAAATGCGTGTAAATTCTTTTTGAATTATTAAAATAAATCGCACTAATTACAAAACGGTGGCTCAATTAATGAAGGAAAGCTCGTTAAAATAACGGCCAACAATTTTTATGATAGATTCAAAAAATAAAAAAATGACTCAAAGGCGTGACAAATCTATTACAAACTCCACGCAACGTGAACAAAAATAAAAATGTCTACACTTAACATTCTCTCGCGGATAACATATGTAGACTTAGGCGCGGTGATTTCGTCATAATTCGATAATTACTCGGTAGCATAACAATATGACGGCGATTACACCTCTATTCAAATTTTCTCCCACTTAAAAAACAACGTATTGTTTAATATGTCCTGAAAACACCATTTATCTGGCATCTACAGAAGTTGCACATCTATCAAAAAACATCCTAAACGTCTTTTCGTTAAAATTGGAGCGGAGCCAAAAAAGAATTATTATGCAAATAACGCGAGGTAAGGAACCCAATAAAAACGCGATATAGAAGCCTCCATTTGAATAAACCCTTGTATCCCCCTCAAATCCTTTGGACTTTATGTCCCTTCTCTTCCTGGACCTCGACCCCATTAATCGCCCTAAGAATCCCCGAAGCGCGGCGTGTTGCCATCAAAGAAACATTCGGATGGGTTTAATATACGATTTTCTCCGAAAGAAAAAATAAAGACGCGGGGAAGATAAAAAATAGGAAACATATATATATATATATATATATATATATATATATATATATATATATATATATATATATATATATATATATATATGAGGAGAAAGGAACGGGGAAACGCCATACGGTCTTCCGAAATCCTCGCTCACGTATCCATCTCCTCCCTCCGTGAGACATATGGCACGGAATGCGCGGCCGCTAAGAAGGGCACCCATCGCAAAGGGGGGCGCACGTCGGAGGGAGGAGGGTGGGGGGCTTGGAAGTGTTCCGGGCCGCTGTCTATATCAACCCGAGCTTATTTCCATAATAGCTTCCTGAGTGATTTCCGACGGGGGCGGCTGAGGGGTACGGGGACGGAGGAACGGCAATCCGGCCGCACACGAGCGAGCTGGAAGAATATTGACCACGGAACGTCCTAAGACTACGCGCTTTCCCCTTAACAGACTTCGAATAACTTCACTAAAAATTGTTCCATCGATACGTAGAAGCGAAGACGACGTGCGGCAGTTGCTGGGAGCGCGTTAGTCATCCGGTGACACACGGCTGACCCTCTCTCTCTAACGCAAGTACCTGCTTCCGACTTCCCTCTCCCTCCCTCTTCTCCGCCCTCTCCCCCGCCCTCGTAACCTCTCGCCTCTTCCGCCTTCCCCAGGCCCTTCGCCGCAGAAACAGTCGCCCACCTCCTCCCTCTCTCTACCGCCCCTCGCATTTACCCCGGCTCCCTCCCTGCCGCCCCCACGCAAACGACCCCCGGGTGAGCAAGTTAGGCATATTCCCAGACATGTTTCCCTCTCTCGCGCCACGCTCCCGCATCTCGCGACGATTTAATGCTTCTGTAACATTTTGAGCAACACTTAAAAAATTTACTTCTGGCTCAAAAAGGAATGAACGTCGTATTTCATAGGAGAGTACGCTAAGGCAGTAGTACGATCCGATCATATCGCCATTAGTCATAAACGATGCCATATTAAAAAAAAACTAACCCCGAAATAATCTCACGAGTCCCACGTAAAATTTGTCGGCGATTATTTTGTCTAAGCAATGCGTATTAGTAATAACTTACGATTAAACGCAAATTATATGCGACTACGAACACCATATGCGCGAGGGGTAATCTTTATCGAAGAAATCTCATTTGAGTCAATAAATCTGCTACTGCGCGAGAAATTAAAATCAATTTCCAAAACTTCAAGGTGTTAATGATTGCCTGTTTAACTAATTATTATGTTACCGCTCGATAATTGAGTACTTAACTGGATAAATGTTAATGTAAACCCATGCCTTCACAAGGTCGTGAAAAAGGTAAAAGTAACTGTCATTATAAACTGATCACAAGCAAAAGACATTATAGAATACAATTCCTATTCTGAAATCCGCAAAGAAATTAAGAAAAATAAAATGGGCACTTAATAGCATTTCAACTTCCTCCGGACATGAAGTATCTTAAGTAAAATACAGGTACGTAACGCCGATTAATACATTGACAGATTCCACGGCGGTGGACATGCATTTTAAATTAGAACAGACAAGATAAGCAAGAAAAAGTTAAAATATAATGTAGCGTAACAAAAATAGAACGAATTATTTTAAATTCAATTTAGTTTTAAGTTATTATTAAGATTGCGGGTATTTAACTTCCTCGCTCAAGGATTACGATATATCATTAATTCATATAAAGTGTAAGTACAACATGAAAACTTATAAGTTGTTGTCAACTCCATCAATATCTCCACGAATTTTTGTTGCGTGAAAACATTGCATTTTTCCTCGCCATGCTTAATTGTTGGTATTAAACATTATGGGATAATTATATTTTGGCATAAAAAAGGTAAAAAAAATTGAGTGATATTACGATGATAACAACTGTGTAAGTAAAACGCAGAGACGAAGGGCCAATTTCTGACCATTATAAAAAAATTAAATCTCTTTATATTGGGTTGCAATTATAATCATAGTGGCCCTATGTAAACAAAATACAAACTACAAGCGTAAACTTTTAACTTAAACCTCTCATTATTCTATCCTAATTTATCCCAAAAACGTATCGAGTTCATGGTCGAAATGACGCAGAAGTTGAATGAAAAACTTGATAGCGCGTAATCCTACGACGCAGAAGAAAAAAATTATCGCTTCTTTCACACGGAACCTCGCGTATTTCCATCTCGGAAAAAACATTCAGGTTCGATCATTTCACAATGCGGTAAACGTGCGTAATAATAACGGAGCGAGAAAAAAAGGGAGCAGTTTTTTTGGGGATACGCTTAGGTCCCAAAAACTCACACCTAAAGATTCGGCTCGCCTCCGAACCCACTCTTTCCCACCCACGACCCCGTCCAATTAAGAACCACGGTTTCCACGAGGCAAGTAGAGGGGCTGGAACGGAGGAGGAGATGGGGAGGGGGGGGAAGAAGGCTGTTTTTGCGGGGAGGAGAGGGAGGGCGATACCACGGTGGCGGTGGTACCACCCGCCCAACCACCTCCTCCGCCACGTAAAGGGACGTGCGTAGGTTGAGGGTTTGACGCGAGCTAACAAGGAGGCAGTCATTCTAATAGGGAGTCGGGCGTGAGTCCCGTCTTAGTCGAGTGAGAGAGAGGGAGGAAAATGGGAGGGGCGAGGGGGTTGAAGGCGGAGGGAGCTAAGGGGTGGGGGGGTGAGAGCAAAGGGAGGGGCGAGATGGTGGCGGAGTAGCATCGAAGGAGGAACAGTGGAAATCAATGTGCCTTCGAGAGCACACGGACGATACATCAGAAATGTAGAGAAAGATGGGAATGGAAGGAAAGGGAAGACTTTTCCAGATTCCCCTTTTTTCCAAAACCCATTCCCCTTTCCCACCCATCCCGAGTTTCCAAATCCCGCTCCTTCGCGAAACAATCCTTCAATCTCATTCCTTTCGGTTCTTTCCTCCGACACCCCCTAACCCCACCTGCCCCCCGTTACTCCATAAGGCTCTTTCCGGGCAGGAGGAAAAAGGGTAGGAAGAAAGGATAAAGAAAAAGGAAAGGAGTAAGGAAGACTCCGTGCGCCGGGACACGGATATGATGTCCGCGAAAAGATTTCGAGTGTGTCTTGGCGTTGGGATGGGGGGCTCCGAGACTCCCTCTCTCTGCTCCTCTTCCCGTGTAAAAAGCACTACCATTCTTAGCGGTGAAGCGTCTCAGGGAACCATGGGACCACTTTCGGTCAATTTTCCGATGTGAAGGGTTGGGGGATGGGAGGAGGTTGAAATGGGAGGTTGGGAGGAGGTTGAAATGGGAGGTTGGTGGGAGGCTGACGTGTTAGGAGAATGTGAGGAGGTGGGAAACAAGAAACTCCGGTTCCCGCAACTGGGACACAACAAGCGATTTCCCTGCGCCCTCCGTTTCGATTGGTTGGTGAGGTGAAGGAATGCGTTATAACGGGCATTTTATTTTTTAAGACTTCGAGGGGAGAAAAAAAGCTGATCTCGAGTGCTCGTCTGAATCCCTTTTTCCGCAAGTTCCCAAGTTCTTAGATAACGAACGCGCGCAAGGATCTCGTTTTGTTCTCCCTTCCCCCCTCCCCCACGCGACTCAAAAATGCAACTTCTATGCAAAAGAATGTTCGAATTTAATAAGAAAAAGTAAAACGAAATGAGAGCTTTTAGCCGGAATTGTATCCTAGAATTCTGAGATAATCTGCCGCTGAGTATTGCGTTTAAAAAGTCACCTGCGTCCTCTTTGCGGTATCGAAAAATAAAGTCAAATTGCAAAGGAGAGGGAAAACATTTTACACTGAATGCAGGACAAGGGGATAAATGCTAAGTATTCCATCACGACAGCGATAAGACTTTCATCGAAAACGTAATTTAGTTTTGAAAAAGTCAGAAAAATAAAGGGTACATTTCAATTTTTGAAATATCTATACTTTATTTCATTTTCTCAGAATTGCTTCGCGGTTATTGGCCCCTGTTATCACGATTACCTAACGCGTACTTATAGATGCAAGGGCGAAATTGTGCAAATTGTACTAAATGACCACGCGTATGTTTAAACTTTATCTACTGAGGTGAACTTATGAACGTTGCTAACTGAGAAGCGGTCTGGGAGACCACTTTTGTTTTCTATTATCATTTATTCACTAGCTATGTCTACAATTGAATTTAACAATGTCATGAGGATTAAGGAGTAATTAAAAGAAAAAAACCTTATATGAACTTTTTTTTAAAATGTAAATTACCGGATTGTAAAATAGTGGGGTAAGTTGACACTGTTACGTAGGTGGTTTTACAGACCGCAACTTAATAGTTACAAGGACGATTTTCTTCCCTCGGTTCAGTAATTTTAGAGAAATTCAACGTCATAATTCGTCCCAAAAATGAAGATTCCCCATGAATAACGCTAAAAAATTCCCTACGGATAATGCTAAATCATTTCTTTTTGATAATAATCAAATAACTGGGATATTTAACAGAAAATCGTCTCTTTGGAGGAAATTTTGGGCAGAAAATAACTGGCCATGAATTTGAGAAAATGTAGGCAAGTTTATTAAGACATTGAATGAATAAAAAGAAAATTACGTGACTCGTTTAACGCTGAATATTCAAGTTAAAAGTGACAAGGGTGAAAGCATCTGAGTTATGGCGATGAGAATGGACTAACAGCTGAAGATCATCGAGCGTAGAAAGATCGAGTGGTTTATGAAACGAATAGGGTGAGATGAGAAAATTCATGCATTTACATTTAACTTATGTAAAATAGAAAAAACAAGCAAATCGACATCGACATAATAGCATTCCACACAACCGAATGGATCTTCGTTGGAACTTCGGAAAAATTTTTCAAAGAAAAAAGATTAAATTGCAACTGAAACTTTCCAAATCACTATCGAGTCCAGATATCCAAGTTTCTTGTATATCTTTGTAAATTTTCAAGGTACATAACTCCCTAATTGCAGCTGAAACATATTTCAAGTACCCAACACGTGTCTTCTCGTTCACTTTATTGGCGTGACTAAGCTGAAAGTGGTATTTTTAACGCAAAAGGATTACATTATTGTTAACTAATGAGTTGTGGCCTGTGAGACCACTAAACTCAGTATCAAATTACTGCGCTACTTTACATTTTACAAATAAATCCTGTGAATATCAAGTTTTTTCTTTTAGTTGCCTCTTAAACCTCATGACATCATTAAACACAGAAAATCCAATGGTAGATATAGCTAGCAAATAAATAAAAACAACAGAAGTCTGTGAGATCGTGCCTCTTAAAACTCATGACAAATTATTAAACACGGAAAAACCTATTGTAGATATAGCTAGCGAATAAATAATGACAAATACAATAGCGGTCTAGGAGACCGCACCTCAGTTAAAATTTCATCATAATTGAATTTCGCTGGTTAAAGACGGCTTTCACAAGGTTTATGCCTACATTTGACAGAGTTAGTACACAATGGGCAACATATATGTACATCGCTGGAGTCTAATGAAAAAGAATTTATAAGACGTAAAAACTGAAGAACTCGACCCTATATGCCTACATCGCGATTATTATAAGCGATCTTATAATATAATAGGAATTTACTCAACTTACCACCGATTTAGGCAGGTAAAATTGCGGTAAGATGAAGGACGGAGCGGGGAAAGAGAGCCGTGAAAAAACGTATTCCCTTGGGTTGACAAAATGGATACAGATACATTAAGGTGAATGATGAATTCGTCAAAAAGAAACAGTGGAATAATAACTAAGAAGAAGAGTGCGAGAAGATGCGACGAAGAGGAAAGTTAGATGGAGTGTAGGTCATATTGAGAATATAAAGAGCGAAGGCAGAAATATATTGCGACGATGGCGAGTAATGAGCAGTGAGAAGATGTAAGATAGCAAGTGTGGTATAAGTGATTGTGAGAAAGAGAATGCACTTCTGCAATGGAAAGTGAAGAAAACGCGTCTTTTAACTCTAAGATGTAGACTGAATGCCCCTCAAGTATGTGATATTTTTCCATGAAGAAATTATATTGAAGTGGAATACGAGTTCCAGCAAGGCATCTAAAACCTTTATGCGACTCAACGTCATGACACAGCGTCGAATAATAGTCGCACGAGTTGAATTCTACATGGCTGTAAGATTATAAAATGGAAAAAGGCCGAGACCTAACAATGAGGTCTGACAAAGAAGTAACGAGACTGGTTTTTCATGCGATCCGTGGCAGCACTGGTGCGCCACCTTTTCCTGGAATGTGTATCTACATAATTCATCAGTTATATGTAGCGCATTCGTATCGATAAGATTTGTCTTGTAGTTTTATCGAAGTAGTGTTTCGTTATTGCGGCGGAGAAATGGGGAATACATTTGAGAAACAGCGAATCAGCACAAAAGTTTTATTGGAATTATATAAAAGTGCCACAGATGTTTATGAAATTCTAAAATAAGTCAATGGCGATGGCGAAATGTCACGAGAGAGCTCTCCCAAAGGGCGATTGGACAAAACCAGCGGAGGAGGAATTCTAAAGACTGTAATTCTTTTTTGTTATGATCTATGCTAAAATAGGTTTATGACGATGGCGAAATGTCTCGCAAGGGGTATTTTTTCCTCGTCGTGGATGAGGTTTTTAAGAATAAAATCAACACGAATTAAGACGCCATTACGAAGTTAAATCAAACGAGAGAGCTCTCCCAAAGGGCGATTGGACAAAACCAGTGGAGGAGGAATTCTAAAGAGACTAATTCTTTTTTATGATCTATCCAAATAGAAAGAAAGCGATCCGTGATTTAAAAAAGAATTTAGAGAAAACAAAAGCAGATTAACCACTAAGCTAGCATTACAATCCCAATCATATAATGGTAGTCCTGACTAATCTGCAGCTAATCGATGATTCGTTAGAAAATCGTTCAAATGCTTCTCTATTAGAAAATTTCCCTTCTGTAGACAGGTGGGTTTCGAGAGGATCGCGGGGATGAGTGTAGTTTGACGCATGGGTTTGCTCCAAGTAGCTGAATGACTACTTGATGAGGCGGGGGTTTTTAGCGATGAGACGTCGTTCTCAAGAGGACCATGGGAAGTCCCGGCAAGGGTGAATGGCACGATCGCACATTCAACACTTTAATGCCGTGTTATTTCGAGGTTTTCCTTATTACTTTTTGAAGAGATCAAACAAGTGACTACCGATTACGCGGAATGCGTTTCATTTATAACGATGAAATGAAATTAAAGTCCACGACGTCGATAAATTACTGAGAATAAACTCGGCTAGCTTATTTTTAAGAAGAAATTTTTGCTGTTTTACTAAAGGATTATTCGGAGAAAAGGCAAATTACAGAGGTTATTGGGGCAGAGCGTCGATTATCCGACCAAATCGGAAAAATTTATTTTATATTTGCCCATCTACGTACACATATTGTGTTACAATATGGCAAATAAGATTGGGAAAGTTAGTTACAGATTATACTAAATAACAATCGAGTTTAAGTTGCACAGAATTCGACCGACATTATTTTCTACTTAATCTTTCAACCAAAAGTTGGTTTTTAAGGAAGAATAATATTAGGATATTTTAATTTCGGATAATTCCCGTACGAATAATCCACACTCGACTCAGAATATAGCATACACTCACAATATAGACATAAACAATAAAAAAGAGAATCTGCTGATTAATCTCCATTGCATACAACTTGATCGGGTAAAATTTTGAATTCCCAAATATAATATCGCCGTTGATGCATAAATGTTCGCGATTTAACGAAAGAATTTCCGACCGTTGTAGATAAAATACTTTCTCATCGTCTGCACCTAAAAATTCTACGGTACGATATAAACTGCACAAAATATAGTTTTCAGTTTAATTTCAATTAATTCGCCCGTAATTGGTTTGGCTAATCTTAAGATTTTCGATTAGATCTCCAGTGGAAACGTCAAAAGATAAAGAATATTTTTCTGCGTCAAAACGTATAAATACGCTCTCTCTCTCTACCTCATCAACAGATTCTATGGAAAATAAAAATAATCCATCTCTCCGATTTACGGTCTACATTTACGCCTATAGAGAATGCCGAAGCGTTAAATTCCAAAAGGGGAAAGCAACACAAACGAGAGAAATGGAGGCGCGAAGAAAGGAAGCTCTAAAAAATCGCCCCTTTTTGTCCGAGGAAACAACCCTTTTTCCTACGCCGTGGCCACATCTCAGCAAAGAGATACTGCATCTGGTGCACCCCTAACGTGCCTCTTAAACCTTTCTCTGCCTCCACTAATTCCTAATCTCTCTCTCTCTCTTCTCTCGAACGTACTCGACAACCAACCTCACCCTCCACCTTTCTTTTATGCCCTCCCTTGCATCCCATCCTCCCCCGAACCACCTCCTCCTCTCCTCTCTCCCTCTCTGTTTACTGTTTAATGACCCATAGAGAATGCAGGCGGGTGTGTATATTTGCTGATATGAATCAGCGAGCGCCTCGCTTTGAGTTTTAGGCAAACTGCACAACTTCGATATTTTTCCACTCCTCACGCCCTAACCCTCAATACCTCTCTCCTCCTTCTCCCTTCCTTCTACGTTCCCCTCCCCTTCTATTTACAGTCTTGATAAGGGAATGTCTTTCCATCGTCAGGAGAAACTAAGAGAGGGTGGGGAAGAGGAGATGTTAGGCGGGCAAAGGAAGGGCGTCGGAAGAGACGCAGCCCACGTTACGAAGGTACGTGAAGAGCGGGAGAGGAGAGGAGGAGCAGGGAATAGTTAAAATATAGGAGAGAGAGGAAGGGAGAAAGGTGGGTGAGATGAAGCGGAAGGTTATGATAGGGAGAGGCGGCAAGAGATAAAAAAGAGTAAAGATAGGATAGGGGTAGAGGGGAGTAGGGAGGGGTGGGAGAAATAGACGAACGCCCTTAATACATACGTATGAGGACGAGGGTAAGGAGATTCCCTTGCAAAAACTTTTTGTTCGTTTCGAGGGGAGAGGAAAGAAAATTGGTGGATGAACGAGGGATAAGGTGAGCATTGAGAGAAACAGCGAGGAAAGTAAAAACGCTCGGCATTTTCGTTTTGAGAGAGATTTAAGAAAGTGAATTGCACTGATGTAACGCGCGCGGGCCCTAAAAAAAGAAGAAAGTTCCTCGCGTGACGGAAATTTGTACTTAGGTCTCAACGCACGGTTAGACACACTCATTTTCCCTCTCCCTAAACAAACTTAATACAATCACGTTTCGATTTAAAATGCTACAACATAAAAGTAATGAGAATTAAATAAATGCCCAGAAATGAAGATGTTTATGAATTTTGAGCCTCCATATTCGTAATAATTGCCACATTTAAATCGAACGATAAATCGAAATATTTATATTATACAACGCGGGCGATTAAGTCGAAATGTAATTTTTTCCCACAGCGGATACCCCGCAAATATTAGGATATTGAAATTTCTGCTTACTACTCCGTAAATGGATGACTTTACGGCCATCACAAGTCGTAACTCGTAAAAAAGGATCCGATTATGCGTTATTAATCCTATTTTAATATGAAGTTCCACGAAGTCTCGTCGTCTTCGGTAAATTTTATCGTAACTCGTAATTCCAAAAAATATTCCTCAAGAGCATTTTTCTCTAAACTAACAAACAAAGAGTGATCAACGAGTAAACCGTACAAGAATCAAACACTCACCCTGATGAGAGCATGAGAAAAAAGCTAGTTCGGAGACGGAGAGAGCGGAGGGAAATAGATAGAGAAAGGGAGGGATGAGAGGGTGTGGGAGAGAGGGAGGAGGGGGCGGGAACCGTTCGGCGTAGAAAAAGCACTTATTATACATTAAGAGGGAGAGAGGTAGAAGGGGACTCGGAGAAAGGAGGCGGAAAAGAGAAGTAGTGTGGGAAAAGGGGAGTTGAACGAGAGGGAGGAAAGGGGAGTCGGCGCGTTAAAGAGAGGAAAGGAAGAAGGAATAGGGAGGGAGCTCTAGGAACACCGTGGGAGACGTATGAAGATGGAAATGGAGAGAGAGAAGGAAGGAGCGTGCGGGAAAACTTTCGGAAGGAGGGAAAGAGAGAGGGAGGAAAAGAGTGAGGGTGCGTAGGAAAGAGAGAAGAGGTGCGAGGGAAAGAGAGAGGAGTAGGTTAAAAAAGGAACGGAAGCAGCGAGGCCCGCATTTCCGGTCGCCTAAGCCTGTGACGCCGAAAAACCGTAGCGGCTTCATTGATTGCCTGATAAACGGGTTCTAGAGAGATGGGGAACATGGAGGAAGAGTGGTTGGGGCCGTAGATGGAAGGAAGGGAAGGGGGGAGTAAAGAGAGAGAAAGGATGTGGGGGGGAGGATGGGAAATAGAGAGGGAGAGGGGTTTGAGGAGGGAAGAAAATTCTGCCACACGAATGGCGAAAAGAAACAAGTTCCCCTAATCAGTCTGCGAAATGGAGAGGGATGGAAGGAGAGGAGGTTGGTTTTGAGGGGAGATGGGGGAGGAGGAGGAGGGAGAAGGGGGGAAGAGAAGTGGGAGGTGTCTCCTCGGGGTGTTCCTCTCACTCCATTTCCCTTCCCGCCGCACCTCCTCGAGTGGTGTTTGGCCCCCATACAGCTCCTACATCTCGGAAGGGAGTTTGTTGAAAGTGTGTGTATGGAGGGCGACGAGGGGGGAAGAATGGGAGGGTGGCGGAATGGAAGAAGGAGCGAAGTGGGAGAGAAAGGAGAGAGAGAGAGAGAGATATTAACGAGGTGATTCCGTGGCTCACACTTAAACATGGAAAAGGCGCGATTTTTTCCCTGCTCCGCTCCGGGAATGTTCTCGCGTTCTTTTTTTTATCTCTCCGAGAGGAAGCAAAAGGGATGGCAGGCTCACAAAACAGCTGCGCGCCTCTTTCTCTCCCCCATTCTCTCTCTTTCCCTCTCTTCGTTGCTCGATCTCAGAACGCGTGCTCGAATTCCGAGTTTAATTGAAAGAAAATACGAAATTAGTCCCTGGTGGATTTTCGTCGAGACGGTAACGCGCATTTTGTTGACAAACACCTTCTTTCTCTCGAATTTTTTACGTGGCGCAAGTCTAAACGGTCTCGTAAGTTTAAACGTCACAGAATGTCCGCGCGGTAATGTTATTAAAAGGAATTTTATCTTTTATGCGTCCATGCCGGATGATAATTAGCAACATGAAACAATTGAAGCGATGCTCGACCGACTAATCTATTTTGTAAATATAATTTACAGCATACCAAAAATTTAATTCTTGATGCTATATGTCCGTTAAAATAGCTGCTCTTGCAAAAGGTTTGAGCGAATAAAAGAGGCAAATTTAGCAAAAAATTTATTTACCCAACTGAAAAAATCTTGGTAGGCGATCACTCCCATAAAATAATTACAGAAGCCTATCCTGAATGTTGAAATAATCCCCAAGGTTCCCTATTTTCTTTATAATATTCGTCTATCATCTTGTCCTCTCCATAAGTGAAACATTATTGAAGATTAAAAAAATACTTCTGAGATACATAATCATTTAATTCTCCCAATTTGTTATTTTGATTCGTTATCCATAGAGCATCTATCGTGAACACATGACTTTTATTGTTTATAATAGTTATCTATAATCAATTTTACGACCAGGCGCCTACATAAATTCCATGCTAAGCAATTTTTCCTCCGATTTTTATTCTAATGGAATTCTTTTATCAGATATAACAAATCTTCTTCCAAAAACTAACTTTCAATTCTGATGAGCAATTCTATATAATCTATGTTAAGTTCAAAATTATGCTGGAAACACTGCACTCTTTACATCGTTAGTTGTAAAAGATTCTCGGTTAATACCGGACTTACTACTCGTAACAAGAGACGAGATATTATAAATACTATAAATTGCAACTCCTAATTTTAGATACCACTATCACGAAACCCATGTCGTTGCGCAAAAATGCCAAAATATGTTCTTTGAGGAAAATGCAACATTCTTAATTGCTTTGAAACTAGTGATTAAGGTGAATACCTAAGAGAGGAAAAATATTTTGTAATATTTAAATAAAAAAAAGTTCTTTCAACAAATATAAGTAACTGACCGTCCCGATAAACATTTTTAAAATATGATAATGAACAAAATGTCTTTTTTGCTTTCAAAAGTAGTTTTACAGACAATTTATGGAAAGCTGCTTCACTAAAATTACAAGTCCATTATGAGTATACCCTGATTTTGTAATTAACCGTAAACAATCTTTATTCAATCACAAAAGTTTCATCAAAATTCTGATAAAGCAATGACTTCAAAAAAATAGAACTGATATAATACCTGTTTTCATTACGTGGATCGCAAATAAGAAATATTTATTTATTTAATCGAAACCTCGGATATGTGGAGTAAAAAATAAATGATTCCTCCGTTATTGAAATGATCATAATGAAAGTATCACCATCACTTGTAAGTTAAGAGGAGAATATTTGCGGCCAATTCCTCATAAGGCCGAGTAAAATTCTTAGAATCTTATCAATACGCTGGGAATTCTTCTCCTGGAATAGTTATTTCTATTTTATTCTACGATGAGAAATTAAGCAATCTAACACCGCATATTCTTCGAAGTGCTCAATTTCAACTTAACCGCGACACACGAACGAATAAACCAAATCACGCACACGAGATTCGCAACTAGCTCATCTCGGCAACGAGTCGTGACAAAGAGATTCCCGAAGTAGAAGAGGCTGCAGAGGAGGAAGACGCCGTCAGGGAAAGGGGATGGTTCGAGGGAGTTGAAACGAGTAAAATGGAGGTTAGGTGTTGCGGAGGCGGGGTGGGGGGAGGGGAGGAGGCCAAAGGAGGAGGGGGCGTTATCCCGGGAGAGACCCGCTCTCAACCACCTCCCCATATCCGTGTGCGCTCGGAAAGAAAATCTAGTTCACTCCTGGATTAGGAAAACTTCGATGTCGGTAATTTGGCAGCCAGACTGAGAAAGCGATAAGGAGAGGAGTGGGAGTTAGGGGGAGGGAAGGGAGAAGGGGAGGTGAAAAGGGGGGGTAGGGTGCGTAAAGGGAGGAGAGGAGGAAGAAGAAGCTACCCCACCGAGTTGCCGCCTCCGTAATCTCTGGCCTTGCCCTTCTATCTACCCAGCCTCCGCTATTTAGCCCTCCCTTCCCCCTCACTCCCCCTCCACGCGCCGCCCTCTCCGCACGCCTCCCCCTACCGCCGTCCCCTTTTCCTCCTCTAAATCACTTCCTCCCCGTGCGTTTCCGAAGTGATCCCAAACACCGAATGGAAACAAATTAATGCCCACTGCGAGATAAAATGCGCCCGAAGTGCAGTTGAAGCCACAAATCAGCTCTCATGTGGGAATATTAGCCCATCCTAACCGACTCCCTCTCTCCCCTCTTCGCGACCTCTCTCCCTCTCCCTCCTCCACACTAACTGAAAAAGTCCTTATAGCCAGTGATTCATGTAATCACCGTTGCGTGTGTTCAATTCTGTATTCTGTAGTTCATTTCCAGTTTTATTTATCCCTGTTCGAAACAATCTTGTTGTCTAAAAGGTATTCACGCGTTGTATTTACAGCTACTTCTCTTCATTTTCCGTGTTTTTCCCATTTCTACATTTACATGATGGGTGAATCATCACATACTTCTGGTCTTCCCCCAATATCTCTATCGCCCGTTCCCTTCCCGTCCCAACCTAACCCTAATGCATCTCCATATGTACCTGGTACTAGCTCACTGCCTCACGCTGTGCGTAGAGAATCAATCCTCAACCCTTGCGCCCCGGAGTTCATACCTGGATTCCGCTAAAATCTTGCTTTGTCTTCGTTCTCCTCTTTCATGGGAAATTCTCCTCATTGAAACCTCTCTGATGACCTCTTCACTCGTAAATTGCTCTCTTCTTACTTCAAACCATTTCCACGAGCCTTTCAGCTGGTTTATCTTAACGTACAAAGCCTCACTGAGCATTTAGACGAGTTACGAGCTATACTTCCTTCTAATGACGTTCATGTAATATCCCTGGCCGAAACTTGGCTTAAACCTTCCATATCCTCTTCTACTATAGACATACCTGGTTACTGTTTTTATCGCAACGATCGCTTAGGGAAAGGTGGTGGTGGTGTGGGTTTTTACGTACGAAATGATTTGAAATGTAAAGTGATAGCTGCAAGTGAACCTCAATACGCAAGAAGGCCTGAATTCCTCTTAGAAATTTTAGTTAATGCCAAAAAACATTTACTGGGAATAATTTATCGACCTCCCAAAATAGCCCATCTATCAGACTTAGACGACATATTTTCGAATTTTGCTGCCAATTACGAACACATTATAATCACCGGTGATTTTAATGCCAATTTTACAGCAATTTCTCATGATACTGATTACTTAAAACATTCTTTTAATTCGCATGGCCTCAACATCGTTCCGCTGAATCCGACTAATAACACTCAAACAGCCTCAACCTGTGTCGACTTAGCCGTTACGACTAACCTTGAAAAAATAATAACTCGTGGTCAATTGCCAGTCCCAGGAATTTCTTCTCATGGTCTAATCTTCTTAGCTTACTCACTAAATTCGCCGAAATTCAAACAAACGTTTATGCGTCACCGAGACATAAGAGGGATAGATGACTTTGAATTAATGAACGAAGCTTCTACTCTTCCCTGGTATACCGTTGACTTTATCAATGATGTTGACAAAAAGTTGAAGCCTTAAACACTTTATTAATGTAATTGCTTGACCACTTCGCACCTGAAACCATTCGCATTTCCAAACCTCGCTCGCCCTGGCTTAATGACGATATTAAAGAATGATGGCGCATCGCGATTCGGTTTTTCGTTTGTTCAAAAGAACTAAAGACGATAATATTTTCGACAAATATAAGCGCCTTAGATACAAAACAAAACAACTAATCAGAAATGTAAAAATTAGATTCATTCACTCAATAGCTAGTCCGAACGAATCACCTTCTATTATTTGGAAAAAACTTAGGTCGATTGGTATTGGCAAACAAAATGACTTTAAATTGCCTCCATACTTATCATTAGACTCGTTGAATTCTAAATTCTCTACACCCCCGAATGTCATCAATGACAAAATAAAAAGGGAAGTTATTAATTCGATTACTGTCGCAGCGGAAAAATAAAAACAAAGATTTTAACCCGTTCAAGTTCATCCCGGTCACTCAATTCCAAGTGCTCCATGCTTTTCGAAAAATTATATCTAAAGCTCAAGGGTCAGATGGCATACCTACTATCTTCATCAAGAAATTAATTCATATTATTCTACCAATAATAACTAATATATTTAACTGCTCCCTATCTCAAGAAAAATTTCCAGTGCAATGGAAACGCGCTTTCATAAGGCCATTACCAAAGAAATCGACTGAAATGAACGATTTTCGCCCAATTAGCAAGCCTTAGAAAAATTAGTACATGAACAAATCACGCTCTTTCTTAACGAAAATCAATTGTTAGATCCCTTTCAATCTGGCTTTCGTAAATCTCACAGCACCACCACTACTCTTGTAAAAATCACCGACGACATTTGCCGCGCAATGGACAAAAGGGAAGTAATAATCCTAGCACTACTGGATTTCAGTAAAGCTTTCGACTCGATAGACAAAGATGTCCAGCTGTCTAAACTGCTCGCAGTGAATTTCACGCCTTCGGCCATTAATTGGATATCTTCTTATTTAAGCGATCGTTCCCAACAAGTGATTTCCATTAATTCTTCATCTGATTGGCTTACCAACGGGAAAGGCGTCCCACGGGGTTCAATTTTGGGTTCCCTATTTTCTTTATACATAAATGACTGCTCCTTGTCCCTTAAATACTGCAATCATCACCTTTATGCAGATGACTTGCAAATATACTAAAGTTCTACCGCAAACGATCTCGCGAAAACCCTAAAAAATATCAATAAGTACTTATAAACGCTAGAGGCCTGAAGTAATAAAAACTTTCTTAGTATTAATCCAGAAAAATCACAGGCCATCTTAATTGGTTACCCTAAGATATTAGCCGCAATTAATCAAACCCAAAGAATACCGATCAACATAGCAAATTCAACTATACCCTATTGTAAAGTAGTAAAGAATCTTGGATTGCTCATAGATGAAACCCTCTCTTGGGTCCCACATGTTATAAATGTGTGTATAACAGTAAACCAATCTCTTCACGTTCTTAGGAAGTTAAGTAGTAGTACTCCAGTTTCTCTAAAAAAGCATCTGGTAAATTCACTCATTATTCCGGGTTTTGACTATGTCGATATAGCGTATCAAGATTTATCTCAAGAGTTGTCGTTAAAGATTCAGAGAACTCATAACGAGAGCATTGCATATATTTTTAACCTGAAGAAGCCAGTCCATATTTCAGATTCACTCGCCAAACTAAACTGGCTAAATTTGGAGTCCCGAAGACGCCCCCACCTGCTTTCCTTACTATATCAATTACTTCCAACAATCCACACTATCTTGCAACGGAATTCAGGAGTATAGACTGTACACAACCGTAATACCAGAGGGTGCCATAACGCCTTATTCCTTAACACAGAACGGTAATATTAAACAAGTCCTTCATTATAACTGCTTGCAGGCTATGGAACGAACTTCCCCAAACAATAAAAAATTTGCACTCGCTCTCATCATTCAAACGACACTGCTATCTATCTCTCTTATCCTTTCAAAGGAACAGTTAAACACACTTAATGCTTCAATGTTTCTAGATCTTGATTTTGACAAAACAATACTCTTTGTGCGTGATTTATACTTTTTTATTTTATTAATTTATTTATTTTTCTCCTCTATTTTTTGTTTAGTCATAAGTGTTACTATCTATTCATTTTGTCATTTTCATATGTTCATTCCATCAATGAAGTATTCGTATTTTGCCAAAATTTTACTGATGCATATCTTTAAGTTTTTCATGTATTCATCTTTTGTTCTAAATATCAGTTATTAATGTCTTGAGTAAATCTCAATAGGTTTCGCAGGTTTATCACACCCCCCTTCTTGTGTGGGTGTTTTCCTGCTGTGGGTTTTTTACATGGATTTCATTATTCAGCCGTCCTTATATTTTCCCACAAAATTACATCTTTTCTTTTCCAATTCTTGTATTTTTATTGTTACTTGTATTTACATAAAGTGCTGTGTATTATTGTATATGTTTCATGACGAGGGGTTAGGTGGAAGATGGGACTTTTTAGTCTCAATCTCGCCCCAAATAAATACCACATCAATCAATCTATCTCTCTTGCGCCGCGTTGTCCCCTTTCTTGGTCGCTTAAATTCCTATTCTCACCAATCCCACAACCTCTCGAGATATTATTAACTATTTTAAAACGCACGTGTTTGGAGCGAAGAATAAATCGGAAAAATAACCGAACGTCGCCTAGAGAGGCCAAGTTCAATCAATTTCTAAGGTGCATTTCCGTTTAAAAAATTACGACGTTACTCATATTTGCCACAAAAAAGTCGAAATTCTGAATCTTCGATTCCGAGAGGGAAATCAGAAAAGCTTTATCGATGCAACTTAAATGTATTTCGTAACTTTACTTTCCCAAAGGGCTATTTTTAGCATTGTGAAATATGCGATAAAAACTGCGAGAAGACGCTCGCCACAGGATAGCTATAATCCGAAATCCAAAATATTTAAGCGAAATTTTACAATTGACACGATAGCAAAGATTTTTCTAGACTTTGGTTTACATTCTACAAATAGTTCTAATAGTTAATTAAGTTACGTAAAATGAGGGACAGGCAAAGAGGTCTGGATATAAAAAAATGAATTGATTCTTACTTGAGTTTCCTGAGGAGATTTACTCGATAAAACATTCCCCTAAATCTTAATATGCTATGTAAAAGTCTGAAAATTTACGGCACTAGTCTAAAATTATGAAAGTTAAGGTGTTTTGTCTAATTATGCATGGTGTTGGCTCGTGCATAGGTGTATCATCTACAAACTACATTTCAACGTTTTCCAAGAAATCATCAGTAATGAAAAAATCTAAGTAACTACTATATATAAAAGTTGATTAGCATTATATCAGTGAAAGATAAAGTAGGAAAAAAAGCAAAGACACAACAACGATGAAATTCTTTGGCCCAGCATTTAGCAGATTAAAGGTATTGAATATGAGATGTGAAAAGCAAAAGTTTATCTTTCCGATGGCTATGTCGTCATTCCCGATAAAACCTACTCTTACTAGCGCTCATAAAAACTGAATTGGTTTTAGACCAATAAAATAATAATCTTCAAGTAATTACGAAAATATTTTTTAATAGTATCAAGCTGATCTTGAGAAGCGATCAAAAGTAAAAAATTCTATTTTTATAAGGATGTCCATAATAACCAACTCGTGTGAAAAAATGAATCACGGGAATTTTAAACTAAAAGTGTTAAGCACGTTAACCTGAGCCAAAGCAAAAAATAGATTTCTAATTAAAAATGACATTCCGAAGGAAGATATCGGATTGAAAAGTTTTCTTTTTAAGGCACTCATTTTGACGGGGAGTCAGAGGACGCCTCCCACGTGCCCCACGTGGTAATCTGACCGACATCTGCGACAGGAAGAATGCACTAGGACTACTTTTTCTTACTATTTTTGCAGCAGGCATACGGCAACGGATGATGAAGGTACTTACTGCCTCGTTGCGGAATCTGCGCAGCTGAAATAAAAGAAATGAAACCAAGCGCTGATCTTTCGGTTGAATAGATAAATTTCCTCTCCTCCAACATATAATATATATATATTTATATTCACAGTCACACAAACAAGCATACTCAACAACAAATCAAATCATCATACCATCCGGGAAATGTATCCCACACGCAAGAGGCACAGGGTAAAAGACACAAAACAGTTAGTTATCAAAAAAACACCATGACATATATTTATATGTATATATGTATTTATATATATATATAAAGAGACACATAAAAGACTGCCTGGGTGAGAGTAACGCATCGGCTCTTGGCCGCTGGTTGGTTATGCACAACGTTCAAGGGATAAGCATTCCAATGGGGTTTGACGCCCGTCCTCCCGACCCGGCCTCGCCCGTAACTAGGCGGAGTTTCCGAGGGTCTAAGAGGGGGTTGCGGGTCGTGCGGGGACAGAGGAAGAAAAGGGTCGGCGACTCCAAGTGCGTACTCACTCTAGGCATCCTTACTCGTCCACCCGGTGGTGTCTTCCCGAAGACTTCCCGCACGACGCTTACTTCCGCAGACGGCCATCTTCTTGGACCACGTCCCATACTTCTACCGACCAACGCAAGACAACTCGGCCGAGCGTGGATGGGGGAGAGCGGGAGGAGGAAAAGGAGGGAAGAAGATGGATATAAAAAGGAGGAGGTAAAGAGGGGAGAGGAAGCCTCCCATCTACTGCATAAAGGGAGGGGGTGAGAGGTGGGATATCAGAGGCGGCGGATTACTCACCTGTCGCTGCCGACTCCGGATCCAACAAAGAAATAAGCCAAACCATCTAACGAGAGCGCATGAGGTTGACGGGTCATGTACTGCTACCAAAGATTCCAAACAAAGATAGAGAAAAAAAACGTATATACGATATATATAGAGAGAGAGATATATAGAGAGGGGAATGGAGTGAGAGAGGAGAGAAAGAGAGAGGAGAGAAAGAGAGAGGGAGAAAGGGTGGGAAGACTTCCTTCCGAGCAAGTGAAGTCAAAAAGAACGGGGGTCTTAGAATTGTTTTGGGAAATCGCGCGCACCCGCATATATAGGTAACGTAAAACTATTCTCTCTTACCCACAAAACGCTTTGCGTGACTAATTTGCCTGTCAATTTGAAGTTAACCTCTAAGGGTTAAGGTGAGGCGCCTTCAAAGGAGTGCCGCTCGGTGCCTAGGGCCCACACCATCAGCTGCAGATGATGTTTAATTTGGCCAGACAAAGAGAGCGGCAATATAGATAGCAGCGCCCACCTCTCAAGACATCCCGAGCATCGGTTTAGACTTTGTGGCCAACATTTTCCATTCTCTTCCATTTTTATCTTTCCTCCTTTAGCGTGTAATTTTTTTCTTTTGCCTCTCCCGTTTCGCTTTTGTTGCTGACGGAGGGAGGCCCCGTGTGCGCGAGGAGACGGAAAGTAGCGGGCACGCGTGAGGCGGAGGAAGTCTTTGGTGGGTGGAGTCTCTCCTCTTTCGGGGGAGGAGTGGGTGGCGTCGTGCGGGGAGGGGATGAGACGATGCGGGAGGGAACGGGAGGCAAGGGGGAGGAGAAATGAAGAATTTTTTATATTTTTTGACGTGCAAAGAATGGGCGAAGAGTCCCGGAGGCTGTTCCCAGATTTGGAATTGATTATAACGCGAGCAGAAACCGTTTTTATTTTCTACTCCGATCTCTGCTTCGCTTCCTAGTGTGGGTTCATAAGGGCTTCAAAATGTTTTCAGCCAGCCAGCACCCTCCACGCGTTCCATTCATCTAGCAACACCTAATACGGAGACATCGTGTATTCCGAGCCACATAGTAGGAATAAAAAAACGAACGAGCCAGCATCCAAAATTGCGACAAACAAGCAGAAACGTAAGGATAAATAAGTTACACCACATACATGTACAAGAATATGCTTGACGGATTGATCCATTTAAAAATCGTTCGGGTGGCGAAGGGGGAGGAGAAGGGGGTCACGGGCGGGAGGAGGGGGGCTGCGGGATCTCTTCGGGGAGCGTGGAGGGGGGAGATAGGAAAGGGGGTGATAGGGGGGGGGGCATCCTACCATTTAGGCCAGAGAAGGGGGGGGGGGGTCCCATACGAAGGGGGGCGGGTAACACATTTCTCATGCAAAAGCCACTGGACACCAAAGGCAAGACCGGAGATGCTGGGAGATATCTAAGCGAGACTGACTATGAGTTTGGCTAAGAGGAAACTGAGACTCACAAGCACGAAGAGGAGGGTGTTTTCCTTCGTTTCGAGTTGACTGCTCTCACGTTAACATTGCGCATCTGGCAGTCTGCAATGAGAACAGAGAGTAGTCAAAATTTAGACAACATCCGGGAGAAAAAATTTCTTTAATGGGCAGAGAGAGATAGATAGAGAGAAAAAGAATGACAGAGAGAGAAAGAGAATGACAGAGAAAGAGAGAAAACGAGAGACAAAGAGATACGAAGAGGGGGAGAGGGAGATAGAGAGAGAGGGAGGGAGGGAGAGAGGGAGAGAGAGAGAGAGGGAGAGAAAGGGAGGGAGAGAAAGAGAGGGAGAGAAAGAGAGGGAGAGAGGTAGGAAGGGGGAGAGGGAGGGAGAGAGGAGGATGAGGGGGAGAAAGAGGGGAAAAGAGAGAAAAAGATGGAAGAGAGAGGTTGGAAAAAAGTTTATCACTGTTTGCTACGTATAGGAAATCCTCTCTGGGAATCCTCCTTCAAAATAAAAAAGACAAAAAATGGGACAATCAGAACACGTCGTATGAATGGGCTGTAGACTCTGCATCTCCAGGCTAATGATCACCTTTCACGACCCTGCTGGGACAAAATGAGACAGTCACACACTCTGGGAGGGGGGGGAGAAGATTGGGGAGGGGCGTAGTAGAACAGGCAAACCAACGGAGCGACACCAAATCGATTTCGGGAGAGCTCCAATATTTGCAGGGCGGGCTTTACTTTTTTATTTATTTATTATTTTTTTCCTCTCTCTCTTTCCATCCGTCCAACAATTGTCGTTGTCCGTCAGAGTGCCATAAATATATTGGCTGAGGAGCCTCCCTTAAGGGAACGACCACGTAGCGTCCACCCCACGTTATGTTCTCCTCCCCACGGAGAGACAGCCGACCACCACAGCCACCGGAGCCGCTGATAGATTCCTCCATTAAATCCATGCCCGGCATCCTTCCTCTCTCCTCTCTCTCTCTCTCTCTCTCTCCTTCCCACGAATCGCTCTCTCCTCTCTGCTCTTAGTTGTCCTCCAGGTTGGAGTGAGGCCGCCCCGACTCCGAGAGAGGATCAATCACGTTCCCCGTGGAATTCATCGAATACGTTTTGGGTATCCTCGCGCGGATGTAGAGCGTCGTCTTCAGCTACGTGGCGTCGCCCGATCTTCCCAGCAGCGTTTTCGCCATGATTCCAGTAATTACAGCCGTGAACATTTTCTCCAAAACTGGGAACTACGGGGTGCTCTCCGTAATCTTCCGGCGCAGTTTCGCGGCAATATCTGAAGATTAATTTTCTTCGAAAGCCAATATAAACCCAAAAGTATTTACTCCTTGGCGGAGTAGAGAATAGAGGATCCATAAGGTAAAGAAAATATGGCATCTCATCATCTTCTCAGGGAGATAACATAGGCATTACCTTTTGATTAAAACCTCCTCGAAAAAAATTAAAATCAGGCGTTAATACGTGGATCAGAAAATGGGCGTTAGTTGGAGAGGCGAAGAGACTTTTCCGGGAACGGGTTCTCTTCTCCGTCCTTCCTCGTCAGCGTTTCTCCTCGGCATCCACGGAGCCTCCAGCCATTCTCTCCTCCAGCTGTCGGCAACTCCAGGAACTGAGATGGAAAATATTTCATTCAGACCGAGGTGTCTTCGCGTCTGTCCCTCCGATTGATTCTTCACCGATGCGATGCTTTCAGGAGCGTTGTTGATGGGGTGTCATAGTCAGCTGACAGCAGAAGAGAGGGGTTGAGCTGGACAAAGGAAGAATGATATGAATGACCCTCGTAGGAGAAAGGCGAAGTGGTGTCCACCGTGAAACGCCCGGACTTCCTACGGAAAAAAATCGCTTTATGCTCATGGAAGCAGCTTTCAGGCCACACGCAGTTGTGTTGGATAAAAAGGATTTAACATGAAAACATCCTAAACAGAAACAATCCGAAGATTCCGCTTGGTTCTCGCGTAGTCCACTCCCAAGTCCGCGCATGCTCTCGTTCCTGAAATTCATCCAGTGTCCCTGATTGATAGAAAGTTAATTGGCGAAGAAGTTCGATGGCAGTCGTTCCATGCTTAGAGGAGTTCCTTACCGCCGGCGATACATATTTTGATCACCTGTTACCAAAGAGAAGATGAATACTATTTCAGTAAATACTGCTTTCTTACTGTCCTTTAATAAGACAATTTTCTGTGGAATGGAAGACTTATAGCTCCACGAATCGATCGAATTGGAATTAATCTTTTTGTTCGGTCCTCTAGTGAACGAAAATTCCTTTGTATCACATCAGATTTTAAATTCTATCCAAGAATTTTTTTTCAGAATAGTCCGATGTAAAAAAAAGTTTCTCCAAAAGCTTCTGGTATTTCACACCGATTGAGACGGAGTAAAAAAACCAGGTACATACGAACCCATTTTTATCCAGTACGCCAGTGGATGATCTTGCTCGCATTCCACGTCATTGAACAAGTCTTCCAAGTAGTCGACAGCTCCAACCGTGTCCGTCTCCCGGCGCCGTTTTCTTCCTTTCAGAGCGAAGTCATTGGTGGTAATTGCGAAATCAATCCGAAGGACTCCATTTGACGACCGACCGACCATTAGACTCGCTGCCGCAATTTTTTCCCCCACCGAATGCAGTTTCAAGACGGGAGTCGCTCCAATAGCGTCTCCGCGAAGCTGAAGAGATGTTTCGGAGTGAGAGAGAGCGAGAGATATGGAGAAGAACAAGTGAAGCGAAAAGGAGTGTGATATGAGGAGACCTCGCGGAACTGGTGGCGTGTAAAGCCGCTTCGAGGCATTCAACGCGGGGCGTACAATGAACAAGGCGACGGAGAATATCCCATTAGATAAAGAGAGGTAGCAAGAAAAGGAGGTGAGACGGAGGATGGAGGAGTTAGTAGTCAGGCCGTCCTGTGGGCGAGTCAAGAACTTTACCTCGACGACTGTTGCGCACTCCTGCGAGGCAGCGTCCAAATTGCGCCGTGCTTCAAGCGGAACTCAGAGGTGTAATCGACTCGTTGTGTGGCTGAAGAGGGACACTCGGGAGCGGTAGAGGGCGGTGTAGACCATTGCGGAGACCGCTGGGACCGATCCGACGTCCAGAACCGGCGGCGCTTGAGACCGCGTCATCGGAAAAAACCGGAAAGGATACTTGAGGTCTCGGCCGTACGTTTACGTCCTCCTTGCGAGAGAACCGCTCCCACCTCTTGCCGTATCTTGAGAAAATTTTCAGATATCTTCTCTTCTTGACCGCTATGGCATGGTAGAAGTGTCGAGGGTTTCGTTTTCAGTTTTCCGATGTCCGTCCGTCCGACGAGTTTGTTTCTCCGCTGCGTTGCCGGCGATGGAAATGTTTGAGACTGCAGCGAAAAGGTCACTCCACCGAAGGCTGGACTTTCTCTCTCTCTCTCAATTTGCGGGATACAATGAAGCAGACTTAGTCATTGCGCAATTAATAATGCCCCGCGAGATCGTATGAGAGGAGTTTCGCGAACGACTCGATAACGTGCCGCACAACAATATGAAAATTACTGTAATATTGCCAGTGGGAAATTGGACGACGATCTGCGCTTTCCTGTGCTCAAGGAACAATTTGAGTGTGAGAGTTATTTAGATTTTAGAGATAGGAGAAAATTTTATTTTAGTATAATAGGTCTAAAATACGAAGGAATGTAGGCGATTTTTAATCTTGAGAACGCTGATGAGAGCGATGAGATCTTTTGCTGCACCTATTAAATAAATTTAGTCAGTGGCGTTTCATAGGCATTATTATCACTTTTAATCCCCTCAAACTCATTTCGAAATAGTAATTTTTGCTTTTATGCGCAAATAACTTTTTTTGTGGCGTTAGGGGTAGTTGATTATCTTACACGAATGCCATATGTCACGACTCAATAAAGCGTATAGGAGTTTAGGGTTTGGTTCGTAAACGTAATTAGAAATTTCAGTCGCCAATAAAACTAAAAGAAATCACCATTGGTTAGATGTGTTAAAGGAACGAGTTTAGGAATTTTTTTGGAAATCGTAATTATAAATTTCGATCGCTTCTAAGATTCTAAAATAATCGCTTTTAGGCCATTGCGTTAAAGGAACGTGTTCATTGTAAGAAAAAATAAGGAATATTGTGAGCCAACGGGTATGCTTTGTAGAATAATTCACAAAATTTGCGAATTTTCTCAGTTTGAGAGTACCTATATAATACTCTCAAACCAACCGGGGAAAGACGCCCGAGCCACTCACAAAATAATCCCATTAATTCCTCCGCGCACCAAAAAAAAAGAAGATACTCGATCATACTTAATTGCACACATTGAGAGCATGGGTCCCTCAACAGTTTGCTCTTCATTTCTGGCGGCATTATCATACAGATTGCCGCAAAGGTTTTAATAAATGCAGAAGCCGTGGAGTGGGGATATAGAGAGACGGCGGTGGGAGGGGGAGGAGTAGTGGGAGGTACGGCCACCTAAATCCCCTCCCGGAAAGCTCTTTTATCAGTCGATAAAGAAGGGGAGAAAGGGAACGGAAATTCCGTATTCCGATGGTAACTAACCCACGCCGAGCGCTATGCCCGAGCCTTTTCCACCACAAACGCTATTCGAATCTCTCTGCGGTACACCCTTTAACGTTTCTTCCAACCTCACTCCACTCTCCCACTCCTCTTCCTTCTCCCTCCAACCCCTCTCTACGACTTCTTGTTAGACGCCGAAGAAGTGGGCAAGAACCCTTGTCAAGAGTGGAGCATTCGCAAAAATTGAGATCAACTAGGTGGGAAGGAGGCAGGGAAAGTATCACCGCTGGTGAGGGGAGCAAGGAGTTAGAAGAAAGGAGTGGGACGGAGGCGGCTTCTTCGAGAAGTGGGAGGGAAAAAAAGGCGGAGTGAGAAAGAGAGAGAGCCGTGTCAACGGGATTTGGGCTGCTTCTGTGACAGACGCCCGCACAATTAGGCCAATCCCCGAAACGAACACGACAATTACGCCGCAGACTTGCTGGCTAAGATTTTTGGAGAACCAAGCACTTTACACTTGGCTCTAAGGATACGAGACGACGTCGGAGGTGCTAGAACAAGGAGGACAGCGATCGGAAAGAAAGGTTTCCTCGAGACCTTTGCCCTCTTGCACGCCCTCTTTCGCACGCACGATCCTTGTCTTTCTCCCCCCTCTCCCCCGCGAGGGCCAAATGGGAGAAGGAAGAGGTAGCATTGAGATTTCTTTCGGAAGACAGATTGAGAGAGGGAGGAATGGGTGCCTCGGAGGGATTTCGGGGGGAGGGAGTGGGGGAAGGCGAGAAGGTGAGGGGAGGGCGGAGGCTTGGAAAGAGAAAAGAGGGATTTGGGAGCAGGGGTGGAGGGGATAAGGTCGGGATCTAACTCGCAAGTCTCAAAAGGCAATTGTTGTGTCTGTCAAGTGGAGCATTGGAAGAAGGATATCGAGCACTCAAAGGATCCTTTCGAGAGGGTGGATTTCGGGGATGGCAGAGGGAGGGGAAGAGAAGAGAGAGAGAGTCTCTGTGATCGGGTCCACAAGGAGCTTGCAGCTTAGCGGAAAGGCGGCTCGGGAATCGCCCAGGAACGGAGTTTGGCGATGTCGTAACGTCGAACTCGCGAGTCTCACGAACCGCAGCGATGCGGAATTGGAATTGCCGCGATACCAACGTGTCTATATTTTTGCGCGCGATCCCAAAATTCCGCAGGATTTGCATGTTTTATTCCCCATCGGGAGATGATTCGATAAGGTAAGCTCGTGATTTAATTCGCTTTTAACGACGGCAAAAGTGACTATGTTAAAACCGCGTAGATTATGTTCCGAAGAATAATCCCCCGAGACCTCGATGTAACCCATCCGCGTTTTCTTGGTTCATCAAAATCGGTGTGGCTTTCGAGCAATGGCGAAGTAAAGAAGATATCAACACGAAGAAATACCGCGCTTTGTCTTTTTAAAACATAGCCGAAGATGCGACAAGTTTGATTAAAACCGCAATAATCTATTATTCTTGAAAACGCAGGCCGTACGATGTAAAAACGATCTTATTTCCAGATGAAATCGAAGAAATACCAAAATCCTTTTATCAAAAGCAGTGTAATCTTCCACTCAGTTCCAGAAATGAAAGAGACCCAAAGTAGAGAAACAATAAGTTATCCCATACATATCCAACCCCAGAAGAAAGGGCGGATTAGCCCAAAGTAGACATCAAAAGAAACGGAATTAATTGAAATACTTACCATGCAAGAACTCTTTTAATATCTGTTTCTGTCAGGCCCCGGGGGTTGAAACAAAAATACGGAATTGAAAACGTAAAAACCTAGACTATAAAGCTTAAAAACGAAAAAAATAGATTATGACTCTATGATTTGGGGAGAAAGAATCGACCACATTAATAAAATCTTTGAAAGCGAAACTTAAAATTTAATGAATCGTAAGAAAAGAATGTTTCCGATATTTTTGCGATTTCTTTTACGCACGAATGACACACGACTCAAAAATTCGTGGAACATAAATAATTTGTCCGAGGTGCTAAAACAGCAGCTAAAAAAATTAAATTCTGGTAGGTGAGTTGTTGGTTATGGTAAATTAAATATCCCCAATCCGATTTACAACACGGAACAATAATTACATGTTAATTTACCATACCCCTTCAGTTTTACAATGATAAACGTTGTTTTCAATTAAAACCATATATTTCAATACTCGGTAAAAAGATCGAAACATATAAATAATCTTTCTCTAGATACACTTTCGGAATATTTTCCGAATTCCGTCAACGTTCTAGGAATAGGCTTTTATCGAGACTTTTCCGACGATAAACACCAAAAAGTAGCCAAAGCACTGACACCGATCCAATAATCGTCACAGTGAGAAATCAACAAACACACGCAAATCCCCTCAGACAAACATCCTGCTCCAAACATTTTCCTAATACGTCCTTGGCCACACAAACACCCGCGAAATGGCTTACGGACTCCACCTCCTTCAATGACCATCAATCTGTCAAATCCAACACCCACTCAGACTATCCTCCGCCATTTCCGCATCCCCTTTTTAGCCGGAAGAGCCAAATATCGAGGCGAGATTTCGGAAGGTCTTTTTTTACGAGGACAAGTGTGTGACAGGAAACTCATCTGCTAATCGAAGGATGTTTACTCGGGAATGAGGTGAAAATGCTCTTAGAAGGACGAGGACAGCGAGAGAGTCGTACGAGTGGAAGAGAGAGAGAGAGAAAGAGAGGAAAGGAAAGAGGGGAGAGAGGGTTCCAAGGAGGCTGGCAGTTCGCCGGAGAAGAGCGGAGTAAGATGGACGTTATAACGGCCCATCAATGGACTCGGAGACTCCATCTCGGATCCAGCGTAGAGGGGAGGACGAAAAGAGGCAGCAAAGGTTTACAAGGCCGTGGGGGCGTGTTCTGTGAAAAGGAGGCCGCAGGGAAAGAAGACCTTTGCTTTCACCGCTCTCCCCAACAACACGTGTCACTTAAAGCGTCAATCCCAGAAGAAAAGGGGAACGAGGGAGGAGAAAGAAGGGAGAGAGAGAGAGAAGTGGGAGAATCGCCGTGAGGATAAGGAGCGAATCCCAAAGTTACTTACTCCCACGCGACGGAGGAGATACAGAGGAGGAAAAAAAGAAGAGAAAAGAAAAGAAAGAAAGAAAGAAAAGCCTTTGGGAGGGAAATGGCAGGATTCATATGGCGTGATGCGCTCTCGCCGCCTACGGGGGCACTCCACTTTGCCACTCCCGGTATTGGCCACCCGGGGGGCAGGGCACGCGCGGGAGGGTGAGGGACCTCGAGAGAGAGAGAGGTCGGGATGGATTCTGGGTGGGTGGGGGAGAGGCGGAAGGGTTTTTGGGGAAAGAGGAGGTGGATGGAGGAAATATCCCCAGGGACGGCCCAACAGAAGCGCTCCGTCGGATGTAGCAAAGAAAAGTTAAGGTTGGGCAAATATTTTTCGCTCTCCTTTCCCCCACCCGGGCATCCCAGCGAACACCCATCGTTCCCGCCGCACCCCCACCGCGAAAAGCAGCTCATTCAATTTACCCCCAACGAGCAAACCGTGGAATTTAATAGCGAGGGAGCCGCCAGGTAACGAACACACTCCCCTCATAATTACCGCATTCCATTGCAACTCTTCTCCAGAGGATGGGAATTTCGTCACCCCGAGCTAGGGAATACCCTTTCTCCTCCACACGCACGCACTCCCGAACCCGTTCCACAAAACCCGCCGGCCCTTCACTTCTCATTCTTCCCGCCACACCAGCCCTCAATCCTCCGGTTACGCTTCCGCAACCTCCTGGATCCCTCTCTCTCTCTCGCGGCTTCATCCTCCGTCCTGCAAAACCCACCCTCTTTCACCTGCTCATCTACGACCGCTCCGGGGAATATTTCCCATCGGCCCTTCTCCAATATCGAACCGTTATCTTCGCCTCTCTTTGAAGGGATGTTACTCGAGGAGAGGAGGGGGGATTCGTGGGGAATGGGAGGAGAGGAGGAGGAAGGGGGGAAAGACTCCGGAGGACATTGCGTCTGGCAGATATGATGTGCAAACAAAGGGAAGGAGAGATGTATGGGAGGGGTAAGAGGCGCTGCCTTTCGGCACAAGGGAATCTTATTATCGGGCTTGCATCCTGATGGTTAACTCCTTGGCTGCATTCCCATTGTGGCCCTTTGCATTTTTTTCTGTCGTGAGCGCACACTGGAGTATATTTTTCGAAGTTTTAACGACAAATATAAGTTCAAGGTGTGGTAACTACCTTTTTCACGAGTAAATTATTGTGAAAATAATGTTTTTTAGGATGCTTTGATAGCTTCAAATATATTCACGCAGAATTATATTCCAAAATATTTTTAAGAAGAAGAATGTTTTTATGGGTAAGTAATAAAAATAATTTCTCGAGTTTTTCAAAATTAGTTTTATTCTGGAAATTAACAAAATTTGATTTTTCAAAGATTTATGGAAAAATGCCTTCCTCCAGTTTAAAGGCAGGATATTATTTTGAGATTCCTATCATTTCTAACGAACTTATCGTTTGAGAATGTAAATTCAACAGCATTCTATGAAAAAATAGACGAACAACAGGGTCAAACGGACGTACGTAACAAGATGGTATTCTGATGAACCTACAGACAGTTGACTCAATAGTCTTTTCCCTCCAGAGAGCAGAAAGCTCGTATCAATAACAACAACCTCGCCTGGCAGTAATTCGGGTTACTAATGACCACTCCAACTCAATGACTGACAAAACATCATGGGAGCGAAGGTTCTGCGAACTCTCTTGCAAGATTCTCGCGTAATTAATGTTGCGCCATCGTCCGAAAGAGAGGCGAGTGACCATACGCAGTTGACCGGCGCATCGCTCGGAAAGAAACCTTCGAAACGCACCACCGGTCGAACGGCCGCAGAAATGCGTGGTGGCCAAATTGGCACGGACATAAACGGCCATCCATCAAACCAAAAAGGAGGGCGAAAGCAGAAAGCGGCTCCTAGTCTCCTCCCCCGAGCCTTCCACGCGCCATTCCTCTCTGCGGCGGACCCGAGACAGAACACCGCCGTCCGCGCGTTTGGTGAAACTCCTGGGTGGTCAGGCTCCTTATCGCCGAGACAGCAGCAACAACGAGGGCACCGGAGAGTTTTCAGGAATCTGGTCCCTGAGTCAGGATGTTTGAGAGAGAAAGAGAGAGAGAGAGAGAGAGAGAGAGAGGCGAAGAAGAGAGGAAGTTAATGGCAGCCTCGGACGCTTGATAAATGTTTGCCGGCAGCTCGTCAGACTCCGTGGATCAATAGCATTTGGCAGGTCATCAGGCAAATTAGTGCCTTTTAAGGCGGAGGAATGGGAAAGCGGAGGAAGAGAAAGAACGCTCAAAATATTTCCTCTTCTCTCGCCCAAATTGGGACTACTTAATGCACGAGCACTAAGGGTGGCATTGAGGTTGTAAGAGCCAGCCTGCGTGCGGAAGCCTTCAATGGGATGAGTTTAAGAGCGGACTCCTAATTACAAGCTGTTAGCTTGTGTTTGCGTTGATGAGGAACCGGAGGGAGTGCGGAGGTAACGAAGCCGCGATGGGCGATGGAGAAGATGAGGGATGAAATGTGTTGCGAGAATGGGTATAGGGGTAGGTGATGAAGCAGGAAGAGGGTTATAGGGTTAGGGGATGAAGCAGAAAGAGGGATAAGGGTTGAAGTGAAATTAAGGTACTCGGAGATTACTCGAATCATCACCAGAGAGCGGGCGGCGAGTTGAAGTCCGCCTTGTAAGAATGCAATCCGCTTGACTTCTGTGTCTTCGCGGGTTTCATACATTTCAGGGGGGGAAGGATGGTTCCCGCGACGTCTACCCAATTCTTCGAGTTTTGAAATTCTAAACAAGTACCCTCTGCCAAGTCCAAAGATGTGTGATACTATTTGATACGGAAAATATTCGAAATGAATTGTAGAAATAGTAAATTCAATGATGATGACGAAGTACCAATGGCTCAAATTGGAAAATTAAAAATTGATCGAACAAATAAATCTCTTTTGGTTGGGAAGAAAAATGCTGTAATTAACTTGTTGGTGTAAACCGTCAACCAGATTCATAAGAATACCATCAGTTGCGAATTAAAATTTCAGGAAGAAAATAACGATTCTGCTGCGAACGTTGATATCACTTGTCAATCAGGTGAGGCGCCAGTTTCGAAGAAAATATTTCATAAATTTCTAAAAACTTGGAAAATGAATCCACAAAACTTCTAGCAATTCCGGCGACAAACAACACGTAAAACTATTAAAAGACTTTAGTTTTGACCATATAAGGAATGACGTCATAGAAAAATCACATGAATTTCAGCCGTTATACATAATCACCGTTGTAATAATGACTAAAACGAGAGCACCGCGCCTAAAAAGCGATACATTCATTCAGCGGCAACGATAGAGAGGTAAGGGAGGAATTTAATCGCTTCCATCCGCGTGCTGAGGGAGACATTTGGGTCGAAACGGATGATAGGGAAAGGGAAGAGCGATCAACCCTCCCCCACGTCGCGAGACACCATCCCCCGAGGGCTGAGAACGGTAACGGACCAAACGAGTTTAAGGATTCAATTAATAACAGGGAAGCAATTGCCTCTCTACCCCCTCCCCCCAACTTGAACCCACCCGCGATCCATACCCATTAAAATCTACGCTTCCATTGCCTCTTTCCAGTTACTTCTCTTCACCGGGCTCAAGCGGCGCCCTCCAAAAATGGTAAAGGCAATTAACGCCATATTTGCTTAGATGGGGTGCTGCGGATTACGCGAATAAGGTTTAATTTTTGTCTGCCCCGATTCTCTTGCCGAGGCGATTGGTTGGCTCGGGGGGATGAGGACTAGGCTCAAATCCTCGACCTAACGCCCTCGAACGTGGCGAGGCTACGAAAACGGTTTGTCGGAGGATATGGAACACCGACGGTACATGTCTTAAAAATAGGTGTTCCAATTAATATCCAATATTTATAAGAGGGACCATTTCGCTAATGGTATCCTAACGCCAGTAGAGCATCGTGGATGTTAGAGAATTATTTTTTATGCGATTATAATTAATAAATAAAATCGATAATAATAACTAATCTTACGAATATGTTAAAACAACAGTTTTCTCATAAAAACATGAGAGTCGTCCAACTTTCGGATGAGGCGGAAATGATTTTGTGGCCAACACAAATGTAGAAATGCGGTACATCCACGAAATATTATGCCCCAATATTCTAATAAACTGGATCTGAATAATGGATTCACATGACGCGGAAATACTCGTTAAAGAGAAGTGGATAATGGAGTTGTCATATCATATCTATATTAATATAAACGAACTCAAAAAATCCAAAAATTTTAAGTACATCCGCAAATCCACCAGAACGCGATAAAGTGGTAAAAAGGTCACGGTTCGATACGTTTAGAAGAGTCCTCACGCGGGCAAAAATAAGTGAGGAGGACCGCGGCGTCAAATTATTTGCCAATGAACCTGGGAGACGATCCGTGAAACCCAATTTGGTTACCCGATCGACAGATAGAAGGAACACATTCCGAATTATATTTCCGGAGGGTTGAAAAAAAAAGGTCTGAACCGATGGGAGTTTTAAATTTGAAAAAAAGGAAGAGCAAGATGTAGAAGCGGAAGAGAATACGTCAACCGTAGAGAAAGAGGAGAGCTTACCGGAAGGCGCGTTGGCGAAGGTGAAACTGTCCAAAGGAGGGAAAGGGGTGAAAACGGGAAGAGGGAAAAAAAGAGATTCTATCAAATGAAGGGGAAGTTGGCCGCGAGGAGAAGCGAGGGGGGAGGAAGTGATGCAGAGAGAGAGAGGCGGGGGGAAGGGGGAGAGGGAGAAAGCGGGGGAGAGGGAGGAGGCGGGGGAGGGAGGAGACGGGGGAGAGGAAGGAGACCGGCTACAGGAGAAGAATTCCTAAAACGTGAGCCTCAGTTTATTCGCCCCCTTCCACGCGGACATCCTCTTCCTTGTCCATCGGCCGATTAATTACGGCGGAGGGAGAGAGGCGCGTGGACGGAGAGAGCGTAAAAGGAGCAGTAGGCGGTGCGGGAAAAGGAAGACGAAGGGAGAATGAGGAGAAGACCGCAGAAAAGGATACCGTTCTTCCACGATACCTCCTTCCCAAGGAGTGATTGATTCACGTCACTTCCCGTGGAGAAACAATAAATCTCGGGGTCGAGAAATGGCTATCCTGCTCTTACGCGACAATCCGGTCCGCCTCCAGTCACCCACTAAATTACTTTATCTATTCACAACTCATTCCGAGTGCCTGCCGCCTCACTACCCGGAACCTTTTTTTCCTCTCCCTCTCTCTCTCGCACTCTTTCTCCCTCTCCAGCAGAGTGGGGGAAGAAATAAAGGGTCGGAGAGAAAATCCTTCCACTCTCAAAAACCTCGTCTCAAGACACCCTCCTCAAGAGCAAGCGGAGGAGCCCCTCAGAATTTCACTTAATCTTCCGTTTATCTGCAGATGCCAATAAAATGTATTGCTCGGTTCGAGAATTGGGAAGCCTCGATAAATCAGAGGAAGAGAGTGAAGGGAGAGAGAGAGCTACAGCCTAATTCGTGGCCGCGAGGAGGGCAAAGAGGGGGGGAGGCCCCCTAAGACGAAGGCGTCACCCGTCCGAAGGAGCAAGGCCCTTCAACTCCCGCCGTCCCCTCCACCTCGCACCCTTATTTTCCATCCCCTTGACAGACTACAGCTTCCCGTTTCGATTCGTCTTATCCCAGCCAAAAAAAATAGGGAACGCTCCTACACTCTCTTTCTCTCATCCGCCAGAAAAAAAAATCTCCGGGTAAAAGAAAAATAAAAAATATCCCGACTCCATGCTGGAAGAGACTCTCCCCAACCTACATAAGCCCTCATTTCTTCCCGCCATTTCCCTATTCATCCCTATCTTCCTCGTGATCTACTCCTAATCCCCTTCCGGCTCGCTACTCGCACCTTCTCCGCCATTTTTCTCTTTCTACCTCTCTCTTTACCCCGAACTCCCCATCAAACAGACTAATCGCATCCTTCCTCCCCCCATTTCCTCCCCACGAACAGCCGATCTCTTCTTTCCCCCCCCGTTTTTCATCCGCACCACTCCTCGCAAAACCCCTTCATCTCGTTCTCTCGGCTGACTGAAGTGGAGGTAGCGATGCTGGTACCTGGCGTCATTTCGCGTTATTCCTGGACGTATCCGAGGAAGGGAGGAAAATAGAGACGGAAGGATCCGGAGAGGAGGCTGAGGGAGAAACCCACACCTTCCCTTCCAATCCATGGTTTCTTTCCTCCTCCCCTTCCCCCCCATGAACCTTCGCACACTTAATACGGGTCGGTCTCTTTGTGGATATGCCGTGAAGGGAGAGAGAACGGGAGAAAAGGGCGGAGAGGAATGGGGAGAAACGGAAAGGAGGCCGTGGAGAAAAAGGGAAAGGAGGGCTAGAGAGGTCGGAGCGGAACTGCGGACCTCTGCGAGGCTCGGTCTCGAGAGGCGGCATTAATGCGCGTTGCGCCCGATTAGCGTGTTAAGATCCGGAGTCTCGCACCCCGACGGAGATCCTATTGGAGAGAATGTTAGACACTTGGCGCCCAGCCACCGCCACTCGACCCCTCGAGGGCCGGGGCGCCGCCAAAGGAAACGAGAATTTTCGACCCATCTTACGGGGGCGACAGGTCTGAAAAAAGGGAGGGGCCTAATTGCTCCAGATGAACGATTTCAGAGATCCGAGGATACTTTCCCCTTCTATTCTTCCAAAGCGTAATTTATGTCGGGCCTTTTGGTTAATTTTTTACGGAGTTCAACATTTCTTAAAAAGCTATCTAAAGAATAGCGGTCAATTCCTTGGAGTATTTTTATTATCTTACGATACTTCCCAATAATTAAGGGGTCGGATGAATTTGACAATCCAAAACTAACAGAATAACAGGATGAGAACTTAAGAGAGCTTACGGATAAAAATGAAAAATAATCCTCGTACTTTCCGCTGATTTATAGAATAATGTGATTGATTGCCGAGTTGAATCGGAAAGTTGCAATCGTCATTTACGTCAATTATTCGCTCTTCAATGGACGTGAACGCCATGACGCGGACATTTCAGGAACTACGCGACATCGGAAGAAACAGCAGAGCGACTGTCTACTTCCGTGACCTCCTCGAGGTAATAAAAAAGCAAACGCGTTTGGCCGTCTTAGCGATGAATGATTTCCTTATTTTGATTCCATAAAGAATCATCCAACTCACTTTTTATGGGTATCGGAGTAACATTGTCCTTCAATTTCCTTAGTTTGACGCTAAAGTCGCTACTCACGCACCCCACGCAAAAAGACGTGGAGTTACTAACAAATGAGCATCGCAGTATAATGTTTTCTTTCTGCAAGGAATAAAGCGCCACGGGCGAGGGGCGAATGGAAAAAGAACGACGCAGGATATACGAGTGGAAGGAGCGGGGCAATTACGCAGGCATCCAACCGAGTTCTTCCTCCGACCCCTTCCACCCTCCTCCAATCGAGTCCACCGCAATTCCATCCCGTGGGTGTCAACGGGATGAGGCGTCGAAAAGAGTAGGGCGCTACGCTTGATGGAGTGGCCTTACTCCCGAGTTATATTGCGTCCAGAGGAACTGCCGCTTTCCCACGCTACATCACTTCCTCCTCGATGTCAGCGAAGGCCTCATCACCCCCACCCATCATCATTCTCGCACCCCCCTCCCCCGCGTCGCAATGAAACGCGTTGTAGCCGACCCCCGCGCGGGCCCAACGGACTGATTTATCGCCCTGTAGCGTTTCCCTGCAAGGGCAAGCGGCCCCTCCGAGCCCCACGCGCGCTCCCTCCGCAAAGCGGTTTCTGTTATTGAGTCGTGTCATTTCGGAGGCCGCCTACTATTCTCCTCTCCGCCCTCCCCTCCCTTCTCTCTCTCCCCCCCAAAACGGAGGGGGCATCCCTATGAGTTATGAACGAGTTATACGTCAGGCCGTAGACTACCCATCTCTGCGTGACCACTCTCTCCAGGAATTCTCCCTTAACAAATGACTATCCACGGCAATGACTTCCGCACGCGTTTGGAAGGCGAGAGTGAAGGGGGAGGAAAAAAATCGACTCCTTTCGAATCAATGTTCGAAGCGCTAAGACCCTCGACCCTCTCTAATCTTCGTAAAGCGTCCTCCGAGAATCGGCATTCGACCCCGCAAAAGATTTAGCGGCGAGAATAAGGCCTTCCGCAACGGATACGATCACTTTTTTACGGTTATTTTCCCCGGGGAATTCGGAAAAGTTGAGTGCCGATCGGAGTACGTAGATAACCGAGCCCGAGTTAATTAGACATTACTTTCGCTCGGCGAGACAGCCGGTCCAATATCTAGCGGGTGCAAGAGGTACTAACCGTGTAAATGCAGGTCGCGGAATTTTTTTTCATTTCGCGGGTTGCTACGCAGCTTGAAGGAATTTTAATTGCACGCCTCACTTTTATCTTTTTCAATAATCGCTTTAAAAGTGAATTCCGAGAAAAGTTTGGGCATTTTGGTTATTTTGGAGCGAAATTTAACGCTCTCGGGGTGTGCGGCGTACTAAATTGAGGAAAATGGTCAATATACCCAACCTTTGGATTAACAGAAACGGAACATATTTTGTATTATACTTCAAATCTGGGGTCATTCGTCCTTTTTCCCATCAAACATCACTAGAGATCGAAATAAAAACTGCGATTGAACGTTTTAGGATTTTAGCCGTTAGTTACTTCTCAAACTACTTGAACATTTGCATCAAACGCACATAATCAAAGCAACAATGAAATAGTCGAGTAAAACAAAATAAATTAAGTCTCAAAGGCGACTCGTGCAAAAGGGTCAAATTTCCGCCACAAAAGAGGTTAAAAACGTTATCGGGGAAACAACCACTTATTCTTTCCGAGAGCTGCATTTCCCCGAGACCTAAGTACTATAGGGTCGTAGAAAGAAAATCGTCTTCCAAGCACCAATCAAATTGCAGGCAATCATTCTCCGGAGGTGAGAAAGCGATTTAGCCACTCAGCGTTCCATCGATAAGTGAGCGCCACGAAACATTCGTCCCGATCCTTTTTCCAAGGATCCAAGTCATCTTCCTCCGCGCGCCCTCTCCAAGTCCAATAGATTGAAGTGAAACTAAGCCAAAGGCCGCCCTTTCTCTCTCTCTCTCTCCCTTTCCCATCTCTCTCTCTCAAAACTCTCTCCCATCAACTTCCCTCTCGGGGGGGAATAGTCTCCCGAGCCAATGGTCCAGCGCAGTTCCCCACCAAACAAAAGAGGAAGAATTGATCTCCTTCCCACGAAAGACACAATCCGGAGTGGCCAATCTGATCGGAATAGAAGCAAACGGAGGCCTCTCTTTCACTCTCTTCCCCTCTATCCACCCTTCTCATCCCCCGCTTCTCGTGGTTCTTTTTTTCTGACCGGCCGTCTCAAATCTGATCCCCCCGTTGAAGTCTCTGATGCCTGGCCTCCGATGATACCGTTCTCAAACGCGTCAATAGGGACAGAAATAGGGCCAAAACGTAGGGCCCACGTGGTTTACTCCCTTTCTCACTCCTCTTGCCCTTCACCCTCACCTCCTCCTCCTCTCTCGATCCGACTCCTCTCATCGAGCATCGCTCTCCACCTGATGAGGGCGATCCGTTTGCCTCTGAAAACTCAGGCTCAGACGCTGAGTGCTCTCATAAAACAAGTGAAAGGGAGGCGGACGTCGAAAGAGTCCGAACAATACTAAGCCATAATGTAAGGCGCAAAACAATGCTAAGGAGCAACATTTTAATTTTTTGTCGCGTTTTACAATGATAATCGAAATATTGTGCGACTTACCGTACATTTTGCTGGATAATAATTGGTGTAATGAAGAACGCTGTACCAAAAGTGCGACTATAGCGATTTAATTAACGTAAAGTTTGGATTCGAAGACGTATCAAGTAAAAACATTTCGCCCTTTCCGCATGCACGAATATCCAGCGCCACAAACAAATGCGTTAAATTCGCCAAAAAAATATTCACAAGGTAATAATGGAGCATTGTGGTTGAAAATAAATTTCAAAATAATCACTTACGTACAAACCATTGAAAAATAAAAACTTGTCATAGATATCACCATTTAAAACCTTGTTATGGGTATTGGAGATGTAAGACAAGAACTTAATTTTTCGATTTTTGATACTTTAGTGCTAATTCCAACAAATCAGATATCTTACGTAAATGGCGACTTAGAAAATTAAAAAATACATTAAAATAATTCATCTAACTCACTCTACAACTTATACTCAATAGCTATTGAAGGCACCCCTTTCAAAATATTGTTTATTCTGCGGATATAAAAGTTAAAATAGTGATCCGCAAAAAAAACTATTTTAAACACAATCGTAATCAACCTAACACACTTCTCCGAGTAACAACGAACCTAATCGTCGAAACAAAACCAACCATCCTCCGGAAAAGACCCGCTCTCTCCTCGACGAATAAACCGCGGGGTTGACATCCAAACGGCAACCTAAGGTCATTAGGTAAATTAGCGCAGCGATGAAAAGAGGTGTTCCTCGCGCGGGATTAAAACGTGTCCGCGAGATGGCGTCGCGACAAATGGAATAGGAAATAAAAACTCCGGCGTGAGAGGTTCGGGGAGGGGGAGATAAAACGGCGGAGAGAGGGGAGTAGGGGGGAACCTGGAAAACCAATGAGAGAGAGGGGGAGAAAGAAGGGAAAGTAGCGGGGGAGGCAGAGATGGAGCGGAATTTGGAATCACTTCCGATCCAACCCCTCCCCGCCGTATTGAGGAGCACTTCATCTTCGTATGTCAGATAACTTCAGGGGGAGAGCAAGGAGGGTGTGAGACTGGGTTTAAGAAGGGGGGTGTGCAAGGAGGAGATAGAAGTGATGTGGGGGAGGTTAAGAGGGAGAGAGAGAGAGAGATGTTTTGGGAGGGAGAGAGAGAGGTTTGAGGGGTTCCGACAAGGCTTTTTTTCCTTCCAACTCTCCTTCTTTCGAAACCATCCACTCCTTTTCTTTCTTAAAAGCCGCGAGGAAGGGGATGAATGACGGACGGTGAAAAGTACCTTTTCCACCTGCCTCCTCACTCCCACCGTCGACTCCCGCCACTCGCTACCTCCTCACACTGCAAGCTCTCCCAATAACCTCTCACCTCCTCAAACTCACTTGCGAGCCTTAAAAAACATCCTCTAAGACGCAGAAATCCTCACGAGAAAAGTCCTCCCGTCTTCAAAATTTCTTCGAAATTGTTGGATTTCGTTTAAAGGTCTTCAACGTTTCTCTCTCTCTCTTTCCCTTGTTAGACCCACGTTCATTGATGAGTTTATTCCATTATAACGCGACCAAGGCCATAGCAGAATGGGTCAGTTAAACGACTAAATTTGTTCTGTTTGCGTGCATTTCTGGCTAATCAACCTCCTGGATTATTATAACCATACACGACCAAAGCCTCACGAAATAAATGTAGCTTTTGTAAGATTACCAAATCGCGGTATCTTATAGGAATTCTGTTAAAAAAATTTATCTATAAGGGTATAATAAACTTATCGGAACATTATTTTTGATAATGCTGCTCTAATATGTTAAACTTATTAGGCAATCACGTCGCATATATTCCGGTTATTTGAAAATTTTACGTAGTAAAATAACAACGGCATTGTAACAGGGTAATGCGACTGCATTTAGGTTTTTTTGAAAAACAATTAATAGGAAATTTATAATAAATCCACGTATTCATAAAATTTATTCCGTAAATAGCATGCCGATGATTTATATTTTAAATCTTCACGTGGCATATTTTTCTTTATTATGATACTTATTAACGAGCGAGCGACTATTACCCCCGCAAAATCTTCCACGCAAATAGAGATGGAATGAAGCGAACCTTTCCTCGAATCACGCTCAAGTGATGAGCAGGCGAAATAAGCAATCTCTGAGGAGGAGGAGGAAGTGAGGAGGAGAGGGAGAATGAGATGAGAGAGAGAGAGAGGGATAGCTTGGAAGGGAGAGTTTAGATAGAAGTGTTGCTTGTATAGAGAAGGCCAAGAGCTTCGAAGATGAGGGAAAAGAAGAGGGAGAAGGGCATGGCAGGGAGACCTATCAATCTTGCGGCACGAGACAGTTCATTAATTGCGCGTATTAGCCTTCCACCTGCGCCCCATCTCTCCCCTCCCACTTTCCCTTCTCATTTCTCCAGCCTCTTATAACTCCTCTAGGAACCTCTGTCTCGCCCCACACTTTTCCCCTCGCCCTCCTCATCTCCTTCCTCCATCGCTCTCCCTCATTTTGCCTTCCTATAGCACCCAACATCTCAACGCTGCCTTTGTCAGACGCGAATCGCTCATATTCAAGCATTGCAAGAGGTCTGTCTAGCGGTTAACTTGTGCGGCTCCACTTCGATTCCTGTCTCGGCTAAACTATTTGGGCCAGTAAAAGTTTTGGCACAAGTATCTGACATAATTACTCCTTAGCTTTGATACGGTTCAGAGATGACGAGAGATGTAATAACCGCAGGAATATACTGCTAAGGGAATGTGGTAGATAAATTTTCTATCAAATTATGCTTTGGCTTTGTATAAACACACCTTATACCCCTCAAAGAATCGAAGAATTTTAGAGCCATTACTTTCATTATATAAATATTTCTCAAAAGGGCAATTTTAGTAGTTTATTGATATTTAACTCAATGTGTGTTGGCACTCATAGTAGTATCACCTAAATCATCTAACTTATAATTACATTTTTTCCTTGTATACAATCACAATAGTGATATAAAAACGTCAGCAGACTTGGGTGCAACAAATAATTATTTTAATTCGTCCAGAATTATGCCTCTGTTGTAGAAAAATATTTCTTCATCGTTCCTCGAGCATTCCAAATTTTAAGTGACGCTAATAAAATCGATAGAAGAGGAATAGTGCAACCTGATAATTTGGCCGCTAACGCTTGAATAATAAATGACAAAATTTAGAAGAACAAAAAACTCTCACGGTCAAAACTCTCGAAGAATTTGTGTCGATCGACAGCACTAACAGAAAGCAGAAATTATTTTTGGATAAAATTTCAAAACATTTCTAATCAATCAGTCTAAAAATCTCAGAAAACTTTTGAGAGAAAGACCATAAATCGAGGCAACTCAAGAACAAGACAATATTACAGTAAACGCCAATTTAAATAGCATTGTATATTACACGTCAGATAAAATACCATGAACAAACATATCGATTATACGATTGCAATACATTTTAGCAAACCAGACAGTTATTAACTTTGTACTTAGACTAGTCAAATATAAAACGCCAGCAGATACATATCGTGGATTACAGAACAAAACAGAACTCCTACCAAAAGGATGAAGATTTCCAAACGATTCGAATAAACAACTCTCTTCACTACCCCAAGTAAGTAACGCAGTCCCATGACGCGAGACGCCTGTTCCCAACTAACAAAAGAAGACGACGATACATTAAGACAAATTTATTGTGGAAATATATCACACTACGAGCATCGAATTTGTCTCGAATTACAAGAAGAATATCTGGGATGAAAAGGAGATGAAAATATTAATCGATTTCAGTTCTTAACATCTCTCAACATTGGAGACAAAAATAAGGAAGTAGATCGAATGCTCTTATTAACTACGACAAAGTATCAATTTAAAATAAATATTGCATCCTCGAACACGAGGGACACATACATCTTATCAGCTTTTTCCACACACTCTGAAACGTGTGGATAAGAGGCGATTCTGTAAAAAAAAACATGGAACAAACCCATGACATCGAGTGCTGCCGCACAGATATCGAACCCGCCTCGAATGGAATATCGTATTAATGAGATGAAACGGAACAATAGGACCATCGCCATGGCCATTTTGCGCCAAGCATATACGCTCCTATCTGCAAGTGTTCGAGCGAAGAGGCACGAACAACGGAATCTAATGGAAGGATACATTAAACACGGTTAATTAAAGAGAGATTATGAGCGCAGAGAGAGAAGTGAAGAGGATCGAGGAGAAATACGATGAACGAGGAGCGGAGAGGAACGGACGAAATTTAGTACAGAGGTCGGAGGAGAGATAAAAGAAGAGAGATGAGAGGATGGAGTGCAAAACAGGTAGAGTGCGAGAGGACGACCTTGCCTTTTTCCAAATCCCTACACGGCCTATCGACACTCACCCCATCGTACCCGTGTCACAGACAGAAACTTCCTCCATTCCACGTTCCCCCACCGTCTCCACCCCAATCGCTCCCTCCGGCACAGCTGCTTTTGTCCCAAGGGAGTGGCTACGAGGTGTCGAGAAAGGAGAGAGGTGGACAAGGGAGAGTGAAAGAGAGGGAGAAAGAAAGAGAGGGAGAAAGAAAGAGAGGGAGAAAGAAAGAGAGGGAGAAAGAAAGAGAGGGAGAAAGAAAGAGAGGGAGAAAGAAAGAGAGGGAGAAAGAAAGAGGGAGAGAGAAAGAGAGGGATAGAGAATGAGAGGGAGAGACAAAGAGAGGGAGAGACAAAGAGAGGGAGAGACAAAGAGAGGGAGAGAGAAAGAGAGGGGGAGAGAGAGAGAGATAGAGAGAGGGAGAGAGAGAGAAAGGAAGATAGAGAGAAAGGAAGATAGAGAGAAAGAGGGGGGGACTGCGACAGAATGTGTATTCGGAATGGACAAAAGGCGAGCGAGCGAGAGAGGATCCCTCTGGTGGGAGAAAATGTAAATTGATTAGCGATGCGGAAAACTGCGACTTACGGAAGCCAGGCGGCGATACGTGACTAAGCCATCGACGACCTATAAAAAAGACGGACCCGGCGAGAGCGTGCGCGATGACAAAACGTGTACTCGGACCATACCCGCGAGGGATCCAACGAAGCCAATCGCGTCGTAAAAACTTCCCAAGATTTTTACCGTCTAGAAAGCGGACGAGCGAGACAAAAACATCGCCAAACGTCGGGGCGTCGCGTCGTGCGAGGATCTCCTCCGGTGAGAACGATAAAACGGCAGGAAAAGGAAGAGGTTTCGATGTGGAAATGTATAAGAACGGGTGGCAAGCAAATCCTTCGCCGAGTGCACAACCAGAGATGCGCGAACGCTGTCGACCGTCCAGATTAGCCGACGGACGAAGGGAACCAACGCTCGCTGGGTCGGAATGGGGTGCTCCCCCCTCCCCGAGAGGGAAGGGAGGGCGGGGGAGGAAGACGGGGAAAAGAGAGGGAGTGGAGGAACCGTTGAAAGCATCGTGGGAAACGCCCAACCTGCTACAAAAGCACGACCCCTCCTAGTCCATCGCACCCTCTCCTATCTTCCTCCTCCTCCCCTAACTATCCCCCCGTCCTCCCCTTCCCATTCCAAATACTCTCTTCGACTAGGCCTTTGGAAGATCTCCCTCGAGGAGGCGACGAATGAGTCGTACGAGTTTCTCGATTGAGGACGATGGCGAACCCGTTCGGTGGCCACGATGTCGCCTCGACGAAAACTCGACCGGAGAGTGTTCTTTTGCCTCCCCTCGCACGACCGACCCCCGTCGTATCCCCCCTCCCCCGATTCGCCACCCATCTCGCGGCAAACGATTTCCCCTAAAATCCCCAGAAGGGGCTTCCGCTATCGACCCGTTTGACCCATGCGTGACGGTCAAATCCATGATTGCAACCAGCCAGGCGCACAGTGGACAAGTGACGGGAGGAGGATGTGGAGAGTGATAAAAAAGGGTAACGATTTGAAAGAGTTTGTGTAAACAGATCCGGGATCCTGCAGGTGGTTCCTACTCCCACACTGAATGGCTCACGACTGAAAAGAGAAAACCTGTAATGGGACGAGTGAGAGTCGTACCGGTAGAAAAGTGACCCCTGAAATTTCTCGTCGACACATATGCGCATTGAATGAAAATTATGACTCCATTCCATCTCTATCTTTTAAAACTAAAGCTTTGCTGGATGGGAGACGAATACTGGTTCTCGGTGATGAACCGTAACCTTTACAAATACTATACCTCTATCTCTCGCTATATCGATATTTTCTAGCTTGGTAAGTCTCAATACTTTTCATAGAATGGCGAAATTTAGTTTTAATGACAATGAGCCGATTTAACTCAAAATTTTGAAAACTATTTCTCTTAATGTAATTATTCTCAGTGTTGCTGGATATTAACCTCTATCTAATCGGCAACGGAAAATTTTCAGCGTTGTCGGCTCTGTTACAAATTCTAAATTTTATAAATTTCCTTCTTGATTATACTGTGAATTTAAATAAATCTTTCGATGATATTTACCATTTGATGATTTTTTCAATGACTTGCGAACTTAATTTACAAATAGCTTTTAATCTACTATTTGTCCGCTGCAAATTGGAGCATCAAAATCTTTGAGGAAGCTCTGTACTCAAAGTCTCAATAAAGCCTTTCATACACAGATGAAATACTTATACGTGCAATATGTTCGTTCATATGCCTCTTAATGGCGACCGCAATAATTGGACGTAACTGAAAAATTTAATCACACTAAATTGTTCGAGTTACCATGAAATGGTTTATACTCTTGGAACAATTCCTAGATAACTTACAGAAAATCTTTATTATTATATCTTTGAAGACATCCGAAATAATACTGCCTTAACTTTTTTAAACAGTCATACGCATATAAAACATTGAAAAGGTTTTTTACTAGAAGTAACCTCATTTAAACGCGACTCATTAAAATCCGTGGCAATCTCCCCAATCATTGCTCGATGTCCTAGTTTTAAATAGATAAAATTAAATTTTGGACGCATAAAAATGCAATTATAATATTGAGTCAAGTATTTGGCGAAAAGTCAAAAGAATGTATTCTTCAAACGCATCTATTATGTTCTCAATGGTGGATTCCATTCTTCAATATTATTTTGAAAATTCTAGAATCGATAAGCATACGATTCTTTATGCATCGATATGTTCAAGTTACGACTTTCTTTGACCAAATCATTAATTGGGACTTTTCAAATCGATTCCGTCTCCATTACCTTAAAGCCCCTTACAGTGGTATCCATCAGAAATTCTGGGAAACTACCTGAGATTGATTGGCATGGATGCAACGGATACGGAATTCATACCGAATGGATGCATAGCAGTTGCGCAAAAAGACACGACTTTTTTAGTATTCCACTACTTTGACGTATGGGTATCCAGAAATGGTTAAGAATCAAAAGCCGCAATTAAAAACCGATGTAAAATTTTGTGCAAAAGAGAAGACCCTTTTCACCAAGAGATTATTTTCCAAGAAGATTCTTCGTGTAGCGGAATAGTAAATCATACCATAGGGAACTATTAAAGAAAACTACGATAGGGTATTTTTTAAAATCCTTCTGCACCCAAGCCACAATTTAGCGAAGAACGACATCAATTTTTTAACCTTTTTCCTTGAATAAATACGTCGTTCAGGTATAACAGTATGGACGTGAAGTGACCGAAAAGAAGTAAAAGTCGCATTTTCTCATCTCTCGTTTTCCTTGAGAATCAGTTCGTAGAAGGAGATTTTCAAATAGTCCATTCTAAATCGCTAAGGAGAGATAAATAGTAATTCAAAGGGATATCGACAAAGAAACCTAAGTTGCATAAAATACAAGTTCAGTGATTGTGAAGTTGTCTGTGAGGAAGGGGTATGGTATCGTGAATCGACAAACACAAAACTACGTGCAGTGCGAAATATTATATAACCTCACATCGTGTACAATGCGTGTCTAAATAGTGAAAATTAGGGGGAAATGGTGCGTGTGCGTGGGTGAAAGTAACCTCCCGACGAAGTCACGTAAAACGTAGACATCGACGAAGAAATATCTCAAAGCGAGGACACGCTACGTTTTAAACGTGACCCCCGACTCACGCAGCGTTACTATTTCAGCGTGCCGTCGTGGAATCCGTGCTATTGCAATTTTTCCCCCAGCAAAATCATTTGCGGGTGGTGAAATTTATGGGCGTGTGGTTTGTCTGTAAAAATCAGTCTAAAAAACGTGGAAGTGCAAAGGTAACTGCAAATGAACTTACCGTTGGTTTCCGCCCATCTCTCACACTCCTTCCCCAAACTAGACGTGATTTCTCGAGCATATAAAAAAATCCCGACTCCCGTTCCTAAACCTCTAACCCCCTTCCCTCCCCACACTACCTACGCAAATCCCAAAAACCCCTTCGCATTCCTCGGCAACTGTTTCAGGAACGCCTCGCGTCCCCCAGGCGATGCGCGCCCAAGAAAACTAAACCTCTAAACCGATATCCGCGTGGTATTATTTTTTTCCAAGTATTTATTCCCCTTCCATAAGCGCGTAATTAATAGCGAAATATCCGGCAGGGACCTCCGCCGTCGACGGTGAATGGAATTGCGCCGAAGGGAGGCTGGAAGAGAGAGAGAGAGAGAGAGAGAGAGAGAGAGAGAGAGAGAGAGAAAGTGAGTGAGAGACGCGGAAAGGGGCGGGAAGAAATATCAGCGAGGATCGTGACGCGGTTTCGTCCCCCCCCTTCCCCCCGCCCCTCTCCCCCTTTCTAACCTACGCGAATTCCCGCTCCGCCCTCCCCCTCCACCCTACTCTGCTCCCCGAGGGCCCACCCGGCGTCGGCTCCCCCATTGGCTCTCTCACCGACGACCGCAGGCCTCGAAGTCATCCGAACGGGGCTCCGGCTGCCATGTTGCGCGTGTATTATGCATCCGAAAAAAGACGCAAATAAAAAAAAAGCACGCGCGCTTCGCGAGACGTGGCCGTCAAGGCGGATGGGTCGAAGTGGTGGGGGAAGGAGGAACGGGGGGATGGTGAAGGGAGAATGGTGGGGAGAGATGTATGCAGGCCCGATCGGCCTCCGCCTCCATGTTCGATCGGGAGGCGTAAAAGAGTGGAAGGGAAGGGTGGAGAGAAGATACGGTGGGGTGGAAGGGAGGCCCTCGGGCGTTCGATGCATCCTCCCGCCCCCACATCCCTCCCCCTTTACCGACGTCGAAAGGCACGCGTAACTCTCCGAGGATGAACCCTAGCCACCCGAATTACCTTCTCTCGGGAGGCGGCGGCTCAACGTGGGGTGGTTTTGTGGATGGAGAGGTGGCGTTGCTGGGAGGGAGCAACCCTGGGAGACTACGGTTGTCCGGGAGACTCGCAATGCTCCTCCCTCGCCCGACGTAAAAATCTCCGCTGTGGACGGAAGGGAGGAACCCCCCATTTTGATTTTTTCTTTTTTTCCACCATCCCGACAACCCCCGTCCCGCCCCGCAAACATCCCACTCTCTTATTTTTTGGCATACACACACACTCACACACCAGGCAGTCTTTTAGTGTCACTCCGCTCTCGGCATGACTCTTATCCAAGTCACAAACCGGGCGTAAAAATATACAATTAAACTTACTATAGATACATGGAGGAGAGAATCTGAAACCTGAAGGAAGTTTTAAAAAAAAAGTCTTATTAAATATAGAGAAGACTTTCGACATTTTCCATACACGGGCTAGTGGCGCCAATACGCTTTTTGTAACGCCAGGCGAAACAAGAGAAAATACACTATAAAAAAGACAAAAAAGAGACGCATCAGTGAGACTCTTCACCAAGATGGTGAGCGTCATTCATGATCGTGATAAAAAGAAAATTAGAGAAGCGAAGTGAAATATTTTATGTTTCTTACCCTGCACATAGTTGAAGTCCATTGCGTGTACGTTCCATGGTGGGGTAGTGGAGTTCCACTTACCTGTAACGAAAACAATAAGGTCGTTTAGCATAAAGGGTATGAGCTTGTTAGACATTTAGAGGAGTTTGTCGCACGGGGACTATTGAGGATATTTTTTTTGGGAGGGGACCTCCGATGGCAGCGATGGAGGACCAACGGCTGGAGGGCCACACGTCACCGCGGACTCCGGGGGCTGGGCGTGGTCCTCGAAAGACGACTCCGGCTTCCCCTGATGGAGTTTTCGGGCGCAGTGGAAGAAGAACAGGGAGAGAAGGGGAGGTTGGGTGGTCCGCGATTGGGCATGGCCCAAAAGCAACCCCGGATAAGGGCAAATCTACACTATGGGAACTAATTGGACAATGCGTTCACAACCCCCTTTTGGTTGAGGGGAATTATTTTTGATGGGCTGGTTCTAAAATTATAAAATAAACACGAAACTGGGAAACGGAGAGGGAGGAAAGAAGGTAGGGACACGAAAGGAGGAAACGTAAGAAGAAACGTGATGGCCTCGGGAAATCCGTAAGGGACATCCTCTTTACGTCCGCCACGGCGAAAATAAAATCGGCGAGCAATTGGATTCCCCCGGTTGAAATGAGCGCGGGCGAGCGACTTAAAAAGGACGTCATAACGTTTCGTCGTGGAGGGTTGGAGGAGGAAAAAAAATCGAGCGAGGTAAATGAGAAAGTGGTTTAAGAAGGATCTGGAGAATATTAAGGAGGGGAAGGCGGTTAGGGGGAGGGGCGGGTCGAGACCGTGGGGTGGCCGTATTTCGCATTCTCCTTTCCCGGGCGACCAAGACGTTCGTGAGCGGCGGCGGAGAAGCGTCGATGGTTTGGGCGGAGGAGGAAAAGAGAAGGGAACCCTCGGGGTTCATCCCACGACGTCGATACGACAATCATCTTGCCTCCCCCCAATTCCTCCATCCTCCTCGGCACGCACACATACCACACCCACCGCGCGCCGTAAATAATGCATAGCCCTCCAACAAAAAAAATTCTTGGGAAGGATCCATAAAACAGTAAAAGTAACACCCAACTTTCTAATCCCGAATTTAGATGAGCATAAAGCCCGCACTATGGTGGGCGGAGGAAGGAGAAAGGGAAAGGAGATGCATTGATTATCGGTCGACATATTAAAATTTGTAATGTATACAAAAAGAGAGCGCGAGGAGAGAAGCGCATCGATATAAAGAACGGAATTCCAAGAGTTCCCGACCTCCTCCCCCCCCACACCCGCACTCAGCCCCCCCAAACCTCCCTTCCACTTTCATCCATCCATTCTCGTCCCACCTCAGCCACCCCAAGGTTCTTCCAGCCCCCGTAACTCTCTCACCCCAATCCCCCCGAAAAGAGAGAGGCGTCATCCGTGGGGTTGGAGAAAGGAATGATGCGGAGGATGAAGAGGGAGTCGGGGAAAAATTTCGGGAGGGGGGGAGTAAAGGGAGGCGGGACAGGAATCATCCGAGACGACTCAACCGGCGGTAAAAAAACGTTCTGCCCCCCCCCACCCCTCCCTTAAAAAAGGACCCCTTTCTCCGCCGAAATCCCAACATCTCCCGAGAACCCAGGGCCCACGCGGGAAAAATTCGTGCGACCCACGCGCTTTCCCCCGAAACGGAACGGCCCCCGAACCGCGTTCCCCTCTTAGGATGATCCCATCTGGTCCGCGCAGGAAGAACTCTCCCCCTCCTCCTGGGAGCGGGAAGGAGGAGAAACAAAACAAGAGCGCTTCCCGTCCGGGACCTTCGAAAGAGGACGAACGCGGCTTCCCCTCCCCTTCACGACGCCCGCCACTTTCTGCCCGCGCCCCAAAGAATTACTCCTCCGGAGAGGACCAGACCAATCATGAATTTGCATCTCATAAGCGATTCTACGCCCCAAAGTCATCAACCTGTTGTGTGTGCCCAGAGATTTTAGGAGCCTGATTGGTTGGTTTGGTTAATCTGAGGAAGGACGCAAAACGAGAGAAAGAGAGACGGCTGAGTTGGCTGTTGCCACGAGACGGATGCGGGGAAAAGGGAGTCGAGTTGGTTGTTGGTTTGATTCGAACGGGAAGGTGGATGGGAGAGGTAGGATTTTGACGGAAGGAGCGGGAAAATAAGTCGTCAAGGGAGTTGGACAAACTTGCCAAGGAGTTGGGAGACGCCTCATTAAGTGCGTGCTTCCGTGATTGAATTAGTAGACGGTCGAAGGGGAAGAAAGAGGCTGGAATGGGGAAAGGTCCGCTCCTAAGGTCTCTCTAGCCAAGAGCCCCTTTACCCCAAAATCCTTCTCCCCCTCTACCCTTCACCCCTTTCTTCATCTTTCGCCACTTTTCAAACGGTACAAATCAGATTTGGAAGAGCAAAACCAAGAAATCCTTTCCGGCGATTATGAATATGGATTCACCCAACAGACGTAACGTCGTAGAGTTCTTCCCCTCCCGGGCCGTTGCCCACCCTGACTCACCCCTGTTAACCCCTCTCCCCCACCGAATCTCCAAAACGTTTTGCCAATCCCTCTTTACCCTTCCCCTCAAACCCATTCCATCCCTTCGAATCCCGTTCAAAGAACATTCCTCCCTCTAACCTCGTAGTTAAACGCAACGGAAATACCGCAGACACCTTGGAATATCCTCCGTCGTCATATGCAAAACGCGGCCCACAAAAGGAGGGGAAACCCGTCGGAATTTTAAGTTTAATTAAAAGGGGAGAAAGGATTTCATGAACTCTGAACTCGATATTAATTATTTAAGCGAGACGAGAATGGAATAAGACGGAGTGCTCGCGTGAGACTTGAACGCGGAATGCTACCAAAAAATAAAACAAAAGAAGACGGAGGAGCGAAAACAGGGAGGGGAAAAAACTGAAGCCGAGGACGGCAGCGGAAAACCGATTGAGCGAAACGCAATTTCTTCCCATCTTTAAATGTGTGATTCGGGAGTTTGGGAGAAGAATCTCGATGCATATTCATGCTATGTACACATCTTTCTTCGTTTTCTCGAAGGCTGCGGTCCGTTTTGAACGTTATTCACTTCCGCCAGACAATTCGGGACCCGTTGGAAGTTTTAATCACTGAATTACTATAGCCGCCTTCCCGGGATGGAAATTGTATTGGACTGAGTACATAAACGGGGGGTCGCCGCGTACCTATTCTCGATATTAATTCCGGAAAACAAACACAAATTTTAAGACTAATGAAAACCAGAAGCAAATTACATCGATTTTTTGACAATTCCCCGTCAAAACTCCGGTAGAGGAGAGGGAAGTTCCGCGCTCAAAATTAAGTAAGAATTCGGAATTCAGAAGAAGAATGTTACACCCACAACAATTCGTAAATTTATTCATTCAATTCATTGTATGACAGAAGCCCCACCCACAAATAATTGGACAAAACTAATATCGGCAAAAGAAGCGTACGCAGTTTTTGCCGCGTTTTTTGCCCCCTGAGGAGATTAATATGTTTAAGAACATTTTCCCAAGAATATATAATAGCTGAGCACCGGTTATTATCTCAAGTGTGTGCTATTATTTAGCTATCCTAACAGTCTATAGTTACTAATATAACAGTCAATGATCTTTCAAAATGATTGCCTTGACAGCTACTCGTAACGCCTCCCTTATGTGGAATGACAATTCAAAACGAGAGCGGATTTTCGAATTGATTAATGAAACATTCCATACTACCCCCAAAATTTTCCGACAGCGTAATTGCTGTTGCACAGTGATCTAATAGAATCCTAACAAACTATCCCATACATTTGTTGTGCAGTGTCCTACAAAACCTAACATCCGATCCTTTCGGTCTACGAGAATATTCCCCCGAAACGACAATTTCATTACATTTCTTCGAAAAATCCTCGTGTCGGTACATTCTTCAAAGAAATCCTATCCTATCATTGAATCTTTTCGGGTGGCGTTCCATAATCTTTTCTTCCAACCCCGCTTAATTTTTTCCCTGCGTGTTGCCACGAGGATCGGGGGTCGGTGAGAAGCAGCCGTAGCCGCGGCCGCACCCGCCTCCGTCGCCACCAGCAGCAGTTGGCTCCTCCTTGGCCGCTCTCCGGGGGCAGGTCCTCCACCTATGCAGCCGCCGGCCAGCCGACCCTTCCAATGCCTTACCTTCCTACCCCCTCCCGAATAGCTCCACCTCCGTTCGACAACGAAAGCGGACCGATAAAACTATAACCCATCCCCTTCCACTTTCCACCACCTCACGCCTCCTCTTCTATAGATGCGAATAAGCTGATTACCGGAGGGAAAGAGATGGGGGGGCGTCTGCGTGTAAGTCGAGGGTACCAGGGAAGCCGGGAACGGAGCGGAAGGTGGGACTGTGCGAGAGAGAATTAATGGAATTTTGATGTCGGCACGGCGATCCATACACGGTCGGACAACCTCCCCAACCATCCTGACCCTCCCCTACCTCTCCCCCCCACCCTCCCCCAGGCATCACGCGGTCTAAGAAGGGACGCCCGACGGCTTTAAAATCCTCCGACGGAATTATATCGTCAGCGCGAGAGAATTAGTCCCCCCCGAAGTGTACGTGGCGCGCGCGCACACACACCCTTCCCGATAAAGCTCCTCTTACGCGCGGACGTTCTCTCTTCCCGCGTAGCGACGGTTGAGTCGCGCGTTAACAAAAAAAGGTCGCGAGTAGCGCGGTTTCTCCGTCGAACCTCCCTGGGAGGCAACTGACGAAATAAAAGAGGAGGCTGTGGAGGCGGATTCGTGATCAACTCCCCCTTATGTCGTCGTCTTTTCTTGTTTTATCCCTTCCCGTCGTCCTATCTCCCGTGCCCTCCGCCTTCTTTCCCTTCACGAGACCTACACCCTTTTGAGAAAAATCCTCTTCCTTGAGACCCACCTCCGTCATCGCCCACACACTCCTCCCGATAGTCCTCTCCTCCTCCGTGGCCGTAGGTGGGTATAGGAGGAATCCTTCTCCCGAATACGGGTCCCACTCCCTCTGAATGAAAGGAACACCATTCATATTTATGATTATTTCCAGGAACTAATTGAATCCATCAATGAAACATTTACAACCACTGATGAATTCAAGGTTTTTTCAAAAAAATCCCCATCTTTAATTCTTTCAAATTTCCAATTGCAAAAAATTTATATTTACGGTATTTTTTCCATTTCATCTATTTTGTTTACCAGACTGTTAAATGACTTAATTTTCCAAAAAAATATTTATGAGCATTTGTCTTTCTTTCAGGCAAAATTACAAAAAAAACACCTCAACGGCGAGAAAAAATTTTAGAAATCAGTAGGGAATTGTTTTTTTAAACTTAAGATGGTGGAAAAACAGACCCAAGTACGCCAATAATACCACACAGCGCGTGCTGTCATATCTTCGGCGATTTCATACAAGAGGTAAACATGCGGATGGCGGGCAAGAAGAAACCCTTAATGAGAAAACCGCATGCATAAGAGGAGACGAGATTTGCGCGAGGAGTTTGAGGAGGGTGGGGGGGGCACACTTTCCATCCCGCCCTACCCATCTCCTTCCACACCCTCCCCCAAAAAAAGCACTCCAATTACTCCGCTTCGTATCCACCGAAAAGTCATCGGCGTGATGGGGACTCCACTTGCCACGCCCTCGCTCCTCATAGCCGTGACCCTCCCCCCCATCCTTACCGACCCCGCCCCGATAGACGTCCCCATCCGCCACTCTTCCTCCCATCCTCCATTCTCCTCTCCAGAACATCTTTTGACCTCGATGGAGCCTCCTCTCCCCCACTTGAGATGCTGGTAATTACTCCCATCCTCCTCCTTCTACACTCCCGCTTTCTCTCCCACTATTTCGCTATCTCCTCACCCCCTCCCCTAACGCAGCACCCTCTCGCTCTCTCTCTCTCCCTCCGAACATCACCCTCCACTACCCAAAGCAGAGGGCCCATTAGGTGCGGCACATTAGACGTAACTGCCCGGCGGTCCGCGAACTCCACCGAACAAAGTGTACTGAAATTATGACTCCTTGTCAACGACTGCAAAATTACTGGAATTATCCATTTTTTAGAGAAAATTATACCTTAATTTTAGGTCTTTTCATAGCTCTCTCTCCCCGTGGCTGGTTGAAGGGGGAGAAGCCCCATCTCCTAGATCTTTCTTTCTCTCTCCGAGTGAAGTTGACTGGAAATTTCGACGTCGCGAAAAAATGGGGTAGGGAAAAGAGGCTGAAATGGGGGTCTGGGGAGGAGGCTGAACGGGGGGAGGAGGGGGAGGGAATGGGAAGAAAAGGAGGACGATTCGCAGTCGACAATTGGGGCTGCACTCGGGAAGGGTAAGGAGAAAGAGAGAAGGGGAGCGGGAGGGGCTAAGTGCAGGCATTTTCCAGACTTATTTCGCAGTTATTTCCGTAATACCATTGTGTCCCAGAAAGCGCGTTACTTCCGCGTCACTGACGAAGCTCAAGTGATGTGCACAGTCTTTTCTTACAGGACTTCTTTTTTTCTCTCTCCCTCTCTAAACCCCTTCTTTCTCTCCATCCCAACCCATCCCAAAAATCAAAACGATTTCAATTACGCATTCCGAGTCTCCTCCTACCCCATTTCGTCCTCTCTCTCTCCCCTCAAATCGGATCCATATCCCTCCTCCCTCTTACGCCTCTCAACCATCCCCCTTTCCTCCCGCGCTATTCCAACCTTCTATACACACCTTGCACGTTCCCCTTTCTTTCATCTATGCCCTAAACTCTCTTTCCCGCATTGCTCTCTCCTTTTTCCTCCCTTGCAATCGTCTGCCCTCTCTTCCTCCCCAGTCTTCCTCAAAAGATTTGTCACTTTTCTTTGATCTCAAAACTCCCTACGCCTTTATATTTTATTTTATTCTAAAGTGGACGAGAAAGAACAGAACGCTAGGTCTCCTAGTTCGTTCTTCTCGAAACTGCATCGCCTCCATTCTATTTTATTCGCTACTTTTATTTTCAAGCGGACCGCGTGGAAAAATAATCAACCCTTTTTTTCCTTCCTCCGTACTAAACGATAAGTACAACCTCGTCCCTACGCAATTTTTAAAAATATTTTTGTAATATCTTTTTTGCAGAATTTTGAACGCCTCATATTTATTTTTTAGTACATCGCTTTGATCAAGTTGATGCGGATTACGAATATCTCTTCGGAGGAGGTTAATAAAAAAAAACCTTGATACACCCTTGTGGACTCTTGCGAGAAAACCCCTCTTAACAAAGCCAAATCAGCAGTCCATTTATGCCAAGCAAGGCTGAAAATACCTTCCCATTAATCAAGCAATACGGGCAGCCAAGGTGTATTTTTGCGTAAACCGCTAGCCAATTCAAAGGAAAAAGAGGATCATCATTGTTAGGGGGGAGGATAAGGGAGGAAAGAGAGATAGAGAGAGGCCAGCCGCCACATAAGCAGCAAATATGAGGATGAGAAGGGGGTAGAGGCGGGGGTGGTGAGGAAATTTGCGCTGTTTTCCTTGCAGCAGGACGAAGCAGCAAGAGTGGACCCTTTCGTCCCTAAACCTCTTCCTCTCTCCGCGCCCTCCGTCCAAATCTCCCCCCCCCGTTCCCTCGTACGTACACCCTCTATTTACCCGCAGGGTTGGGTCCATTCATTCCGGACTCCGGAAGAGACCGAGAATATGTTTGGGGCGGGCGCTGATACAGCGGTGAGCACTTTCCCTTCCCGATCTACGCTTCTCATACCTTCCTCCATCCTTTCCTCAGCACGCCTTGCCACCCCTCCTCCCCCACCTCCCCCTCTCCACACACTCCCCCCTCTTATTCCCGACCCTTTAACACCACCCGCACTCACCCACACTCCCGGGACCCACTCACATTCTCACCGGCTACCGCGATTTGCTGAACAACTCAGCACATTTTCCGGGAGCCGCTCTCGTTAGGACCATTATTAAAATGCTCCCGTGTGGAGAAGGAGGGAGGAGGGGGCGGTGGGGGGGTGGGAGGAGGGGAGTGAGCCGGAGGAGGCGGCGATGGCGTCGACGGGGAGGTAAGGGTGCCGCGTAGATTGGAGGGGGAGGCGGTCGGCTCGGAGGTTAAGGGGCTACACGGAGAGGTTTTCGGTAGTGGGGAGGAAGCGGTTCCAGTCCTGTTGGTTTAATGGCTCCGATAAATTAAGCCAATCTCCCCGTCTCCCCCAAAACCTCCCATCCAAAACCTTCCTCCTCCAACGCCACCCTTAATTCCCGCCTCCCCCTTCCGCCCCGACACCCATCGCGCCCCCTCCACGCGCTTCCTCTCCTGCCCCCCCCTCCATCCTCACCTCCAACTTACCCTTAAAACCCTACTCCCGAAACCCTCCAATGCGCATTAAACCTGCCACCTTTGAACTTGACCGCATCGGTTTGCAATTAACGCGGCGAAAATCAATGGATAGAGTCAATTCTTCATCCCCCTCTTCCCTCGACACCTCTCTACTCCTTCCCTCTAACGCCCTCCCCCCTCCCAAGAAGCGGTTCCTCCCCTTTCGGCACCTTGCCGCCCCGGGGCGCTCCTTCGGGACCCTCTGGAGTAGGTCGAGCGGAGGCGACGAGGGAATAAGGGGGAAGGAAGGGGGAAAAGGCCGCAAGTGGCAAAACTCTCTTAAATGCCTCCAAGCTGCCGGGCCGGGGCCTCTTCCCCTTTGCCCGTCTTCCTTCCCGCCACCGAAATCCCCGGAGATAGCAGAGAGAATAGGAAAGGAAGAGAGAGATACATAAATAGGTTGCGTAGGAATAAAATGCTAGGGAGGGTAAGGGCGAGAGTGATTCGAAACAGGGGCGGACTGGTCATATAATCTTCCGGTGTAATCTGCTGAAACTTGTATATTATTTTCTTTTCCAACGAGTCCTCCTTTTCCATGAGAAAATTTTCTCTCCATTATATTATTTCATTTTCAATAAGATTTGATCCACTCTCCGCTAATACTGTGATGGGAGGAGGTTTTGGCCGGTTCTCCTCACAAATTACCGGGCCGTTTGATATCTCTCAGTCCGCTCCTGATTCGAGGTGAGGATTGTCCTTTTCCTCCTTAAAAAAAAAGACAGCTCCACTGATTAGGAAGTGCGCTGATCGCGGACGGTTTTTTTAGTCGTTGGGGGAGGGGTGGTGTCGGGAGGAAATGGGGAGTTTGGCAGGGGGGGGTTAAACTCCGGCCGCCCACTCGTCGGAATGCGGTCTCTAGAGGGGCGGAAGCAGAAGGGGTGGGAGCGGTTTCTGCTCCGGAGTGCGCCGTGGGAACAAACGCCGGACTCCGCATCTTCACGAGCCGAGTGGTTCGGGCAGTGAAACCTCTTCTCGTTCGCCGCGCGGTGACAAGTGTCGCGAGGGAAAGGACTTGTGATGAATATCCGGACGGAGGTAATTTTTTTTAAAGTCGCATTTCGTTTATTTTGCTCGTTAGAAGCGAGCCGTCGCTCGTTTTTGCGTCGCATGCCACGAGTGCAGGTTGGGGATAGCTGGTGGTCTAAGTTTTACGAATCAGTATTCGGCAGTTTACCATTAAATCGCAAGAGTTATTTCGTCGAAAGACAGCATTTCCCATTCGGACGGAACGGAGAGAGATACGATCGAACCGCATATCACCTTAATGGAAAACAAAAAATTTGAGGTTTAGAACTTCACACCTACCTATAGGAATACCAAAATTAAAGTATCTTTTCTTCGAATAAATGGAAAATAGAGTCATATAGGTTAGACTATATTTGCAAACACCGTTCACGACTCGCAATATCTTTAGCCTAAAATGTTTATGTAACCGATAAATTAACTATAAACTGATTAATTTACTAAAGTTATTTTTGCGCAATTTACTAATGCGGTAAAATATTTGGATGTGAATTCTATTAGTCACTCTAAATATTTTAGATTATTCGAATTCATGCGATGCGATATATACGAAAACCTTCAAAAGTTAATATTCTTCCACCAATAAGAGAAGAAAGATCTGTTTTAATATACGTGATATTCCAAGCGTTTAATGAAAAACAACCGAGGTAGTTCTGACTCGAAGGAAACGCTACAAATCCCATTGAAAGAATTTTAATCAAACCTACGCGTTCTACGAGAGTAATTTGAATGGTTATAATTGCAGCAGTCCTTAGTAGCAACGATGCGTATAATTTTCCTCCTGTAATATTTTCTCAACGCAAATAAATTCCCCGCATACCATTAGCGTGTATTTTATTTACCTTCATTCTCAAAATAGCAAGTTTCCCAATATCTAACGGTAAGGTGGTAAAACACGGTCACGACAAATAAAACGACGGCGCGTATTCCGATAAATATCAGCTCCGCAGGAATTCGTCACCGAGAATATTCCGTGTAACCATAACACTTTTTAAACGTTTATATTTCCCGGATACCCGGAATTAAAAAATTAAAAATAAACACATTTCGATACCCCAACAACGTAACGATTATCTCTCCATTTTCACCTCGAATTTTCACTCCCCTCCCTCTTCAAAATAACCGACCGATTTCTCACCCAATGATTTCCTTCGTTGGCATTTTTATCTTCTCGTTAAAAAAGGTAGACTCAAAAAAGTCCCCCATCCCCTATACCACGACTGCATAAAGATTCCACCACTTCTCACCTTCCCTTTCCATACCACGAGAAGAATTCTGCCTTCGATCATGCAGCCTATTAACTACTAGTCGATTCGCGCTATAAACTCCTCTCTTGAGTGACGCGTAATAAGCATACGGGATGGAGGTGTCGGGAACGAGGGCGAAAGGGAAAACTTTCTAGTTGCTCGGTTGAGTGGCGAGGGAAAGAAGAAGAGGTGGTAAACCCAAGAGAGGCAAACCACTCCACACAACCACCAGAGAGAGTGAGAGACGCCATCCTATCGCGCTCCTTACCGAATCAATGGCCGCGAAAGGCGGCACGCAAACCTCCGCAATCTCCCCCGCCACCACGCCGTCCTCTTTTCCATCGTGCCCCAATCAGCATTTCTTATACAAAGAAGCAGTCAATCCGGTAAATGGAACAATATCCCTCCCCACCCACCTCCCGACCCGCTTTCACCCCTCTCCTCCCACCCTCGGCGAATCGTGATTGATTTTCTATTAAAATGCCATTAATCGTGGCTGCGGGTATAACCGCTAATCGGTAGTTTCTCACCCGACCCACTCACACCTCCGCTCTTTCGCGCCAATCTCCCCCCGACCCCCTTGCCTCCCCATCTCCCTACGTTTCCTCACCTTAGGCCTTCTCCAGCGCCTTCCCCCTCCAGAAACCCTCCCCACGCCCTTTCGCAAATGGGCAACCGACTCTTCATACGACGACGTCTCTTCGAGACTTTCTGATCGCTACAAATTAATGATTCCGAAGCACATAAATCACTCGCCTTCGAGCGGAATGCGGAGGAAAGACGCCCTCCATTACGTTAATTGAATGCATTATTAATAAAAAGAAAACCGGGCAGGTTCCGCGAGTAGAAGGAAGAAAGCGATAGAGTGAGAGTGAGAGGGTGGCGTCCATTATCCTCTCGGTAGAACGCCAAAGAGGTTAGGCGGTAGGCTGGTGGAGGCCAAAAAAAAGAGAAGTTCGAGATGTGGGATGAGACGGAATTGCACGAAACCACGCCACTTTCCCGTATCGAGGGAACATTAGGAGAGGCACTCGGCCCACCGCCCTAAGCGAAGGTTGCGGGTAGAACCGAAGGAGCGGGAGCCAAGAGGTTGCCGCGAATACCGAGCTTAGAGCACCCTCTACTCCCTTCGCGATCGCCGCCAAAAATGAAGAACTTCGTTCGGCGTTTTGCCGTTCCCGAGATAGAAAAACCGATGAGAGGATTTTCAGAACGAAAAAAATAATCCCCTTAAAATGAGAATCTTACTTGTTTTGAATGGCTGAATAAATGACTCGTGTTAAACATCCCCCGCTGTGCACGGTTTCGCTTTACACGTTTTCGGTTCACCGGAGGTTTCATTTCGGAGATCTAATCCGAATTGCACGGCCATCAAATTCACTTTAGCGAGCTTTCGTAACGGTCTCGAAACATTAAAAAACCATAAACTGTTTCTTTTCGGCTTAGAGATTATGATGAAGAATAAAGGAAGCAATGCAGAATACAACGTAATTAATTTGTCGCATATTGAGCAAAAGTCGGTCCTCAAATGTAACCTCATATTCTCCTATGCAAAAACCTAACGATTTTGCAGTTTCGCTTTACACGATCGTTTCCAAGAACGCATGTACCGTGCAAAGCAAGAGATGGGTGTACCGATTGCTTATTACGTACCATGAAATAAAGAATTCAGCGGAAAAGGTATGGTCAATTTTTTTATGAAGTATTAAACTGCGCATCGTCGACTAGATTAATCTAATCCGGAATTTTTTTCCGAATCACAGTCCAGGATAAGAAACGAAAAATCGTCGAGAATTTCAGTAAGGAATTTCCCACGCCATTTCTCAGTAAATTATCGAGGTAGGATCTCATTCGGTGTCCAATAAGGATAAAATATTAGATACCGGGTTATGCTAATTATGAGATAATCTGACGGAACAAAAAAAAATCGGAAATAATAAATTATTTGTGGAGTATAGCGTAAATAATGGGCTCAAAACTTGGAATAATAAAGCTAAACAGTGTCGAGAATTTCGTGTCGCATTTATTTAAAACAAACGCAAAAAATGATTTCAACGCTCGAAACAACGGATCCGGTAATTGAAAAACTTCTTTCGCCAAAAATATTCCGTTCACCTTGCGCGAAACAATTTCCACTATCTAAAAATTGAATTATTTATCAAGAGCTACAACGCAGTTTACGCTTCAAATCACTCGGATAAAATTATTACGGCCACAATTGAGGTATTGAGAAGGTTACTACGCCGTAGAACAAACTCTCACTCTCTCTCACAAGAGGGAAGTATATGTAAATTTCCCCTCGCCTTTTCTTATCAACGATTCCATCGATGACGAAATAAAAACAGATTGGTGCTACAAATGATATTTTTAAGAGCTCCACACCGCAGATAAAAAGTTGTGGCACGCGATCCTGAAGGGGAAAGTTGGGGAAACAGAAATAGTCCCTCTCAGCACAAGCCAATCTTTTTGCTCTCGGAAGTAAAAACCGAACGAATTCGATTGGCAACGCTAAAGATGAACCGTGAAAACAAAAATGCACCAGTCGAGAGTTGGAAAAATAATTTCACCCAATTTGATCCCAAACACCTTTCTCTTATATTACTTCCGGTGAAGGCCGATAAATGAACTTGACGTTTTGCGCATTTGGTGTTATCCTTGTTAGGGTGTTCGACATAAAATTACCAAATGAAATAGTAGTCTGCGCATTAACTGACAGCGAAACGTCTCGGAATAAATTCGCAATAAGCAAACCCGCGTAACTAAAATATTTTTCTCTGTAACATAAGTATTAAACTCTCTGAGAGTAACAATAATTGCCTGTGATCAAAAGAAATGCAATTAATTACTAAGGTGTGAGAAATTATCAACTTATTTTATTACTGAAGTTACCATCGACAAAGGAAACCAAAGCGAGAATGAATGTTACGCTAGTGTTGACGTTAGACAGCGCCATCTGGCGAATATTGTCATTAGTCAAGTAAGCCTGGCTAATATTCACCTTTTTCCTAAACTTAAACCTGCTTTCTACTCCCCAGTTACTTTTCCAAATTATTCCTAAATGCTAAAGACCCGATGCAGTTGTCATTAAGAAGTGGTGTATATAAACTTGCTTGTGATGATTGCGGAGCGGTCTACATCGGCCAAACGGGGAGGAGTTTTGACAAGAGGATTAAGAAGCATAAGCGATACTTCCGTTTAAATAATTTGAATTCTAAATTTGCGAAACATCTTTTAAACCTCAATCATCATAGTTCCTTCAACCCTAAATTCCTCCACTTTGAAATTAAAGGTCGCAAATTGGATGCTCTTGAACAGCTAGAGATAATTATTTGTGAAGACTCGCTTCTCTTAAATGAATACCTTTTCCACAATCATTCTCCTCTATTTAGCTTACCGAATATTTTGTAAATATTTTGTATCAAAATTGTTGTCTTTGTCCCTTTTACCAAGTTTTTGTAACTTTTTGCTACTATGTTGCTTTTGCCTTCTTTTCCAACCCCTTCCTTTTCCTAGGCGTTTATTCAATTACCTTCCATTCGTTTTCTTTGCAACCCCTCCTGTCTCCCTCTCCCCCCTTATTTTACCTTGTATATATGGAACGATTTTTATATTTTATCACCTGATGATGCTACGATCGTAGTGAAACCGGTCGTTTAAAATTAAATTTGTGGAAGTAACTGAATTCTTTTTTTCATGATGAGTAAATTCCATAGGGTTGAGCCTGACCTCATTATTGATACTGGCTAATATTGTTTCTTATATAGATAATTTAAAATGACTTTTCAATTTAAGCGGTCTAAACTCCAACTAAAAAGCAACCAAACCCAGAAATCAAAGTCCTTCTAACTGGAACTTAGAGAGAAATTTTTGAGGAAAAACTACAACTTTACAACTCGATTGTATTGAAATTACCAAGCACAGGCGTTTCAAATTTCTTTTGCCAAAGCGATAACCGTATTTGCAACGCATTAGCTAGGTGAACCCGGTTGATGTTGACATCAGCCAGATTTAACGTCAACATAAAGTGCGGACATTAGCAGTGACATAAACGCACGAAGACAAGAACAATCCTCTAATTTGAGGCAGGTTATCTTATTCTTCCTTATTTTCGTTATACCTTCTTCAAGTGGACATTTTGGAGATTTTCAAGTTTTATCTATTTAGGTATCATAGGCATGTTCTACTAAACTTTTGAAAGGAAAAACAAACGCCAAAACAACCATTTAAACAACTCTCGGACCCGATTATTTGTTTCAGAACTACTCGCCCTCGCAAAATGAAAGCAAAAACTAGCAAAATAAAATAGCCGGCTAATTCATTCTAGAATCTTATTCCGTGCTCCCACCCCATATGCCCATTGCACGAATGAACAATCCGACTCGGAAAGAAAAAAAACAAAACAAATGAGTGGGGATTCTAAACCGAGCGAGATCCCTTCTTTCCCTACCGAGAGGAGTGCAAACGAAAATCCAAGAACGCAAAAAAATAAAATTTCGGACAGGAAAAAAAGAGAACACCGAGAGAGAGAAAAAAAGAAGAGCGATTTGGAAGGCATGCATTAAAATAAATGTTTCTTGCCTACCGTTAGACATATGCCGAGGAAAATCCCTCGAAAAAAGGAGAGGAGAGAGAAAGATAGGGAAAAGGAGGGACCAAACAACTTCTCAGAGGACCAAGGACAGTATCACGAGCACTCCAAGACAAGACTCCGATGCTTAAAACACCCTCCCGGAGGCTTTCTTAGGAGAGGGAGAGGTTTTACAACCCTCGAGGCATACGAGTGTGTGAGCGAGGAACCACCGTCGAATCGGAGAGAGAGGGAGGGAGAGAGAGAGAGGAAGGAGGGAGGGAGAGGGAAAACCTGAAGCAATCTCACTCTCCGAATCTCCGTGGAAGGGACGAACAATCGCCGATTAGGCCCGGCCCTCCTCCGACCCCAGCCGACCCTATCCGGAGGAGGCTCATTTTCAGACTTCTCCCCCACAGTCCCTCCACCTACAGACTCCCAGCTATTTTTCTCTCCTCATCCCATCAGTCGCAATGGCAATGCATTGCGGAGGAAAAAATCTCGCGGCATCTGGAATCTGGCGGGTTGCGGGACGATGAGGTAGGAGGAGGCCCAAGGCAAGCGGGAAGAAGGGTAGCTGGTAGCCCCGAGGGAGTGTCGCAAAGAAGGAGGGAATGAGGTGGGAGAGAGAGGGGGGAGGTAAGAGGGAGAGAAAGAGGAGGAATAGAGAGAGAGAGAGAGAGGGGGGAGTCCGGAGGACGCCGTCTGATCAGTTTAAATTATTCCTGGAGGCACCGTTCTCTCCTCACGACTTCATTAGCTCCCAAACCTCGAGACATGAAAAGAAGTACTTCCCAGCCCAGCATCCTTCTCAAATTAGCTTCCCGTCTCCACAATAGGTTAATTTATTCCAAAGTTGAGCATCCTACCCCTCCTCAGCCGGGCGTGTATTGTTGTAAACTCCTGTGCCGTACCCCTCCCTCCCCAGTAACCCACCCCACCTCGCTATACCCTCCTCTTACTCCCCTTCTTCATTTCTTCCTCCCCCGCCCCCCTCAGACCGCCTACTCCGTCCACAGATTTTGTGTATAGTTTGCTTTCAGCTGGAAGGTACTAAATGTCAGTTATAATAGAGGGCGGGATGAGAACGGTCGCAGGGAGAGAGAGAGAGGGAGAGAGAGAGTGAGATTGCCTGCTGACTCCCTTCTGAATTCTTTCCCATACGCCCCCAATCCATCCGCTACCCTCTCCCCGCTCCTCACCCTTTTTTACCCTCGCCTCTCTCTCCCCCCCTCCTCCTGTACCCCCGTTTCTTCAATCCACAAATCTGTTCGAATGAGGTCTACGTAAGAATATTGTGGTCCGATCGAGGGAGACGATAGCAGGATATTAAACGAGAAGTTTTTCAAAGGAACTTTTTTGAGCGAAATCCGCGGGTGGAGGCGCGCAGTCCCCAAGTAATCCCCAGGACACGGAGTCCGGAATCCCTCAACACGGGGCCCCGCGGAATCTCCGGGTCTCTCGACCCCAAGGGGGGAAAGGGGAGGATGGATTGGAGGAGGTGGGGAAGGGGAGTGAAAGGGGGGAGAGGAGATCGAGTGAAGAAAATTCGCCGGGGGAGGGGGGGGAGGGAACGGGGATTTTTTTGGGGGAGGCGCGAGGATAAGGAGGGTGGGGAGGTGTACGCATTCAAAATATATTCAAGAGGGTATTTAGGATCCAAACTAGAATTGAGGTCTGTTTACCATTATCGTTATTGTAACTCGAAGCGTCATTATTACACGCAATATTATTATTATCCGGAGATCCTACTTATACTACCGAGGAGCGCTTGCCTTATGCGGCCCTACTCCCTCCCCCCTTCTTTCCCTCTCGCTCCTCTTTTCCTCCCTCGGGAATGGAATCTCGGCATACTTAAGGAACTCCAAGAAAGCGACATCCACGGATTGCGGGGAGCAGCCGCCTCATAAACCACGAAAAGAGTTTTTTTTAGTCCGTCGAGGCAACGGAGCGTACAAATCCATTGGAAGAACATTGGATTTGTCGATTCCCTCCTGGAATGGCGGCTGTAAAACATTTCTTCGCTTTCGATGACACGGAAAATGCCGATACAATAACAAAGGCATTTGGGAAAATTTTTAATCCAGAACCCGATACGAGGTGATTCGAAGGGAAGTTGCGCGGTTTTTTTATAAAAATGCGCTTAATGTAGAGCGAGAAACGTGATTTTTAAGCGGCATCTTAATGGGCGAATCGTTTTTAAGGAGTAAAATTGAGTATTTCAACACAATTTCCTGATAGCAACGACGCTATAACTAGGCCTGGTTTGAAATCAGTCAACTCGAGTGGCTTGTGAATTTATCCTTTTTATTCCTTTATGCGCACATTTCATATTTTTTTTGATCCTGGAATTACATTTCAGCGAATATTTGTTCAGCAAATAAATGACAACAGAATTCCCGAGATGGATTAAAATTATAATAATATGGATCAACATAATTCCAAGCCCTAAGGGGCTCACTTTAATTACGACAGAAACACATTTTAAAATTCAATTCCATTGTAATAATGTAAAGCTTTAGGAAATATTAGATTCATTAACATTATTTACAATTTCATTAACGTAAATAAAAGTTCTAAAAAGGGAGAAAACTCTCATAGCGCTGTTCATTTCGACTGCTGAACTAGCGTTTCGAAATAGGAGAAACTGCTGTTAAATAATTGATATTCTTGCCTTTATTATATAAGTCATTTTTTCTATTTATCAAATAGTGTTTCCTTCACTTGAACGATGTATTACGCTTGCCCAAATAAATGCGCCTTTTAACCTGAGTAAGAGTAAAATTAGAAATAATAAATCTGAACTTGAACTTAATTACCAACTTGATCAAGATTAGCAGGTACGATAGAATACTATATATATATTTTCACGAATACGACAAATTGCGCGATCACGAACGCACGATAAGTACATCGGTTCCGTCGTTTATTTCATATCAACACTTTCACCATACCCTTAACGCTGTATAAAAACAGACGTACAGGATACCGGTGAAAATACTCCAAAACTCTGGAAACCGCGAGTCTCAACGTCAGTGTTTTACAATCCGTGAATGCAATCACCGCTCCTAAGTGGGCGAAGCAGCATCTCGCGAGAGCAACCTGTCCCGAGAAGGGAGCGGTCGCCCGCGTTCCATTGTGTTAGAGAGAGCGACGGAGAGGAGAGAGGACGGGAGGACGGTGGGGGAGGAGATTGGGGTGAAGGGGAGAAGGGGACGAGAGGCCACCCTCTCCGTGACGGATGGTAGCTCCCTCACACGTCACCAAAGACTACACCCCCTTATTCCACCCTTCCCCTTTTTTTAGCTCCCCCGGAAGGAGTCATTACGGAACGCCGGAGATGTAAGGACACACAAGTCATAGTCTCCGCAGAAGGATGAGGAGATAGCGAGAGAAGTGAAGGGAAAGAGTGGGGTAAGGGAGGAGAAGAGGTGGAGGAGGGAATGGGAATGTGTGGACAGGAGAATGAGAAGAAGGAAAATCCCAGCGGCAGCAAAAATCAACCTACACACACACACACGGGACACTCACCTCCGCACCCTCTCCACGCTACACTCACTCTCTCCCCTCGCACCGACCCTACTCACACTCGCACACATACGAATGCACGCGACTCCTTTCCCAGCAACCCCTCCCCTTTAACCCCGCTCCCACCCCAACCAACCCCACTCCTACCCTCCTCCAATCCCCGGCAGCCTAACTCCCTAAAGACTCACGAAAATTGGCTTCGTTGTGTTTTGTAGCGCGTTAATGCCGTGTTCCCAGGCCACATCGACCAACAGGGGGTGGGGCGGGGGGCGTACCTCTCTCCTACGCCCACCCTTTTCCGCCCCACTTCCAGCATCCCGCTCCCTAACCTCCTCCTTAAAACACCGAAAGGCATCTCACGAGCCGTACCCGACCCTCCCACGTCAAATCTCCCCTCACCAAACCTCCCCCAAAACGGAACCCCCCCACCCACTACCTCCTCCATCTCACTCCCACCTCTCCAACTCCCTTCTCGCCGTTGCCTCTTTTGGTTCAACAGGGTTTTCCAGGCGCCAAAGATACATTATACCATCGTTAGGCTTATGTTTTGGCTTCTCCCCGCAACCCCGGGAGATGATCGTTTTCGCTTAGTCAAATGATGTATAAATTTTGATAACGTCCTCGCATTGCTTTTTAACAGCGAGCAGATAAAGTGGAGGCGGAATGGAGGGGAGGAGAAGGAAGGATAGAACCCCCTCCACACACCGCTCTCCTTTTCTTTCCCCCTTCACCAGAGCATTAAGGGAAGGAGAAAGGGTGCGAGCGTTTGGGGAGGCGCGGGGGGGGGGGAGGGCGAGGCGTACTGGTTCGTGCAAAGAGCAGAAAGATGATGCAACCGCCATCGGACGAGGAAAGCCGCAAAAGAAACGCACTCGGCGAGCCAAAGACGCCGAAGATGACGCGTCTCTCCTTATTAGAGGACGCAAATGAAGCGTCGATGGTACAAAAGGAGAAAGGAGAATGATAGAGAGGGAATGGGAGGATGGTAGGGATAGGAGGGAGAGAGGTCTGTCTCTCCGGGGAGCCGAAGGAGACAAAAAAGAGAAAGAGCGCAGGGAGATTAGGAAGAAGGGATTTCGGGGGAGATTTTCGGTGCGTGGTGTCGCAAGGCGGAAGGCGGCGACGCGAACACGAGGGAAGGAGATACGGGAGATGGAAGGAGGTTAGTCGAAGCGGCCAACAATGGCCTTTTCTCAGCTAAACCTGCGATTTCCCCTCCTCCCGATTGCTCCCCTTAAGAACCTCCGGCCCGCCCCACTTCAAAACCCCCATTCCCCTTCTAAAAACCTCTCGAAGTCTCTCCTTCCCCACCGGTCTCCATAAACCTCGAGATAGAGGAAAACAAAGACAACATTATCGGTTTTATGCTAGATTAATTATTTAAAGTCTGTGTGATGGACTAACGCCTGCTGTTGCCTTATCGGTTCGGATGAGGCAGGCGAACCTCTCATCCCCGCCTTCTCCAAAAAGCCCTTACGACCCCTTAATGAATCCTCCGACGTCTATATCTCGCTTCTCGGAAGGACCTGTCAAGTCTTCCGACAACTGCCGCCTCGAAGGAATGACACCGTTTTGAGGAAACCAATCACGGCATCTCCTCGTCCCTCTTAACGAGACAACTCCTTCAAGAGTCCATAAAACGACGGAAATACATTTCGAGTGCCTCTCAAACGTCTCTCGAAAAAAAGCGCATCCCGTGAAGGGTGAAAACTCGAAGAGGTTATATTAAGTATTTCTTCGAGTCACTTGGAGGCACACGACCAAATGTGGGTGAGTGAGAGAGAGATAAAGGAGCTTGTAAGGGTGGCTTAGCCATGCGGAACGGCGATATTACGCAAGAAGCGAAGAATCGTATCGTCATTTGTAGCTTTAGTTTCTTTATCAGCTCTTCCGATGAAACGAATAAGAAATTATTTATGCATTATTCCGCGGATTTTATTTAAAGGTCCTTCGCTATTCCGTCGCATTATTGCGTAGATCCGCGGGTAAGTTCTTACGAATGGCAGTCGAGTAGGATCGGTAGTGGCGGAACTTTTGCCTACACATGCAAATGGTTGCTGGTTTAACTCCTGATGGATAATTGAGGTTGTAACTTTTGCCGCCGAGCCTCCATGTTGAGTCAAGAATTTCTAAAAAAGTACCGTCCCTATTCGAGACAAAATGATAGGTTAAATTATGGTTCACGGAAATATGCGTATAATTATAATGGGAAAGGCTGCTATTCAAGCGGGCGTTTGGCGTAATTACAACATTTCAACTTCTCTCGTATTTACACTGAGTCTTTATTTAGCGGAATACATAGAAATAGACTAGATATTTTGAATTAAATCTTACACTCTGGAGACGAATAAAATAAACTTGTTTGGGACAGTTCTACAGCTTTATACTTGGTAAAGATTACGTTTACGTTAGTATTGTCATGATCACGTGTTTATTATTTTGACATTTCATACTTGTAAACGACGATAAAAAATAAAAGATTACAGTTATTATAAGTATACACGATCGTGGAAGCATAATAGATGCCTTTTATGAACTGTGCAGCACATATTGTACCAATCGTAAAACACAAAGATGGCCTTTTTGCATATTTTATATGGGTGCTAAATCCTGTTGGCATTATTTATTTTATATTAGCTCATAAACAGCCGTTATCGGCCTTTTTACAATGGGCGTGATAACGTTAACAAAGACGAACACATACAACCATGCCCTCGGCAGGATTCGAACCCGCAACCCTAGCATTGGGAGCCAGACACGCTAACCACTCCTCTAGCAAGGCCGGCTCGAAATGCCCTTTCAAACGGTCTAAAATTATTCATCATGAAGGTCTGCTGCAGCTGTCAGATGAGCCGATGCGACCTCATCTTTCGACGCGCTATAAAAGCGTCCTGTAAGTGAGGCCATTTGAATTGAACTAAATTTAAATGAAGAAATTGATGCTCCAAATTCAGGAGTAAATAAACCAACAACCAGCGCGCTGCAGCGACTACTTCTAAGCTAAACAGAAAAACAACTACTTATTGCGATTATTGCAAGAAGGGCATTTGTTCTCAGCACAGTCATTTGGTATTTTAAAAATCTTACCTTACCTGATTTGGCACTTTATATTACGTATATAAATAATGTTAAACATGTTGTTTCTATTTTTAATGTTAAATAAAAAAGTTTAAAGTTGGGTAAAATTTACCATAGATTAGTATTCATGTATGGCTTAGGGTACATTAGTATTTCATGGTTAATACGCAGAATTTTAGTCAAGAATTATCTCCCGCAATTTGTATTGCGCACCGCGTAATTCCTTCTCTAACGTTTTAATAAAAAATATTGTTGCCAAAATTTAGAAACCTACGCAAAAACACAAATTTTAATTTTCGCCCAACTGATCTCTGAAATTACTTTTCACCGGGTTCATTTCGTTTTCAGTTCGCTTTTCGCGTACCTACAACGTTTCAATAAAAGTTAACATCCTGTTTTATTTTAGGGAAACTAACTTCTACTTTCTCCATATTCTTTAACAAACGATTTTTTTCGTTTGAGAAAAATATCATCCTTGACCTTTAATTAGTGAGATGAAATTATGATCACACTGAAACGTAGGCGCGGAATCCCAGACCACCATTGTTTTTCATTATTATTTATTCTCTGCCTATATCTACAATGAGATTTTCTGCGCTTGATATTGTCACATGAGGTTTAAAAGGTACTTAAAAGAAAAACATAACATAAACTTTACATATTTGTAAAATCGAAACTGGCGGAGTAATTAGATCCTATAACGTAGCCTGCGTCTCACAGATCGGAACGGTTAGTTAGAGGTTAAGTTAGTTAAAGGTTAAGTCAAGCTATTAATTCGCGTATTCGTGATGACATTTTGCACCACTTTTCAAAGTACTGGAAGCGTTCGAATGTTTCGAGCTATCTGTTTCAGGTACTGATACGCTCTGCGCTTGGCAACGCTTTGAGAGAAGTTTAAGAGGAACATGAAGCGTATCATGGCTCACGCTGAATAAGGAGACGGAAGTACCGATAGTATACTTCCCGGAAACCTATCAGAAACAACAGCCGATTACCAAATTCTACTTCGGGCGATACAATCCAAGTTACACGCGCTCCAAGGTTTTTGATTCGAGTTTCGCAACGATATTTATTATTTTCAACTGCGCAAAGTTCCAAACTTTAATCAAACAAGATTATATTCGTAAGCAGTCTGTCAAAGGACTAACTTCGCTCTATTTCCCTCATATTAATCCCTCGCAAATGCCGAATACAGAAGAAAAACCGCGGTCGTCACAAAAGAAGATCTCGAGATTTTAACGGTGGAGTGTGTTTTAGGTAAAGCCGATTTCGGAAAAAAATCTTTTCGGAATTTCGTTCATCCGTGTTTGTCTGTCCATTTCTATTCTGTTTAATAAACTGCGTATAGAGAGAATTTTAATTCGAGATTGTATCCCTGTAAATGTGAAACTACTTCACATAAATGGCCATTAATATGAAGGCCCCACACGAAAAGCAGCGACACTCCCGAAAAAAATATCAAACGATTCTAGTAAGTATGAAATGTATAGATTACGCTGTAAATTTGTGGTAATACATGATTCTGATAAAATTTCACTCATCCACGGAGCAACGTCTCAAATAAAACTGCCGAAGCCAACTGTCCCAAAAATTAAATTTATTGCATACAGGATGATTATTTTTCTGGCACCATAAGCGTTCGCGTTCTAATCTACGGGTGTTATTGTGGAAAAACTCAAAACAATCTTTAATGAGAGTGTAATTGGGAAACATAAGCAATAATCACCAATCATTTTTGTGGCTACGCGAAATTTGATCATAAATTTGCCGTGTAAACATTACTTTAAGTTTACATATTGCTAGATATTTCACTAATTATCAACCTATGTAGTTCAAAAACTGACTCCGATATTTTCTATCTGCTGGAAATGTGGTGAAGTCCAAAATGGCAGTCTGATGATATCCGCGAAGACAACGACTCTCATGACGATTTAATTAAGCGCATTAAAAGTATATACTAAAATTTTGGTATGAAATTTCAAGCGGATCTGACAAGTCTTTCAATAAATACCAAAAATAACCGAATCAAGGAGTTTTTTTCCGATTAGTCCTAATTTTATATTTTCATTCGAAATTTAATAGCATCCTCGCCTTTCCTTTACAAAAAACATTAAGTTTCAGAACCTGGATTTTTTTAAAAAACGAACAAGATATATTACGAATTACATCAGCGGTCCCCAAACATCCACCTGCGGCCCCCTCTTAAGGTTGATGATCTTATCGCAACCCCCTTGACCCCCATCCATCTACCAATAAATGTCTAATGCAGTGTTAATATCAAAATATTGTATTTGCGCAAAAATTAACTATCTTCTAAATCTATCCTTACATAAAGTTAAAATTAAAACAAAAACCACATCGTTTTCGCGACCCTCTGAAAATCTTCCGCGACCCAGTGGGTGAGATTCCCATTTTTGGAACCACTGAATTAGAAAATACGTTCTGTATAAGTAACTGAGGCAGTATCGTCATTGAATTTAAATTACGAATTTCCTGTAAAATTCACATTTAAGTTTGAGCTACAAGTTATTTTCGAGCGTTAACCCTCAAATTTGAACAATTAATATTTCATAAATTCTCAAGGCGATTTACAAAATATGCACCAAATTCTCCGAATAATGAAAAGGTGTGGTAAAACAATGACATGAAATTTACACGACGCATTAACAGCTAAACTTGAAGAGTCATACGAGAAGGGGAAAAAATCACCAAATGTTCGAGGACAAAGGTAGTGCGTCACATTTCACATACAAGCTTTCGTAAAAAATTAAGATCCGAACTTTTCGCAAAAAAATTGAAAACTGCGCTGAATTTTGCTGACAGCTTGTAAAAAACAAAATCGTGCATACATTTCGCAAAGAACTGAGCAAAAAGCTGAAAGTTACCAATTAAATTGCGTAAATTATACAACCACTCGAATATCTTTTATAAATTACACCAAACGGTAAGGTAGCTCGATTCAATCTTCAAATCATTAGAAGCCGAGAGTATTTGTCTCACACTTTTTAGAGCACTATAAATAAGACCGATTAATATACTGAATCGTCCACTCGATTTTCGAAACTCACCACAGAAACGAAATTAAAGGAACAAGGAGAAGATGTTCATTACCTCACCAATTAAAAAAGTTCACAAAGCGCTTCAGACGACACTTTTTCAACTCATTAGCGTAACGCTAAACGACGTATCATCACGTCAGAATCGCTCCGAAACGATCTTCTCCTCCTTGATTCTTCTCGAATTTTCGATAAGAACGATTCCGCTCCTCAGATTACCTCTCTGAGGATCCCGAAAGAGAAGCGAGAAAGAGAGAGAAAGATAATCGTCCCCGTTAACAATTGGCTTTGAAACTTGAATATCCTAATCCAAAATCCCGCTAGTAATTTAAAAATGACACACTTCATTTGAGTGGAGTTTACACGGTTGAGTGGAAAAATGGGCAACGGACTTCACCAAACACTCGGCAGATTCTCTCTCGCAGAGGCCTCTCCCGCGTACTAATGGAACCCAATCGCATGGAAGTAGGAACCCGCATTTGAGCCGGATGACGATACGATGCACATCAAAGGCACGGCCCACTATCGGCTCACTCGAGCTTATTCGTGGGACGTACGCCGACGGCAGAGGGCGCGATAGGACGGCTAACGGGCCCTGCGCACCAGCCAAAGTGTGAGCGGTCGTCGGGTAACACTTTTAAGTCTCCGTCGCGGAACTCTCTTGTTTTTTGGTTTTACGCTCCGATGTTCTTATACGTGTGGGAATACTCAATTTAGACCGAAATTACGGATAAATATAAATAAATAAAGCGCCTTTAAATCTTTGCTTGTTTATAATGTCAATAGACTCCAAAAACTCTTAATATGTACTTCGAAAACATCTTCCCGTTTTCTGAAAAGCCTCTAACTATAACATGTTGATGGATTAAAGTGATCCGAAGATCCTATGCTACGATAGTTCAGTGGTAGAATATCCGCCCGACAAGTGGAAGACCAGGGTTCGATTCCCGGTCATAACAGACTTTTTTCTCGTTTCAAAATTATTATAACATGTTATTATGATGATAGCCAGTGACGCATACACTAGTTTCAATTGACGATAATGAAACTTAAGAAATTCATCGACCGCGAGAACGAGACGTAGCTCTAGGAATGATGAAGAAATACAAGAAATATTAACGATCAACTCTTAAGTTATTCGTCCAAAAAAATCTAAGAAATACTTGAATATACATTACATTCACGAACCTAACGATATTAAAAGCGTATATTTCAAGAAAAACCTTGGAATCGCGATACAATGTAACCAGATAATGTAATAAGAAAAAATAGTTACTTAATAAATAGTTTTTAAATGAGACATGAAATGGTTGCTTGGAAACTTGGGTAGGGATTTTGCTTCCATCTTCCGCTTGCTAACAATTTCAAGATAACAATAATCGCTGAAATCCTTAAAATTAATAATGAATTAAAATAACTGCTTTTGCTCTCTAATACGAACTCTACAGCGAAAAAAACCTACGACCGTGAAGCATTTACTTTCTTTACAAGGTGAGATTTGATAATAATACAACCAATGCAGATTTTTTATTTTATACACAATTTTAGCGTAAAATAATATAGTCAGAAAGTCCATATTTTAGGGAAGAACAATCAGAAAAGCTTCCTAGGTTGCTTCCATAAGGATAATACCATAAAGTACTTCTACGGCGGATAATACAAATGTTTTTCGTTAACACACCAATAAAATGGTCGTTATTATATCGCAATTAATAAATAGCAAATCTCAATGACGTTGTGTGATATAAAGGAAACCATTCCAGAATGAATTTCGCCGCGAGAAAAATAATTACGACAATTATCTCCACAAATATTAACAAGATATAATTGACGAATACCTGGCATACACAGACAATCTTTTAAACTTTCCACCCTTTTTGAAACGTTAAAATTATGATGTTTAATTTTAGGGTGTTTCTATGCGAGCATCAGCAGCAATATTACAGTATCACTGATATTAAACATGATATTTCTTCCTTCGAAGTATATTTCTACAGTGACCATATAACTAAGCAAAAATTATACTTATGGACCCAAAAAGGGCGAAACATTTTCTTTTCTAATACAACTACTAATAAAAATAGTCTCAAAATATTACCAGTTTCCGCAGTTTATCTCGCAAATTTTGGGATAATTGGCTGCAGAAGCTTTTCCTGTACCTATAAGGATAGTAAGTTATACACATTATTCCAACGACAGCACATTTTCGATTAGTAAAAGTAACAAATTAATTTCTCATTCGACCTCCTCAATCCGAACGCATTCTTTCCCTGTACCATAACCATCCACACGCTTACACCTATTACCCGACGCCATCTTAATACTTTGCCGACCTTTTCACAGAATTCATCCTGAAAAACCTAATCAACCTCGCCAAAAAACTTCACTCCGGTAATTTATCGCATCATATCTCCTCTTAATTCCTCCGTATAACTTATGTTTAGTCCGATATTCTCCAGTTTTATGGCGCCGGACACATGTACGGATAGTCCCTGCTTTCGCGGAAAGAATAACGACGTGCATTCTCCCCACTAATTACGCGTCTTAACGTCGCAATGGACAAAAATGTCTCACCGAAAATCGTGGACGGCTCGCCGCGGCAGCGGTGGGAACGGGAGCACGTGCTGTTGGCGCGGCGGGAAGGTCTTTTTCTCCCACGGCGCGGCCGGAGGCCGGACCGCCGCTTTTGTCAGCGCCCCCACCGGAGCCTCTCCTACCTTCTCTCCACCGACGTCGCATTGTTAGAGGTCCTCGCTTCCGGAGCGATCCACGGTCATGCGAAAATTTCCCCACCTTCCCATCGAAACACGACGCAAAAGCGTCCCAAAAGCAGATGACTAATGAGAACTCGGCGTAGCAAAGGTTCTAATGGAATAGCAAAAACGGCGATAAGCGGTAATAACTGAAAAATATTCGGAGTTTAAACAGGCGAAACATTCTTCGTAAGAGTTGTATATTGCCGCTGAGAACATCCTAATCGCCGAATTAATATCACGGAAAGCACAATTTGAGGGGTGTATGAATTAGACTGATAAATATGTATTCCAACCTACGAGTTACGAATGACCAACCGTCACTAAATGATCGCCGAATTAAAAGTGAAAGGTTCGGGTTTTCTCGATAGCTTTATACTCCGTATTAAAATCTAGCTGTGTTAATATGCATTTACATTCAAAATTATTCCCAATTCTAAAAGTGAGAGAATAAAATCTTCCAGAAAAGACTGACTGATTAATAACTCCATTTTAAAAGAAAGTTGTAGCTGTTTATATGAAAGTGAAGATGAAAAATGCAGCGATACTGGCTCTCAAAAGGTAAAACGTTAAGTTAAGAGTTAAAATAAATTTATAACATATCTTTCAAGATTATTCAGAAACAAAAGAAAGTTTTCGTCCATGGTTGGACACAGCGTTGGAAATATAATTTCGGTACAAATTAATTTTTTAATCCTCTGTGAATGCTAATCAATCCGGTTTTTCGTCTGATTTAGCAAACCTCTGATACTTACGGATAAGGATACTTGACGAATCAGATCGGTAAATGGCCATTATTGAGTAGGCTTGTGAGACAGGAAATTTTAACGCTGCAATTTCTCAGACAAATTTTCACCCGGCGAGGGATTAGAGGATGATGAGTAAAATTAAAAAAAAGAAGAACAACTAATAGCGTGATAAGTAAAAAAGAAAAGAATAAGTCATCGCCATAATGGATGGAGCATTACTCGCTAAAAACTTGGTCTTCCGCCCTCCTTCATTTTACTCCCTCTTAATTTCTCCGGCTAAGGTACACGAGATGCACTCCAATCCCTTGCAGCGAGTGCAAGAGGCACTTCCACTCAGCCGAGCTATTTCCACCCCCTCCCATTTCGAGCACCACCGCAACCCTCCCACACCCCTTATCCTCCCCAATCTCGCTCCCATCACGAGACACTCTTCACGATCCTCGCTGACAAAAAAGAGACATTTTTATCCCAAAACGGACCTGCGACTCTCGATGCAATCCCTTCGTCCTTTTCTGGTCTCATTTTTTTATATGACGCGACCCTTCCTAAATGGCGGAAGAAAACTATTCATGAGATTTAGACGACGGAGACGGGGAGTGGAAAAAATACGTACACACCAAACGGGGCTTAAGTCACGCGAAGGCTCCGTAATCGAAGATTAAAAAGAAACCGATCACCAGGGATAAGGAACAGTGAGAAGGAAAAAAGAGGAACCCTTGGCTTCATATTAGGAGTATTAAAATGAATCGGGGGTGTGGGGGGGGGGGGAGGGGGCAAATAAGAAGGAAGAGGGGTTGTTCCCTGACTCCTTAACCCTCCCTTTTTTTCCGCACACCACTCACTCACATTGGGCTGTTGGATGGGAAAGAAGTGGAGGAAGAGTGAAGGGTGCAAACCCTCCGCATTTCGCCCATACCAGAGTCACTTTCTTTTGCCTTGATGGATACGTAACTAATGAGCCGACTCCCCAACGGTATTCCCTCCACCTACGGCCGATCGGCCATCTCCCCACCCCCCTTCCTCCCCCTTCCGATTCCTCCCCCTGCCCTCCTTAATTACTTTGCCTGAAAACTGATTCTGGGGAAGGGGTCGGGTGGCAATGAAGCGAAGCAAGGAGCGAAGGGGACTCTCTTTTTCCTCTTCCCCCCTCTCCCTTCGAGTGTATCTCGAGAAGGGGGGCCAAAGGAGGGGTGGAGGGAGGAAGGGATAGAGAGAGGAAGAGCGGGCTTCTTGCGACGCCTCCCTCTTTTCCCGATCGACCCCGTGTACCGCCGCCCCTTCACCCACACCTGGCTTGCGCGGACTAGAGGCCGCTCCGGGATTGGCGTTCCTCGGATGGAGGGGGCGGGGTCGAACCGAGGACATGGGCGGAGTCTTAACGGGACGCACGTGGGTGGTGATCGATGGGGGCGGGGGGGCACGTGGCCGCGGTTTGGTCGCGACACTCCTCCGCCCCCGTCTACCCCCGCTACCCGTCCCCTCTCTCCGAAAAACCCTTCCCTACCGAAAGGAGATGGGGTGGGGGCAAGAAAAAATTGAACCGTTACTCGATAACGGGAATCCTTCGGTATTCCACGCAGTGCCGGAGTCGTAGGCGTGCGCACGGGAGACGGAGGTGTAGGGGCGGAAGGGGAGGGGGAAGTAGTCAGAAGGAGGCGGAAGGTGACGCGAGTGGAGGTATGCGCCTCCGACCGTGGGGTGCTGATCGACGAGGGGGCATCGGAGCCTCGCGCCGGGTTCTCGGTGAGAGCGACGAGGGTTCCCCGCCGACCTCCGCCGGAGACCCCGGACAAACGGGAGGGTGGAAACGACGCCTCGGTTTGAGGGAATTGGGAGATGTAAGATCGCTCTATCGATGAAAACCGAACGGAGGAATTTCTCCCGCTGTTCGAGGCGAAAAGCTACCGAATTAAGACGTATCCGAAAGGTATAGGACGTAGTATTTATCAAGCAATTATTCCATTCTGAACGTGCTTATTTGATAGGCTACAGGATGTTAAAACTCATTTCATTTTACTATCTTCAGTTAAGACAAATTCTGGATGGAAAGACTGTTCAGTACCCAAATTAAATATTTTCTTTAAAAAATTGGTCAAATGATTTCATCAAGCGTTACGATGCCACGAAAATAAAAAAATTAATATGATTTTATAATTAAAACTGCATTTACGCGGTAGGGAAAAATGAACACAAAATGTTCCGCGAAAAATGTAATTTCTTATCTGTAATTCTATGTGATACCAGAAGCACATCCAGATTGTGCTCCGATTAAATTAAAAACGAGATGATCAGAAGAATTTTTCCCTATATACTCATGAAAACATGTTTACAAAAGCATTAACGCGCTTTTCAATTTTAAAAGGATTATTAATTACGTCTAAAATTATAATAAACTTTATTAACTGCGACGGTAAAAAAAATTACCTAACCTCATATTCACAATAAACAATAAGAACGGTAACGGATCGCGTGGTACAATTAAAAATTAGGCGCAGTCGGTATAACTGTGCACCATTTCAGAGATTAAAACTACTCGTTCTTTGTCTATTTTAGATCATTTCCAGAAAAACCATCCATCATTTGGTTCGGCAAGTATATAAAGTCCAGTCTCTCAAATAATAAAAGAAATTATAATAACTTACAGAAATACCTTTACGCGTATCATGAAATATAAATTTTGTTTTTAATATCAACAAAATATAATGTTAAGAAAGGATTCATCTTTTAAGTAGGCGTAAATGGCTTTTTCCGTTTTCGCCAATCACAATGTTTTTAACAAAAGACGTTTATTACATTAAATTGCCATTTTAGCAAAAATGGTATCATTACGGCTCTTATCAGCAGTTACTGATGTTATTAAATGAAATTTTAGATATAATTTCTTTATGTATTGTTTTAAATTAAGGCTATCTCATTTTGCGAATATTAAAAATACAATTCTTTATTTGCTCGTTATTTTTGCCTACTGAAAAATTACAGTGATGTTGATTATCGTATTATTAGTATGAGAGTAAAAGTCAAGTTAAAATCTGACCCTTCCTGCATGGATTAAAATGCGCATACAAATATTTCAACAGATGGTGAACGCATTTATTGAGTTGTATGTGATTCTTCACGTGAGATCATCAGATTTTTTGTAAAATTACTCGGATATTAGAAAAAAATGTCCACTCTTGGATAAGAATTTTGAGCAACACAGTTTGATTAAAGCCGATCAAACTGCTGTATTCGTTATTTATCTATAATTTACATAAATATAAAGATGGGAGAAGTAAATCATTACAAGCTACTCTTACCTCGATTTGTGATACCTGAAAATAAAAATACTGCCCTGAAGGCAGTGGTTTCATTAATGTTAAAAGTAAAGCATTCTTCGAGACAAAAATGTAACTGTGAAGCCCAAAACCTTACCGCAGGAGTGGAAGATTCATAGCATATATAGCATAGCATACATATACGAATGACATAATAATTAATCACCATCACTTAACTCGATCAAATGCGTTCAGTTCATTTGAAAAATAACCGACGATGTTGCGTTGCTTCGTTTCAAGAATTACTTTTGTAGGCAAAGATAACGGCAAAATTTATTAGGTTCACTTTCATAGTTAACGACCAAGCAAAGTTTAGCGGAAATTATAACCATCCAACGGAAATGGACCGTTGATTAGTTTATTATTAAAAATGTTAATGATTTACATAAATTACTGAGAATCTGGATATTTAAACTTGTTTTTCACGATGGATTTCTTTAGCGTAATAGCCGAATAAATTTACATTTAAGGAAATAATAGCTATATTTAATTTTAGACTTGATTTTACATCATACTTTCGATTAATCCTAAGCTCCCTAAATATATAAAGATCAAGGAATTAATACCGCTAAATATAAGTTAGAAAACTTTGGACATTTTATGATATTTCAATCCATTACATAAAAGCCTACGAATTAATACTTTATGTTATAAATGGAACTTCACAATAAATGGCAAATTCTCCTCAGCAAGAGCAATGCAAATATTTGGCTGCTTTAGAAATATTCAGGTATGCATATGATTTTGAAGTAACCATCGCATTTGTAAAACGAGTGCGGGAATATTAAAATGAAAATGATACCGGCTGGGATGCAACATGACCGCCGCTAAAATTTCATCGACCTCAACCCAATTGGATAAATTCGGAATCTACAACAAAAATTTGCAACGCACAAAGTAGCTCTGCCAATGAGCTATTTCACAATTTTCGAAGATTCATAATCATCCGTGCTGTGCGTAGATCCTATTTTTAGTAAAGAATTAAGACGATTAAATGCGATACAAGTAATGACTAAAGAAATCTAACCCATGTTCTGAACAGTCATTCCAACCAACAGGAGATATAAATCGAAGAATTGCAGCCGTAACTCTTGTTGCGACACATTTTCTGCCGCTGTATAATCAAATCATTCCGAGATCCTCAACTTAAAGTCTGTAAAACTGTCATCGGGTACACCGAAACGGTTTCGTAAACTAGGGGCCGCAAAATTATCCTGGATATAATTTTAAATGCCAAAAAATAAAAATTTCACGAATAATAAAATTTTATCAGGAAATTTTAGGAAATAGTATGTTATAAAAATTATTATTAGTTACATAAAATGAGGAGATTTTTATCAGTTTCTTATTACTATTTTCAATACAAAGAGGGCCGCATGATATTCAAGGGGGTAGCGACAATCGAAAGTAAGAACCACTGCGTATCCTACGAATTGATAAATAAAATAATGATTTTAAAATACATTTAGTTTAATTAATCAAAGGGCACGTTTCAATAATTGTTGTTCTGATCCAAAATCGTTGAATAAAGCGGATAAAATTGAAGTTTTAAGTTGAAACATGCCGTCAAAACTCTGCCAATGAGCAAGAAATTATAAAAAAAGAGGAATTTTTCTGCGTAACAATACATAAGTACTAATGAAAATTTGTTACTAAAAGAACACAAAATTGTTTGGTTGAATTAGTTGGAGATGGATAATATTTTCTTAAAAGCGTAGAAATTGAGACAAAAGGAAGCGATTTCAAATTCCAATTTCCAATTTCATTGCAAATGCTCAAATGTAGCCATCAAGTGGAAAGGAGTTTGCGTGATATATCACAATTATCAGCATGTTTGGCCAAAAACTCTCGTGTAAACTAAACGAGTTCTGCCATTTTAAACCGAAAATTAAGTTCAAACACATACACTAGCTTTTATCATGTTTAATCTCTCAAGCGCAATGGAATTTTTTCGAAAGGGAATAGGTCTGACGTTTGTGCACCTTTCACCGCAACGGAAACCATAAAAAAATGCACTTTAGGTTTGGCTACAATTTCCCTATAACAAGGTTGCGTCCGCGTACCCAAAAAATCTCACGAAGACCCGGAGACTTTAATCAGCGGAGGATAAAAGGTCCGCCGAGCGTGGGCACATAGCCTAACGCCATGGAACGCTACGGGGGTGGTTAAACACCAACGTCCCAACAAAATCCTTCGAAACGCAAACTCTCGGAGATGGCACGAACTATACGCCCCGAAGGGACACAAAATTTGACTCCACCTCACCAATCGTTCGGAGGAACACTTTCACCCCCCCCCCCACATCTCCTCTCATAACATCCGCCAGTTATTCGATGCAACCCCCATCCCTCCATCTCTCCCCCTGCCATACAACCGAGTGCCTAACCCCAAACTACCCATCCACGGAAAAGAAAGAGAGCACTCCTCAAAACGCCGCCCTCTTCGGGACGAAGGATAAAAAGACTCGCACACCAACACGGCGAATTCCCATTCCTCCGACTCGTGCGGCTTTTCATACCCCCACTCTCCTGCTCCCCCTTTCCAAGTTCTCCTCCTCCCCCTTAGCCCATTCTCCTCCTCTCCTTCCCCATTCTCCTCCTCCTCCCCCTATTCTCATCCTCCTCCTATTCTACTCCTCTCCCTTTCCCCATTCTCCTCCTTCCCCCATCCTCCTCCCTCTTCCCCCATCATCCTCCTCCCCCTTCCCTCATTCTCCTCCTCCCCCTTCTCCCATACTCCTCCTCCCCCTTCCCCCATTCTCCTCCTCCCCCTTTCCCCATTCTCCTCCTTCCCCTTTCCCCCATTCTCCTCCTCCCCCTTCCCCCATTCTCCTCCTCCCCCTTCCCCCATTCTCCTCCTCCCCCTTTCTCCATTCTCCTCCTTCCCCATTTTCCTCCCCCTTCTGACATTCTCCTCCTCCCCCTTCCCACATTCTCCTCCTTCTCCTTCCCCATTCTCCTCCTTCCCCTTCCCACATTCTCCTCCTCCTCCTCCTTCCCACATTCTCCTCCTCCTCCTCCTTCCCCCATTTTCCTCCTCCTCGAGGGAGAGAGAGCGAGAGTCCTACGGAGAGAGACTCGATCTAAAATTCATGCGGACGAAGTAGCCTTTGCTTATTCAGCGGCCGGAACTTAACAGGAGACTGTCAATGTGCAGATAACGCGAGTGGCCGGCCGGGGGAGCTTGTGTTTACCTAGTGGAGAAGAGGGAGAGAGAGAAAAGAGGGAGGAGACAGAGGAGGGAGGAAGAGAGAAGACGGGGGTGTAGGAGGATTGGGGAGGAAGAAAAGGGGGGAAACGGACGAAAACCCTTCCCGTGTCACTTCGGACGTGCTAGAAAAGACCCTTCCACGCTGTCCCACGCTCTCAACTCAAACCACCGATGCCCTCTTCCTCCTCCATCGCCTCCTCTTTTCCCTCCCCCACCCAACCCCTTCCACCTAAAAGGGGAGGAGAGGTCAATCAGCCATCCAACCAGAATATTTCGTTTTTACCCTCCTTTCAAAGGATGGTATTAATTTTTCATTCGAAAAACACGGTCGTTTGTCAAGCTTTGTCCAACGAGTTTGTCCCTATACAAATGAAGGCGTTACATATTTTAAGAATTCATCAGGTCAACATGGTTTTTAAAATGCCTCCGCGGTTAAAAAGCGCATCGAGACGAATTAAAAGCATATTGCGATGCTGGGTAATTGCGGGTAATCTGCATTATGACGTCCTCTTCGAATGTTCTTATGTACCTTTCGCCATCCAAAGACAAGGCGTCATGATCAAGTCACCACTTAAATTTTACACATTGGACATGTCACAGGCGGTTACACAGAATGGAAAATGGAAGGGGAAAAATTACACCAAGTGGAAAGTATCATCGGAGGAAGCCGTGCAAGGGTTGGGTAAATAAGGTTCACTACTCAAACTTACCTGGAAGTTCTTGCGAGAGATCCCTGAAATTTCGCAGGTACAAAATAACGTGGCTCGACGTCAAAAAAACTTGCGTAACGAAATAATTTTCAAGTGGAGTACGTGAAGGAAACGCGGTAAACGATAGCGAGAACACCATTTCTTTCGACCGCTTCATAAGCAGAAAAACAGACGCGCCGACGGAATACACCATCAATCGCTCGCGAATTACAAAATAGCGCAATCGAAACACGTCAGAAATCGCCGGCAGAAATTGAACTTGCTCTTTCTGAGTTGTAAGTGACAGCATTAAAACTGACTTCCAGAAAAAGCCCATCATCGAAAGAGAGTGGTCTGGCGGACGCTTGTTCGTCTCGGGGATTATATATTAAAAAAAGAAAATTTTACCGGGGTAAAAGCGGGTAAAGAATGGCGTCGACGGAGCTCATTGTTTTGCTTAGGAAACAAGGCGTCGGAAGGGTGTCGAGGCGGCAGGCCGCAAGCAAAGGGTCTCGGGCCACAAGAGAGAGAGAGGAAGAGATGGGGAGTCGAGGGGGGAAAGCGGGAAAGGGCGCAGGGAACGAGGGGAGAGAAGGCCCTTCTCAAAGCCCTACCCCTTCCTATCTCATCCGGTCACTCTTTTCCACCCTCCCCCACCTCACACGCTGCCGTCCGCTGATAGCCGCCACCCTCTCCCCCGACCTTCCTCCCGAACCCTACGCCAATGCGCCCTCTTGCCTATACCTTCCCCGAACCACCCTTCCCAATCCTTACAGGAGAGAGAGAAAGAGAGGAAACCCTCCCCCACAGAATAACCCCCCTCCTCAACCCCATCCATACTCCCACGTTTTGAAAATTGCATAAGGAAGGCCGCGAAAGGTGGCGGGCAGGTCTTGAGGGGAAGTAGAGGTGGGAGGGAGGAGTAGGGAGCGAGAGAACACCTCGTCAATGAGTAAGACGATTTCCCTTCCTCTTCGCCACCCTTCCACCGCCTCCTCCCCCCTTCGTCTTTTTACAACTCGTGGCTATCACGCCACCCCTTCCCTCTTTACCTTACCTCCCCCACGACGCCGCGAGCATTCCCTCAACAAACCGCGTTTCCATGGCAACCTCCACAACAGTGTGAACGGGGGGAGAGGAGCGGAGAGGAGGGAGGGGAAGGGGCGGGCATCGTGGGTGGAAGGCGGTGAACGGTTAATTCCCTCCATGAATCAGACACGATGAATACTACTGTTCGGTCGCGGGTCGGGAAAACAACAATGGGTCGGGCGAAGAAACCTCAAACCGAATTGGGGCCCTATACGTCAGTCCGACCTACGGACTGGTCGGATCATCCTCGGGACCGTTTTTCATCGTTTTAAGTGAGTCGCTGTCCACTCTACCTGGAAAGGACTGTGAGGGAATCGCGTGGACTTCACGAGGGCCACTATCCTTCGTTTCCTTTATCGATTTTCCTCGGTTAACGAGCACTCGATCGCTTAGAAGTAGGCGTTATACGCCTTAGCAAAATCGTCATGGAGAGAAGCCACTCGTGTACCCATCCCAACCCCATTTCTCCCACCGATATCTTTCTATATGACCGTCTCTCGACCGACCTTTTTTGTCGCGGAGATTGGCACGTTTCGATTAATAGCGTAAGACTCAGTCTGAATGCTTTCCAATCTATGCCGAATATTCGCATTACTTCACTGAGTACACTCGAGGTTGATTATAGAAGCCATAAAACGGTTGAGTGAACCATACGCGCGTCAGCTACAAAGTAATCTTACTCAGCAGCAATGAACCGAGTAATGTAACGAACACTAGCTACAGGGGCAGGTTGAATGATTGTTTCGAATTTTTTTTAATAATTATAATCTGCATTACAGTGTTTAATGGTAATACTCTCGCAATTTTTGTTATGCGACAAAAACAATCGCGCAATTCGCTATATTTCATATCACAGTTTGTTCTTTCCATATATAGTCCATATAAGTCTTTCATTCAAGTACTTTTGGAATGGCGAATATTTCTTGTATAACCTTAAAAAATAAGTAACTCTTGCGAAGATTTTTGCACTATATTCTGAAATCTAAAGAAAATCATTCATGTGCCATCCGCGAATAAAAACCGACGATTTTATTTTATTTATTACTGGTCGGTTTAAGCGTAAACAAACACATTTACACCATCAAAAGGGTTGATGAGACTTCCAATTAACGAGTCGGAATTCAACTTTCAAAGAGATCCAACAGGTGAGAAAGCTGTTAACTTATAAATTAACGCACATTGCCGTCAGTCTTTTGTTTCGTGGCCGAGCAGCATTCGTGAAAGCTCTTTCAATACCGCTTCCTCACTCCCTCTCTCTCTCTCGCTCCTCCATCTCAATCATGGAGATATGTGTTAGCAGCAAGTGGATGAAGGGGCTGTGTGTTGCTCCCGCCCGCCACCATCCCTCACCGCTCACAATGACGGTTTGCATGAGTACGCACGCCACGAGAGGGCGTATTCGGGTAGGTGAGGGATGCATGGGATTGGGTGGTATGTTACCCAGAAAGCGGGAATTAAGGGGATGTAGAGGCTCGCGAGGAAGGGAGAATGAGAGATGGATGGAGTAGTGTGGAGAGCAAGAAAGGAGGGAAAATCAAGGATGGGATAAAGGAATGGATAGAGATAGAGGGATAGGGAAAGAGGAAAGGAGGAGGGAAAGAGGAAGGGAGGAGGAAGAGAGGGAGGGGGAGAGGAAAGGGAAGAGAAAGGGATGAAGGGAGAGAAAGAGGGATGAAGGGAGAGAGGGAGGGATGAAGGGAGAGAGGGAGGGATGAAGGGACAGAGGGATGGATGAAGAGACAGAGGGATGGATGGAGGGAGGTTACAAGGGAGAGATAGGAAGGTTAGGAGGAAAGGAGTAGGTTGGGAAAGAGAGAGGAAGAGAGAAGAGAGACACTAGAAGGGAGAAAGGATCGGGTAGGAGGAAGAGATAAGGTATGGAGAGAGAGAAAAGGGAGGGATGGAAAGAAGAGTGAGGGAGTGGGGAGTGAGAAAGGGAAAGAGGAGGGATGGAGAGAGGAAGAGGAAAGGAAAGCGGAGGAGGGAGGGAGGAGAAGAGAGGGTGGGAGAGAGGAGAAGAGAGGGTGGGAGAGAGGAGAAGAAAGGGATGGAAAGAGAAAAAGAGATGGAGAGAGGAAAAGAGACAGAGAGAGGAAAAAAGATGGAGAGAGAGGAGGGGGAGGAGTGAGAAGGGGAGGAAGAGAGAAGAAGAGGCAGAGAAGAGAGGGACAGAGGATGTGCGAGGGGGAGGATGGAGTGATAGAGGATGGGAGGGATAGACGGAGGGAGGGAGGGAGGAGGAAGGGAGAGATGAAGGAGGAAGGGAGAGAGGGAGCGGAAGAGGGGGGAGGGAGGGAGGGAGGCGGAGAGGAGGGAGGTAGAGAAAGAGAGGGGCAGAGGAGGAGCGAGGGGAAGGATGGAGTGATAGAGGATGTGAGGGATAGACAGAGGGAAAGAGGAGGGAGGGAGGGGGAGAGGATCGAGGGAGAGAGGGGAAGAGGAGCGAGGGAGGGGGAGAGGAGAGGAGGGGGAGAGGAGGAGAGGAGCGAGGGAGGGGGAGAGGAGAGGAGGGGGAGAGGAGAGGAGGGGGAGAGGAGAGGAGGGGGAGAGGAGAGGAGGGGGAGAGGAGGGTGGGAGGGGGAGAAGGGAGGGAGGGGGAGAGTAGAGAGGGAGGAGAGGAGGGAGGGAGGGTGAGACGAGGGAGGGAGGGAGAGACGAGGGAGGGAGAGACGAGGGAGGGAGAGACGAGGGAGGGAGGAAGAGACGAGGGAGGGAAGGAGGGAGAGACGAGGGAGAGAAGGAGGGAGAGACGAGGGAGGGAGGGAGGAGGGAGGGAGAGAGGAGGAAGGAAGGGAGATATGAGGGAGGAAGGGAGAGATGAGGGAGGAAGGGAGAGAGTAGGGAGGAATGTAGAGAGGAAGGAGGGAGGGAGAGAGGAGGGAGAGAGGGAGGGAGGGGGGGAGGAGGGGGGGAGAGGAGGGAGGGGGGAGGAGGGAGGGAGAGAGGAGGGAGGGAGAGAGGAGGGAGGGAGAGAGGAGTGAGGGAGAGAGATGGAGAGAAAGTGGAGGGAGGAAGAGAGAGAGATGGAGAGAAAGAGGAGGGAGAGAAAGAGTAGGGAGAGAAAGAGGAGGGATGGAGGGAGAAGAGAGGGATGGAGTGAAAGCGGAAATATGAGATACCATGCGGAGGGACAAGGTAGGCAAGAGAGGTTGGAGAAGGATAAACGATAAGATGTATAGAAAGGAAGTTGGAAAATTTAGCGAGTAAAAAAGAAAAGGAATAAGGAGAAAGACATAAGTGAAAGAGATGTTAGGTAGAATCACGGGAAATTTTCAGAAAAAGTCGTAATGTTGTCTCGAGGAAGAGAGTGGAATAGGATGGAATGAAGAGGGAGGGGAGAAAAGATGGAAGAAATTTCATTCTCGCAAAGCGAATGCTTCCCTTAGGGACGTTAATCCTCTTCGACAAGTGAGAGCATTTCACTCAAGCGAACAGGGAAAAAGAGAATTTCAAGGGGGCGGGGATGGCGGGGAGGACTTTCCATCCGATAATGATTCGAACCGATCTCGAAAACACCTCCGCGAATGAAATTCCTCGCAGGAGGATGAGCAAGCAGATCTGAGTTTTGTGATGAAGGATTACTGCGAAAAGTTAATGGCACAAATGCATTGTAAACGACGGCGCGAGTTCTCCTCACGTGCATTAGTTTGCGAGTAAATAGATGTTAAAGAACCCATTTTTTTCTCGAAATGTCTTAATGTATTCGCACGGTGAGTTGAACACTAAGCGATAACTATCGGGGAAGTTACGGAACACTTAGGTCAAAACATTTCCCAGAAAATAAAAGCTAATAACGAGTCGCACACATGCAGCCATCTGCTGAAACAATGGATCACGATAAGAGACTACGTCGGCTATTATTTCAGTGCGCGGTTCTAATGTGCTTAGTAGAAATGAATTTCAAACGCATTTCACCCCGGACGTCGTTTTCTCGACGACCTAGCTGCGCAGGTTTTGTTTGCATGATTATACTGACTATAGCATGGCGCTGATGGCTTAGATTATTTATTATTACCGAGAATTCGATCACGTGTTTAAGACTTTAATATCGCTCCTAAAACTTATACATACTAGCAACATGCACATTAAATGAAAAAAGTTTGTAAGCTTGACCGAATTTATGCGCGAACTAAAAAACTACAGTGTCCAACTTAAACCCTGACAACTGAGAAGAATTGGAGGGGAGGAGCTGTCAAATCAATCAATCATCGAACAACAACGCTGCCACACTGTGCACATCCACTGTCCCTGTCTTTTCCTTTGGTTAGCTCTCGTACGCTATTTGGCAACATCGTTCCGTAAGTCAGAGCTCAAGTTAGACACGTTGTTTTGGTGGATGAACGCACTGTTACTTCTTATATCCCTAATGAATATTCCAAGATACGATACTTTTCGCGTATCTCGGTTGTAGACCTTTAATTAAAGATCCGTATAAACAGCATTCTGAGAGGGAATGCCGGTAAACTTCATGAAATAATCGCATAACCTACGGGGATAAAGAGAAACACGGATTTTGCGAAGAAAAAAACCCCGGTGCTTAAATATGAGAGAGAATATCGTGTTAAAAAAATAAAAAAATAATCCCCGACCCTCTATATACACGAGAGTTGGTTTTCCTTTTCTTCAAACACGTTTCCTCATCAGTTCTTAGAAATTCCTTCCTTCCGCCTCCCTAGTCCCACTCTTCTTCACCTTCTGCCGAAAAGAAAAAATGGAACGTCAAAACTAGGAGAGACAGTCAAGTGTTGTCCTGGCACCCTGATTGATTGGGAGATCAATAAAAAGGCTGGATAGAGAGAGGAAGGTGGGGGGAGGAAGCGAGCGGTTATTTTTACGGGCTTTACCGAAGATGCTCCGCAAAAGAGACACGCTTCGGAATATGGAAAATTCATTCAGATTCCTTTCCTCGGCAACTCCATTCTCCGTCGTCGATCTGTGCGGTTTAGCCGTCCAGAGACTTATGTGGCGGTTTCCGAGTGCAGAATGTTGGAGGAAAATGTGGCGCGTTCCGCAATGTCAGTGGGTAGATCTCATTCTCAGCGTTAAGTGCAATTTTTCCACATTTAAGGTACGCATCGACTGTTAAGCGTCAAGCAAAGACGTTTAATGCGGTCGCCAGCCGTAAACATTAATCCCATGATTTTAAATATACGCAGCCAGATTGACACAGATAGTCCAGCGTTTAGCGCCTACGCGTTAACGGTCAGGGTTCAAACATGTTTAATATTTGAGCATCGTGATGAGCAGCAGAACAGGCCCGAGATATGGGAGAGCCGGGTAGCCGCCCGGGGTGCCAAAAGTTTCCCCGCAATCAGTTTCTATCTATTTATTATTGGAGAGCTGCCTTACCGCTATCAGTTACGGAACGTGATTAACATCCGGTGTAAGCAGCCCTAGCGAAAATGGATATGAAAATAAGGAACTCCAGATCAACTGAAAATTTTCCCCCATACACCAGCTAATATGAGTTTCTCTCAATTGTTCTAACCCATTCTTGGATAAATTTATCCGAATGTATCGAAACTTTTTATTGGGATGATGATATTCTCAATAATACTTAGCGACGTCTGAATGAATTCTCATAGTTTTCCTAATTATGAAAAAAACTGCCATCGGGTTTTCCAAAATTAACGTCATAAAAATGTCTTGGGCAACGCCATGACAACAACCGACATACCGAAAAGGATGTCGCTCGACCTTTGACTCTTAAAGCTCAACGATTATCGCTTTTTGCGAAGCGCTTACCCCTGTAATCTCATTCCTCCGCGTTACATCGTGAAAATAATTCCATCATCCCACGACGCATTTTTTATCAGAAAATCGTGAAAAAATCGACGGCTACAGGTTTCACCGCCTTGCACCTCCCGAGACGCTAAAGAAATTTGATAAGTAAACATATCTCACGAGGTTACGAGGATTAATTTTCCCTAAACCTGCGGTCGTTGTCGTTGCGTGGTTACATCTCGCACGTACCGTTTACCACTAAGCGACGGGTAGTGGAGGAGAGAGGTAAGGAGAGGCGAAGAGAGAAGGAGGGAGGAGTGAGGAGGCGGCGGGATGGCCGTTAGTATTATCGCTGGGGCGGCTAATGTGATATCGGCCGTCCTCCGGGCTCCTCGGACCGCCGACCCGGTACTTCACGGGAGAGCGGACCCAAAATTTCATTTGGTGCGTCTTTTCGCGGCCAAAGGGAAACAACGGACCCTTCGCTCCCCCTCCCCCCATCTCCCCCCCCCCCCCCCACGCACTTGCCGGTGCCGCCGCGGACGACGTTGACACGGACCGGACCGAGATCGCTGACTGCGGAAAACGACGAGGTGGTGTGCGAGGCTCAGACTCTGCCACCGCCGCCGGGGGTAATGCAAAGCAAACACGGCCTAAAATAACAGTCACTGCCCTAGATATTTTACGCTGAAGACAAATATTTTGATGAATTTCCTCGCGGGAGGGAAAAGGACATAAGAGAAAGAGGAAAGGGTGAGGATGCGAAGGCGTTATGGCTCGAGAGGGAATGGAGTGGAGAGGGTGGAGGAAGTGTGGGAGAGAAAGAGAATATCGGGGAGGAAATAAAAGGTGACTTACTCCAAAATGTAAGACTCCTTTAATAAACTAGTTACAACGCTGTAAAAAAACCACTACGCCCCTCAAAAATTATTCCCTAAGTTATTCACAATAATATGATTTCGCATACAATGAATGATAAGTTATTAGCGAGACGAGAAAAAATCGAGAGGGAAATCAATGAAATGATCTTAAATTTCACTTTATTCTACATCGACGTGATACTGGTAATAAATCTGGGAAAATTTTCTAAAATCTCTCTTAAGTCGAATATTTATTGCATACATTACAGGGAAATCCTCACAAAATAGGCCAATGTTTATGAAGGCCATAACCGACAAGTTAAGGTCAAGGAAAAGAAGAGATTTAGGTGGTAGAGATGACCATACAAGCCTGGACCAAACAAGAGAGGAACCTCATCAAAATAAGCCCAAACTTAAACTAATCCCTGCCTCTTCAGTTCACGTTTTGGTTTACGCTAATTTCCAATTCCAGGCCAGCTATAAGCCTATTTTACCTATAGCTACCAAAGGAGCATGAAGCTGCTACAGGGTCAACGGATGCCAAAGGATAGATATGGTAATTCGTAAGGCAGTTCGTCGAAGGGAGGCCGAGAGAGAAGAAGAGAGAGAACACCCGCTAGAAGGTACCAGCATCTGGAGCGGAAGATAATAAGCAATCATAAATAGGATATACCAATGCTTTCAATTACGATCGGAAATGTCCAGGTAAAAATTGCTAAACGAATGAATAATAAACGAGGGAAAGAGTGAGGCTAAAATGTAGACAAGGCAAATCGGAGAAAATGCAGTCCACGCCCTCTATGAAAGTCTTTCTTTCCTGAAAAAAAATCCAGAAGAGTCGCGGAGAAATACGCACACCGTGTCTTACCGGTTTATGGAAAATTCAACTTGACAGAAATTCGTCCGGAAAGATAGACGGTTGCATGCAAGGAGGTCAGAGAAGGCGACTCGACTCCCTCTGTCGGAGGGTGGGCAAAGTATACCATCCACGGCCCCTCAGACCGGAGGCCACGGGACCCTCTCTAACGCCGCATACTCGGTTCTCTGGTCCGATCACCGCGGACGAGGATTAGAGAGGATTATTTATCGAGGGTGCACCGTGAGAGAAGCTGGACTGGATCTACCCCCGGGCTCTCGGAATAAAGCGCCCTCCTACATCCCTTACTCCTACACAATTCCCTTCTCCTTTAGCGCGGGTGAGGAAAGGACAACAAAACCTGCCGCCTCCGCGTGTTTCCCGGTTGCGTTCCCCATCCTCCCCTCTGCACCTGCACCAACAGCCCACGCAGCCCGATGGAAAAGGTTCGATGCCTCCGAAATAACATTAAATATAGAATATACATAAGTTGAATGACCCATTTGGCGTGCCCATCAAATTCCGATTCCCAACAATTTTCATTGCGTTGACAGCGGATGTAAAATTTCTCAAGGACCGTCGCTAGCTAAACTATTTAATCGAAAAGCTGACGATTTTCGCATAAATGCTCAGTGGACTGAAACATTCCGTTCGTATTCGAGTATTTGCATAATTTACGGTGTGGATTTTATACATGCTTATTCGCCGGGTTTAAGCGTTAAATGAAAATGCTTACAAAAGTAAAGTTTGGGGAATAATGACAAACGTATTTATGCATTGAGTTTGGGGTTTGAAATAGAAAAGGGGTGTTTTGAATCTCTAAATTGCACTCTAAGAGGAAAAGCTTCGCTTCAACTTCAGTACCGAAGAACTTCATTGTTATGGATATATAGGCAATGAAAAACCCTTTCCCTTCTGATCGATCGGTCGAAGATCATTCAACAATTTAAACTTGAGGTAAAAATAACAGCAAAATTTATGGCTGGCAGATAAAAATATTTCTGTAGATATCTGCATGGGATTGTTGCCCCTCTTTCCTAAAATGTCTACTTTTGACTCCATTAATAGCTATATAATTCAATAGATAATACGATATTTTCAATAAACATATTTTATTATTGCTAAGAACAATTTTTAAGTAGAGAGAGGTCGATAATATCCCACTGAAAATTAATCTTAATCTGAAACTTATGCAAAAAAATTAGCCACCTTCTATAACGATATTCTCCAAGACTGCTTTTTCAAGGAAATGCACAATATACTTCATTGCAAAAAGACAAAAAACTTTCAATCACCAAAATATCTTAAGAGTGCGTAATTTACATGACTTTGATCATTATTCATTCGCGGCATTATTAAAATGAAAACAACAGCCTGAATGATATAATATTCTATTATTGGCCGTGAACTTTGACATTTCAGACGTTTCTCGTACAAAAATTTTGTGTTAGACATCCCATAACTACATTTTAAATAGGCCTTTTATTCCGCATACATTTACGGTCGACAGGCAATAAAATTTCGCAAACATAGCCAACTTCTAACTTCTCCTCCTTTCTCGACACCACAAGATGTTTATTTTGTCGAATAACAGCCTATGAATAAAAAGTCGCGCATTTGAAAATCTAATATCCACCGAAAAGTCGCAAAGAATGGCACATCAAATATTTGGACATATGCCGTTGAGGGAGAGGTGTCCTTAAAAACGCGACGCGTAAATAATTATCTTTTCTACAACAACTTCCAAAGGGACAGGCAGTAAATAGATAACTAAGGCAAATAGCCGGCATGAACGCAATCGACTTGCGCATCGAAAGATTTCGGAGATGGCAGCGAAGCCGCACGCGAACAATAAAATATCCCGCTCTAAACTCCCACGTAAGGTATTGAAGAGGTGGAGCGCCTCAGGGTGTGGGTAGAGAAGGGAAAGGGTGGGGCCCGGGGGAAGGGGTGGAAGCGGCGAGTGGATATCCGAGAGCGACTAGCATATACAAGGAGCTAGGGCACCTCTCCCTCTTCCTCCCTCGGTCGTGTGACAGACAAACCGACGATCAAAGAAGATGGAAACAAGAGAGAGAGAGGGTGGCGAAGGGCAAATTGCTCCCCGTGAGGTTGCAAAGGGTGGGGGAGGAGATGGGGTGGAAAAAAAAGCAGAGGGACCGAAATGAGAATAAGAAAAGAAGGAACAAACCAAGTCGGACGGGTGAGCGAGAGAAGAGGGAGGCGGAATTAGGGGCGGGGGCATAAAAGGGTGGTAAAAACGAAAATTCGAAAAAATACGGGGGGGAAAAAAGAACTCCGCCAGGTCTACAATTCTGCACCAAAATAAGCCGGAGGGAGGGAGAGAGTTGGGAGGGAGAGAGTTGGGAGGGAGGGAGAGAGTTTGGAGGGAGAGAGTTGGGAGGGAGGGAGAGAGTTTGGAGGGAGGGTAGCAGGTTGCGAGGAGAAAGAAGATTGAGAGGAGGGGTTAAGAGGGAGAGGGGATGGGAGGGTTAAGAGGGAGAGGGGATGGAAGGGGTAAAATGGAGGGGGGATGAGAGAGGGGACAAACGGGGCGTCGGGGAAATAAATGGTAGCTGCGGAGTGAATCACACGGGTTTCCATGGCAACACATAAACACACACTAATGGATGGGTGGCGGGGAGCGGCGTGCCGGAAATGATATTAACGCGGAGACAGCGACGTCACAATAAGGCGGTTGCGGAGAGGTAAGTCCAAGGAGTGTAAAGGTTTAGCGAGGATGAGGAAAAGAGGGGAGTAATTGGTAGAATACGGTGTTGACGAGGAAAGGGAGAAAGGGGCGAGAGGGTGGAGAGTGGAATGGGTTTGGGAAAAAGGTTGATAGGGTAAGGAGTTAGGAACGCCCTCCACGCTCCTTTCGCTCCGTCATATTCTCTAATTGCCGGACCAGAGATGCCTACCAAACTTGCGCTCGCATGGACTAGGTCCCTTCACGGCGAGCAAGCACTCAAAATACATGACTATGTACGCATACATGTATAAGTATATACCTACATGTATATACCTACATGTACATACCTACATGTACAGACCTATATGTATATATCTACATGCATACACACGTTCGAACTCCTGTGACAAGGAGCCCAGATAACACGTGAAAGATATGATAAAATACTGCCTTTTCCGTTAGCTAAAACATTTGGACTTTCCTTAGTTTCGCGTTTTTCAGCTTCAAATTTGTATGTCTACGTGTATATATATATATATATATATATATATATATATATATATATATATATACAGGTGAGCCCCGCTTAACGCGGAGATGCGTTTCTGAGGTCTCCGCGTTATGCAAAAATCCGCGTTCGCCGGGGCACCATAACCTTTAGACGCCCAAAAGGAAATAACTTCCCAAATGGTATTTCTGGACTCACGTTCTATGCAAAATATATTTCTACCGGACTTTTAGAAGGTAATTTATTAAATAAACTATAAAATGACCTAGTAAACAGTAAGACAAGCAAACCTTTTAGTGGTAAACGTACATAATTTCAAAATATTTCTCAGAACACCTACGAAGTTTTATTATAAAAAGAGTGCAGGGTCGACTGCTTAGCTTGAAATAAGTCTGCGTTAAGACTACAACGACTACAACTGACAAGAGTCGAATATTTCAACCCCTAAAACCCAAGCTGCTGTAAGTTGATCCTGACACATTTGAGGTGGATTAGTGGAACGGAGGCAATAGCCAATGGGGGAAGAGCAACGATGCTCTTGCAGCTCCGCTTATAGCTCAAACCCATTGTAGTGCGTGTTGGATTTTCTGCAATTTAAACATCCAATAGTGGAACTAGGGGTCCGGACCCTTGAAGAGGTCCGGTATTGCCCACTTGGTCTATAATTAGTAACTAATGAAATAGCCTTGATAATCATTAAAATTATCATTTACACGTATTCGGGGCAGTGCTGGCGCTGTGGCGTCCGGAAACATATAGTGCCCCTACCGGACTACCAGATAGCGTCGGCAACGATAGTTTTCACGGGCAGGATCACGGTACTGACACGGACAGTATTATTGCTGTCGGACCGGAAATGGGTGTGGCATCCGCCAACGGCAATACGATCACTGTTCGGATATGGCACGGCTGACGCGCGGACGTGTAAATACTCGTGCCTGCGAGAGCACGTACGGGACTGGTACCACACGGGCCCTTATTTGCCTTCAACGGTTTATCCAATTCAGTCATACGTAGCTACGAAGCACCATTATTTCAAGGTCAAAGATTAATTTTAATCCTTAGGGAGTTTTTATACCAAGGCGACTCGTGACCATGATTTGATTTTGAAATGACGGCCACTTAAGTCACTAGAAATACGTTAACAAGTATTGCCATAACGTAGTTCTTCCATTTTAATGCTCTGTGAATGCTAGGTCAATCATAAAACACTTAAATACGTATCGTTTGAACTCTTGGGTTGCCGCGTCACATCACCAGCCCGTTGCCATCAACTTGATACGAAGGGTTACATTTAAAAGCATATGCCATTGGAAAGCAACTAACGTTGCCCTCACGTCAAAATTAAATTACCGTCAGCAGTCACCTTAGTTAAAAATCCCTCTTGGAGATTGACTCTTCAAATATCTGTTAAAAACCCGAACAGAAAGAAATCAATGCAAAAAGATAAACATTCCTAAATCATCAACATGAGTACGGTTGGTCACTTAAGGGGGCCCGCTAAACTTTCTTGCCCCAGGGCCCGTTGCTTACATTTTCCGCCACTGCATATATCATTATATATTACATATCTAATATATTATAAGCGCTGTGTCTCTGCCTGCATTGCTGTGTCTCTGCCTGCGTCTCTCCATCTCTGCGTGCATCCCTGCCTGCCTGCGTCTGAAGACTTCCGGCATGAACGCAAATAAACCGGGAACGGTCGGCTCGATTTCGACAAATCTTTCGTCTGAATACTCGGCCTAAAATTCTACAGCTTTTAAGTGAGTAGTCGTCCCCCGGAAAGGCATGGGTTTGATACCAGGATAGTTTTCGTTTTTTCATTTGATTAACACGTAATCGGCTAGAATACGAAGCGTAGACCTTTATTCTTTAACATTTTAAAATATCTTACCATAAAGACTGACTCGAGATTTATACTATTTCACACAGAAGAAAATGAAGATTCTTATTCTTACCGCCGATTCTGTTGTGTAACTCGTGTTTGCTCATATTTCAAGTTTATATTCAATTTTCTTCGGGTTTTCGACATTTCAAAAAGGAGGTTGCTAGGGTATCCGGTATTGTTCATATCGGATTTTTGCATTGTTAGACTCGGGCTTCAAGTGCATTTGCACTAAGCTTGCAATAAAACGCATGAAGGACAAAAACAGATTAATCCCCGAGTGACGTCACCTCCCAGTATAAATGCATATAAATCAAGAACGGTCGCCTCGATTTCGACAAATCTTTTGCCTGAATACTCGGCGCAAGCTCCTACAGGTATTAGGCCGGTAGTTGTCTCCCGAAAAGACCTGGGTACGATATCTGGAAAGTTTTTGTTTTTGCATTTGATTATCACATAATCGGCTAGAATACGATGTGTAGACCTTCAGTCTTTAATATTATAAAATATCTTATAATCAAGACTTTGACTCGAGATTTACACTATTTCACGTAAAAATAAATGAAAATTCTCATTCTTACTTTCGATTCTGTTGTCTAATTTGTGTTTGCTTATATTTTAAGTTTATATTTGATTTGCTCCAATTTTTCAACATTTCAATTGTTGACCTCGGATTTTTGCATTGTTAGTCTCAGGCATTCAAGCGCATTTTCACTAAGCCTCCAATAAAACAAACGCATCAAGGACAATAACTGATTGAAAATAAAAGTGGTTCAACTAATAACACTCTTTGTAACTATTTTTTGTCATAGGAACTATCGCATTGGGTCACTTCACGCAAGGGTCTCTAGATGTTTGCAGGAAGTACTGCAACGGGTCCCTAGTTATACATTATATGCATTCAAACATTAAGATCCCTTCGCTCGTACCACACGTTTTTTTATATGTAAAAATTATATTTTTTGTGTGTAGCGTTATTGTTTTCTTTATATTTATAATGATATTTTAATACGGTAAATTAACATTATAATAAAGTATTGTCGAAAATGTTAGATTTTAAAAATATAAATCATCAAAAACATTCTTTACGATTCAATGATGCCAAACAAACATGAAGCATGAATCATATTTCTATTTCCGTTTTTCAAATGTTTTCAGCATTAGGGGAGATACTTTTGTGTTAGACCCGTGAAATCTACAGGGAAAGAGTGAAATTGGGCACCAGACGATGCGTTATTATGCAACACTACAGAAATATCACAATATTTAGGATATTTTATGAAATTTGATTAGTGCAAAATTTGAAAAAATCATAACATATTAGCCTGCGGTCGCATTGTGTATAAGATATGTGTATACACACACACACACACATATATATATATATATCTTTAAAAATTTAATTTGAAATAAAATCCGCGTGGGCCAGGGACGCGTTAAGCGAGGCTCACTAGTACATTGATTGGGAAATAACAGGACTGAGAAGAAAACTTAATTAAAGCAAGTTGCATTTATAAAATTTATTTATTTTACTTAAAATACTCCCCTTCAGCCGTAATACACTTGTTTCATCTTATTATTCATTTACCAAATATCTGTGAAAAACCATTGTTTGATAGTTTATCGAGTATACCCGTAACACTACTTAATTAATGCTCACAATAGCGAATATTTTACTAATGTAACCTTTTATTAATGCATCGATTTCATTTACTTTTGATTCAGATCATGATGTGGACGGTTGACTACTGCGGGGTTCATCATCAATTGATTTACATGCCTCAGAAAATCTTCTATGCCACTCAAATAATCAACCGCGAGAAAATCAATCCCTGTTGAATGCATTCTTCATCATTAAAACGTTTTCCTACCTGTTTTACCTGAACGCGCACAAAACATTACCGCATAACGTAGTTCTATTCGTAAATCCATGATGGGTATGTTTAACACCAGTTCGCTCTATGAGAATTGCATAGAAACTGAAAAGAATATGTGAGACGCCAACTGATAATGTTATGACTTGCAGTAAACCAGTATCTGACCTGAGATATAAATTCAGTCCTGTTAATTTCCGATCACCCCTCGTGCATATATAAACCTTCGTTGACACTAATTCCAATTCTTGGATACAAACCTATACGCGCGAACCTGTGTTAACATAAACATATACGCACTTATAACCGCAGTCATTTATTTTAAAGGACGTTAAAAGTCTTTTTCACGTACGCATTTGTTCTAATCGGGCCGCTTCGACTCGGGAATACGTCGCATGAATGATGAGCACGGTATTAAAAAAAGAATCCCTCCTCCCTCGAAATGGTGTTCGAACCCCAAACGCCCGAGGAGGAATCCGTATCGCTCTTGTAAATGGCGATCCCTTGGAACGGGACGGGTTCCCCTCAAAGTCGAAAGCGGTCATCCTGACTAGTAAAAATATTTCGAGAAGTTTTTTAACATTTTTTCCGGAGTGTAATGCGGTCTCCCACTATATCCTCCGCGATTCCCTCGTCCTCCCCACACTCCCCTACCACCCACCCCATCCCACCTTCCCTTCCCATCCTCCTCCCACCCCTACCTCCCTTTTAGCTTTCCCCTCCCACACTCTCCCTACACACACCCTCTCTCGAATTGACTCATTAATAACGGGCGGGGATCAATAATTCCCCGAGGCTTACCCCTTGGACGAGAGAGTGAGGGGATGGGAGAGAGGGGTAGCGCGGGAGAGAAAGGGAGGAATGGGGGAAGAGGAGGGTGGAACAGAGAGAGGGGGAGGGAGAAGGGAAAGGAGAAGTTATAAAGGAAACGAAACTGATGTTGGGGAGCTGCGCTTTTCTGTTTTATTCTTCTTCCTTTTATTTGTCTCCATTCCCTCTCTCTCTCTCTTTCTACCACCCTCTCTCTACCTCTCTTTGCCTCTTTTCCTAACTCTACCTCTCTCACCCTCTCTCTCATCTCTCGGAGGTGGGGAAAGGTTTGAAGCCCGGCTTCTCCTTTCTCATGCTCTCAGTTGAACACTAGCACGACGGATGTTTTTCGCCGAAGATTTTTTTATTTTCTATTTTTTTGAGGTAGAAGGGGTAAAGTAGATAAAGAGAGAAAGAGTGTGCGAGGGGAGAAAGGAGAGTGTGCGTGTTGCGACGAGACGGGTGACAAAAGAAGGGATTTCTTCGTGCACGCGCCGCGGGGAAAATGGCCTCACGACGGTTTTGCTATGGATAACCGGAGGCTGTGGCGTATCCCACCCTATAGGGGAATGATTACCTATCCCTAAGTAAGGGGGTTAGGGTAGGGTAAAGCGTGATGGAGGCGCCTATCCTTCATACGGGCGCTGATGATGTATTCGAGATAATGACAGAATTACAAAAGGTTAAAGCAACTAGAGTTTGGTTAAAATAGCGAACGAAACATTAGAAGAAAAAGTTGCGGATTGCTTCGGGATATTTTATGCAACTCGGAGGAAATTAAATTTTTAGGGACTATATCAAGTATTACCCGTATTTTATTCTACGCAATAACTGCGAAAAACAAGGGAAAATGCATTTTTATTTCTCTATTTTAAAGCTCAAACTGTACAGATATTTTCTATAATTTAAAATCCACATAATGTCATTCCGAGTTGATTTATCTATGGTTACGATGAAAGAGCTCATTAACTTACTAAAAATAAAATGCTTATAAATATGAGTAAAAAATTATATAAAAATCGTATTCAATTCCGTGATGCAAAACACTATCCGTCGTTTCAATCATGGATGTATAGAATAATACCGTACCAAAATATGTTTTACCGAGGATAATATAACATAACCCTCTCTAAAAAGACAACTCAATTTTAAATTCTATTTACTATTCAATTTTGTAATCCAACTTTAAAATACCGCGAATGTATTTCAAAGGAGTCGGAGACAGAATCGGAATACGCAACGTATAAAAATCGAATATTTTCCTATTTTGTGCATGTCTCGGGGAGAATATACGAAATGGCAATGTGGATGGTAAGGAATGGAATAAAACACCACCGTAGAAGGAAGAATTTAAACTAGGAAACCATAAGAAAAGAAAAAGGTAAGCAACACTCAAAGCCAAAGTTTCTTCAACCACGTGCCATGCGACGAAATATCATTAAACTCTCTATTTTCCAAATATTCACAAATACCGTTTGAACCAGATCTCAAACTCACCACTCTGTCGAGAAAAACCAAGCGGAGTGTTCGTTAGTAACCAACACAAATGCCGAACTTATTTAACATTTAAGAGTATGAGAAATCCTGAAACTCCGAATTTACCATTTCTATATCCCCTCCTCCCCCCACCCTTTACGTCCTTAATCAATCCCTTCGTTGGCTTTAGGGAAGCGGTAATCCTGCGGCCCTTGCAGCCTCACGTTCTCCCCTACCCCTTCGACCCTCTACGATCTTCATGACCCCCTTCCATCTTCTTCCTTCTCCACCTGCTTCCATTTCGGTTCCTCTTACCCTCCTCCTACTCCCCCTTTGCCTCCTTACCCCCCCCCCCCCCCGCTCCATCCAATCCCGCCCCCTCCCTCTCGCCCACCGTTCCCCCCCACCAAAACCAGACAGAGACAGCTTTGTTTCCGAGTATTTGCATAAATGAAAGATGAGGTTCGCAAGGATAGTAAATGGACAACTCACGGTCTTCGTAATTTAATTAGAAAGGATTTCGTCAAAACATGGAAAAGGCTATTACGGGTATCTTTCTCCGAGTCCGGCTTGAGTGAAGATGGCATAAACCCGAGGATTTAAAGTAATCGCCCTCTCTCAATATTGTTCAGCGATAGGGAGAAGATTTTCTTTGCTGGAATTCGTCAAGGCGCACTCTAAGAGAATAAGGCCTCCCTTAAAAAATATGGCATCGTAATTTATTGCTGCTGAGTCTGAAGAGATTGTTTAGAGAGAGAAAGAGGGGGATTTTTATTGCGCTAAGACTTTACCATTACACGGTTGAAGAATATGCCGTATTTCGGAAAGATTTTGAGCCCGTGAAGAAGATCCGACACCTTTCAAAACTTAATATTCTTCCCGAAAATTTACCACTGTCCTTCAATCCAAAGTTCCCCAATTCTCTACCTGCTATTACGTAACCCAAAAAACATTTATCAAGCGAGCGAATGCCACCGTAAGGAAGAGCTAAAGAAATTAACTTCGGCTACCTCTAAATATTTAGTGGAAGATTTCAGAGATTAAGTATTTCCCTTCAGGGTATCTCCGCAATATTAAATTATATTACTTTAACATTATAAACCATGGGGTCTTTTTATAAATGAACTTAAAATATCCAACAATAACACGATTTTAGAATTAAAAGAATTCTTAATGAATGCATCAGAGTCACCTCCAATAACAACGAACATTCATTTTTGGGCACAATTAAAATATTTTGGATATAAATATGAATTTTCCATTATCGACATGAGGTGAAACATTGGAATCGCTGTTGATCAGCGTCAGCCATCTCCTGACCTCCTCAGTCAGAGGCTACAAATACTTTCAAACCCCCAAAACGCCATCAAACCCGGGATAAATCCACACGAACCATTTTGCCGCCAATTTCCGCCCGTTTTCAAAAATCTTAACGGCTGCCCTAATCCGTTCTCAGATGCGCGCGCTCCCTGTTCTCCCCCGCGACTTCAAGAGCCACTCTTCACGCCCACAGGCACACGTGCCATCCTCCCACACGAGGGCCAATTAAGAGATCAATCAGCGAAAATCGTGGAAGCAGGCAAACAAGAAAATTACATCGACATCGGAAGATCATCCGGTACGGCGAAAACCCTTCACACGCGCTTCCCCATTCTCACCGAACGACAAATGGGGTGCCAATAATAACGCCGAATACGCCCTCCCTCGCGTCCGCCTCCATATGTCCCCTTTACCTCCTCTAAACCCGCCGCTCGCAACCCCGTACCTAGGGAACTTCCCCCTTCCCATCGTCCGAAGCGAGAGGGGTGGGTGCCCCACCCTTTCCTCCACAAGAGGAATGCCCGAAAAAAGGGCAGGTAGAGTGGGCGGGGGGATGGGAAAGGATGCCACCTCCGAAACGCACTATACCTCCCTCCATCTTCCTCCCCCCTACATACACACACACACACAACACAGAACCCCTCTCTGTAATGCCGGAATGCGGAGGTCGCGACAAAGCGTTCCTCGCGACTTCAAACGGACCACCCCTTCACCCCACCCGACTCGGTCCATTCCAACGACTCCCGGAGCCTCCCTCGACCGCCCTAAAACCGCCTTCCTTCCCCAGTCTCGACCGTTCGCTCGGCTCCCCCCCTCGAAAACCATCTCCGGCTCGCTCTCCACCCCCCCCCCCATTCTCCCTCATCCTCTCTCGCTCCGTCCCATCTCCGCTCGCAGTCCGGACGGCTGCAACATGCTGGACCCAACAAAGGTGTGTGCATAACGAACGGAGCGAGCAACAAAAGCACGGAGGAATAAAAGTCTCGGTATAATCGCTTCCGAGCCGTAGGAGTTACTCGCGGAAAACAATTCCGCCTCACCCCGACGGGGCAGCGGCGGTGACCAAATCATCCGCAGACTCTCCTCCGCTTCCTTCCCCTCTCGGATCACCCCGCCCCCTAAAACGCCCCCCCCTTTTCGTACTCGAGAACTCGAGGGAGTACCCGAGAGACGTGTCACACGGCCCCACGACTCATCTTGAATACATCGTCTCCGAGACTTACATTTCACCTCGAGCCTGCGTTATGGGATCCGATCCCGGCGCATTTACGTGTAATCATCGGGATGCGGAACTTTCATTTGGTGGCGAGAGCGGGAGCAGATAGAGGCGGGGATGAGAGGGGACGGTGGGCTCGGAGGGAAGATGGAGCGAGAGGCGGAGGAGGCACGAGACGGGGGAGGGGAACGAAGGCAGGAAAGGACGGGGGTCAGCGTGCGACGTCGGGTGCACGCACGGGGTGCGAAGGGGGAGGCAGGGAGAAGAGTGACGTTGGAGGTCGACTCCCTCGCCGGCAGAGGAGGCGGACGTGCCGTGGAGGCGGCGGTCGGGAGTGAGAAGGGCGTGGGGGACGGGTCGGGAGGTGGCTTCGCGAGGACTCGGCTAGGCGGCACGAGAGGGGCCGGGCGGGAGGCGGTGAGCACGCGGAGGATCGGGAGGGAGAGAGGGAAAGGAGGGGGAGGGAGAGGATGGGGAGGGGAAGTGAGAGGATGGGGAGGGGAGGTGGGTAGAGGGGGGGTGCGGAGTGAGAGAAAGGCAGTGATTTCCGGCGAGATGACGGAGAGGCACCTTCCTGTCGCGAACAAAGAATCGGGATTAATCTCGCTCTCTTTGTGTCTTCCCATCCCAACTTCCCAGATTTGCAAGTCGTTCCCTTAATGAGAGTCGCTTTGCTATTGTCGCTCCTCGCACCTCGGAAATGAGGTGCACCGAAACAGCTCCCCCCTCCCCTTAAACCTCCCCTCCCCTCACGCCTTCCCCTCCTCCGTCCTCCCCCCTTCCGCCCTCTTCCCTCCGTCGCCTCCCGCCCCGACCGTCACCGCCGCCGCTCCAAAACCCATCCCCTCTTCTCTCCCTACCGTCCCCTTCCACCCCCCCCTCCAGGCGACAAGAAACACACGAACTCTTCTCAATGGAGCTTTGGCAACGTTGGGAAAGCACTTCTTCTTAATTAATGCATGTTTTTGCAGGCGGGGTTAATATTTGTCTGGATTACAATAACAGAAAAGAGTTGAAAGCCATATATGCTCTTTCTATAGTAAATGTGTCAAAGATTCACACAAAAAAACGCGTTGCCTAAGGCTTTAAGGCTCTACTACCCCCAACCTCCCCTTCCCCTCCTCATCCCTTCTCACCCCCCGATCCACCCTTTTTCTCTTCTTCCTCACCCTCTCCCTCCTTCAAGAACCAACTCCCGTCTCATCCTATCTAAACGCACACATGCGAGTCCCTCCCGAGTTCCAGTATGAGATTCTCTCCCTCTCTTTGCTGCCCACTCCTCCCTCTAACTCCTCCTCCCAACTTCTCCCTCCAACTCCTTCCAACTTCTCCCTCCAACTCCTTCCAACTCCTCCCTCCAACTCCTCCTTCCAACCCCCTCCCTCCAACTCCTCTCTCTCCCTTCTCTTTCACGCTCCATGCGTCTCACATCCTCCTTCCACCCAACGACCCTTCCAACTCACGCCGCTACACCCCCAAAGACCCACCCCTTCCGTCCCTTGTTGATCTTAACTCCCGAGACTCGTTCAACCTCCTCCGCATCCAGCCGCCCACCCGCCCCCGCCCACTCCCTTTTTCTCTCTTTCACAGAAAAGAATGCCGGCTTATTTCAGATGAGTCTCTGAGAGAAAGTTCTCACCATTCCAAACCCTGATATTTCAAAATGTCACCAAAGAAATGACAGTTGAAACTTCTTGGGAGCAGTCGGGCAGACAAACTATTGTTTCGAGAGGAGCGCGCGGGCCTTTTTGGCGAGGAGTTTGGGCTCGCGAGAGAGTGAGGGGGCGGGTGGGCGTGGTGGGCGGATGGGGTGGCTATAGAGGAAGGTGGGGTGAGGGTGGAAAGGTGTGGCGGGGGAAGAGGGGATCTCGCAGAGGGAGGAATGACTAGATTGGTTGCGTGTATGGTTTCGCCGATTCGGCAATCGTATAGAGAAATAAAGAGAGAGCGAGTTTTAAATGGTAAGCACGGGACACCGGAACGCAATTAACCGTCACGTGCAAAACCGGTCGCCGTTTCCCGCCACGGTCTTTTTCTCGCCTCTGATCCCTCACTGTTCCCGCTTCCTGAACGCGTTTCTTCCGCAACATTCCTCGGGGCCCTTGCCAGCTACAATTAAAATGACAATGTAGAACTCTCCTCCCTATATCAAAGGGAATAGAATATTTTAGTATGACCTACGAGTGGCCATAGCAAAATAAAATTTGGAATATTTTACCACAGACCTTTGGATATTTAAAAGCATTTGAGGAAATTGTAATCTTTTAAATTATCTTCCGTCCGAATTTAAGGATGGACGAAAAGTTTGGCTTTTCTTTCGAAGATATACAAGACTGTCGTACCTGATAGGGTGGGACGATGTATTAACAGATAAAGAGTCGCGTTAGAAAGAATTGCCGTGCTCGTCTTGAGGTAAAAATTAGATTGAAATTTATCACCTAAGAATACCACTGATGACAGCTTTCTGGTAGCCGAAACGGGCATATGGGTTTTCAAAACCATATTTTATGGCTATTGAAGACACTTTGAGTTAAGTACTTTGTCAAATTCATTCTTAAATAATTACTTTGGTAATTAAACAATTTAAACGCATAACGGATTGTTATTTCATAGAAAAAGATAGTAAAAAATCCCGACGCACGCGAATGAAAACTACATACATTTTTAAAACGACGCCGTCTGATTTTTTTATATCTCCAGCAAGTATTCCGCATCAGTATTTCAGCAAAAATTTAATTTTCATTTATTTTAAGTGGTTAATATTCTATTTTGGCAGACGTTAACGTTTTCTAAAGTGGATATCCTCTCACCGAACGATTTTCAATGGGACTTACATCAGCCGATGACAGCCAAAAATAAATTCAAACTAGACTATAAATAAGATTCCTCGCCCTCCGCCGAATAAAACCCCATGATGAAGTTTCTTTAGAGCTTTCTTTGGGAACAACAGCCGGTCAAATTAACGGAAATGACTGCCATAAAATAAAACCTCGACCTTCAATAAAGGAGCCGATAAGAATACGTAATTATACCTTATAAAGCATTAAAGAAAGACTTTAAAGGGAAACGCGACGTTCTATGTGGCCGTCTGAAAGCGCAAACAGGATATTAGGTTTCGCTCATTTGCCGCAACTGAATCGAAATTGAAAATCCTCTCCTGAATGAAAACCTTTCTCTCTCCCTCCCTCCACATCCCTCCACCTCCTTCCATCGCTCTCATCCAATCTCATACCTAGGGAGCACCTTTTCGACACAAGGAAGTGAAAAAAAATTGAGTGGACGGAGAGTATGTGAGTATGGTTAAGGGAAAGAGGCGAGTATGAAATGGGGAGTACGGATGCGCGAAATATGGAGACAGAGGTGTGGAGAAAAGAGGTATGGAGACGAGAGAGGTATGGAGTGGAGAGGTATGGGGAGTTAAGAGGGTTGGGTGAGGCGGAACTCCATCAAAGCCAATACTCTCTTCTACCTCCTCCCTCTCTCTCAGCCCCATTCTCCGAACCTCATACGACGTGCCTTTCCGCCGGATTTTGCATTACTTCCTCGCAAGTTATTCGTGTGAATTTCCTGCGACCTCTGCGGGAATATACGAGGGACGCGAGCCGAAAATAGTGCGAAGCGTGAAAGCTAAGGAAATAAATGGACCCTATTTTCCGACCGATAAATCGATGCAATATTCCGACAAAAGAAATCGACGCTAATTTCTGACAAATATCTCGGCACAATATTCCGACCCATAAACGGACGTTATTTTCCGATCGTTCTCATTTCCGATGTGTCCCCTACGTGACTAATGTAGTTTTTCGCGATAAAATGAAAACGCCGAAAGATAAGAGTTCGGCGAAAAAAAATTCCCTTATCGCAAAAGATGACTGCAAACATTTATCGGTTTTTCCGAACCTTAAGCCCTTTCGATACCTCCTCCTCTGATACGCTCTCCAATCATTCCTCAAAATAAACTGCGACCCGCTCTCCATTCTCCAAATTGGCAATTAACGAAGCGCCGCCAAAAAGAGAAAAGAACCCACCTTATCCCTTCCACCTACCTTACTTCCCATCCCATTCTGCTGAAAAAGAGAATAATGGGACTCTAAAGAGGAATCTCCGTGCGTCCACGTGCGTGCGTGCGATAGCGTCAGATAATGCGTGATATTGTGATCACATGTGGTCGCCCATGTGGCCGCGTATGGCCGTATGATATCGCGTGTGGTCGCATGAGATCGCGTGTAGTCGTATGCGGTCGCATGTAGTCGCATGCGGTCGCGTGTAGTCGCATGTGGTCGCGTGTAGTCGCATGTAGTTGCGTGTGATCGCATGTGGTCGCGTGTGATCGCATATGGTCGCGTGTGATAGTGTGTGGTCGCATGTGATCGTGTGCAATTGTATGTGATCTTGTTCAATCGTGTGCGATTGTGTCAGTGATTGTTCATGTGACTACTGCAAGTGAATGCTATGGCGTTTCTATGATTGCATAATGGCGGGTGCGAACGCGCGAGTGAATTTGCAGTCGAGTTTCTGTCATAGTGAGAAAGGATTTGCGGGAGGCCGGACATGTGCGCCTGATACGGCCCAATGCATTCCTTAGTACTTGGAGCTTATTTAGCTAAATCGTTAACGATGTTTATCAGTCCCGTTACGCGATGAATATTAATACCTTCTAATAATTGGATCGGACGGCTAAATTGAGTTCACGTAATATATTTTTGATTTTCTCTTAAATTCTACGGATTCTAACAGAAAAGGTTATTTCTATATAATCATTACTGTAGATTTCCAAAAAGTTAAGATCCATCCAGTTAACCATGTATTGAATATTTTAAAAAATTCATACTTTAAGAATGATAAAATTTGACGGTATCACGATTACGAATTTAAAAAGTTGATCCAAAACGGTCTTTTGAGAAATATGGCGGGCGATATAGGGTGATGGGGTTTAGAGAAGACGCCCCTAGTACGTCAAGAGGATTTAAGGACGGAGAAACTAAAATCCTTGGAAGAGAATAAGCTCTAAAAAAGGGCGAGTGATTACAAGTAAAGGTTGAGAGGTGAGGAATAACCGAGTCATTCCACACATTAAAGACGGATTCTAGAGAAGAGTAAGAGAAATCCGCCTCGTGATCCGGATTTAGCGAGAGGCTACCGCTCATTCCGTTTCGAGTTAATTCCGGCTAATCTATTCTCCGCGTCGCCGCGGATGCTTCCTTCGGTCGTGGACAATGAAACGAAACAACCCCGGGACTTTTAATGAAACGATTTCGAAGAGTTCGGGATTATAACGAACTTCACGGAGGCTTTCCGTTTGTTTTTCTTTCCGCTCGAGATGTTGCCAATTGCGTAAGCTTCTGCGAACCAATCAGATGTAGCAAGGCGGTACTTTTCTTTAAATTCACCAGACTATGTTCTTGGAAGTGAGGCACGGGCATTTTTAGTTTGATCCTTTTTATGAGAGCCATTGTGGATTTCCTGAGGTCGGCACTTCCCAAATAAGACGTACAAGAGCAATCGATCGAATTACAAACAAAGACGAGTTGATATTTCCCGCGCTGACTTACCTCCAGTTAGATCGTTTCACTCCTTTAAGAAGCGGAGAAATTTCTTCGCGAAATCATTAGGAATTACGAGGCGAGACTAATCAAAACATTATCATTGGGATATTACATATAAGGTGACCGCAAGGAAAGAGCCAAGAAAGCATATAAAATGTTTTGCGGGTTAATTTTGATCTAAAAAGCTCTTTAACGACTTGATGTTACAGCAAATACGCAATTTTAGCACCCTGAATGTGTCGCACTATCACTAACGATAAGTTCCTTGTCCGATTTTTTCCGTACAGGTGCTCAAATTAATATTCTTTTGCCGTAGACATCCTATGCATAGAAACCTAATTTTAAATGAGCTTGACTTTTAGAACTCGTACGTCCGTATCACGTCGAGGGAATAATTTGTAATCAGTAGAAAAATTCCGCCGTGACCGGGAATCGCTTGCCGCTGAAATATCGTAGCAGAATAATTCTCCCATTTCAGAAGGCGGATGTTGTAACACGCCGCGTATATTTTTTAGCCTACTTTCCAGAATGGAAATAGGCTTATAGTTTCTTCATTGTGTCTGTCTGTCCTCCCTATTAACTTTTGAACTAATAGAACAATTTTCATGACACTTGGTGGAAATCTCTTGCTACTAGGGACGAGCTCCCGAGGATAGTTTTTGTTGCGAAGATTGAAAGTCCTGGGTTTGATTCCAGGGACTATCCTTCCCATTTCATTTACACGAGAAATGTGAAATCCATTGTACAGGGTAATATTCTCTTCCGTATTAAAATATCTTAGAATTGTAATATCGGAGCGGTATTTGTACTATTCTCTGAGGAAAGGAATGGAAATTCTAATTTTTACCGTAGAAATTTGCTTATCGATCTTATTTCTTCGAATTTTGCGTAAATATTGACGTTTTTGCAGTTTTTATCACTCATTACGAGTGTTGCCATAGCAACGACTATTGTTGAACTCGGATTCGGTATGGTCTAGTACACACACGCGTTATTTTTGTCACACAAATACGCATGATCAATTTAATATTCCGTTGGAAGGTATTTGAAATATTTTATAACGCTAAATTATAAAATTTGGGGACACAAAGAGCAACTCATCCGCGGTGATTTTAAAGCTATTAAAGCCAATATAAATATTAAATAAATAATTAAGTGGAAAATAGGCAACACAAGTTTCGTTTGGATCATCTTGTTCTTAATGATTTCGATTATTTTAATAAAAATTGCTGTAAAATTTAGCTTATTCCATGTTAAAATTATACGTGATAATTTGATTTTTCCGCTGAATCGTCGAAGGAAGGAGGGGGGCCTTCGCTGGCAAGCGAAATCTAAATACATGCTTATTAGTCTGACTCTCCATTCCCGAACGTCCATTAACCCGTCTTTTAAAACCTTAATATGCCAAGAGAGACACCCTTGAAGTCCCATTCTACTACCGATTGATAACTGAAACGCCTTCATAGAAAGCTCGTAAAACGTCGACAGGATTCTTCCATTTACGCCATTCCCTCGCTGCACGTCTGCGGTCGCACGTCGCTCCGATTGGAATATAAACGCCCCAACAAAAAGCGCCTCCTATCTTCGAATTTCGACGAAGTTTGGCGAACCGGGCCGAAAATACCCCCGACGCATCCCCGACGGTTAAAAATGTTTAACAAACGACTCCTCGCGTCGACAAAAGTTAATCTTCTCGATCGCGGCGGAGTCGCGAAATACAAAACGGAGGGACGTAAAAAAAACGCGACGGACCGTAACGAAAAAAATAATAGGGCCGGGACGAGTCTGTACGCGAAAAAACGCACTGATTACGGCGAGGAATTGTTTGCCGGAGACGTTTTTTAACATTTTTTTCATGGACCAAGCGTTGCATTTTCTTTCCTTCGGTGACATCGGGATTCCGTGTTACACAATTGGGCATGGCGATACCTCTGCCTTCCTCTTTCTCTCTCGACAACACTTTTTCCACCGAGTAGAGAGTCTCCGCTAGGAGAGGAGAGGGGAGGGGGAGACCACGAGCAACGGATGAAAAAGGGGGTGGGGGAGAGGGGAGGAGGGAGACAAGGGGAGATGGAGAGGAAGGGGAGGAGGAGAGGGGGCACGGGTCGAGAAGGGAAATACAGAGAGAGAGAGAGAGAGAGAGAGAGAGACGGGTTGTCTCGTCGAGAGAGAATACCGTTAGAAAATGCGAGGCGAGGTGGGGTGGGATAGCTCCAGATACGCCCCATTCCACTTCCGACCCCCTCTCAACCTCCCGTACCGCCTCTCTCCGCGAGATGGGGAGTCTGAAAAAAAGGAGAGGATTGTGGGGGAGGAGTCGGGGGCCGAGCGAGCGAGCGAGGATGAATCTGGATTAGATGGAAGTGAGCGAGTACTTCGAGAGATTGGGAGAAATCGCGTTTTCTTACTAATCTGGGAGAACCGTGCACGGATCGTGAGGAGAGAGAGAGCGATAGAGAAGAGAGAGCGAGAGAGAGAGAGCGAGAGAGAAGAGAGAGAGAGCGAGAGAGAAGAGAGAGAGGCGAGGAAATTACACGAAAGAAAATAATGACTCGTCGCTCCACTCTCTCGAGCTACGGGAATTAAAAGTACTCGAGAACTAAGTCCGGGACAAAGGAAGAGTTCTTGATAAATGTAAACGCAGCGAAGAAAGCGCTGAGAAACGTCTCCTTTCCCTCTCGTATCCCTCCCCATCTTCCCACCCTTTCCCCTATCACCCCCTTCCCCCTTACCCCCGTCCGGCATCATCTTCCCGTCGCCCGGATAAACGCGACGGATGCGCGGGGGACGTTCAGACGAAACATTTTAGCGCCGTCTCAAAATACGCGCTACGTGCAAATTATGCCGTTCACGAATATCTTCGCAATAAAGGTCGCGACAAAAGCGTTGGTCGTGGATTATGAACCGAATGAGGTAATGGTTTTCATTTCTTTTAAATCGCGTCCACCGCGAGTATTGTTGAAAACCTATATCGTTTGAAAGGATTGGGGATTATATTCATCGCGGCTCTCGGCAAAATTTTAAAAATACGATTTAAAGGTTCAATGGAGGGAAACCGGTGTTGTTTTACTATAAAGGAATGAGGCAATTATCAGATAACATTAACGTCGTTGGCCATTTTGAGCGAGAAACGAGTCGTCGACTTCTTTTAATCGGACCTTTCGACGGACAATTTTTTATAGATAAATCTCGGCGAATTCATCCATTTTCATTAATCCGTCAGAGCGATAGAAAATTTCTCTTTGACCCATCTGGCTGCACATAAACGCACAAAATGCTCCCCCCCCCCCCCGCGCGCACGCGTACACACAAACGTATGCACGTTCTATTTTCGACCATGAAAAAAACGCCTATTAATTTGGCGATCAAAAGAATTGTAAAAGCAAAAAAACGCAAAAACGTAAAAAAAACGCGGCGCGAGTAAAAAAGAAATCCTTTTGGCTACTGAAACGTGCAACGAAAATTTAAAAAAGAAACGAATCCGGGGAAACGGAATATTCAATTCGAAAGTTTTTTCCGAGTTTGGTGTTTCTGGTGGACGGAGAGACGGACGGTTTTCTACTTACTCGCGATCCGAGGAATATAAAAACCCACTCCAGGTGAAGGAAAGAGAAAGACGGAAAAAGCGAAGAAGAGAAAACGAGAAAGAGATAAAGAGATGGGACGTAGGGACTGTTCGTCGAAGGGTGAAATATATATACGTGAGCATCGTGAGTCAATATCCAATCGAGCTGAACGCCCTGTGAGGGCCAAGCTGAAGGGGGGCGAGGGGGGCTAGGGGAACGGGAGGTAGGCAAAAGGGGAGAGAGGGGGGCGAGAGGGAGGCAAGAGGGGCGAGAGGGAGGCAAGAGGGGCGAGAGGGAGGCAAGAGGGGCGGGAGGGAGGCAAGAGGGGAGAGAGGGAGGCAAGAGGGGCGAGAGGGAGGCAAGAGGGGCGAGAGGGAGGCAAGAGGGGCGAGAGGGAGGCAAGAGGGGCAAGAGGGAGGAAAGAGGGGAGAGAGGGAGGCAAGAGGGGCGGGAGGGAGGCAAGAGGGAAGGGAGGGAGGCAAGAGGGGAGGGAGGGAGGCAAGAGGGGAGGGAGGGAGGCAAGAGGGGCGGGAGGGAGGTAAGAGGGGCGAGAGGGAGGTAAGAGGGGCGAGAGGGAGGTAAGAGGGGCGGGAGGGAGGTAAGAGGGGCGAAAGGGAGGCAAGAGGAGCGGGAGGGAGGCAAGAGGGGAGGGAGGGGGTGGCGAGGGAGGGATAGAGGGAAGGAAAACGTTCCATCGCGCTACACCCGTGCACGTTCGGAGGGAATAAAAATCAGAATAATAAAAAGGCGGGGAGAGAGAGAGAGAGAGAGAGAGAGAGAGGGAATATGATGAAAAATAAGAGTAGTTAAATAAAATACATGCCGTTTCAAATTAAACAATGTCGCCGTGGATTGTTAACGCGTATCGCCACTCTCCATATAACTTGTTTTGATGGCGGTTTCGGTAAAAAAAAGAAGGAACCTTAAGAGCCTCCGACAGCTTTAGTAGTTCGTTCCGTGGGTTATTTTTTCAAAATACCTCTCCGCGCCGACGCTTCGGTTTGTGAGATGTCATATGACGGCCATGTACGTGAAATGAAGACTCATCTTCAGATTCATTCGTGCTGAAGCGTAATAACTCGCATGATCAATATTATTTCCCACCGTCCAAAATTATAAACGTTAAAATAATATGCTATAAACGTAGGAGATTGAATAAAACGCAAATATCAATTTAGTCGCTGATAAACCTTGATAATCGCTGTGCGAGTTAGGTTTTGGCGGAAAACCATGCAAACACTGCGACAGTATAACCTCATCCTATAGGATTATTGGGTAAAAACTTACGCAAAAGAATTCAATGCATTCATACAGTGCTTTTTCTCTATAATCATTTATCTTTACTAATTGATTCTTCATTACATTCCTTAACCAATCCGGTAAAAATATTCTCTCTCCAATTCCTGAGTATTTGTTAAGAAAGAAAATATATTTTATATACCTCATAAAGCCATTATAATATCATTCTCTTTCTTCGCTACCTTGGAAAAAGATACCAAACTGCCACTCCAAGATGCGCCGCTAAAGAGGGATAGATATATTTAAGGCCAAGGGTACTTCAAAGACAAACACTAGAGAACTACTTAAGGAGAGCGAGTATGTCATACGATTAGTCTTTCTATAACCCTAAACTAGCTCTATCCTCATAAACCTATTATAACTCAGCTCCACTGGATGGCGATTAGAGAAGGATAAGCAGCCCCTAAGAGAAGCGAGATTAAAAATTCAATGCTCCGTAAGATATCGATCCTGGAAACTACTTCCTTCACGCTATTAATCTCCTCCCGAGTGTTTTCTTTTTTAAGTTCCTCACGACCTTCGCTACGGGAATGGGGAGGGGGAAACGTCAACTTTCTAAGTCAAGCGCCTCAATCAAACACCCCTTACCGTTCTATCGGAATCTTTTAAGTTGTACATTTCCTCGAAAAAGAAAAGAAAACGAAACCTCAAAACGAGGGAGGAAAAACATCGTAAATAAAATTTCTCGACTCAAAATCTCGGATAATGCCATTCCCTTGATGAGGCACCCGGAAAGCAAGGCGAACCTTCCATTTTGCCCCGCGATTCTTTTAAATAATAATAAAAAAGGAAAACTGCGACACCGGGGATTCCGGCCTCTCCTACGGAACAGAAAACCAATGGGTCGAAAACTTGCTAAAGGGTGTGAGGAAGCAACGCGGAATCATAATTTATATTGAATTTTAAGTTTGGCTCCCGGAACCAAAAGGAGATCGTGGAAGGGAAGGGAGTCGAGCGAGGATGAAGTGGAGGCAAAGAGGGGCGGGAAAGGGATTAGGGGAGGAGAAGAATGCGGGCAAATGCTCGGGGAGAAGAGAAAAGAAAGAAAAAGAGGTGGGGAAAGAGATGGAAAGGGATTTGCAAACCCCCGACACTCCTTGGGATGAAGGGAAGATCCGCTTCGAACGCATTAGACACGGCGATTAGTTAACACCAGTCATTCCTTACGCCTCCAAGATGTAAACAAGACAAAATAGGCTCACTAAATAACCCGAATCTTTCCCATGCCTCAATCTCTTCGTTCCACCACCGCCCCTCCTTCCTATAAGCGCGATCTCATTATCCCGGATCCGAAAATGAAAAAATAATGACGCAGGGAAGGCGTGGTCAAAGGGAGAAGATACGGGTAATACTCAAATGTTTTATACACACACACATACATATATATGTATGTATGTGTATGTATATATATATATATATATATATATATATATATATATATATATATATATATATATATATATATATAGACGTACAAAAGGGTTGGGTGAATTTTCTTTAAGGGGGATGAGATGTGTTGTTCGAGTAACAAACTACCTTGTTATCAATGGAAATCAAGTTTGGAGGCATCCCTTTTCCAGCCGAGTGGATTGTTTTTTTTTACGAGAGGGTGTTGCGGGTGTGTGGGAAAGGAAGAGAAAGGGGGAATGGGGTGGGGGAGGTGATAGGGTATGGGGTGCGAGGTATCTCCATTCGTTTCTCATCCAGGCAATCCTTTATGCGTTATGGAGTCATGCGTCATTTGAAATTGCTGCGGCTGGAGAAATATTCCCGTTAACCACTCTAAGAGGAGAGTAATCTCATTCCGCGATCGCTTTAAGGCTTCAATCGAATTAAATCCCTTCTTATATGGTTTCACGACTTCTACGAAATCATAATGCGACTTCTTGAAAACGAAATTTACGGATGCCTACGCATGCAAATAATTCCGGTAATTTGTCCGCTTATTATCCGCGTAGATAGCAGTTATGGTTGCCATGGCAGCCTATTTTAAAATTAGCTTTATCGATGCATTTCTGTGGAAAATACGATACATCATTAACCATATCACGCGGCCATCAAATTGTCAGCGTTCGAGAAGCGAATAAGCTAAATTATTATGAGAGCTTAAAACGCGCGATACAATATCAAATTCACGTTTGTAAACTCTATGCGTTATACCGACTGCCTCATAATGACTCACGTCTTATAATTCGGTCCAGGAATCTGTGATTACTATATGAATTATTTCTTCGGAGACATTTCTATTTTAGTTGGAATAAATTATTCCTCGCAAACTAAACTAAACTGCCACAAAAATTTAATCAATAAAATCCATGCCCATTTCAGGAAGAATTATCTAACTAGCCTCTTGGATGAAATCAAGTTTTAAAAACAATGTTTCTCTAAAGCCGTAAAAGCGCTCCTTATTTAGGATCTATTAACTATGAATCGCCACTAATGACAGCTTCTATGTAGGCAAAATACGCATCTGGTTTTTCAAACATTTTTATGCCTACCGGTGAAACATTTTTTAACATTTATGCTATATTAAAAACAAGATAATCATAAAAATACGGCAAACGTATTAGCAAACATCAAGTTGATTGCTTCGGTAGTTTACACGTTTAATGATATTTTTTTAAATCTACATCGTTTGATTATTACATAAATGCTGCCTCCAACATACCGTCTTAATAGTCGTCGTATATTCGTAATATCCTCTGACGGGGCCGGTCTGATGGCGGTGCAAATGCACCGGGCCCCACGCTAACTAAAAAATATAACTCGTGCTTATGAAATACATACATTTTAAAAATTATTTCGAAAGAAAAAAAACTTTGAACCCCGGCAGAGCGAGAGATAAAAGTCGTTTTATTTATTAAAATTTACAGTAAAAAAATTCCCGAATCGTAAAGGTCCTGCACACACTTTGCACCGGCCCCGCGATTTCCCAAGCCGGACCTTCCCCGGGAAACGGAGCGTCGAAACCTTTAGCGCGGATAAAATATGAGCGGTCCGGTCTGACGTGACGTGGTCGCTAAAGTCTGCGTCTGACTCACGAAAGCCAGTCAACCCTTTATCTCGGATCTTATATTAGAGCTCTCGAACGCCACGATAACCAGGAGCTGGGTGAAAGCCCGCGTCCATCGGCAAGGAGACCTCTCGCTACTCAGGAACACACACAAGACCCGGTCACAAGACGATGTTTGAGATAGAGAGAGAGGCGGAGAGAATCGCCCACGTCCTCCTCCGAGCCCCCTTCCACCCTCCCTTTTCCTCCCCCACACCACCACCACCATCGCGGAGGAAGAAGCATTGGGTGGCATTTTGAACCGGCTCCAGCAAGGAAATTAATCCGAATGCATCAGCATGGAAAACTCGATGAAGCCTAAACCCTCAGATGCGCGATAACAACCTTTCCGTTCGTGGACTAAAGGAAGGAGGAGCGTTAGAAAAAACAGATTCGTATAAAAAAGATTCGTCCGGGATCATGCCCGTTGCGCTTTCCGTCCCTTCGACGACCTCTGACCTCCGGCTCGGAAGGAAGAAAGGTGAAGAGGTGTGAGGTAGAGAAGGAGAAAGAAAGAAGGACGGGGGAGAGATGGGTCTTTTCCATCTTCCCGCCGTTCCCAGGGGACCGCGCACTATCGCGGTCGTCATCAAACCGTTCCAGCGGCAAAAAGGAGAGACCCCTTTCCACGGGTACCCTAGGTTGATTACGTGGCAGGAGCAATAGGAGAAGGACGTGGAAGAGGGCGGGGTAGAAGAGGGCGAGGCGGGGGGCGGGTCGAACCGTGTGGGTGACACTTAACCGGGGAGAGGTGGTGTGGAGGGAAAGACGTAAGGGAGGGAGTCACTCCATCCATTGGCAACCCCCGGGGCCTCCGTCCCTCACATTCTTCCTCCCTCCCACCCTCTCTTTCCCACTCCCTCTCACTCCCTGACCCTCACCCTTTCTATCTCCCTCCCTCCCTCCCTCCCCCTCCCCCATTCCATCCGTCCCAGTCTGTCCCTCTCACCCTTACTCTCTTCCTCTCTCTCACCCTCACCCTGTCACCATCTCCCTCCTACCCTCTTCCTCCCTCCCACACTTTCTCTCTCCCTCCTTACCTCTCCCTCCCACCCTCTTCCTTCCACTCTCTCCCTCTCACCATCTCCATCCCACTCTCCCTGCCACTAACTCCTTCCCACCCTATCTCTTCTTCTTCCTCCCTCCCACCTTCTCTCCCTCAATTCCTCTCCCTCTCACCTCGTCTCTTTCCCTCCGTCTCCCTCTCGCTGTTACCATCTCCCTCCCTCCCACCCTCTCTCTCTCTCTCTTCCTCCCTCCCACCCTCTCTTCCTCTCACCTTTTCTCTCTCCCTCCGTTCCTCTCTCCCTGTCACCATCTCCCTCCCACCCTCTCTCTCCCTCTTCCTCCCCCCCACCCTCCCTCCCTCCAATTCTCTCCCTCTCACCTTTTCTCTCTCCCTCCGTTCCTATCTCCCTGTCACCTTTTCTCTCTCCCTCCGTTCCTATCTCCCTGTCACCATCTCCCTCCCACCCTCTCTCTCCCTCTTCCTCCCTCCCACCCTCTCTCTCCCTCTTCCTCCCTCCCACCCTCCCTCCCTCCAATTCTCTCCCTCTCACCTTTTCTCTCTCCCTCTGTTCATCTCTCCCTGTCACCATCTCCCTCCCACCCTCTCTCTCCCTCTTCCTCCCTTCCACCCTCTCTCCCTCCAATTCTCTCCCTCTCACCTTTTCTCTCTCACTCCGTCCCTCTCTCTCACCCTTTCTCCCTCCCAATCTCTCTCCCTCCCAATCTCTCTCCCTCCCAATCTCTCTCCCTCCCAATCTCTCTCCCTCTCAATCTCTCTCCCCCTCACCCACCCACGCCATCAAAACCAGCTTTCTCGTCGCGTGCGACGACGCACGACCACGACCGATGCATTTCCGAAGCTAAAACTATTGCGACATTCGGGACCCTGTTAAACCCTCCTCTCGCAACTCACGGCCTCGCATTAGCGTTCCCTGCGCCATCCCGCCTCCCTCCACGCCCCTCACGTACCCTAAAAATCCCACGCCATCCCACGACAGATCTCGACGTCCCCTTCTCCGCACGCTCCCCTATTCCTCGAGGTGGCTTTTCCGAATGGGGGAGAGGGGGGCGGGGTGGACGTTGGTGACGTTTAAGAGTGGGGATTCGAACTTATCCATCAATCTTCGGTTGACGAGAGTGCGGAGTCAAAAGTAGAGAGGCTTCGTCGAAATCCGTCAAAATACTCGGGCACTAGTAAAAGCACTTACCGACGAATTTCCTTTTTTCGTGTACTCGAGAAAGTTTTTTCCCTCCCCTTATATCTCTCTCACTCTCCCGAGTCTCGCTTCTATGGAGGTGGATTTACGATCCCGATTCAAAAGTAGCGTTTTTTTATATACCCTGACGCGAGGGGAGGCCACTTTCTGTCATATTTCACCCATAATCATCCGTAAAACGCGTGTCGACGTTTATCAATGACAATCTGTTAGCGGTTAATGAACACATCGCTGGTAATTAGTGCCATTTAAATCCAATGAATTGAGTGGGCAATCAAGAACGTTTCCTCCGTGACACATTTTCATTAACGGAATCGCATGAAGCGGTGCTCTTTTGTGGCATTTGAACTCAATAGACATGATTGATAATGATTACGTTAATTCGACTTCAATGGATTAAAAAAAATCATGCTCCCCAAAACTGAAATTTATTTTGATATTGCCGATAATTGAGTAAATTAAATGAATGCTTCTAATAAGAATTAAAGATAAACTCATATTGTACCTCATCCGATAATAACCCCACTGCTCCAACGCGCGCGATTAATCCATTATCAAAGATAGAGCTTGCTAGAAATCATTTCTAAATGAAAATAGGAAATTAATTTAAATTTACGTCAAAGCTACATTTGTACAAAACCGATCATCCTGCTTAGCGAATTGCTTTCCAATGAAAATGTTTACACAATTTGATTGAAACAGCGATGATTTGGGTCGATGAATATTTTCAGCCAACCGCGTGTATTCTTTCCACAAAAAATGACGTGGGAGTTATTCCACCCTAGGCAGCAAAATTATTTCTAGACTAGGGATTTCAAGTATTAAATTCTGCAAATAAACGGGTAACCAATAAAAAATGTTTAAGGGGGAAAAATAGATCAAACACTAAAGGTGCTTCGACTTTGGTGCTCAATTGGTTGAATGGGATATCAAAGACACGTGTCCGATGCCGTTTTAAATTCCCTTTGAGCTTCGAACCGCTAAGCCATAAGACCATGACATTATTCTTTCCCAGAACTTCGACCTGTCGACGGATCCCCGTCTTTTAGACGCACGGCACGAGATAACATGGTGCACTCTTTTTCCCTAACCCTTCCTCACGCCCGCCCGTCTCCTTATGAAAAATAAAACTAGTGACGTAACGGACCCGCATGACCCTTCCCGCACCATCGCCGGTGCATCAGCACGTATTAGATGCCCGTGTACATTTGGACACGGCTGGACGAGAAACGAGGAGAGACAGAGAAGCGGAGGTGGAGCCAGTGGGTGACGTGGAGGCGATAGGGGAGGAGACAAGGGGGGGGGCGGAAGGGAAGGGGACAGGGGGGAGCGGAAGTCGGAAGCGAGGAAGGTTTTCGAGAAGGTGGAGTGTCGGAGAAAGATGCGGGGGTGGGGATGATGGCGGTGAGGCGGGATGGGGGAGGCAAAAGGCATGGAAGCAAAGGAGTCGAGAGGAGAGGAACCGAAGAAAGGGGTGAGTAGGGGGAGAATGGGGTGAGAGGGGAGAGAGGGAGAGAGAGGGGCGAGAAGGGGAGAGGGGGGCGAGAAGGGGAAAGGGGGGCGAGAAGGGGAGAGGGGGGGCGAGAAGGGCCAGAACGGGAGGGGGTGACCCTCGAGACAATGGGTGGTGCTTCAAGGGTGAAGGGACAGAGCAATTCGAGGGAACTCCAACGGGTGGAGAAGGAAGATTGTATGGAACACTTAGCCCGGCAACGATCTGGCCGCAATTTTCGTAGGAAGAAGAGAAGAGGAAAAGTAAGGAAAGGATGGAAAGGATATGGAGAAGAGAGGAGAGAAAGATGAGGGTTAGATGGAGGAGGAGAGGGGAGGAGGAGGAGGCGTCGTCAGCTGCGGAATTAACATACCCTACAGAAAAATATCAATCTGGTCAGGTTTCAAATACGATCGTCATCAAACTCCTGGAGGAAAATTTTGGAAGCGTGAGAAATCCGAGGGAGGGGGGAGTAGGAGGGAGGGGGGAGTAGGAGGGAGGAGAGGAGGTGGGAGAAGAGGAGGTGGGAGAAGAGGAGGTGGGAGAAGAGGAGATGGGAGAAGAGGAGGTGGGAGGGGAGGAGGTGGGGGAGGGGATGAGGGGGGAGGGGATGAGGTGGGAGGGGAGGAGGTGGGGGAGGGGAGGAGGTGGGGGAGGGGATGAGGTGGGAGGGGAGGAGGTGGGAGCGGAGGAGGTGGGAGGGGGGATGGGAGGAGGGGAAATGGGAGGAGGGGGAGGGGAGGAGGGGGAGGGGAGGAGGGGGAGGGGAGGAGGTGGGAGGGGAGGAGGTGGGAGGGGAAGTGGGAGTGGATGGAGGTGGGAAGGAAGGATGTGGGGGGAGAAATAGGGGGAGGAGGGGGTTAGTTCTCAAATAAAGCTGAGAATCATCAGCGTAATGCCTGGCACGGAGTCATTGTTGCCTTTGTATATACGGCGATTGCTAAGAAATAGGGGGAAGAGCCTCTTCCCGGCCGTGTTTGAACTAAGAATACGCCACGACCCACCGACGCCATATTCCCTCCTCCCTCTCCACATCCTCACTCCCACTTACTCCTTTTCTCTCTCTCCCTCCCTTTCCCTCTCTCTCTCTCTCCACCTCCAATTAAACTGACTTTCTTCTGCATTTTCCCTCTCTCTCTCTCTCATTTTTAAGTTATTGCCAACGCTACCAGGGTGATAAAAAAGACAGCTCTTGTTATTTCCTAGAAAAGCAAATGGCTATTACCTGCACGCAAAGCTAAAAAGAACCAAATGCAATTACTATTTAACAGTGTTCTGTTTTATGAAAAACTTGTCGAGCATACTTCAGGAATTATGGAGTAACACCACTATGGAAGCTATTTGAGCGGGTTTAGGGGCAATTATATCAACGCAACGGTTTCTTCAAGGGATGCTAAGAAGCTTAAAGCAGCAAAAAGGTCTGAGAAAATCACTCCCTGGCAAGAAATAATCGTTCCTGATACACTACAATGGAGCGGAAAACGCTACTCTCTATATCGACGGGACACGAAAGAAAAAGTTACGCTAATGAAAAGGATCAAGAATTCTGTAAATTATAATGGACTAACTAATTACCCGGGCTTTGCCCTGGGTTCACAGTGTCGAATTTTTTATCAAATAAGCGGTTACACACTTCCGTAGGTTCTTTCGTTCGCTCTTACTTTTAGGTATCGGAAAGTCATGTGCTGGACACGTGAAAATACAAAAGTTATATTTCCCGACGCCAGAGCGACTTAGGCGTTCAAATGAACCGTTATATACCTCGGTAGGTTCTTCCGTTCACTCTCAATTTTAGCTATCGGAAATTCATGTGCAGGCCACAGGAAATGCCAATATTGTTTTAATTTTCCACAGTTTATCCATTTATTGTATCATTGTAAGTATAAATTCAAAATTTGGTTGGATATGAATCTAAAATAGCGGAGTTATAGTAGTTCAAAGAGCATTACATACGTACAGACAGGTAAACTTAGGGGGTTGAAATTTCGTCTCCAACACCTAACTACGCTCTTTCTTTTGATCATACTAGATATCATGCCAAGTTTGGTGGCTCTAGGATAAAGCGTGTGGATTTGTATATCTGAAGAAACAAACAGACAAACTCTTTAAATTATAGTATAGATTAAGTATTCGTTCGAGAGAGAATTAAAGAGCTCGCTTTTTGGCTAATATGACATTGACAACATATATCTTTCCAATACCCATGAAAATATTAGGAAAACCAGATGCGCATTTCGGCTACAAAGCAGCCGTCATCAGTAAAGATTCACAGATGGAAGCTTCTAATTAAATTATTAGATAGATAATAGTTCCTTATAATAACCTATTAACGGTGACTCGCTACTGATGTAGGCTGCTTTGTAGCCGAGATGCACCCCTGGTTTTCCTAGACCTACTTATCAAAATTCGAGAGACACATTGCGTCGATTGGAGTAAAGTACTGTTAACGTTCCCAAAAAATAAAATTCTCAGTTTTTTCTGATTTCGGTAAAATCCGAAGATGTTCCCCGCTCGAAATCTCAATTATGCATGCTTTGGCGCACTTCATCAACTCCTTTCGTATTCCCTTCCTTTATTTCCTTCCCCGTTAATACGGACGCTTATTCCAATCTCTAAGCTCGGCTGGAATCACCGGCATGAAAATAGAATCGGTTTGGGACAATTGTTAGTCAGAAATAGCGAGGAACGCGAGGAGATTTTGAGGCAACGTAATTGGAACGATTGAGCCGCAATTTGAATAACAGATAGAATATCTTAGACTCCGTTTCCCGGGGGATACGAAACCAACAATGTCAATCAATGGATCGATAATTACGTTTCTACAATCTAGGTCAACCTCAGGGTATCTCCTGTCGTGAGACCGAAAACACGATATTTCCCTTTTCGTGGTAGAAAAGTGAGAGAGAAAAAAATAGCTTTCTCCCTCTAAACACCAGGATCAACAACCGAACTCCAACTTTGAAAAAAACACGCTGCGAGAAAGTAAATAAATGGAAGTTAAAACCGATTCCTTGGATATCCACCTCCGTCGTTCCAACGCCTCACGGAATTCCGAAATGTATTATTTTTATAACACTCCTATATGAGCCACGATTCCACGGTGCGCGATTGTTTCTTAATTTTTTGTTGGCGGATCTAAGCGTGGAGAGAGAGTGAGAGAATTGCGATAATTGCGCAAAAGAAATGAAATCTGTTCAACATATAAATATAAAAGGACGCTCTCTAACATAGGAAGTATTGTTGTTTGTGGCCATGAAAGTGACGGATTACCTTTATCTTATCGAAGAAGCAACTCTCTCTCTCTCTCTATCTCTGCTATTTATTTACTGTGAATGGTGCTACCTCAACGACCGCACGAGGGCGACATCTGCTGCCTGCGAGGCCGAAATACAAGCTCGTTAAAACCAGCCACGTCTATTTGCCTTTCCGTTTGTAAATTTAGGAAAATGTTTCTTTTTTTCCAAAAAGGGAACGAAACTAAAGGCTATGGTCTCACGCTTGGTTGAACGTTTTTAATTTCGAGAACATCTGGCAGAATATCAAATCTACCTCGCTAACCCCCTCCTCCCTTGGCCTCTTTCCTCCCCCCGTAACAAAAGTAAGCTTCCAGAGTGATTTACGAGTATAAGGGAAGGTATATCTAAACTTTATTATTCTCTTGTAGAGATATTTAATATACTTCGATTCGAGGCTACTTCGAGGCAAAGTGGTGTTCTCCGACCAGACTGGACGTCAAGGAGGTTCGCGTGACTCATTTATAACAAGTTTCGGGTTCGAATTTAGGCTATAATATGAAAAAACCCTAAATATCGCCCAAATGCCTCGTTGGACGCGCAAAAAGATATATTCTACAGAAGAAAACGTCAGATCACGAAAGTAAGACGATGACATTTCACCTCGAAGAAAGTGATTTAAATGAGCCGAAGCGTAACAATTTTAAATGAAACGTATCATTCAAATTAAATTAATACCTGTAATTCGAGGAATTTTTACGAGTCGAAAAAGTGCAAAGTATAAAATCGTTGATTTCTGCTTTATTTTTAAATACGCCGCCGTCTCGGTTTCACTTATCTTAAAAACGTCTCTCATTGTTTCGTCGCCTTTAAACTTCACCGAAAAAAAGTCGAATTACTCTTACATCCGGCCATTTTACGCTGTAGTTCATTCCGTATGATTTAAACATTTTTAAGATTAACTGTATCACTCGAAAACCTAAAAAAAATCCGCGCATTATGAAAATATCGCATAGATATATTGAATTATTTCTAATAGCTCTATTTACAAATTGAAATTGAATGTGCATTTTGATTAGTAAATATGTAAAAGAACGAATAAAGAATTTTTAAATGATCAATATGATCGAACCGAGCGATGACTTGAACTGTCATTTCTTAACCGAACCATTTTGCGAACTGGACTGCGACCTAAACCATTTAAAATGATTTGCCGTTGTGTTCACAGATTTTGCTGTGTCTTTACTAAAGTTTGAAAAAAGATACCTTGAAAAATTACTTTTAACAGATTTGCGCAATTGTGGACTATTTCGTTCAGTAGAGATAAGACAGTGTACGCTTATATGTTTGACGGAAGTGGGAGTTTCATAATGGATTGGATCTACCCATAGTACTTCATTTACTTCTTGTTTCGTCGTATGATATGGTGAATTTTATCGTTTTATTCTAGGAATCTTAAGTATTGTCGTTAATGTAAAGGTAGAAAAATTGTTAAGATTGAAAAATGGCCACCATAGATATGTTTAAAACTATCATAGTTTTACTCGAAGCATCTACATTATAACACGCTTCAATGAAAATGAAGGTTTGAATCGATCAGAACAAAGGAAGAACAAGAAAAGGAAAGAAAAAATATAGAAAAGCAAAGACACCCTATTACTCTTTTTTATTGTCTCCTTCTTAATCAACTGCAAATTATAGAAGAGAATGTATTCAGGGAAAGCCTGGTAGGATATTATACGTCGAGACCAGATTTGCCACCTCACAGTCATGAACTGGCCAAAACCATAAGCTGAGCTCGAACTTCTTATGGAACTCTCCCACGCATTATGAGTACAGTTGGCCTCTTTGTCTTCCAAAAGGGTTCAGATAAATCCAGATGGATCGCGAGAAATTCATTAGACCAACTGGTGTGCTAGATGGATGCAAAGTATAAGTGCCATTATGATCTTGTAAACAACGCCGAGACACTTCAGCTATGTGTAAAATCAGAGCGTAAAACAAACGAAGCTGGGAGACTGCTTTCTCCACCACTTAATTTCAATAATTTGAAATTGCGGGCCGGCGTGTATAGCATGAAAGGGCAGCGTCCGGTGCCAATTCGCTATTGGGAGTCGCGCATGCCTAAAACAGACCTTTGGTGAGGATCTCTTTTCGACAAAGTCCCCTTTTCAACGAGGCCACCAGCTAGCGCCTCATAGGCCTGTGCATAATACCTCCTCTGGTTATTACTCTGAAATTGAACAATAACTTGGCGGTGTCGTTTTGGCGCCACACATTCAGTAAAACCAAAACCGGATTAATAATCGCGTGCTCGCGCGAAAATCTACCCTTTAGACAATAAAAAATGACCGAATCAATAAAGAGAAATTCGCTGTATTGGCGGACGGTAAGAGATAAGACGCACCGCGTTCAAATCCAATATAACATGTCGAGGATGTGACTCCGTCTTGTCACGTGATTATCAAAGGGAAAAGGAACCCCTTACGCGCTACATCTCTCCCTTCCTTCCCTCCCACCGTTTCCTAGTAACGGGCAATTCCCAAAACGTCATACTAGAATCCCGATCTTCGTTTCGTGGCGCCTACTTCCACTACAACTCACCCGGCGCTAGTAGTACGACGACGCATTACTCCTTCCGCTTATCCTACGCTCGTACTACAAACCCACGCAACAAACTACGTTACCTTTAGGTCATTATCCATCTTATAAACAGGTCGGGGGCGTACTTCTGTTTACGTAATCATGATACGTATCAGCGTGGCGGGTGATTTGACGCATTGAATTGCTTCGCCCAGATCCATCCGTCTCATCGGGTCTATCCTCGCGTTTTGAGAGAGAGAGAGAAAGACCGCTCACGCCTTCCTCGTGGAGTAGTTTCGGTTGAGCGAGAAAAGAGAGCGGGAGAGTGTTTAGAAGGCTTCTTTTTCACCCGCCTCGCTTTGGGGCTCTCTTGGACCCCTCACTGCCTCCCTCTACCTCTCTCTATCTCCCCTCGCCTCTCTCCCTCGCGAGACTTCATCCGGTCGACGTCGGCCGCAGAACAAAAGGCGAGCTGAGCATAAAGAGGCAGAGAGAGAGAGAGAGAAGAGGGAAAAAGGAAGTGAGAGGGATGGAAAGTGGGAGAGGAAGTGAGAGGGATGGAAAGTGGGAGAGGAAGTGAGAGGGGAGAGAGAGAAGAGTCGGGTAGACCAGCAGAAGGGGATATGAGAGGGGAGGAAGTGAGCAACGAGGAACTCCAGGTGCTCTCTCCGCTTAGCAGTCCAGGTGGCTATAACGCCTACTAGATCAAGAGGTACCGCGGCAAAAAGGGAATGGTATGGGCGAGGAAAGAGAGTGAAGGCCGTCCCTGATACGCTAGATAAGAGGAACACTGATTTCGGGAGGGGGAAAAATCCTCGCTTCTCAAAAGACAGATGCGTTCTCTAAGAGGAAAGGAAATCGGAAAGAAATAACAAATTCGCGGTAAACGCTTCTTTTAATAAGACTCGAAGTATGTGTTGACGGGGAGAAGAAGGGGGAGAGATGAGAAGGGGGAGAGGCGAGGAGGGAGAGAGGCGAGGAGAAAGAAAGGCGGGGAGGGATAGAGGCGGGGAGGGAGAGAGGCGAGGGAGAAAGGCGAGGAGGGAGAGAGGCGAGGAGGGAGAGAGGCGAGGAGGGAGAGAGGCGAGGAGGGAGAGAGGCGAGGAGGGAGAGAGGTGAGGAGGGAGAGAGGTGAGGAGGGAGAGAGGTGAGGAGGGAGAGAGGTGAGGAGGGAGAGAGGTGAAGAGGGAGAGAGGTGAGGAGGGAGAGAGGTGAGGAGGGAGAGAGGTGAGGAGGGAGAGAGGTGAGGAGGGAGAGAGGTGAGGTGAGGGAGGGACGATGCCTCCCCCTTAATCTCCCCAACCGACTCAAAAAATACCTTCCTTCTCTCCTCCATTCCCTTCTTACTTAAAGAGCCACGCTCTTTGAACGTTTCCTTCTTTCATACCGATAAGCAGCAATCGAAAAAGTAACCTTCCCAATTGCTTAAAAAAAATAAATGATACAAAAATCTTTTAATAACGCTCCCTATTAAGATTTCTGCCCGGATGGACAGATATTGGATGTGACACTCGTGGAAATAAAGAAGGAAAAGAAATCTAGGAGACAAACGAATCGGAATAACGATGCTTGAGTTATATATAGAGAAGAAGTGAGAGAGAAAAGAAGGTTGTAAACGGGGGCATTACGAGAGAGAGAGATGTGTGACCGGCTTTGTCGATGAAAAAGCTATGAAACGGCGTGAGAAGTGGAGATGGTTATAAGAGAGAGAGAGAAAGAGAAGATGAAGAGGGTGAGAGGGATCGTTCATCCAACCCAGAGACGATGCTCCCGATTTCCCAGGTAACTCAGGTGGGGAAAGGGGGTTGCAGGGAGGGAATCGAAGCCTCACCCTCTCCATCCCTCTTCCCCCCCACACTCGAAGGAAGCCTCTCCCTCTACCCCCTGATCTTTCTCCCACTCCCTCTCTCTATCCTCCCGCCCCCTGCGGCCGCTTCATAAAGCTCCCCCAAAAAAGAGGGGGTGAGCCGTGAGGTGGGAGGGAGGCGGTGAGGGAGGCAAGAGGGAGTGGGCGGCAAGGTTTGGGAGGAAGTGGGTAGGATGGAGCGAGGGTGGAACTACAGGGAACGGTAGGAAAGGGTGGCGAGGCATGTTGGTCTCGACGGTAGTCACATAATTTTATCACAGATCCTTGTATGATATTAAAATATTTTTGGGCCAGGTGCGGCTTTGTTGAAAGGAAACTAATTAATATCTGCCTGCCAATCATTACGGGGGGGAGATGGCGGAGGGGGGGGGGGGAAGGATGCGGGAGAAGGGGGAGGGGGCGAGAAAGGGAGGTTTTATGGCGGTGAGATATCAGGACGGGGGCGGAAAAGGAAGAGAGAATTTGGGTAGCCCCCCGTCCCTATCCCCCTCCACCTCCCCCACAGACTACACAGGTAACGGGATCCAGTTTTAATATAACTTTTCAACTCGCCATTCCTGCTAAAATATGTTTGGCATTTGCTTTTACGGTGAAAGAAGAATGCACATAATCCGATTCGAAGCTCGCCAGCCATTCCGGTGGCATGGCCCAAGGCAGTCCGTGGGGAGGAAAAAGGGGGACAGGTTTGCGGAGGAGGAGGGTCCATGGAAATGGGTTGGAGGAGAGAAGGTGGAGAGAGTGGGAGAGGGAGGGAGAGGGGGATAGAGAGAGAGATAGACGTGGAAAGAGGGAGTAAAGGAGCGGAGGGCGAGGATGAAGGGTGGGAGAGGTTGAATCAATCCGCCTGCCCCAGCCTACACGCTGCTGCTTGCGGTTTTGCAAGCACGAATGACAAAGGTAGATTGCCCACCCCAGGGCAAGTCAGCCTCGAAGAACCCTCTTCCTCCCTTCCCCACTCCTTCCCACCTAGTCTCTCTCTCTCACACACACTCCCCCTCACTCCGGCCGCCTCACCTGCCTTCTCCGACAAACTCCCCGCCCAACCCTCTCGCATTCCTCACCGCCGATTGCCATAAAGTCGCCGCACAACCTCCTCCGACCCCGCACACACACGCGCGCACACACACACACCCCTTTCCATCTCCTCTATCCTCCCTCTCTATCCTCACTGCCTCTCCCGCAAACTCCTTTCGCCCTCTCTCCATCGCACCCACTGCCATTCACCCGGCCCTACTACACGAAGGAGATGAGAGAGACAGATGGAGAGAGAGAGAGATGGGGAGGAGGGGGAGATGGAAAGAGAGGCGACTGTTGTTGAGCATCGGGTTCATACTCCCAGGCGACCACCGACCTCTCCTTCTACTTATTATACGAAAAGTATGCAAGTGCAGAGAACAACGCACCAATCCGTTCCGAGGAAATGCCACGATTCTTCCTCATCACTTCGTTTCGGCCAATATTAATGACTAACGAATTTCCGCAACTCGACTGTGATGATAAGACGATTAGAATATAAGTGGCTAAAACAGGACCGCGACCACATAAAGAAAACTGAGTCTAGTAAACCCTAATTGATGACCATTTTAGATACTCTTAAAGCAGAGGCTCTCAACCCTTTTTCCGTCACGACACTCATGCTCAGGTGCGCGACGTATTGCACACTACAATCCGACAAATTAAAAAAATCTGATGTGGCCACCACATGACATTCTCCATACCTGTAATATTTCTAAATATTCCAAATAGGATACAATAATAAATATTTTAAGAAACTGCGAGAAAATTTTAGACTACAAAGAACAGAAATAAACTCAAACCATAGCATTCTGATATTGGATATAGCCACAATGCTCCAACAATTATGAAAAGAAATTGGAGCGTTACTAAGATGTAACTAAGCGTCAATTGTTAATAATAGTCGTCGGTAGGTGGCGTGGTGGTGGCAGCTAAAATATAAGATACCTCTTAAACAATGCATTATATGGAAAAATGTTTCAAATAGAGGTTGTAGAACATTAAATTTCCTACAACTTTTATTCCAATACAATTTAACATTTATCAAATATTAAAGCAAATATTTCAAAATAACGGATAAGTGACAAGAGTAAACACCCACTTTCGATTGACCGATGTTTACCAAAAACTAATCAGTTCTTCCGACTTTTATAAAAATGTTAAATATAAAATTTCGCGTTGACCTGATCAATATTTTTTGAGTTAGAGCACCCACAAAAAGCTATCACACACACACACACGCACAAACACACAGACATCATCGAGAAAATGGTCAAAACGTGTTCAGGGGACTTCAAAACGTGTATTTCCATTGAAATCTCGAAGTCGATTTTTTCATGAATACAATACTTTCTACTATACTACGTATATGGAGAAAGTAAAAAGGATGAGTAGCACATAATAGTGTGTAGTTTAAGCCTAAGCATTGCTTTTATTGTTGTTAAAAATGACGCGAGCGAAGGACAAAAACATAATTTCGACCGATGTAGCCGTAACTTTGCGGCATTGCATATTGAAAACTCAAATACAAAATATGTAAAAAAAATTTTAACTCCGCTTAAGAAAATTTACTTCATTTTTCGCAAGCTATTATTACCAATGTGTCGCGAAACACCGTTTGAGAACCGCCGCCCTAGAAACATCTAAATAACTACGCGCTAACTTCGCTTAAAATGGCAAATTCCGCTAATGAAGTTTTTTTCCCTCTTACTCAGTTTTGATCACAAATGCCGTAAATTCGCAATCGAGAAATGTGCCGCAAGTTTACTTTCAAAGTGCAAGCTGATGGAATAATGTTATGAAAGGCATACCAGGAAATGTCATAGATAAAATTCCATCCCGACCACAACACTAGCTATTTTGGATCCAAATATTTTGCTGTCTATGAAAATTCAACTCCGATGGATTCGCACTAAGTAGTAATAGGCCATCCGCATTTACTGCGAGTCCAGCTGCGGTATTTTCCAATCACAACTCTTCCGACGTCAACAGCAAACAAAGCTTCGTGTCATCGATTGCGACGCAAAGTTCGTAATACAACTTTCTCATCCCCAAATCAATTTGAAGCATTTTAAACGCTTAAGGATATTTTATATCCGCCAACCGCCGCCGGTTGACAACTCTTATAATATTGCATTCCCCTTTTTCTACCTCTGTAATAAATCAAATTACTTGCATACCCCGAAACGTTTCCATTGTGAGCACAACCGGTAATAATTACGGCGTGGCAATTTCAAATGCGTTTGATTTCATAGACGTAAACCGTGTGTCGTATCTCTCCCGAAATAACCAACAAGGGGAGGGCGGGGGCGGGAAAACGACATTATCGTACACGAGGGCGGCAACGCCACATCAAAGGTTCAACCCGATCACAAAAGAACGCATAGTGCGCCACGTTATTTGATACCGACCCATCCCGCCCTCTGCGTTCATTTCCTTACCTTACTATCGCTCTGGGGACCGCAACGATCAATAAATCTATTTTTGTATACTTTTAATTCTAACTGCATTCCTCGTTTCTCATATACAAAGCCCCGAACCTTATTACTCATATCGAGAGGCAAGAATCGATTATCGGCTTACCCAAACGAAATTTTTCGGATAAAAATCTCTATGCATTGCTTTAACATCGACAACATACTCCGGGCTTATACGAGCCGATGCGAATCGCCACGTCGAAATTTCAACTTGTGCAAAAGTCACACGCTGGTAAGCATTTACATCATAACCGATTTTTAATCAATTTCGTCCCGCATTTAGCAAACGGTAGAATTGCAAGTAATATTTGGGGCCCATAAAAGAACGAGCGGAAAGTTTGCGAGAGGCAATCGTATATCATAAACTATAAAATCTCATAAATCTATTTATTGGTCCATTTCCTACAAATTAAGTCATAAACAACATTAAATCACACGTCCACGAATTTTAAAGAGATTAAGGTGAGCCTTCAGAGTAAAATTTAAAAATTATGTCACTCTAATAGGGATAAAAATGAAGGGATACTAGATACGCATTCCGTCTACAAAGCAAACGTCATCAGTGATAACTCGCGGTTATTATATTCTAAAAAAATTTAATTAAATATACAATACAACCTTAATCTGTAGAGATTAACCGGCTGTAATTCTAAGAAAGTTACCTTTCAGAATCTAATATCGGTGAATCACCACTGATTACGGCTGTTCTGTGGCCTAAATTCGAATGTGGTTTTCCCAATCATTTTGTGACTATCACAGTTTACTAAATGAATCTCAGCCAAAAGGTGAGCTCGATAATTCTTTCTGAAATTGAGAGTGTATGTTTTTTGCAGAAGTAAAACCAACAAATTCCTTAGTCGGGTGATTTAAGTACCATTACTAAGCATTTAAAGAAAACAGCCCGTCAATTTCACATCGAACACGAACTAAACGAGAATATATTAAGTTTTAGTAAAGCAAATCTTATGTTCCAGCAAGCCACGGGAAAAAATATAAAATATATTTATTGCGACAAATCATCTCCATCATACTTATTTGCGAAATGCATTCGAGTCGACTTTATATGCCACTTTTATAAATACCGACGACTGAAATGTTTGATGAACGACCAAATATTAAAAATCGGTTTACGATTAAAAGTTTATCTCCGTATTAATATACCACGTATTCGTATTGTTCCTAATTGTTTGGTAATCATACTACAAACATTAAATTAAATATTGTAAGCAACGTTTAAAAAGCAATGGGCACGAATAGAGGGGGTGCTAAAGCTTTGTTAAAGTGACACCCGTTAGATGGATGACGCCGAAAGCGTAGAATAGATATTTGCGCAGCCTCGTACAACAGCATCGAGAGCTGCGTGAAATAACAGGATGTCGGTAATTACTGGTCGCTTTGAGTAGCTAACGAAGCTAATGGCGACATTACATTTCTCCAAAGCGTTGATTGCATTAACCGAGGGCGACATAACTTTTCAACTAACTGTCATTCGTGGAATTTTGCTTATACTCTCCTCATACAAATCAAGAGTTTAAACACTATAAACATCACCAGATAAAAAATAATTTTTCTCATTTAAGAAAAACATCCAATTATCTAACTTTACATCAACCCAATGATAAAAAACCCCACCCTAAAACTGATTTATTTCGTCATCATTGTCCTACGCGTACCGTACTCAAAACGTAAACTTTACCTTCGCATCGCCCTAACTCAATCTACTCGAAACCTTACCCTACCCATCGCCTCCACCGCCCTTAACTTCCTTCACGGTGTCCCTCATAGCCAACTCTTAACACCCTCCCACGCCCCCAAACACTCATCCCCTCGCCAAAAAGGGGTGGTAGCTGCGGGGCAAAGAGAAGTAGGGCGACTAGGGACGTGTCTGATGCCGCTGCAGTGAGGAGGCGTGGGAGGAGAGGAAGGAAGAACGTTAGGCGGCAGAAGGTAGCAGGAAGGGGCAAGAACGGGGCAGGAACGGGGCAGAAGAGGGCAGCAAGACAGAAGGGGGCACGAGGAGCGGAACGGGGCAGTCGAGGGGGAGAAGGGTAGGAAAAGGAGGAGCAGGAGACTCGACGGAAGAGGTAGTAGGATGGCGGATGTGTTGCTAAGAGGAGGGGAGGGCATTTCGCGCCAGGGAACAGCATGAGTCGACGGGGAGTATGCGATCGCCGCCGGATCATTTGCGAGGTGCTCGTCGAAGGCGAGGAGGATTAAGGGGAAGAGAAAGAGAGACGTAGGAAGACGAATCGAGGAGGGAAGGGGAGGCCGGAGACGGTAGAGAAGGGGGAGGCAGGAAGAAGGAAGAGAGGCGAGGACGAGAGAGAACGCCTCGGTGCCGTGTAAGCGCCCTCTAGAACGCTGTATAGTGACGCCGAGTGGAGGAGAGTGGGAGACAGAGAGATAGACGTAGAGAAAGGTATGGAGAAAGGGAAGGAGAGAGATATAGGGTGGGATGAAGAGAAAGGAGAAAGGGAGGGAGAGGTGGGAAGAAGGGGAAGGAGGAAGAGGGAGAGATGGAGGGGAGGGAGAGATGGAGGGGAGGGAGAGATGGAGAGGAGAGAGATGGAGAGGAGAGAGAGATGGAGAGGAGAGAGATGGAGAGGGAGAGAGAGAGGAGGGAGAGAGAGAAAGAGGAAGAGAGAGAGAGGAAGAGAGAGAGGGGAGGGAGAGAGAGAGAAAGGGGAGGGAGAGGGAGAGATGGAGAGGAGAGAGAGATGGAGAGGAGAGAGAGGGAGAGAGGAGGGAGAGAGAGAGAGAGGAGGAAGAGAGAGAGGAGGAAGAGAGAGAGGAGGAAGAGAGAGAGAAAGGGGAGGGAGAAAGAGGGGAGGGAGAGAGAGAGGGGGAGGGAGTGAGAGGAGGGAGGAAGGAAGAGAGGGAAAGGAGGAGAGAGGTGGGAGAGAGGAGGGCGATGGAGGGAGAGAGAGGTAGAGAGGAGGGAGAGAGAGGTAGAGAGGAGGGAGAGAGAGGTAGAGAGGAGGGAGAGAGTGTGAGAGAGGGAGGAGAGAGAGGTAGAAAGAGGAGGAAGGGAGCGAGAGAGGTAGGGAGGGAGGAAGAGAGGGAGAGAGAGGGAGGGAAAAAGAGGCGGCTCACTCACTCCGCAGCGGAAGAGGTGCGGAAGTCGAGGTACACGTGGGTGAGGCTCGGAGTCAAGGAGGAAGAGAGAAGGGGATAAAGAGAGAGGAAGGGAGAAAGGGGGAAGGAGCGGAAGGGAAAGGGGTCCCGGGGATGGGAAAAAGGAGGGTGGAAAAGGAGAGAAAAAGGTTGTTAAAAATTCGGAAAATTGGAGTCGCGGATGGAATGGCTTCATTTCCCTCCCAACCTCGTTCCCGCGAGAGAGAATAATCCTTAGCGGGATTAGGAGTCTGGGATCCCGTATATTCATTAATCTTGAGTTGTTTCTTTTTTCCTCTCTCTCTCTCTCTCTTTCTCTCCCCCGACAATCATGAATCGTCGAATGTGAACATTTGTGAGAGACAGGCCTTGAGGAAAATACACAGAAAAGAGACGCTCTTGATGAGTTCGGCGGAAATCGGCATGGGATTTCATCAAACGCGCCCCACGGTTTATTTTTCTCCGATTCTTTTCGTAAGGATACGTGTTAAAAAAACACTCCCCCTCCCTTTACGTCCCACAGCTCCTCTCCCCTCCCTGATTTATTAATTTCAAATGACCTCGTTTTCAATAATTACAACATTGAGATTTCGCTGGGCGAATTTTTTTAGGTTAACGAAGTCTTCCGGAGAAATAAACACGTTCAAAAATCCACTCGAAGAAATGTACGCCGTTCTTGTAGTCGGGAGGAATTGTTAATTCCTGCCCTAAAAAAATAACAAGGGCTACGACTGTTAACTTCCAGTACACGAAAAGCAGAAAGGGAAATTTGTATGGAGCGAAATAAATTCTACGAATAAACCGCACGTTTTCCAAAAATAATCCCCCGTTAAGTACGCGCTTCGCAAGTGATCATCTGAAGGCGCGTTTCGACGAATCCTCCCAGAATGATTTCGCAACGCACGTTTAATACGGATGAAACCGGTGCTATGCGTCCGTTCCAAAAAACGGATGCATGGACTAAAATCGACGAATCGTCGGGAAGCGGGCAAACACGAGGTACGCATTCAAAGAAAACGCCATTAAATTATTTTAAAAAAACTGAACGATTGGTATATTTTGACCTTTTCATAGCCACCCTCGCATTTCCGATATCTATTTTCGAAACGCCGATAAGTATCCGTTTGTGCGTAAAAATGCATTCGAAACTCGTCTATTTTTCCTGAGCAGTTTATCGCCCTTAATGAACCGAAATCGGAATTTTCCAACGTACTTTTTAGAAACGATTCCACAGTCCCCGATACTTAGCGAAGTTTTTTTTACGAGACTTGTTCCCTCAAAAACCTTAAAAAATTCAGACGTGAGACCAGTCGTCCGAGTATCGGCCATCTTTAGCGGTCCCCACGATGCCACAATCCTCGATCGCGTGCTGAAGTTTCGCCGCATAGTAGAAGGGCTCGATGGGGATGGGAAGGTGAAGCGGCAAGAACGTGGGGCCGGGCGCGCAAAGGGGGCCGTGGAGAGGGAGGGGGTGGAGAGGAAGAGAGAGGGGGAAGAGAGAGGGGGAAGAGAGAGGAGGAGTTAAAAGCGAGGGCGGATGGGGAGGAGAGAAAGAGGGCGGGAAGGACGCGAATAAAGGGAAGGGAAGCGTTCCCTACCTTCTCGGGCTTACATGCGATGCTATTAGGGCGGACGACTCAAAACGACTTGTTTCCCAGCCTACCATTGAAAGAAAAGATAAAGAACATTTAACACCGTCGAACCAAACAGCGGTGCCAGCGGGAATGATATACCATACTGTCCGTTCCCTCCTCATCACGAATCCTCTTTCCCCCTTTTAACGAGAAGATCATGCGGATAGAAGGAATCCGGGCCCCCTTCCTATTACACACACCTCTCCTTCCTCTTATGTTCGCCGGCTCCCACTCGAGAGTCTAGCACGGTTCTAGGAAAGGGTTTTGAGGAAATGAACATCGGTCGAATCTATTCTACCGCTACCACCCTGGATGGAAGCTTAGCGGTAAAGACGAGTCTTCCTCAATTTCCACGCTCTATCTCCATACGACGGTGTAGACCTGTGATTTTCAACCGGTGTTCCGCGGAACACTGGTGTTCCGCTGGAATTGCCTAAGTTTTCCGCGAAATATCCCACCGAAAATAATTTTTCTATAAATTTAGATTTCTTAATGAACTTAAAAATAAAAATTATTTTTATTTTACTCTCACACCTAAAGTCCTTCTATCGGAAAACAGAAAGTAGCAGGTTTACTACTTTTAACCTGCTGCAGTACGCATGCGCGTTCCCATAGCCATGGTAAATATATATGCGTATGTATATAGGTGTTCCGCCAATATATGCTTATGTATATAGGTGTTCCGCCAATATATGCTTATGTATATAGGTGTTCCGCCAATTTTTCTCCATTCCAAAGTGTTCCGCCATTCAAAAAATATTGAAAAATACTGGTGTAGACCCTTTCAAAGATGAACAGGATTTCGCGACGTCCTCTCCTTGAAAGCAAGATTGCGTACTCATAAATACGGGTATCGCAACGTCTGGGGGCATCCATTTTGGCACTACATCAGTATCTATTTATTAGAGCAAAAATGTTTTTCCAGAAGACTTGGCAACATATCTAAATCGTTGATTCATATGTTTATAGTTTGAGAACCCCTGGGGTAGACGATCCTTTGGCCAGGCCGTATCGAAGAAATTTAGGTTCGTAGATAAAGATTCAAATGAAAGGACGTGGACGTAAAAATTAGTAATTATGGAAAACTCGCTGACTAGTTGGCAGATAAGAAACTCTCAATATCTTTCATGTAATTTGAGCGCAATTCTGATACATGTAATCATCAAAGTTCGAGAAGGTTATATCGCGCAGTATTTTCTCTTATAGCCTGATGAGAAATAGAGATATGTCTACTTAGAAGATAAGCATTTCTAGCTAGCCTCGTTGCTAACAATTTACGAGAGAGAGATCAAAACGGGAATATTTTACACGATTTAGGAGTTTTCTCGAACCGAGCAAAAAAGGTAACAACTGATACGATGAAAACAATTAGTTTTATCGGTCGTTTAATTAGGTGAATCCTGATACCTATTTGTCGCAATTTATATCAAGAATCGGACGCATAGCAAGAATTTAATGCAAGAGAGCGTCGTGTTGAGGTAAATATTCGATCAAGTTGAGCAAGAGCAATTAAAAATAATCTCAAACATTAAATAATACGCAAAAAATGACAGATTATTATGAAACTTTCGCAGGCAGAAGAATATGCCGAGCCCAGAATGAAAATAGCTAGATAAATATATATTAGAATACAATGAAAGCTCAATCAATCATTCTCCTATAAATCGTTCTCTTTGTATAGCCCCTTAAAAAAGCCCCATATACACAATTTTAAATTATATCGCATTCATTCATTCCTCAAAGTATCGTTTTCCCGCATCAAGCGTTTGGAAGTTTTGGTCCTGCTCTATTATTCATCTCGATCGATCGTCATTTTCTCCTCTTCTATCGGTTGCCATTTCATCAATGTAGTCTATAATGCTACTCCTCGATTATTTTAGGTTATAAATTAATATAAGTGAATTAAAACGTTAAAAAAATTAAAGGCAGAATAACCGTCTTTCTACAGAATCCATTGACTTTACTTAAATCCTATAAAAGACATTTTAATCGTTTCGAAGACGAGAGTGCCAGCTGGGAAACGAGCTGTATCGGGCTTGCCACTTCGTGGCCCAGCATGTTATCCCGAGTTATTTCTGAGATGGAAGAGAAAGTGTTAAAAGCACGCATATTTCGTCGCTCCAACGCAAGACCAACAACCTCTGAAAAAGGCGGATGGGAATCTCGATACAAAATCAGTGTTCATTTTCGATTCTATGTGCACGATTCAATCTTACGTCTCGTTCTGATTCGGTATTAAATAGTAATCATATCTGAATTCAAGAAAGAATAATCGAGCTTACCTTATGGCTAATATAAAAATTGAAAAACAATGTTTCTCCAATTGCTATGAAAAGTTTGGAAAACCAGATGCGCATTTCGGCTACAAAGCAACCATCATAAGTGGTGTTTCACAAATAGTATATTCTAAAAAATCTGATTTGTTCAGTATATGAATTTCTCCGCACAGAGTAATTAATATGATTGCAATAGTTGTTGATCTCGACAGCAGCGTCCTCAAGAATAACTATCGGTTATTACACTCGCGCATAATTTTGAAAAACGTTGAATGATTTTCGCAATGGAAAATACTTTGAAATCACCTTTCACATTGAAAAAAAACAATAAGTAAACAGAAGTGTTATTTGTTGCTATGGATAAAAAATATCGATTGCCGTTGGTAGGGTTGGCGTGGATCTCAACAATTAGAAAATATTATTATAGCAATGGAAACAAAACTGTCACCTAGCGATATTCAATGTAGGTACTGAACAAATTCGAACAAATAATCCAAGTATCTCTGAAACAATCTGTTGTATATAAAATAATTTAAACAAAACTTGTAGCAAATTATACTGCCTACAGTTTTGTAGCGACAAATATTGGCATAAATGAAGCCCTGAGGGAGATATTTGGTAAAAACGGAAAAATGTGAACCTCTACTTTTGTTTGATAAATTTTAGTCAAAATCCTATCAGACCTTGAATTTTTATTAAAAATCATAGATATATAATTTAGCATAGATCTGATTATTCGGTTTTGAGACAGCGCCCACAAAATTCGTATCACACAGACAACATCGAGAAAAGTGAAAACGTATTTAGGAGACCTTAGAATGTGTATTTCCACTGTAATCTCGAATTCGTTTCTTTAACAAAACAATACTTTCTCAATACTGCGAATGGAGAAAGTAAAAACAACACTACTACTTTTCGAGAAAAAGATTTTTTCTACTCGCATGGTGCCGGTGATTGTGACGAAGAATATGTGACATTGCAAGGTCAATCTTTGATTTAAAACGTCAAGCTACGAAAAACAGATAACAAATATTTCTTCGACAAGGAATGCAGAACTGTTGCACGATAAAATTGTTTTGATTTTTATTTGTATGCGAAGTGATATAGCTTGAAAATATACATAATTTTCAGTGTAGTAATTTTTCGCTGCTCTCGGGCAGGTGAACTTTTCATCCCCTATCAGTATTCATCGGTTTTCCCACTTTCATCTCTTTCGAGGTTACATTGCATTTGAATATTTGTCCTTGGCGTAGTATACCACCTTGATATGGCCACAGTTTAAGTATTTTACCTCTTGTGACTGGCATTCGTTAGAAGAACATAGACTAAAAATTTAAGATGTACATCAGTTAACGTAGAAATAAATTCTCTACCCGTTACTTTCCACTTTATTAAAATCATTGCGGTTGTTTTTGAGATATACGGTATCTAGACTTTTTCAAGAAGAAAGAGGAAAGGGGTCAAAGGAAAATATGGTAAAGAATTAAAAAGAAGTAAAATGTAGAGCAGTGCATCGGGTTTTATTTCTCCTAATGATGGCATCGGCATAACTGGAAGATTTTGGTAATCAATATCACTAAGCAGGTTGGTAAATAGTTATAGAAAAGCGTTTCCCAAACTTTATGTATCTGCGACTTTGTCGTGATCTCCTTAACCGCATCCATCTCCCAATAAATATAAAATGTAATATTAAATTCAAACAAGCTAGAAAACAACTACAAAAGCAGATTTTAAAAGCGCATTTTTTTAGAATGTTCACGTAAATTTTCGTAATCTTTGACCACCTCAACGCAGTTCAACAGTTGAAATATGGCCTTTATACCTTTTTGAAAGTTTATTGAACGCATTAACGCTTCGCTTTTATTGTTGTAGCTAAGTAAACATAACGAAACTTACCATAGTAACGGCTCCGTTTAGATAGTTCTTAAGAGATTTTTTCAAATCCTGCTAAAAAGCAAGCGGACAGACATACGGATCTCAAAATTAACAGAGTTCATAAATGCCATCAGCCAAAATTAATCTGAAAATCTTAGCTTCTCAGCCCTTCTCGTTGCTTCAAAACTTTGCCCACGAACGGACGAAGTGAACAAACAAGCGATTTAAAAAAGCGCTAAAATTTTATATCATTTATTTACGCTAAAATTAATTTTATTATAAATAAAACCGTACGTAAAATTAAATAACCAAATAAAAATATCCCGTCTTCGCTACCCTCCCGAAAACCTTTCGCGACCCCCGATAGGATCGTGACCTCAGTTTTGGATCCAATCACATACTCTCTCTCTCTTGAATGGTTTGGTAAGTAATTTTACCACAAATGTGGGCCGTCCCTACGTTCCCGGCCGGTCAGAAAGTGCTCAATTACAATGGGGTTTGTTTCTTACAATTACATCATTTTAACACCTTACGGTTTTTTATGATTTGCTTAGGAACTAAAAATTAATATAACTACTTATAAATATAAATACAATAAAATGCTAAAAAAACTAATATTTAAAATTTTATTTATTTTTTATTAAATTTTAATATATATATATTATTTTAATGTTTTTGTTATTATTATTATTTTCTCATTTATTTATATTTATTTATTATTATTACTTTCATATATACAAATATATTTTTCTTTTGTTTTTTTTTCTGCAGAATAGCTTTTAATTGGTTCTTCTTCTTTACACCATGGGCAATAGTTGCTTTTATTTCTAAGACTAAACTAAATATAATAAGTAAGTAACTATCTAATAAAATAAACTAACAAAATACAGAACATGGGGTTGTTAAAAAAAGGGAGTCGAGAGCAGAAATCGATATGGGGAGCATCACAAAACGACCCTTTTCGGGAGGTATTTACAATGATTATGGTACATGCAATGGTGGTGAGGTTTAGCTTGCGTATATGCAAGTTATAAACGTTATAAAACATAGGTAGGGGGAAAAGTTTGGAGTGGTTTGGCGGCGATCATCTTCACATTGGTTTTTAATGTAGTTAGAACATTTTCAGGGTCATAAAAAATACATAAAAATCAAATTTAAGTTGGGGTTATGCACAAATAGGAGTAAGTTGAGGGATGAGAGGTATTTAGGCGTTGATAGTGGTAGCAGGAAGTTAGAGTTGAAGGATATCTTTCGACATCCGGTATTTGTGGCGTTTGATGGTGTGGTGAGGAGAGAGTTATTGGTAAGTTTGAGTCGGCGGTTGGATATATGTGCTTGCAGTTTAGTAAAGTCTAGAAGTGGTGGGATATTGTGGGCAAGTTGTAGTTCTCTGATGGGTACTAGTTTGGATTGCTGGGCAATGAAGCGGAGGGTGGATGATTGAAAACTTTCAATTTTGCCTGTTTTTCTTCGCAGTGTTTAAGTAAATTTCACTGCCGTAAGTGAGATGTGGACGGATTAGAAGGAGGTAGAGGCGCATTTTGTCAGTGAGGCTTATTTTGGTGTGGGGTCCTAATAATGAGGAAAGGATTGACTTAGCTAATTTTGCTTTTTGAAGGGCGTGTTGGGAGTGGGCTGTAAACAAGTTTTGAGTCAAGGATTATGCCAAGGAATTTATGTTTCGGAACTGTCGGGATCTTTTGGCTTGCAATCATGGCTTTAAAGTAAGGGAGTATCGCTTGAAGCGGGTTAAATGCATGTGGGCACTTTTTTCTGGGTTAATTATTAGTCTCCATGTCCGAGTCCAGTTGTAAAGTTGTCGTAAGTGGGTCGTTAGTCTTTTCGTCGCCAGGTCCGGGAAAAGGGATTGGCTAATTGTCGCAGTGTCGTCTGCGTATACGAAAAGGTCGGTATTTGTGTGTTTGGGGAGATCGTTAATGTACAGATTGAAAAAAATTGGGCTCAAAATTGCCCCTTGAGGAATACCTGTGAGAGCTGGGCGGCAGGTGGAGGGAGAGGAGTTAATGCTGGTTTGGAAGGTGCGATTTGATAGAAAATTTCTGATTAGTTTTTGGAGGTTAATGGGAAAGTTAAGTCTGGATAGTTTTAGTAAGAGGCCTTGGTGCCAAACAGTGTCAAAGGCTCTGCTGATGTCTAAAAAGACCGCTTTCGTTGATTTTTTTCCGTAATTAAAGCCTCGAGCAATAGTATCAGTAAGTCTTAATATTTGATAAATTGTCGATGCGTATTGTCTGAAGCCCATTTGTTCAGGAATAAGAATTTTGTTTTCGTTAATGAAAAGAATTAGGCGTTTTAGAATAATGCGTTCTAAAATTTTGGAAAGGGATGGTAAAAGAGAGATGGGGCGACAGCTAGAAGGAGAGGAGGGACCTTTGCTTGGTTTAAGAAAGTAAAATTTTGCCGTTTTCCGTAAGGGAGAGAAGTAGCTAATTTGAATGCAGTTGTTAAAAAGGTCGGTTAGGATGTTAATAAAAGGCTTGGAGGAAGTCATAGTTTTTAGCATGAGGTTCCAATCACATACATGATTTGTTTTATCTATATATTCTCTGGAGAATCAAACTGCGTTTATAAATCATCTGTCTTTGGCGACTTGAATTTCGAGTGGTAGATTTTATGGAAGTAATGCGCCCAACTATCCCTAAAGAATCAAATAGGCACTTATTCCGCTTCCAAATAGACCTAGGAAAAAACGAACTCATATTTGGCTCTGTCTAACAATCGATTACACATATTATGCCTTCGTAGTCCTGCATTTTAATATAAGCGCGAGTTTCAGTAATCCCTAAAACCTATACCTATTATCTCTTGGATCTATGCTTCACTAAAAACATTCACCTGACCTTTATATCGCATCCCTTGAGGGATCCAAATATAATCCTCTATGTTTTGTATTTTTGCGGTCAAATTTTTCCAATTTGCGATTCTCCTCTAGCGTATCACGTATAATAGGCGCCATTCGATCCGCGCTCTATTGAAAGATGAGCAGCATGCTTCGATCACTTTTTTATTACTCCCATGAAGTACATATCGTACCACGAGAGATCGAGACATATGAGCCTGGCACTTGTTTTCTCGCTTGTTCAACTTTATTGCGTAAAATAAGAATGAGTGGCAAGGATATGAAGCGTTCTGGTAGTGGTGGTAGTGCAAGTGAAGCGAAGAAAAGGAAAGCTATATCTCGGGAGCAAGAACTCGATGTGTTAAAGCGGTATGAGAGAAACGAGAAGAACATTATAACATTCGCGCAACTGGACTTTCCGAATCAACGTTATGCACTATTCGTGCAAATACCGAGAAAATTATCATCATGTTTTTCGTCCTCCAATACCCGCATTTTCTATCGCTTAGCGAAAAAGATTAACGCGTACTAAGATATTGGCGTATTTTTCATTTTTTCATGGTTTAATTCAATTAACGAATTTTATTATTACACTAACACTTTTATTATAAAAGAACAAATAAAAACAAAATATAAGAAATTGTATCGAAATATCTTCGAGACATCTGCCTCTTATCATATTAATTCCTATTGAATCGATAGTTTCTATAACGCGGGGTCCTTCAAGAACGCAACTGTCGCGTTAGAGCAGAAACGACTGTATTACATAACATTGATATAATGTCTTTTAAGGGAATTTGTAGACAATACTTGGAAGATGCCCGTTGAAATTCAACGGGAAAGTATTTTTTATGAAATTTCCCGAATAGATGCGACGCGAAGTTATTATCCAAGACAATGTTACCCAATTACCTGAAACCGGCTACAATGCGAATCACTACGAATGCATCAAATTTTCGCGTTAAAACAGATCTGTTGATCGATTTGACGCGTATTAAAAAATCGATGACAGGAAAACAAACTTTCGTTCCTTTAAGCGTTCGTAGTTTCAGGCCTAGAACTCCTACCATGATTCTAAGTAATTTTAATACGCGAATGATTAATGTTCTGCATTGAAATGTATTCCTTCTCGTAAACAACGCAACGAATGTTGTTTACATTCGTTGCTATGAAAATAATTTCCCTCTCCGTCCTCTCTCTCTCACCCTCTCGTATTAAAAGCATTCAAAGCATACTTTCATCCATTAGGATTAAAATAACAATAGAATTTCGAGGTTTAACAATGTAATGGGTTGGCAAGGCAACATCCCGTTAAAATGGAATGATTTCCCCAAAATATGTGAATTAAACGTTTAACATGAGGAATTTCGAACTGAGGCAAACAAAGTTGAACGGAATAAGAAACTTCATAATTATTTCTTTCAAGTGGTTTAGATTCGAAGATCGTAGGCAAATTTCTTCTAATTTCGATTTCAATAAGAGTAAAAGCTTGCATGTCGAAAATCGATTTTTATGTGTTATCTTATGGGAAATGGAAATGCTTACCTTGGAGTTGAACCAAGCACTTTTTTCGAGATTATTTTTCCCCATCGCCTTAAATATGCGATTCTAGCATTCTTGCCAAATTCCAAAAATATATCTCTATCTTTTATCGAGTTATTCGCATTTTTATAACGTGACAGAGGGAGCCACAAAGGGACAAAGAGGCTGAAGTAGCCTTTTATATTTGTAAGATTTTTTTTCAAATACATACGCAAACAAAATCGCATGGTTCTCTATTTTCCAGAAGTTAATAACGCAGCACTCCACCTAATTAATTTCTAATAAACAATCTCTGCATCAAGTATTATTTATCTTCCCCATAAAAGATCTTCCTAGGCACAACATCGTCAGCAATGATCCCAATCTTGCTGTGGACTACGAAGCAGATATCGTTTAGGTGCAATAAGAAGAACAACGAATAAAAGATTTCCATCTATAACATCGACCGAAACTTTGACAGCTCGTGTCGGGTTTTTTTCCTCGTTACTCTCTAGCTAATGTCGCATTTTTATGGCTTCTAATTTCTTTAGAGGCACTCTGTAGAAAGTCTTTCATAAAGCTATAAAGAAACTCCTTCAACCTTATTATCACGTAAAATTTAACAGTTAACAAAAGGACCGACCTAATTTTTCCATGATTAACACTCCCTAAAATCGTATCGACACCTGTTTAACTAAGAAAGGCTTCCTAAAATGGATATTTGAGGGCAAAAATAATGATATGTTAACATATATGATAATGACTCTAATGAGATATCTACAATTTCCAAAGTTCACTCTGTCGTTAATTTTATGAATGAGTTTAATGTGTGATAGCTTCTACACTTGGGGAACTCTACTCCTCGCGAAATATATTTGAAAATACCATATCATATCGTTATAATATATTTTGTGTCATTCTTTCGATATTATATAACGTTATTGGCATTTTTAATAAGTCTATTTAGCAAAGATGGCATAGTTTGGTAATTTTTGCCGAGGAAATGTTTGTCACAGAGTTGGTATTTTACAATAAGTCGCACAACTTGGAAGGTTATCAACAGTTTAAACACTGAGAACTATCACCTATTGTATTATCTTCTATTAAGTCACGGAATAAAACAGATCAGATTACGCTTCAAATTTAGCGTGTATAAAGAAACGCGTGATTTTCTTTCATGAATTTCAGTCGTCACCTATTTATTTCCGAGAGAGGAAAAATGAGAAGAAAAAGTACCATTAACTTTCATATCGCTTGGCAGACATTCCATTTGGAGAATCCTCACAACACCAATTCAAATGACTAAAAACAGACCCGACTCCTATATCGCCTTGAAGGCATCACTCCATCCATTTGCAGCGCGAGAAAACTCTAAACGTTCGCAAATCATCCACCAACCCCATGTATGTATATATGTGTATATGTGCATATATGTGTGTGTGTGTGTGTGTAAACTTCTAAGAACATTCTTCCTCCTCTGCTAAGAACAAACCAGTCTCCCTACTTCCCTAAGATCCATCACCTCTTTCCCCACCTCCCCCGAGACCTCCTCCACGCCTCTTTCCGAGCTCCCTCCCCGCGGCCACACCACTCCCGTTCTCATCTCTCTCGCGCCGCCTGAATAGGCGCTGCGCATTGTTTCACCTCGAAAGAGAAAGAGGAGGGCGTGACGTCATGGGCTCGTCTCTCAAGGATACCTCTTCCCGCGCCGAGCCACTCACCCTCTTCCTACTCCATTGCCACCGCCGCCCCCCGACCCACCCCACCCCGCCCCTCCACTCCCCTTTCCACCGTGGGTACCATTGTTTCCACCTCGCTGCTTTGACCCACTCCGCCCCAGTCCTCAATACGGGGGCCACGAGTGGCGGCGGGGGAAGGCGAAGGAGAGGACGAGGGAGGATGCGAAGTGAGGGGGGATGAGGGGCAAGAAGGGCTAGGAGGGGTGAGGGGCTAGGAGTGGTGAGGGGTTAGGTTCGGGAGTGGTGTAGAGGGCAGGCGGGTGACCGTTTGGAGAAGGACACGCAGAATAGGGAGACGGTGAAAGAGTCGAAGAGAGGAAAGCGAGAGAAAGGAGGAAGAGAGAGAGAGAAAGGAGGAAGAGAAAGGATGAAGAGAAAGAGAAAGGAGGAAGAAGGAGAGAGAAAGGAGGAAGAGAGAGAGAAAGGAGTAGAGAGAGAGGATGAAGAGAAAGAGAAAGGAGGAAGAGAGCGAGAGAAAGGACGAAGAAAGGAGGAAGAGAGAGAGGAAGAGAGAGAGAAAGGATGAAGAGAAAGAGAAATGAGGAAGAGAGCGAGATAAAGGATGGAGAAAGAAAGGAAGAGAGAAAGGAAGAAGAGCGAGAGAAAGGGGGAAGAGAGCGACAGAAAGTATAAAGAGAGAAAGAAGGAAGAGAGCGAGAGAAAGGGGGAAGAGAGAGAGAAATGAGGAAGAGAGAGCGAGAGAAAGGAGGAAGGGAGCGAGAGAAAGTATGAAGAGAGAACGGAAGAAGAGAGCGAGAGAAAGAGGGAAGAGAGAGAAATGAGGAAGAGAGAGCGAGAGAAAGTATGAAGAGAGAAAGGAGGAAGAGAGCGAGAGAAAGGAGGAAGAGCGAGAGAAAGTATGAAGAGAGAAAGGAAGAAGAGAGCGAGAGAAAGGGGGAAGAGAGCGAGAGAAAGGGGGAAGAGAGCGACAAAGTATAAAGAGAGAAAGGAGGAAGAGAGCGAGAGAAAAGGGGAAGAGAGAGAGAAATGAGGAAGAGAGAGAGAAATGAGGAAGAGAGAGAGAAATGAGGAAGAGAGAGCGAGAGAAAGTATGAAGAGAGAAAGGAGGAAGAGAGCGAGAGAAAGGAGGAAGAGAGCGAGAGAAAGGGGGAAGAGAGAGAGAAATGTGGAAGAGAGCGAGAGAAAGGAGGAAGAGCGCGACAGAAAGTATGAAGAGAGAGAGAGAGAAAGGAGGAAGAGAGAGCGAGAGAAAAGAGGATGATAGAGCGAGAGAACGGAGGAGAGAGCGAGAGAAAGGAGGAAGAGGTAGAGAGAGCGAGAGAAATGAGGAAGAGAGGAAAAGAAAGCGGGAGAAGGAGACAAGAGAGGAGAGACAAAACTGAAAGTCGGAGGTAGATAGATAAACGACTTTATTTGGGCGAGATAGAGACTAGACAGTCTTCTTTTCTATCTAACGTGAAGAGAGGAGTGAGTGTCGCGTGGGAGGCGCAGGGACACGGACCGAGAAAGATACAGTCGAGCTACAATAACTCGAAACTCGAGGCAAGGCAAAAAAATATTTATCGAAACTTCGATTTATATAGAACTTCTATTAGTAACGGGAATACGAATGTAGAAAATTTTCACCTTTACTCGTCAAAAATTCGAGTAACGGAAGTTCGAATTACGAAAAATCGAATTACGAAAAATCGAATTACGAAAGTTCGAATTACGAATGTTCTAGTTATAGAGGTTCGACTGTAAACAGAGATGTGGAGAAGAGAAACCAGAGAGAGAAACAATACCGACGGAGTGAGAGAGCAGGAGAGAGGCGGAGAGAAACAGTCGGAGAGAGAGACGTGTGTACAGAAAGCGAAGCAGAAGAATACGGAGGGGACAGAGGCGCAGAGACAGTCGGAGATTTCGAGAGACGGAGAGGTGAAGAGAGGAGGCGGAGAAAATACGGAGGACAGAGAGCGTTGAGAGAGAGGAATAGGAGAGAGGAGTGCGAGAGAGCTTTCCTCGCATGAGCCGTGCTTCGGAAGGGCGTACGGAAACCCACCTCCCACTCCCCCTCCTGCCCCCTTCCCCTCTTGCCCCGGGGTCACTCGCAATTGAAAGGCCTTCGACGGAGGGTGTGTGTGTCGTCGATGGAGAGAGAGAGAAAGAAAAAAGAGCGGAATTCCCTGTGGGCGGCTCTGATCGCTCGAAATGGTAGGTCACAGGTAACAAATGAGCGGCGAGAAATTATAAACATAGACGAAAGAATTTCCGGAAGTCGCGAAAATGAAGTGGAGTGCATTGAGATGATATTCTCATGGCGTACGAATTAAATAGTGAGACGATATTATTCCCTTTGGCTCCATCTATCGCGGCCATAATGCTAGACAAGGCCGGATTAAGAAAATCGGGGGTCCTGACGCACAATTTTTCGTAAACCACCTCCACACAATCCCACACACAGTATCCGGGGACTCCGTTGGGCCCTGGTGCAACTGCGCCACTGCACCCCGGTTAATCCGGCATTGATGATAGACGTGGTTATTCGCCCGGGATATCGTGAAATTAAATATTTTCCAGTGACAAATAGGTCAACAAATATAAATTGAGTTAGGAATGCCTCGACGGCGTTAATTATTCCAAGTCTTACAAGATCCTACGAACAACCCATAGGTAAACCTAGAATGCAAAGTGTTATGTTATTAAAACCAAGATATAAATAGAAACGAGTAAGATACCTCTGCTAAAGCAAGGGGTGGAAAGCAAGTTTTCTTACAGAATTTCAGGCTTCTAGTTTGGGATGCGACAACCCGCACGGTTGGAATTTACATCCTCACTAGATCTTCCCATCCGTGAAAACGTCACTCTAGCGTCAGTATTTTGGCTACAATACCGTTTAAAATATTTGAATTTTCCTCATTTGAAGCCACTCGGCGGATAATCTATGAGCCACTTGGAAAATCCAATCAATGGAAAATGCATAGATTGATAATAGTTATGAAATTCAAAAATAATTTCCCAGCTATCTCTTGAAACAAAAAAATTGACCGTCGTCAGACAGACGGCCAACGTGACCACATTAACGTTTTTTCTTTTAAGAAAACGGGCTAAAAATGAATACTACTACCGCAAGTACGTTTAAGACGAAATTAAACTAATATATTTAGCAAATACCTGTCATATTTTCAACTAAAAAATCTGAACGGTTTCTTTTATTCCCTTTATTCTTGAAAATCCCTATGTGCATCCTGGAAAGAAAGAGAATTTGAAGTTGGATGAATTTAAATTACAACCCTTCCCGCTAAGTAACATGCTAGACCCATCGAATCTTCTGTTCCATTTCCCAACATTCCAATAATTTTCCATCTTCTGTGACTCATCTTTTGAGATGGGATCCGGGAGCGCTCCGGAGAAAATAGACAACATCCTCCTCCTTTACTGTAGGAGACTAGATATTACAGAACGCGAGAGAATAAGCATCCTCATAGGTTCGAGAAAAAGAAATTATCCGCTACCCTCCGAACCGTTCGTTTAATTCAATATCACGTTCAAGAGGATCGATTGATCACGAGCGTATCCTTACTTCGTAAACAACGGCATCCCTTTTATCCTTTCCTCTAGGATATTTTTTGTTTATTTTTAAGAGCCGAAAGTGAGGGTCGTGTTTTTTTCCTTTCCCTTTTGCTGTTTCGCTGAAACAACACTTCGATCCCTACCGCGTAGGTACGATTCTCACGACACCGCGACGAAATGCTTATTTCGATAGCGTGTGGGATTCGTTATCTGAGTTTCACTTTAGGTCACTGCACGAAGTCTCGTCCCGATCCTTTCCCCAGGTGAGGCCGGCTATTATTAACTTTTTTCGATAATTGATTTCGCAAAAACTTTCTTGGGGAGCCACAGCTCACTTCCTATTTTGTCTAGCCACGGAAGGCGCCATCTGTTTTCTCCTTTTCAATTTTAACTATGTCGTTACTAGAAGGGTGTATTTTTCAAAATGCGATCGAGTTCATTAAATCCTTCGAAGCCCATTTCATTTTCATTCGCGGTAACTATGAATCCTATGGATTGTTTGACTCCCTCTAGACCGCAGATAATTTATTCAAAATTTAACGTGAGATTTCCCTGTTACCTATCACTTTCAAGTGTTTCTGTGGCAAAGTGTTGGTTCTCTTCAGCAGACGAAAGCCATTTATGCAGTTTCGTAAGACTTTTTCCTGCGTCCCGCACCTTATTCCTGCCACAACCACGCCACGCATAGTTCAAAGAAGTAGAGGATGTTATTTTTTACCTCGGCATCCATAAGTACTGTATAAACGCGGGTAATTTGACTTTTAACGCAAGCGGACCTGACTGCGAGATATAATACCCGCACCCCCAACCTCTTGCGCACGCAGATGGCGAACGTTACGTGCCGCACTTCTCGCGAGCTTTAAAGTCTGAATGGTCCCGACGCCAACGTCTCCGGGGAAAAAAGGTGCCGTCGATTCTCGACTGTAGCAAGAGTAGGAGATGGTAAAGGCGAGAAGGAGGGGCGGGGGGGTTGGAGGAGAGGGGGAGAGGAAAGGGAGACGGCGCGGAGGATGAGATACGACAGGGAGGAGGTAGACGGGTGTCCGCGGATGTCGTTGGATATCCTCCGGGTTGGTATGCGGGAGGGGGGGGCGACGGTGGGCGTCGGATGGGGGGAGGAGGGGAGTTTGGAAAAGGGCGCGTGTTCTGGGGAGGGCGGGAGAGACGCGGAAGGACGTCGTGGCAGAAGAGGGAAGGGACATCCTGAAGCGCGAGAAGGGACTCTGCTTGGGCAGTTTCCCGATATCTCCTCCGTCCGGAATCAATGCCTCATTACGCTGCAAGAGGGCGCGCGCGTCGCAGAGGAGGAAACGGCAGGCCCATTTGCATGCGAGGGTACGCAGCCGTAGGAACAATAGCGGCCCACTCGCTCCGCCAGTGTAAAAACCAGACTCCTTTTTACCCGCCAGGGGAGAAAACATTTCTGAGCGGCCGTTCCCAACGTCTGCCAGATAGAGAGAGAGAGAGAGAGAAAGCGGGGAAGGGGATGCCTTGGTGAGACAAAGGGTTCCTCCGAATCTGGCCAAATTGTTTCCGCCGAGAATCAAACCGCGGTGCTAGTGGGAGGACTCTGTGTGTGCCTCTCTCTTCTCACTCTCTCTCTTATAAATCCCTCTTTCTCTCCATCTCCCTTTTTTTGAGGGGACTCCGATACAAGAAGCAACTCCGTGAGCGGGGACCATTGTCGAAGTCTCCGTTTTATGAAGGCTCGATTGGTATTTTTAAAGTCTCGCAAGGCGCTCGAGGGCCACGAGCGACCTCGCTTCATTTTGCATCATCTTCAAATGTCGATGAAAGAGAAGGGCTCCTAATGAGAGGCAGAAAGCGGGGAATACACGCCCAAGGAAAGATGCGTTGGGGGCTGAAGGGGAGTGAGTGAGTGAGAGAGAGAGAGAGAGAGAGACGTGCATTCCGAAGGATGCCCATTTAGCCCCTCGGGGGAGGGAAGGGGGAAACTAACATTTGGCGCGCTGAGAATATTTCCTCCGATAGATATCTGCGCGATAACAACTTCGCTAAATCAATACAGACGTAAACTCGATACCATGTTTCGCCTCGAGATTTGTTAAGCAGAAAGGGAGGGTGAGGGGGGAGCAGAGAGTAAGGGATGGGGTAGGATTTGGAGTTATTTTTTTAAGAAAAAGTTTTCGGAGGGAAAAAAACCTTAATGTCGCACGGCGGCCTATTTTACTGTTAAACGAGAGATAGTAGGCGTTAGCGCAAATTGCGAATTTTTGTTATTTTTCGCCACTTCTTTTCTGAAAAAATCGCTAATATATTCGGTTCGTCCGTCCGTCTGTCCGCGTAAAAAATAACTCAAAAATGATGTGTGTTACAAACGCTAAAATTCTAGGATAGATAGTTCCATATTAGGGTTAAATGTAAGAATGGACCTTCTGGTCTAAATTTCGCCCGAATAAAGACGATTATCTATCTATCTATCTATCTATCTATTAGAGCTACATATGATAAAAATTGGGTGGATCCGGAATCAGTAGCTAGAGAGTAAATGGTGGGTACAAAGATAAATTGCTAATAACTCAAAAAGTATTTTTTCTAGCAAGATAATTTTTAATGATGTTATTGTTGCTGTAGATTGGAATGAGCATCTAAAAACTGAAGGGCACATGTTAGAAGAACTCCTTGAAACCAGATTTGGATTGGATATGTTATCTCCAAAAGAACCAACTACAGTGCAACCTCTATAATCCGAACCCACGTTAATCCGAACTTCCAGTAATTCGAACTGTTTCTCAACATCAGGTGTAAAGTGTCGGGTAAGCGAAGCGAGCGTCGTAAAGTAAAATTTTAAGCTTTTATTTTGTAACAAAGTCTGGCACAGATGTCCACTATTAACGCCTCTTGCGGCTGAATGGACGATTCTTTTGAAACATTGTTTTAAGCGGAATGAGCGATATCGACACGGCCGGCCGTGCCGATATTGCTCATTCCTACTGCCGCGGCTCAGTTTGGAGTACAATTTTCCCGTCCATTAACGCGGGTCTCTCACAGTCATTCTAGTGAACTCTAAATAGAATAATTGGTGTTTGATTGACATAAATTAAATACATAATATTTTTTCCTCGTTATTTTACATTAATCCAGTAATCTGAACACCTCTATAATCCGAACAATTAGTTCGGATTATAGAGGTTGCACTGTACTGACATCAATACAAAAGTTTATGCAATTTTCAGAAAAATTCCTTCTTACAATGCACCAAGTTTAACCAATGAATCTGTTTCAATCAATTTCTTGATTAATCGAATAAACTTTATGAATTTCTCTGAACTCGACGCAAAAAAATGCCTTCCATAATCTCTCATTTGAGGTTTTACTTTGGGTAAATTAATCATAAACGCAGAAAAATGACTCTTGTAACTTCCGCAAAAACTTTTGTTAAAACCGCGAACGATAATAAACTAATAATTTATCGAACTGCTGCAATTACGTTGTCACCTGATGATCCTAGCCGTAGCAAAACCGATCGTCTTTTTAATGAAAACTTTTTGTGGAAGATAAAGTTATTATTTCTGTGATTATGATTAGTAAATTCAACAAAGTTGGCCGTGAGTTTATTAATGTGATTTACGGAATTTATTTTTAAAATTTAAAATGCTTGGTAGTGCCATTTGTTGTTTTAAATTAGCAATCGGTTTCGCAGCGATGCAGTATTGTCCGTGGAAAATTTAAAAATAATAACCCGGTATTTATCTGATGATTCTGTAACACAGCGAAACCGATCGTAAATTTAATAAAAATAGCGGTTCCCAAAAATTCTTTTAATTTTCAAATGCCTGCCACGAAAATGGCACGAAGTCTCAATTGCATCGACGAAACTATGTAAGCTAAACGAGGTGTAATTCGTTTTGCGATATATTGATCAGTTATCGATTTGATAGAGATTTCAACATCATACCTATAACTTAAAAGCGCATTCCTTGTTGGTGATGAGCATTTCCACGAAAAAACAGCAAGCAAATAATTGCTAAGATAACCTTCGATGGCCCGCAAAACAATACACTTTGAAAGCGGGCGACCAGACTAACTCCTCTTTGTTCCTATAGAATCGAATAAAAATAACGAAAAAACGACTAATAAAAACACTTATCCGAGGAAAATGATGCTTTTCAGTTGTCCTTCCGCAGAGGTGGAAAAAACAACGTTATCGAATTGATTCCGGGAAGAGTTATCTTTCAAATCCGCATCCATGGAAATGTTTACGGCATTATATACAAAAGGCGAATGTCCGAACTCGCGTCAGAACGATATTTTTAATACCGCCAACGCACCAGATTTCCTGCACAAAGATCCGGGTTTTTTTCCCTCGCCCTTTTATACACGCGCGAGGCAAAATACGCATCGAGCACCCGTCGAAATAGACGCGACTTTTCCACGTGAAATTATGCGCGCCCAAGAAAAATTTCGAAATAACCTATCGGTCACGTTAAGGTCGACATTTCTCGATATTTTCACGTGGCTTTGCCGAAACAAAAGCAGCCTTTCCGCCGGGAATAGATTTATAAAAAACACATCCTATTCCCTTCAGCCATAAGGTTCGTTCGTATGAAAAGAATCGCGCACCGCGCTTGTTATTTTTTCAGACTGCAAGCCACGAGCTGTCTCTCTCTCTCTCTCCGTCGAAACTATTTCCAGCTTGATAAAAAAATTGGCCGAGAATTGATCGGAGTCGGACGCCGAACGGTGTATCGCACGGACGTCAAAACGACGATTATTTTCGACGTTCCGAGAAGAGGATGATGGCGCAAACGAATGCGGTTGGGAAAGCATAGGCGAATTTCTTCCGAGGATGGGCGTAAGAGTAGTCTGAAACGCGATTCGTTGTTTAGCCGAGCTCGGCAATTTACGGATGCGGCTAAAAACCTCGGGGAATATTTTTCCCTCAAAATCTCTCGTAATCGCTTCGTTTCTCTAATTTCAATTCTCCTCGACTACCGTCAGGAAAGAATTTCGGATCCGACAGATGTTTGTCTCGTTTTCTTCGGCGAAGAAATTCACTTTCTAAAAAAATTAAACGTCGCTATTATTCACGAGAGGAGTTTTAACATTTTATGATGGCCGTGCGCGATTCGTCGACTTGGGTGTAAATAGTTGAAAAGCGATATTAGCTAGCGTGAACCATTACGGAACTATGTCATTCATATCAAAATATCACTTGATCCAACTGATGGGTTCACTCTGCATTCTTCAAACATGTTTAGGTCTATGTATGTAAATCAAAACGCAAATGACTAGTAATAAAACTTGAAGGAATGACAACCATGCACGTACCCAGCAATTTACTTCGGGGGGGGGGGGGGAGTCCGAGGCCGAAAATTTTCCAGCAATTGATTAAATAAAACTCCTATTCAAATAATGTCAACTTTTATAACGTTTTTAGTTCTCATAACGCAGCAAGTGGCAGCGTAGCAAGTTTGTAGCGTGGTTATTGCAGATTCCACAAATGTCTGTACACCGAGGTGGGGGTCCGAATCCCCCCCTGGGTACGCCCTTGTTTAAAACCACGGAATAAATGTTCCATTTAGCAAAAACGATCAATTACTCGCTCACGATTTTCCGGAAATCATAGCCATCCCCCTCCCCCTCCAAAAAACAACATTATTACACACACTCCCGTACGCTATTATTGATACCCAGATCATCTTGTAACTCGATCAAACCTAAGACCAACCGGTAATAAAGAAAACTTTTCCGCCATTATCGGGGCGTAAGGTAAGAGATCCCTGCTGTATCAATGAATCATTAGAGGAATCGAGAATCTACGTAGATGTGAAACATGAGTGGGATTTGCCCTCTCGATCAGTCTCATCAAGCCAATTAGGAATCGGCGATATGGATGTGATGCGGCCTTCCTGGTGACCTCCGTTGTCGACTTCCAGGGTCCGGCAAAAGAGGGAGGGAGAAAAGGGGAGGGATAAAATGAGGACGGAGAAAAGAGGAGGGAGTGGGAACTCGTCGAAGGAAAGATGATCGAAGGGAAAAAGAGAGCCGAGCCCCTCCTTTAAGGGGCCGCAATCATAAAAGAAAACAAAGGGAATCTCTTTATTTTTACTCGGAATACAACAACGTCTCAAGACAAAAGAGTAAATAATCTTTCTATTCTCTTTGAGTTTGTGGGAATTTCAGTTACGTGTCTAACCGGAAGGAGGTTTCGTGCGGCAGAAATGTGAGCGCTCGCGGAAATTACCGCCAACTCGCAAAAGGAATTGGGGGAGGAAAAGGGCACGTGCAAAACGCAAGGTTGGCTACGAGTGTGTGTGTACATAAGTTTCCATGGAAACCAGCCAATGAGCTCACTCGGCAGTAAAACCGCATCGACATGAAATTCAAAAGAGGCAAAGTGTAAATGCTTGTGTAAACGAACTCAAAAGGACGCTCTATGACAATTGTTTTCTAGATCGTAACATGAACCAACGTCAATACGAGCCTCATAAAAAATACAAAAACCCTAATCCTCTTAATTTGAGGCGCGTAATTTTATAGATTACTTAAATAAATAAACAAATACGAACATTTGCATCCGACTCGGCGATCTTAAAAGTAAAATAGTAGCCACTAAGCAACTAAATCAAATTGTTAAATCTATTGACAAGCGTACGAAATTATGTAAACTGTCGCGGGATTTTACGAATACTCCACGTGCTCTAAAGTGTATCCAATAAATTCGAGTTTGCCTTTTATGAAATAGCAGTTGATCTTCGGTAAATTATGCAATGAGAAAATAATAAACACCAATAATTAGTTTTAACGCCGATATTCACGCGCAATTTCCCAATAATTATCACATTCACGATATCGCACCGACATAAACTTTCCACTTTTTGTCTTTACTTCGGTCCGATTTCAACTTTCTCGTCCTCGACTAAACGATGAAGAACGAGACAAGCGTAACGTACATCTCATGTTGTTCGAAATACTTTCTTCAATGGAATAGTTTGAAGCGTTTAAAAGCGAATTGCGCAGTCTCCAACTTTCGAGACAAAATAATTGTTTCGTCATTAGTAAGTTTTAATAGAGGCGCGATCATCTTAAGTAAACCTTTCATCTGAAAATCTGTTAGAACGGCGGCTCGTTTTTGGCTGCGCATTATTATCGAATTACCTGTTTTATCGCGTCCTAAACAGCATTACTTTTAACGTTATGCAGTAACACGCCTTTTAGAAATAAACTTTCCCGACTTCCCCGATGATTGAATAGGTGTTGAATAATCTCTCATAAATTGAACGTTAATTTTTTTAAATAAAATGAAAGATAATGCTTATCCGATTACACAACCACGACACATAAGCGACGTTCTTCCCAAATGAGACGGGTCAATTAGAAAATTAAATTAGCAGAATAGATAAAAGTGAGACAATTAGTTCCATTCGTCGTGTTAAGTAAATTGAAATCCATTTATCGAAATAAAGCGGGTAATCCACTCCAACGCAACTTTTAAATTTAGCAATGAATGGACCGCAGACATGATAAAAAAATCAAACGATCTGGCTGCAAAAGCATCGCATATTCAATATAGTTTAGGAAAAACGTAATAAATTTTTAAGTTAAAATTTAATCGTCGTCCGTTAATCCAGCAAAAGAAAATAAAAAAAAATAAATTCTGTCCGCGGGGGAGGGTAAATATTCATTTCGTAAAAAGAGCGGGGTTCGCAGAATTGATATCAATTCAATTCTGGTAGCATCGGATCATTTGACGAACCGCAGAGTCCGTCACGTTCTTTTTTTCATCCCGTAATATAATCCGAAAATATTAAAACTCTTTTATAGGATCAACGTCGAGTAGGGCTTTCCAATCAGATTGGAAATTTTGCTAAACAAGTACGCATCGATAGCACTCGTGACCGCCGGCGTAGGAGTATCCGGAGACAAGAAAGAGATTAACCGCGATGCGCCCCGTCGCTCTCGCGTCCCCACAAACAAACATAACGCTCGGTTTCCAATCCCTCCCTTACGTATCTCTTCATTTCGACGCAATTAATGTCGAACGATACTAATAACCCCGACTCGTGACGTTATATTAAATTGTTCCCGACGAAATGCCTCCCGGGCTTTCATTTTTTCATCGAACCGTTTCGACGCGCGCATTCCTCCCGCGGGTGTACGCAGGGTGAGGAGAAAACATCGTAAAAGAATACCGCCGACCGCGTCAAATACGCGAGGAACGACCGCTGAATTTTCCGAAACCGCAAAGTGAAATTCGCAGATATTACATCGCGGGAGGGATTGTCTTTTTCCCACCATACCGTCTGCCGAACAAATACACAGCGTTGCGTGCCCGCGCACGCACGCACGCACGCGTCGGATCGGTATGGGAGAAATCCGATGACCTGGACGGTCGGAAAGCTGTTTTGCCCACAAGGGGATGCGATGGAAAAACAGAGGGGCACGCTCTTTCTTTCTCTTTCTCTCTCTCTCACTCCATTCAATGTGAGAGGTACGAAGCGGATTCATCGAGAGAGAGGATGAAAGGGTGGAATCAGAACACATATTCTCCAAAGAGCTGTGAGCAGTGAAAGCCACGAGGGCGTCGGACCGTGCATGACTTTTATCCGTTGAACCTGAAGATGAATGGGACTCGGAAAAAGATTACGTGAGGTGTAAAATCTGATAGAACTATAACCCCAAAAATAACAGGCATGACCAACCCACGTTCGGTTCCACTGAACTGATTCATTTTGCAAAGGAAGAGTTTCAATGACAAAAAAACTCGTGGGGGAGGGGAGGATATGGAATTTTTTTTAATTACATCAAACTATCCACCATACCATATATAATAGCGCTATTAACTAACACGGGTCTGACAAAGTAAATTACTCTTTGTTCTCAAGTTGTGCGTACTCGGGGGATATCTCGCGCGGTATGACCCATAATGATTTTTTTATTATATATATTTTTTACTCCTCTTTTGGATATACATCGAATTGGGGCTCGCCTTTTTTGTGGGACTAAAGCGCTGAAATAAAACGAGTTTTTTGGGATGTGTCGACTTCGAAAATTCGCCCAAAATATTGAAAATGAACTTTTACAAATCTGAAGTTTTCAAAGCGAATTATCTAGAATATCCATTTTAGCGAGTTAATTAAGATATTTTGAAAGTTCCGCCTATTTGTGCCGAAGCACCTGTCATAAAAATGGCTTCTGTCTTTAAACAAACCAATAATTACCAAGAGAAGCGAAATTGAAATATGGGCGATTTGATTGCATTTTCGAATGACTACGACTGCATCCATCTGTCATAACCAACATATCTCTAAACCGCAAAGATTATTCATGAAAATTATGAGGATGCAGATTTAAAAGTATATTTGCAATGGAGGCTTTTTTATTCTCCTCTAATCACCAGGTACCATACCAACGTTTCTTTACCCTTACCACAGCAACTTTTAGTACATATTTAGAGTCTGATTTTAAGTTCCTCCAGTCGAGCCGTACTAAAATCGCGTCAGACGGCCATTACTGGGAAATACGCTTCCAGGAGTGGGAATTTACCATCAAAACGTACATATACCATTCCAAAGGTAACAAAGGAAGTAAGACCATGTAGATGCTTGGGGGTAGCGTCATTAAGATAGGCCAAATAATTTCCATTTCGAACGATACTGAGAAGTTGAGAGGGAGTTCCCCAAAACTTTTCAAGTTTTGGATTCGAAAGGAGGGAGAAAGAGAGGAGGAGGGAAGACTGGAGGAAGTAAATGGGAGAAGCGAAAGAGAAGGGACTTAAGAAGAGGTTGGAGGGACGGGGAGAGTAGAGTAGGGATGCACATGGCCTCGGGACCCGAAATCTTCAAATTCCCTCCCAAAATACGCAACCCAAAAACATGAGATAACCTCCAGAATGGTTCCTGCCACCTCCTGGAGATTCCAGCCACCTCTACGGAGGATTCGTTGGTGCTCCACTGACTTTACCTGCCCTCTGTCTGCTGGCTCGGGAAGCTGGAGAGCAGAGTATGCGGCCCACCCTTCTAGCCCAACATCGCCACGAGGCTTCCCCAACCCTGGCAGCTCACTCGCACCCCCTCTGGCCAGCAATCAATAGCGTAGGGAGTGGGGGGAGAACGGTAGAGACAAGCACGAGGGTGGACTGGCGTTGTAGGGCAGAGGGGGGAGAAGGGGGGCAGAGTAGGAGGCCGAGCGGGGCGGGGGGAGAGGAAGGATAGGGAAGTGGAGGACACGGGGAAAAGTGTACAGCGTAGGACACTCGGAGAGTGGTGTCCATGAGGACGCGGAGAGAGAGCCGACGAGGAGAGAGATAAAAAGAAGGAAGACGGGGGAATGGGGGGATGGAGAGATTAGAAGAGAACGCATTAAAAGGTTCGGGAAAAGGAGAAAATACGAGAGAAGAGATTAACAAGATGGAGAAAGATAAGGAGACAGGTGAAAAGGGGAGAAGTGAAGAGAAATGAAAGGAATGACGGGTTGAGGCGGAGTGGAGAAAGTAAGGGTGAACGAATGGGAAGTGATAGAGAAAGTGATAGAATGGAGAGGGAGAGAGAGAAAGAAGAGATAAAGAGGAAAATGGGAGAGAGAGGGAGGGAAAAGTAGGGAGTGGGAGGAGGGAAGGAGAGACGGAGAAAGGAATGGAAGGAAAGAGGGATGGAGGGAAAGAGGAAATCAGGAGAGAGAGGGGGGCAGAGAGAGAGAGGGATGCAGAGGGAGAGGCAGAGGGAGAGAGAGAAGGCAGAGAGAGGCAGATAGAGAGTGGGAGGCAGAGAGAGAAAGAGGGAGGCAGAGAGAGAAAGAGGGAGGCAGAGAGAGAGGGAGGCAGAGAGAGAGGCAAAGAGAGAGGCAGAGAGAGATGGAGGCAGAGAGAGAGAGAGGGAGGCAGAGAGAGAGAGAGGGAGGCAGAGAGAGAGAGAGGGAGGCAGAGAGAGAGAGAGAGGGAGGCAGAGAGAGAGAGAGGGAGGCAGAGAGAGAGAGAGGGAGGCAGAGAGAGAGAGAGGGAGGCAGAGAGAGAGGGAGGCAGAGAGAGAGAGGGAGGCAGAGAGAGAGGGAGGCAGAGAGAGAGAGGGAGGCAGAGTGAGAGAGGGAGGCAGAGAGAGAGGGAGGCAGAGAAAGAGAGGGAGGCAGAAAGAGGGAGGCAGAGAGAGAGAGGCAGAGAGAGGGAGGCAGAGAGAGGGAGGCAGAGAGAGGGAGGCAGAGGGAGGCAGAGAGAGAGAGAGAGAGGCAGAGAGAGGGAGGCAGAGGGAGGCAGAGAGAGAGGGAGAGAGGCAGAGAGAGAGGGAGGCAGAGGGAGGCAGAGAGAGAGGGAGAGAGGCAGAGAGAGAGGGAGGCAGAGAGAGAGGAAGGCAGAGAGAGAGGGAGGCAGAGAGAGGGAGGCAGAGAGAGGGAGGTAATGAGAAAGAGGGAAAAAGAGAGAGAAAGGGAAAGTGATAGAGGAGCTAGAGGAGAGATGAAGGAGAAAAGGGCGAGAGATAGAGTGAAGAGAATGATTGAAAGAGGAAGAGAGAGGAGGTAGTGGGAGGAGAGGGAAGGTGGGAGAGAGGGAAGGTGGGAGAGAGGGAAGGTGGGAGAGAGGGAAGGTGGGAGAGAGGGAAGGTGGGAGAGAGGGAAGGTGGGAGAGAGGGAGGGTGGTAGAGAGGGAGGGTGGTAGAGAGGGAGGGAGGGTGGGAGAGAGAGAGAGAGGGAGGGTGGGAGAGAGGGAAGGTGGGAGAGAGGGAAGGTGGGAGAGATAAAGGTGGGAGAGAGGGAAGGTGGGAGAGAGGGAAGGTGGGAGAGAGGGAAGGTGGGAGAGAGGGAAGATGGGAGAGAGGGAGGATGGGAGAGAGAGACGGAGGGTGGGGGGGAGAGAGGGAGGGTGGGAGAGAGAGGGGAGGGAGGGTGGGAGAGAGGGAAGGTGGGAGAGAGAGACGGAGGGTGGGAGAGAGAGAGAGTGGGAGAGAGAGGGAGGGTGGGAGAGAGGGAAGGTGGGAGAGAGGGAAGGTGGAAGAGAGGGAAGGTGGGAGAGAGGGAAGGTGGGAGAGAGGGAAGGTGGGAGAGAGGGAAGGTGGGAGAGAGGGAAGGTGGGAGAGAGGGAGGGTGGGAGAGAGAGAGGGAAGGTGGGAGAGAGGGAGGGTGGAAGAGAGAGACGGAGGGTGGGGGGGAGAGAGGGAGGGTGGGAGAGAGAGGGGAGGGAGGGTGGGAGAGAGGGAAGGTGGGAGAGAGGGAAGGTGGGAGAGAGGGAAGGTGGGAGAGAGGGAAGGTGGGAGAGAGGGAAGGTGGGAGAGAGGGAAGGTGGGAGAGAGGGAGGGTGGTAGAGAGGGAGGGTGGTAGAGAGGGAGGGAGGGTGGGAGAGAGAGAGAGGGAGGGTGGGAGAGAGAGAGGGAGGGTGGGAGAGAGAGGGAGGGTGGGAGAGAGAGGGAAGGTGGGAGAGAGGGAAGGTGGGAGAGAGGGAAGGTGGGAGAGAGGGAAGGTGGGAGAGAGGGAAGGTGGGAGAGAGGGAAGGTGGGAGAGAGGGAAGGTGGGAGAGAGGGAGGATGGGAGAGAGAGACGGAGGGTGGGGGGGGAGAGAGGGAGGGTGGGAGAGAGAGGGGAGGGAGGGTGGGAGAGAGGGAAGGTGGGAGAGAGAGACGGAGGGTGGGAGAGAGAGAGAGTGGGAGAGAGAGGGAGGGTGGGAGAGAGGGAGGGTGGGAGAGAGGGAGGGTGGGAGAGAGGGAGGGTGGGAGAGAGGGAAGGTGGGAGAGAGGGAAGGTGGGAGAGAGGGAGGGTGGGAGAGAGAGAGGGAGGGTGGGAGAGAGAGAGGGAGGATGGGAGAGAGAGGGAAGGTGGGAGAGAGGGAAGGTGGAGAGAGAGGGAAGGTGGGAGAGAGGGAAGGTGGGAGAGAGGGAAGGTGGGAGAGAGGGAAGGTGGGAGAGAGGGAAGGTGGGAGAGAGGGAAGGTGGGAGAGAGGGAAGGTGGGAGAGAGGGAAGGTGGGAGAGAGGGAAGGTGTGAGAGAGAGGGTGGGAGACAGAGAGGGAGTTTGGGAAGAGAGAGGGAGCGTGGGAAGAGAGAGGGAGCGTGGGAGGGGAGAGGGAGCGTGGGAGAGAGGGAGTGTGAGAGGAGATAGAGAGGGAGAGAGGGAAAAGATGGAGGGAGGCTAGGAAGGAAGAGAGGAAAGGAGAGGTGTAGAGATGATGGGAGAGAGGCGGAGAGAGGGATAAGAAAGAACGAAAGAGTGAGAATGAAAGTTTGGTAGAGTGATGTATAGGAATGTAAGGAATAGTGGGGCAGTGCGAAAGGGAGAGAGTAAAGAGGGGGCTTAAGAGAGTTGTCTAAAGAGTGAGAAATAGGGCGAGTGGTAGAGATGGTGCTCGAGGAAGAGGAAAGAGAGAGAAAAATAGAGATATGTGCGGGTGAATCGTTTGCAGGAGTTGGGAAAATCCGCCGGGAGTAAGTCCGAGCAATACAAACAGAGAGAAACAGAAAAAAGGGGATAATTATGAGTTTTCGAAGGAGAGGAGAAAGAGAGGGGTGGAAGGATGGGGAATTGGGGGAGGGAGAGCTGATGGCGGAAAGTCACGGAAATAGGGGAAAGGGGTTGCGTGGATAAAGGAGTAAAGGAGAGGGGCGTGAGGGTTGCATGAGGACAGCGTTGAAAGGGAAGGAAGGGCGGAGGGAAAAGGACGTAGAGACTAAGAGAACAATGCGTAAAAATTGGCGATACAAAATGAAATGCAATACTAAATGGAAGAGGGAAGTGGCGTTAAAATCGGTTGAGAAAGAGTACCGAGTTAAAATTTGTAAAAGACGTGGGAAAGCAAAGGGTAAAACTAAATAAAAAATGGGAACAAACCTTTAAGGACAGAGAGAGAGAGCGATAAAGATGAAATATATGGAAGAGGCGGAGAGAAAGAGGGGAGAAAGACGATAAATGTCACGAAAGCGATAAACATGATGGACATAAATGCGAAGGTGATGAATGCGATGAAGGATACGAATACGATGAAAATGAACGCGATTAAGGTGACGAAGGTGAGGCGAGAGATAGAAGTATTGCCTTGGAATGAATGAAAGTGGAGATAGAGTGAGAGAGAAGACCATAAAATATAACAGGTAAGAATGAGATAAAGGAGAGAGATGGGCGGGAGAATGACCAAAAGAATAACAACAGAGGAAACGTGCGGAGAGAGAGGTAATTAAGGAGAAAATTAAGGAGAAAATTAAGAAGGAAATAGGTACGAAGAAATAGCGAGAAGGGTAAATAAAGGTGAAGTAGGAAAGTAAATTAAGCATAAAATTAATAGAAAAGAGGTGAGGTACGTAAATAAGGGTTTGGGGAAGGAGTCAAATTAAACTTAGGGGTATGAATATTAAAATACATAGGGTGAATACCAAAGCCCTCGGGTAAGAATAAAGACAATATACATAAATTGTAACTAGACGAAACTAAATGGCAAAAGTAACGGATAGTTATGAATAGACAGGGGAAGGAATTGAATGGAAAAACAGAGAAATAGCAAACGATCTAGGGAATAATGAAGATGGGTTGGGGAAGATTGATCAAAACCAAACAATTTAACACAATTTTGACTAAGAAATAACAGTATATTTTCTAAAACGGTAGACTCCAAATAAAATTGAAAAATTATGAAAACAATTTTTTTTTAATTTACAAAGGTATGCCATACTTTTTTTCAGACCGTTGAATATAAAATATACTTACAATGTTTGGAAATTTTTTTGTCATAATGATGGCTCTAAAAAGAGGATCCATGATTTATGTAGGAATTAAATTTACATTGTTAAGCTTAAATCTTAATATATGATTCTAAAATATATTTTAAATGAGAACATGAATAATTATAATTTTAACCCCACCGTAGCAATTGAAAATATGAATCGTTCTTACGCAAAATAAATTATTAGTTTTAATTGATTGCTATTGGATCGTAAAATTGAATAGGTATGAATGATGGTGGTGAGGTCATATAAATTCAAACTGCGGAGCAAATGGCCAATAAAAAGTGTAATAAGATTAATTAAGTACATGATTCGAAATTTTAAATTTTATTTAGATAATTCACTTTCGAATCAAGATCGGTAATGAGAAAATGCTCGACATACTGTAATTCATTGAAAACATTTCAGTGGATTTGGACGTTTAACTCTCGGCAGGAACATTGGTTAGCTTTTGGTTGGGGTTTTAGGCGCATTATGGAAGGGAAAATACGTAGCGAGAGGAGAAGGAGGGTTTGAAACATAGTGTGACTGATAAAGGAGCACTTGCGTGATGAAGGGAAAGAGGTAGGGGTGCGTGGGAGGCAGTCAAACGAGAAAAGCGTGTGGTATGAATGTGACACGAAGGTGAGAAAGTTGGAAGCATGTAATGAAGAGGAAAATGAATGGAGCGAGGCGAAATGGGAGGAAATGTTTCAAGAAAAGAATGGAAAATGCGAAAAAGTGTCAGAAAGAAGAAAGGAGAATTCAAAGACAAGAATTTTAAAAAACCGTGGACAGGAACAACAACAAAAAACAATGCCATGAAGAAATTGAGTTCTAAATATAGAGAAAGCTTTCAAAGGGTTAGAACAAACTAAAAACTATAAATTTAACACAAGTAAACAATCTTGCGGGAAATCGCACCAAAAAATAAAATACAAGAGAACCCGTTCTGACGTTAAGGGACAAAAACATAAATCAAGACTGCCGCGTTCCCTTGCATGCGAACCGAATTACTTGTTTTTCACGCGGCAAAAAATAGACTAACATAAAAACGAAAACCGTTTCTACGTCTTACGGCTACCGAACGCCCAATTTCCGCGATCTTTTTCTCCGCCAGCCGTGAGACAAAAACAGACGATTTGACGCCGGTTTCTGTTATTCGATTTTCATCGGCGGGAAATCGAAAAAAAGTGGTTCCGATTTTTGTCGAGGACGGAGGTGTTTGAGAGGATCGAATCTCTATATATAGAGAGCGCGAGAGGAAAGGTGGCTGGGGAGAGAGGATGGAAAGTGAAAGGGGTTGCGAAAGCGAGTTCCGGAGGGCGTTGGGGAAGATGGTCGGAGAGAGAGAATTCTTCCGCTTCTAGAAAGAGCTAGAATCTATTCCCGCCGCCGCCCACGTGAGGCGACCCGACCGCCGAGCGATTTGAAGTCCCGCTTTTATCGACTCGCGCACGTGGCCGTAAGGGATTCCCCAGCGTCCGCGTGGCCCGATATAAACACAAAAACCACATGGCCCGCCTCTTCCCGCGGCACGCGCTTCCCCCGCCCCCTCCTCCAAAAGTAAAAAAAATTACGCTCCACGCGTTGTCGTAACAAGGGGATTCAAATTGCTCGCGAAAAATTTTGATGCACGGAACCACGACCTGATGGGAGCGAAAAATAAAAATTCATGGAAGGGGATTGTTTCTTTTTTAATTAACGCGGGGATTGAAAAGAGAAAAGAAATGGGATGGGCCCAAACACGTGATGAAAGTGGGTGAATGCAGGGTGAAACAAAAAATCAAGCAATTCTTTCGAGGAGCCGTGACCCGTGTCAAAATAAAAACAAAATTAATAAAATATTTCGAAAAATTTTGGTCTTTTTCTGTGCTCAAAAGGGTCCACGGTTTTCACCCACCTGCTAGTCTGAGGGCCGACATCCTCTGGAACTCGGGTTCCTGGAGCCATTTCCACATGCGGCGGAATGTCTCGCGGCCCGACTTGAGCTTGGACCACGGCTTTGGGTTGCGTAGCAGATCGGAGAGAGTGCCCTGTGATCTGCAGAGCACGCGCTGGGCGAAGATCGCCTGAGGGATGCTGTACCTCTTCAGCTCTGCGCTGATTCTCTGAGCGAGCTCTTTCGTGTTTATTTCTTCCACCTCTGCTGCGGCCGCCGCGACGGCGCTGCCAGAGGCCGGGGCCTTAATTGCCACCGGAGTGCTCTGCGGAGGGACTTGCACCTGCTGTTGAGGTGGTGCCGGGGGAGGCTGCGGTGCCTGCTGTTGAGCAGACGTTTGCTGCGGGGGTGTGTGTTGGTGTTGGGGCTGCGGCGGTGGGGGAGGTGGCGGCGGCGGTGCCTGCTGCTGTTGTTGCTGCGACTGCGGAGGCGGTTGCTGCGGCGCCTGAGGCTGCTGCTGTTGTTGCTGTTGGGGTGGTGGATGAGACTGCTGCGGGGGAGGGGCGTGGGTCGGAGGGCCCACGTGTGCGGCGGCGGCTGCCGAGAGAGGGAGGGAGGCAGGGGCCGGAGGCGAAGGCGATGCCACGGCCACCGCGACAGCCTCCCTCGGAGGCGGGAGCGGCGGGCCTGATCCCGCCGCCATGCCGGGGGAGTGGTGCGGGGATACGGCGTGCGGGGCGAGGGACGCTAGACCGTTTAGGGAGGGGAGACCCGCGGCCGCCGCCGCAGCCCCGAATCCTCCGACCATGGTGTTAGGCGGCGAGTGAAGGGAGGCCGACGGCTGGCTGAGGGTCGGGCTCTGCGGCAAGGCCCTCGCGAGGTCGCGCCCCGCATAGGGAGAATCGTATCCCGTGGGCGACATCGACTTCTGCGGTGAGTGAAGCCCGCCGTTTTGGCTGTACGAGCTCTGCGGCGAGAGCGGCGAGTGCTGTTGAGGAATGCCCAAACCTCCGAGGCCGTTGTTGGGTGAAGCGTAATGCGGCGGAGACATTCCCATCGATGGCAATTTATCGTAGCCGTAAGGAGAGTTGACTCCCATGCCGAGCCCAAGATTACCGAGGCCGTTATTCTGCATGACCGTAAAAGAACCAGACACGTTGCCCGCGTGGCCGTAGGCGAACTTGTCTGACATCGTGGATATGGGGGGCAAAGGTTGAAGGGGCGTGAGGGTCGCGTAGGAAGAGCTCGGGCTGAAGCCTGGAGGTGACATCCTTCCGTTTACGGAGGTGAGCGTCTGGTAGGTCGGCTCCGGTTGGAGGGCACGGAAGTCTGAAGCGTCGATCATGCTGGCGACACTCACCGAAATCCCTGAAGTGGGCGACAATTTCCCAGGACTTAGTAGTTCAGAGTCATGAGAATCGTCGTTGGCCGGTACGATGACCGACAGCGGTTGCTCCGATTCGTGCTCCGCGTCGTGGTCCTGCTCGTGGGAGGCTTCGGTCGCCTCTGCTTCCGGTTTGCTGTCACTTGCCAAACTCACCCCCTCTGCGGCGGAAAGATCCTCTTCTTCCTCCTCTTCTTCCTCCTCCTCGTCCTCTTCGTCGGGATCCGGATCGGCGTCGGAGGCGGCGGGCGGTGCTGCTGCTGCTGACGAGACGGCGGTAGAAGTGACGACGACGACGGTCGTCGAGGCAGAGTCCGTAGGCGCCGGCGTCGAAGAAGGCGCCGAGCTAGAGGCAGGCGCGGAGGCGGAGGAAGGGGCAGATGAGACGGCGGCGCAAGGCAGCTGATCCTCCTTGATCTGAATGCCGATGCCCGCCTGCTCCCCGCCGACCGACTCCGCCAACGACTCGTGGGAAGTGGCCACTGACCCGGGGACGGCAGAGCGTGAAATACTCGGGCTGAGCTCGCTCGGCGACATCAGGTCGGCATGCGTAGACGCCGCTGGCGAATCGACCGACTCCCCCGGCAAGGGCTCGCTCAAACTCGCTTGGTCACCGATCTCCCCCATTTTATTCATAACTAATCACTCGGTCCTCTTGGCTAACGTCACTAACAAAGTCTCCAATGTTTATCCCATTCACAAACACCAATATACCACCTTCATTTAGTCCCCACTCAATAATTTAACCGTTGTAAATGTCCCATACACACCATTTTGGGCAGCCTTCGAACGTCCATGTTTGCGAGAAACGGCGACGCGCATCGAATTGCGCACCTATGACTGCCGAGATGGAATAAATGGAGCTGCGCAACTCACGGGTGCTTTGTGTTTGGCACGTGCCTCTCTCATCGCCCGCATGTCGCCATGGAGACCTTTGGGGAAGCAGCTGCCTGTGGCTTACCCTCGCTCGCCTGCTTTACCCCCACCGAGTAAATCCGTGTCCCGCCTCACATGGAAGCACTATATGGTCTTCATTCTGTCTCGACAGTCACCAGCTGCGAGAGCAATGGCTCCCGTTTCGTCGAAGTAGACTGCTATTCTATTGTCTGACATTTCGTGCGTTGAAGAAACACAATGGCCGTGTACGTTCACGCTACACGGCTCGCCCATGACATATTAATATTTTACCACCAATTCCATGAACTGTCATACCCTCATTGCAATTTTTTATCCATATTTTGGGAGTCTAACCGAGAAGCACATGGCAAAGGCATGGATATTGATTCAAGGCAGACGAAATTCCGATAATTTTGATGTCTCCGAATCAATAATAATTACCATGTGGTCTCAGAACAGCGTGGTGCGGGATAGCGCGAGGACTCTACGACGTATCTCTCTATAAGTTTTCTCTTAAAATACAGTTTTTTGGGATTTCGAGTCGGTGGTTGGTGAAAGGACGTTTCCATTGAGACTCAAAATGTCCATCTTCATTGTTTCACGAGTAAGTCAAATATAGCATATCGCAACGGGCGTTTGTGTGGCTAAGAGGCGTGTTTAAGGTGCATTACCGTTATTATATTATCGCAATATGGTTTTATACGAGCGTTTTGTTTATTATTAGCGCTATAATATGTCGTAATGTTTCGCAAAAATCTTCCATATTTAGTTATCAGTGGCGTATTGTGGGGGCGGAAGAAAGCGTTTCAATATACGTAAATTCTACCGTCGTATGTTTTACCTAAAGGGTATTTATTTTCGAGGCGTGCAAATGTGATGATCATGTGATCATAGTGCAATTTAAATGAGAGATGGAGATATCACATAGGTCACGTTGTTCACACGTGAGTGAATCACGCGCTGTGAAATGTATTCGCCATAACGAGAGGATAAGAGACGACTTAAAAGGTGGGAATATTTTATTATTATTATTAATATTATTTCAAGCTACGTATTTGCATGGCGTATTGAAAATTAAGGGATAATTTTTTTAAGGGAGTAATTTTATCTAACGTTTAATCGCCGTGTTGAAAGATTTCACGGATTTTGTCGAGAATAAGCTTGGCGTCTTCCGTGATGTAATGGAAGACTTGGCATCGGTGAATTCGGGTTGGCAGATGAGGTCGCCGCGGTGGCCAACCACGACAACCATCCGTCAGGGCGAAGTGTGGAGAAAACAGCACGTTACCGCCAAAGAGTCGGAGGCGAAGTTAGCATCGCTAATTTCCCACCACGAAGCGGAGATGAGACACCTGAGGGCTGACCAATGGCGTCTTATGGAGTACTTCCGGAAAAGGGGGAGGCCACGGAGGCGGAGGTTTGATGCCGTCGCAAAAGAGGAGGAGGAGGCGGTCGGAGCACCTGTCCTCGAGATTCCGGAATCCCTTCCTTCCCCGGTAATGCCTCAAGAGCTCCGTGATCTGATAGCGGCCGTAGAGTCACTCGAGCCCAACACCAACAAGCGGTGGAATGTGAAGGCGAGTTCTAATAGTGACACCCGACCTGTGAAACCAATTGTGTTTCGCATGTAAACCATATGTTTACGTTTGTGCAAGCTGGGGATGTTTGTTTCTTTGTATTTGCATTTGCCTCGCGGAAATTTCCGCGTTATCTGCGTCACGAGCTGTTTTCTCGAGCGTGAAATGAGGTCGAACGCATTCAGAAGTGATATTTTAAAAGCTGCGTTATGTCCTCTGTATAGTTTTTCTTGATAACGGTAATTGTATACGCTCCGTTTCTTGTTAAGTAGCGTAGCTATAATCACTGTTGATATAAAGCTAGTAAAAAGTTTTTTCTGCCTGGATTATGTATAGATAATGAGGTAATGTTTTGCTTCAGAGATATGAAGTTACCATGGCTAAAAATATAATGAGTCAAGATATTCCAAGGCTTTGTTGAATGAGATGTATTTTTGTTTTACTTGTTAATTAAAACCAAATATATAAATCATCCTTTATTTTTATTTATATTTCCTTATTTAAAGCAAAAAATGAAGTTATTTGCTAAGAAAATATATCTTGCATAAGATTTTGAACTCAAATTGTTTTTAGCGTTAATGCTTATTGCTTACATGATAGAGTATCTCTTAGCTTGAAACTATCTGATGTTTGCCAAATTAAATGCAATTTAAAATTTAAGCACCCAGCACTTAACCATATTGCAAAATTTATATGGAGACGCATATACTTTGTTCTCTGGCTATTTTTCCTTTAATACAAGTATGAATAGTTTTAGTTTTTATATCCTTTCTCCAATTCAAATCAAATAAACAAACTTTTTTGTTAAAGATTTCCCAAATTTTGAAGTACTTTCATATTTTCTAAGTCAAATATCTTTCACAACAGTATGAATAGAAATTATTCTAGAAAGTTAAATGCTATTGTTTTAATTTTTATGAGTGACGCATATTCTTCAATCTGCCATAATTATAACATATTTATTGAAAGTATTAATAGCATAGAGGATTTCTGTCAGATTTTCTATAAAATATAAAAATAAATTTAACCATAACGTCAGAGCTTCCAGATGTTAATTATTGTTCTTTCATGGGTAAAGGAAAAGAAGGACTAATCGTAGATAAAGGGATCATATAGTGTAATCACATTTGTCCGCTGATGCTAAAAAGACATACAACGCCTGGTTAGAGAAATGCTAGGAGGTTTTATAGAGAGGTCGCAAATTGATAATTATATTTCAATGAAATTCACTTTTTAATGCAACTTCTCCTACACAGAAAGGGTAGAAGTATTTGAGGTCTGTTTAGACCGGAAAATTATTACATATTTATAGCGCTGTTTCTAAGATTAAGGATAAAAATATATTATTTGAGAAGATGTTTTGCGCACAGGAATGTTATTACCTGCTTTAAATCGGTAAAATGTGTGAATTTTTCCTCTTTTCAACAATGGAAATGTATAAAAACCATGGCAACGACCTCATTGCTTTTAAAGCGGCCTTTAATGCATCTAATGGGAATTAAAGACCTTTTAATGCTTTTAATGGAAACATATGCCGTCATAACAAATTATAGTAGAACTTCCATAACTCGAATCTTAAGGGAAAGTAAAAATTATTCAAGTTATAGAAAATTAAAAATACGGAAATACATTTTTATATATTTGTATATATACAATGAAACTTCTATAACTCGAATCTCAAGGGAAAGCAAAAATTATTCTAGTTATAGAAAAATCGAGTTACGGAAACATATTTTCTTACTTTTCTTTAAATGAGTTAACATCAAGTTTATTCCCTTAAGCATATTAAGTTAACTTACTCTAATTTTCAATATCACGCATATTATGAAAACGTCATCACCTATATTTTCTTCCGATAATGTGTAAGATTTTACTGTATCCAAAACACTAATTGCGTCACACACTGTGATTGAGGCTACCATAATTAATTAGAATTCTAACGTAATACTGAAATCACAAACACGACGATTAAATCTGGGATATTGATTGTAGTAAGTAGCGAATAGGTTTGTTTTTCTCTAGGAATATCAGGGATCATAATAGGAGAAGCAACCCTGATAGAAGTGACATTAGGGAATGCCTGATGCACTGCACCCCCTCAAAATCCTATGGTGTTACTTTCGATATGGGCTGAAATGCTTGCAGAATATAAGCACCAACTACCTGTAAAATAATAAAATGACAGCAATGTTGTATTCTCTCATTCGTTTTCAGAAATTTTTTAATTAGGATAAGATTTGTAAAAGAGTAGAGAACTAGTTTAAAATATGTATAATTAATTATCAATACTTTGGAGACATTTCAAGAAAATATTGTTTTATTGGATTTCGAATTCTATTAAACAAGTTAAACTGATGACAAATGGGTATCGTAGTAATTTTACATATTTTTAAGAAAGCTATATAAATTAATTTTCGTCACAGGACCTACTTATTGAGTTTTTTATTTATATATTACAACAAAATAGTTTTATATACATAACCAAATGGAAGTTTTTAGAGTGAATAAGCAATTTAGGAGCTATTTTAATTTTAACGACTATTAGGGAGCATATTACAGATTAGTGACTCGTGATGCGGATGATATATCCTTCAAACGCCCTGATTAAACGGCGACTTATTTTAGTCTTATGCAAGAAACTTGAACTGTAGCTTTTCTAAAATCAAAGAGTGTGCTCTGTGTATTAATTTTGATCATATTTTTTCCAATAAAACACAAGAGGGCGAACTTTTTTTACAGGGCAGCATATGTACTTTTATTGGAACGTTAAAATAAATAGAATAATCGCGAAATGCGATTAAGATGCATAAAGTAAACTTGATACTTCAAATAGCCGTACCATGTTGCAAACGTAAAAAGTTCATTCCCCATAAACAAAGATGGTGCCTAAATGCATTTTAATCATAAGACTAAACAACGTAAATAATGATCGGTATATTCATATCTATCGCGTAATAAGGAGGTATATAATTTTGAAAAAAATTCTTAGCATGCAAATAAATCTGGCCTCTACAAACAAGTTAAGAAGCTCTAGGAATTTTTTTATATTAATAATCACACCATAACTCAATGAAGGAAAACACACTTTAATGCACTTGTGTAGGTATTTGTGTTGAATAAAAAGAATCGACTCCGATTTTTCATAGTTCACATTGTAATTACCTCAGAAAAATATTTTGCTTTCATTACCTAATTAGGACTATATTTTGATCCAATTTGTTACTAGCTATTAATATGTGATATAGTGAATATTAATATATATATTTGCCAGCGCTAGATCGTAATGCAATATTCTGTTCAAATTTCATTATTTCGTTGATTTTGCTCCATGTCGTGGTTACCATAAAATTTTAGACGAGGTGAAAACGAAAGTTATCATATAGCCCACAATAACAGATGGAAAAGTGAATGCAGTTTTCCAATTCTAAAGTTTTAAAATGGAAAAATTAAGATAATAGCATATTACATTAAATGAAATTAAATTAAAATCGATTGGACTTAAATTTGTTTGAAAATTGGCATTGCTGATTCATTTTTTGCGTACTTATTAATATATATCATCGGTGATTAATAACATAAAAATCCGCGCATTTAGTCGCACATTCCTTGCATTCTCCACTAAGTGGAAAATTCATGCATGCTTGATGAAAAATTATTTCGAAAATTAATCAGTGTTTAGTAGTCACCTAATTAAACCAATGACAAGTATATACACAATATGCCTTATTTTTACAAATTTTCGGGTAACTCTAGTTGCAAGCGATACAATTTTTTATTACATCAGTGGAGTAGGAATATTTCCCAATTAACCAATATTTTATCCCTATCTCTAGGCTAGTGTTCTTCAAACTTGCTCCGCAGATCCCTTGGGGCTCCGCAAAGTGATTCACGGATTAAAGAAATAATATAAAAAAACGTAATAAAATTATATTATAATATAAAATATTATACTATTGTTAAAACCAACATATTTACTTATCGTATGTACAGTTATATATATTCATAGCAAAGTTAATTTGTTTGGTAGAGAGTCGTAGTTTAAGAGGGTTGTTAAAAGGACTCCGCAGCCTCTCGAAGTTTGAAGACTCTAGGCAGTAGAATTTCAAAATACTTACATTTTTATATTGCTTTTTTTTCTGGCTAACGAAACGCGTAACGTTTACGACAATGTAGGATTTCTTAGAAACTACTCATGCCAAGAATATGATTCTTGCAGCAAACGTTTACAGATTTTACCCAACTGTTTGGCTCCTCTCGAAGTGCATTGATTTGATTCCAAGAGTGTTCTTTCTTTTGAATAGCACGGAATACAGCGCAGGATATTTTGAATTATCATTTTTGCATAAGTTGAGCTAACAAATCGAGGCTTGAACATTTGTACGATCTAAAGAGGGAAGTTTATTTTGTTGATGGGAGAATTAAATGTCTTTCCGCGTTACCTACGCAAAATTGCGTTATAATAAAAAATAGCAGCTTCTTAACTAAGATAAAGTTTAAATAGAATGCTTGCAAATTGTTATCTCATGTCTGCCGGCGTTATAAAGGCTATTTTGGCAATAGAGGCAAGCGAATCGAGCTTCTCTTATACATAAATAGAAATATAGAGAATTTTAATCAAAAGAAACATGAATTTAATGAAATGAGACTCCGAATAGGTCCATCGTTTTAACTAATGCAAGTCGTAAACGGCTAGTCAAATATCTCAACCAGAAAATCTTATGTTTTGCATACTCGCTCCTTTCAATAAATACGTCTGAATTTGAAATAACGTTAAAACTGACGATATTTATAGTTTGGATGCTTCAGCGACCTTTGGGTACGTAAGATTGCGACTAGAGATCGCGCTCCGACGGAACCCGCGAGGAAACTCCGCGTTGAAATTCGAAAGCGACCGATCGTCGTGGTCCCGAGACGCCGAGCCAGTCGCCGCGTTACGATCGCGTTCGCCGCAATTTCCCGATCGCTTAAGGCCTTTTCTCTTACTTTTCCCCAAATTGATTCCTTTTTTAAATTAAAACGCTGGATCGCTCGTTTAATGACGCGTTGTATCATTCGACTAAACCGAAATTAATGTTCATATCTCGCACTTGGAAAACAAATGGTGAGGGGAGAATTTCTTCCTGTTGTGTTGTTCAAAAGTGAGTAGTGGAAATAATTTGTATATTCCTTAGTCTACAAAGAATTATTGTAAAAGGTTTTAAGTAGGTTATTCAAGATAATCGAGTTCAAGGAATAGAAACTATTAATCCAAAACCATGAAATAATATATGTAGGTATTTGTCAACAGGACCTTACAAGATATTAATTATAATTATTATAATTGCTCTCAGCAAAGAACGGGCTATTCTACTAATATATATATATATATATATATATATATATATATATATATATATACACAGGGTGATTCCTAATTGCATACCTTAAATACAAACATCGTGCTCTACACCTACAGGCAAGCAAAAACGTTCATATAAACAAATGGTCGCAACCACTTCGTTAGCGAGATATGGCAACGGGAAGCACGAGGAAAGGAAATTAGACAAATACCGTAGTTGTGGTTCAAATGTTTATTAGTTGTGAAGAAAATGGCATTTGGTCAGTTGCAAACAGTTTACAGAAGATGTTCAAAATGTCCACCATTACAGTCAATACATAACTGAGCCTTTTGCGCCATGGATTCCTGGTACGCTGATAGACCTTAGACATGTTAAGTATTGCCGTCACAGCCGCTTCAATAACATTCCACAGCTCGTCCCATGTATTGCATCTCTGGGCGTAAAGGATGCTCTTCAGATAGCCCCACAGGTAGAAGCCGGCAGGAGTGAGATCGGGCGATCGCGGGGGCCACACTACTGGTCCGTTTCGTCCTATCCATCGACCTGGGTAGTGGCTGTCCAAATACCGCTTGACATCGCGATTAGAATGGTAGGAACCCCATCATGCAGTACCCAAATTTTCTACCGCATTGCCAGTGGTACGTCGTCCAGTATTCGCGGTAATTGCTTCGATATACACTGTAAATAGGAGGCCCCTGATAGTCGAGGCGGTAGCTCATAAGGGCCTAGGAGGTGATCGCCAATTATTCCTGCCCAAACATTTATTGCAAACTGATGTTGGAATCGTCTTTCCCGAATTGGATGCGGGTTTTTATCAGCCCGTGTGTGCTGGTTACGGCTATTCACAATCCCATTCCGTGCTTCATCCATCACCAGGACTTGGCTGAGAAAGTTTAGATGCGCTACATCCTGCTACAGTAACCATTCGCAGGACGCTCTTCGACGCTCATAATCCGGCGGTTGCTGAGCATGAACAAGCTATACGTAGAACGGATACAAAAATTGATCATGTAACACCCTCCACGCTGTTGGCTAGGGAATCCGGTGACGAGCAGCCAACCGCCTGGTGCTAGTACCAGGGGATCGTTCAACGGCATACAGAACATCTTCTTCCGCATCGGTGCTCCTGCGACTTCGTGGTCTATCAGCGTTTGCCATAATGGGCCGCAGACGGCCTTTTTCTCTCAGGCGACGATCCAGAGAAATGAATGTCCTGCGATTCGGATGCCGTCGTTGCTGATACATTTCAGCGTAAAGACGTGCAGCGACTGCACTGTTACGCTGTGCTTTTCCATACAGCAATATCGTATCTGTCAATTCGTCGAATGAATAATCAGCATTATGCGCTATTCTTAGATACGTAACGTGAATCTGGTTGTTTATTACCTTGTTGTGGCTGCTGGAGATACCTGAGACAAGTATCTTTTAAGTGCTTGTTCTTGAAGTTTTTCAGCCGTAAGACAAGCTTGATAATTCTCTGTTGAATTTGGGTGGTTTAGGGATTTTTGTTCATATGCAGAAATCGATGTCTAATAAGTAAAAAAAAGACGGTTATTAGTCTAGTGCAAGTGATATTTGCAAGCGAAACCATTTCATACATAATAGAATCTTATGCACGAAGGAAATTCTACAAAAAATTGATCTATAGAAAACTTTGTCGTTATTCCAGTAAGTTATAGGTTAAAAGATACTTTACAACTACTTTAACACAAAAGTGAAGTTTATAAAATTAAGAAATCAATCTAGCAATCTATAAATAACCATAATATAATTATTTCTTGAGGTTAAAATTACCTCTCTCTATACGGTTTTATTTCGAGTAATTAAATCACCTGTAATTATAATCGCAAATATTTTCATCCCGAAGGAAATTGCTGTATTTTTTTGCTGTTCCGCATGTTCAGTATCCTTCCTTTTTTGTGTGATTCTTTTTTTGAAAAGATCTCCGTTTAAGGACCATTTTGTATAGTAAATTCTAGAATTTAACACGAAATTTTGATGATATCATTAAGTAACCGAGTATTCTCTGAATGACCTCTAATGTTGCGTCAAACGCTTACAAACACGGCAAGGGAATTTTTGGTCGTGAGATTAAACATACACATGTCATCGCTCGGAAAAGTAACCGGAATTTTATCACATTGTACTAAAGACATTTGTCTGAAGTGGAGAATTGACGTTGTATAATATAGGAAAACGTTGTGCATCTGTCCGAGGGCGATACTGCGCTGAATGCTATCGAGAATTACTTTTATAAAAGTGACATTTTGAAATACAAATTCGGAATTTAAACGTGAGCACATTCTACGGAATTAAGTTAATATACCTCGCTTAGAAAATTTTAACGCGTTGCTAAAACTTCCAAAAATTTTCCTGTAATTTGAGAGACGCAATTTTAGCTAACGATAAGTTTAAAAACAAAATTACATATTGCATAATTATTGGCCGTCGGTAAGTTATTGCATTTTAACATTTAAATAACATGCGAATCTCGACTTAACCGAGTGCAATGGTACATTGGAAATATTTCTTGCTGAATTTGCGTTGCTGATCATTGTAAAGTATTAGCCACTTCCCCGATGAATTTTTAAACGAATTCTTCATCGACAGATTGTCGTATGTACAACCTGTACAGTATTTTCCGTGACAATTTGCCGTAGTGCGTTTTGAAATAAAATTTCTTTATGCTCGTTACACTTCTGTCGTTCTAAAAACATAATACTAATGTATACAATATGTTTATAACGACGACATTTTATCACTGACATAAAAATTACTCGAGCACAGTTATGTGATCAGCAACAAAACGACGAGAAGCGAAACATTTTATTCTTGTAACGGAATTCGAACAAGAGCTCCCGCTGTAATAATGTCTGTAACAAACCACATCTTTGCCCCATGATTTAATTCCTATTACCTCACCCAAGGCATTATCAGAAGAGAAATTTAGAACGATGCCACAAATGAGTTAGTGTGTGAATCGCAAAGTCGCGAGAACAGAGTTAAGGAATTGTAAATATTTTAATTATATGCCTATGCGATTCCTCAGAAAATGCGAAAGATTCGTAAAATGGCTTCGAGATAGCATTACGAGCGGTTCCAACGCGCGCGTCTGGATTTTCGCGTGGCGCCCACTTGAGCGAAACCGCGCGTCGCATCTCGGCGAAAGGCGCGGATTTCTCCCTTCGTTTCCGCGCCAAAACGCGTCAATTGGCCTAATTCGCGATTGAGTCGATAATGATGAAAAAACACTGTTATAAAATTGTGCTACTGTTCCAAATACGATGGCTAAAGTCAGAGCTGTTCAACTTGTTTAAATTAAAAAAACTCTGCTGTTATTTGACTCATAAAATCTATCTGCTCGCAAAAATTCAGTCGATTTCTCTTATGTATCATTTATATAATATATTATGATATCGCTTTTGGTAACAGAAAGGACAATATTGTACGTCTCACTAAACACCAATATTATCATATAGATCTGGTTCAAACTAAATTGCAATGTCAAAATTCAACTTCTAATAATTAAAAAAATTTCAATAATGTCACTCTTGACCCAATTACAAAATGTCGAGGGTTCTCATAAAACCTGCTCGTTGCGGAAAATCGATATATTTATATCTCTTTCACAAATATTGATTCTCTTCGGCTCCATTTCTTTTAAAAAATTCTCAAAAATTGTCAGTAATACTAAATTGTTTGTATTTTTTTGAGATGACACTTTCACAATACTCAAGTTATTAATAGAATTCTAAGAATAACGACTTGAATGTCAAAGTTTTTCGTGCAAACATTGTTATCATATGATTTGTGTGAGGACGATATTTAACGAAATAGCGTTACTATATCCTTATCTTTTTCTTCGGTATATAAAAAAGTTTTCCATAGTTTAACACATATTCCTTGCCAAAACAGAGTTTTTGGCCGCGTGTCAAAAGAACTGTTATTTCTCCATTATTGATGGCATAATCTAATTATAACAGATGTATGTACTCAACGAACAAAAATTATCTGTGGAAATGAAAGAAAGATAACAATGCTTCTCGATAAATGCGCATTTCCATTTGTTGAGTACGCAGTATTTGCTTGTCGTATATTTGGATGATATACTGCTTATTTTTATCGGAAAACAAACTTTTCAAAATATAGCATAACTTAACAATAAAACCTTCAACCCGTTCCGCTCAACTTTCAAATCACTTGCTCAGTTTTTAGTCGCCCTATGTTTTGGTGATGAATAGCACAACTAAAGCCATTAACGATGGCATAAAACACTATAAGGCGATGTTTTTTTGCAAATCCTCCATCAGTAAATTCAAAAGTGCACTCCTAGCTATCCAGATCGGTGACCCTTCGATGGAGTGATATTCGCCTTTAGCATGATTTGATGAAAAATTATCATCCGCGCGTCGCGACCATTCTCTCAGCCCAACGCTAAACGATCATAAGTACGCGACAAAAATATCCTATGAGTTTGCTTCAGAAAGCGACCAAAGACACAAAAACACACAAGGCAACCACCAATCCGAGAGGGCAAGACAAAAAAAACCAACATCAGCCGAAGTTGCGACGGGAAATGAAGCGTTGATGGGAGGTGATTGATTATAAAGAACAAAGAAGGATGCCACCGTCTCATCGTTACTTTTAAGCAATGAGCAAAATTAAAACAAGCATCAAAACATCCTTAACGAACGACAGTGGGCGGGGGGGGGGAATAAAATAAAAAATAGATTCGACCGGAGAAGATGTGTCGGCGAAGCGGGGACAAAAGAACTTGGCGGGAATCGTCTGAGGATTTTCACACACACTATCTTCCGGACCAACTACCCCCCATTCTCTCCCTCACTCCTCCCCCCCTTCTCCGCCGAATCCAAAACCGCAATGCCCCCCACCCCACGCTGCCTCCTCCGACACAAGGAGACTTGACATCCACTCTACCCCACAATTCATCAAGGCGGCTCCACGGTTGCCAGTCCCGGGGCAGTTGGTGAGGGAAGGAACCGGGGAAAAGAGGAGCGGCTCTTCTTCTTCTTCCCGCGCTCTTTCCATCCACCACGTCCTACCCGAAAGAACAGAAGAGTTTCTCCCCGCTGCCAATCACCATCCTCTTCCTCCACCTCTCTCAATCCAGTCCTCCTTCCCTCCCCACTCGCGCCCCTTCTTCTCCTACCCTCCCCCACCCCACTCCGGAATCTTTTTCACACAACAAGGAGAGCGTTGTGAAATCCAAACAACGATTCCCAACTCCCTGATGAATATAAAGAGAGAGAGAGAAGAGAGATGCGATGGAACTTTGGTTCTCGATCCTCTTCCCGCAAATTGCTTCCTTTTTTGTGTGTTTGTTTTTGTGAGTGTGTGTGAGTGGGGGAGGCGGCGTTTGCTGTGTATATGTGCCTCCCTCATTCTCTCTTTCTTTCTGATATAGAGAGAGAGAGAGGGTCCGTGAATGGTTGCGCCATCTCTGCATGGCCCGCGGAGGGTTGGGTTGGGTCCTATCACGAGCTGGGTACGAGTTCTCCGCCGTTCTCAGTCCGACTAGGGCGCCCCCCTGCACGCTCTCATCTCCCCGTTAAGAGTGGGAGATGAGAAGGGTAGAGTCTCGCAGACGGCATCGGGGAAGGCCCTTCCCTAGCGCACTCACCTCACCGGCGTCATCGGCGGACGAGGGTGAGGGCTGCGAGCGGATTGGGAATCGTGTCGGATATCTCGGTCCGATTGATCATTTTGGGGGTTCGATAAGAGGGCACTGAGGGAGATGAGGGAACGTGCGGCGAGGCGATACCGAATGGGAAGTGATGGAACCGAAAATCTATCGAAGTTGTTAAATATAAAAAAAGAGGAGAGCGTACCCCGCGTGGGGTTGCATACTTTTCGGGAGATAGTTACTTTTTTAGTTTTTCACCAGAAGAAAAAGCCTTAAACGCGATGGAATTAAGAAAATGGTTAGGTATTGTTTGAGGTGCAACCCTTGTAATAATTATGTCTCTGGTAGGTATAATGGCGGAGATGGGAGAGTTGGTGATTATCGCCTAAAACTAAGTCGGGCATTGCTCATTTCGTGGAAATGCGCTAAGATGCTGAAATTTGTTTTTAAAATATTTATCTGATCCCTTTTCTTTAGGTTCGTTCACGTTGAACGGTTCTCCCAAAATTTTGGCGATTTATGGAAACGATAGGTTTTTGCGCACAAATTTGCAATAATATGAATTTTCAGACTGACGTAACCATCAGGATAAAATTGTCAAATGGTTAATTTCTTTAACTATATCAATCGAAACTCTATTTCTATGAATGATTTTTATTTGAGTTATACGGTGAATAGCATGACACTTCTGTATGATTCTTTGGATCGGCTGGAATAATTCCAATTTTCAGAGACTCTCAAGATTTATCATAAGAAATTTAATAACCTCCGATTCAGTACATTAATACAGCGTCAAGTTAATGTATGCATCAGATATTATTATTTGAAATTTTTTAAAATGTCGTCCAAACCTCAAAGTTGAGTAGGCGCGCTCAGTTTACGATGTAAATCAATTGATATAGGAAGACCTTTCGGTCATGAAACAACTAATAATCAGCGAAAAATCTCATAAGTTTTGATTGGAACCAACTACTGACGAATTATACCCGATTCCGATTAATAACGGAAATGCACATCTAGTTTATACCACTATGCAGTAGATTCACCGACACTCGATTCTAAAGAAGAACTTTAGGTGAATCACCACTGATGATGGCTGCTTTGTAGCCTAACGAGCATCTGATTTTCCCAACTCGTTTATGGCCTTTTGAGCTACAGGGTTAATTAATTTGATTTCAACCACGTGGCGATCTCGATTATTTTCTTTTGACACAACCGTTGGATGTTTATAGATATTTATAAAAGTCTATTTCCTCCGTCTGACGTGACTATGGCGTTTTTATTTTTCACCTGACCATAATCACACGGTTTTCTATGTAAATTGAATTGCCGACGGGTGTTGGTTATATTAAGGCTACGTAAATAACTTCACGGCCTATTATTCATCCGCGTTCTATATTGCATTTCCAAGTATTGTATGAAAGTTGTTTAACGTGATGTTAACAACTGTTGACTATTTCCTGTTAATATGTATTCTCTAGTTCGTGGCGTCTATTAACCTTTCTTGGGAATTTAAATTATAACCGAGAGTATAAATATGTGGGGAATATATTGCGAAATACCAATCAGCACGTTTACTTGTAATAATGTCGTGTAATTTGTTTTTTAAACAAGCGATGGATCAAAAAATACCGTGCGAAAACTGTACATTTTTCAAAATCCGCTAGTGCCCACGAATTGATAAACTCAGTTGAATTATTTCATCGCTTTATTCCCAAAAAAACTCGCGATGATTTCCCAGAAATGAATATATCAACCGGTTTTTAACTTTACTGACCACGTATACAACGTGCTTACTTCATACAAGCCAAATAACACATTTTCGATAACTACTCGTTTTTAATTTGAAACGGGGGAGATATTTCCAAATAACTCGCAAATGTGAAGACTAATTGCTTTAGATTTTGGAATAATTAATTTTTATGGACTTACTCATCCTTGAAATGTTTCCCTAAAAAGTATTCGCAAAAAAAATACGAATTTCTTTTGATTTACCGGAAATAACTGCTTCCGCGTGGTTTTCTGAAGGTGGATATAATAATTTTTTATTTATCACTAAAAACCGTTCGTAGAACAATAACCAGGGCCGGCCTAAGTGGGAGGAGGTAAGGTGGATGCGTGGCATCCGGGCCTCCGAAGTTTGTATATCTCAATCATTAAGGTATCGAATATAAATTTTGCATAAAATTTTACTAAAAACACTTACTTAACTGATTTTCAATAAAAACACTCCAAAAAAGTTATAGTTTTAAAACTGGGGGCCCCAAAAATCACATAATTATCTACTGTTTACTATAATGTTTTTTATACTTACAGCTTAAAGATTTTTTTGTCAATCAATGCTTTGTAAAAAAGACTGCGATGAAAATTCATTATTCAGATGTCATATGGATATTCGTATCCTGGCCTCCTTCAGTGCTTGGCCTGTCCTGACAATAACTATTGCTCAATGTTAAATTTTTATGTTTCAAAATTCGTCAAAAATGAAATTATAATGTTATCTTCTCGTTTCACACGACCAGAAAGGTCAAATATTATAATTTAAATCCTTTGACTTCTTTGACGCGCTGAAAAATATTTTCGAATCTTTCAAACAGAATGGTTACTTTTTATGTTGCCATTTCCTCTCTTACAGCTTAATTAACGTTAAACTCCAAGTAACTCCTAGTAAATTTGCTTTGATCTCTCTGACTTACGCATCGGTTTCTCGGATGAGCATTGGAAATATATGTGGCTTCATTGAGATATAAATGTACGGGAAATTTTGCTTTGATTTTGTGAAACTTTGTGTTAAGTTTTAATGTAGCTAAATTTTAGTAACTGCTTCCCTTTCTTCCTTCTAATACGCATTGCGCAATTATATTTCACTAACGGATGTGCTCCGGATTATTTAAATTATTTGGTAGGTGCGGTTTACAGCTTGCGGTTAAGTTAACAAAGCATTTCCATGAAATCAACCACTCTGAAAACATTTGACCTATTCAAAACTTCAACGACTGAAATCGATTAATTCCAATCGCATTTCTCAAAGACTTTTAGCTGTATGATGAAATATAATAATCCCTCGGGAAACGACGCCTTGCGCGATGATGTTTCTTGATCACGACAGTATAAAATTATGACCCCTATCCGCACTTACGACGTGGCTAATTAGCAGTTACGAGTCTGGCGCTACATTTCGCGCCCGTTAACTCAGCTTAGCGATATTCTTACCACCTTGCGTCGGACCATAAGCATTTTAAAAAAAGATTTGACATGCGTCGTTTGTTTGGATTAGTAGTTCGTTATACGGAACGCGTTTCGTCGGACTTCAGCCTTCTGTTTCTCTTCTTCTGCTTTTTGTACAGTGCATACGCTAAATCGTTGGTCATATTTTCTTACTTTTGCGCAAAAGTTAATTCACCATATCACAGAAAAAATACTCTGATTATACCATTACTTTCGCTTTGAAATGTGAATTTTTGGCCGAGATAGCAGGTCAACAGTCATAACATTGCTCGTTTGAGACTTAAACTTTCGCATAACGACGCATTTTCAAGGGACGGACTGAAGCCGTTGAGAAAGGTATGTTCTCATTTACAAATCAGACAATTAAACCTCGATTAAAGCTGGATATTTCACTCGGTTATAATTTTTGGTGATGATTCAATTTCATAAAATCATCATAATCATCGTCATAGGTAATCTGTGCATAGACAGCACAGTGGTTATTCTTAGTTAAAACTGGTTTTCCACATACCCCTGCTTTCCGCAATCTTCTCCATTCCTTGGTAGCTTTCTTCCCCTTTCAAGTCGTCCAACTAAAACCTTTTTCTTCCAGTTTTCCATCTAACGCCTCTTTAATTATGCTCTCTCTTCTCGTATAATGTCCGATTCAGTGCACCTTTCTCTTAATAATATACAAAATCATAAAACTTCGCTGAAAATACTACGATTTTCTAGCAAACGGAGATAACAAATGAGGACATAATGGAGCCCATATGTTGTGGTGAGTGTATTAAAGCGTAGACCGGTGCATCTTATAATAATTGAAATAGCAACGTAGTTTATTTATAGTTAGTTAATTTCAATAGTAAATAATACGCGGAGAGGCATTAATTCGTACACATTTGACCAAGAGGGAAAGGAAGCGCGCTAGTCAGTAGGCTATGGTGCAAGACACCCGACGTTGGAACGTTGCGTTCTTAAAGGGTTACCAAGTTCACGTGACCTTTTGCTCCTTTCGCTTGAAAATACCTACTACGAGAGCAAAAAGCGCAATAATCAATTTTACAACGTCAATTTTAGTATAAAATTAGAAAAATGTGTACTTACACCTCCTCCTCCTCACTGCATGTATATACAAAAGAAAGAAAAAGAAACATTAATATTTTTCTGAACTCTTAATATAATAATATCTTTTATATAATAGTAATAATTTTCAAAAATAAACTTCCTCAGTTATTCTAAGAAACTGCAGCTTTTTATGGTTTCACATTGATAAAATTTTTGACAAAATAAAATTGACTACCTGTGAATTAATGAGTGATTGAGTGATGTCTTTTTTAACAAATTTTATTTGGTAAAAACAGTTTTGCATATTTTGATATCTACCTTAAAAAAGAATGAAAGTGATACATTAAAATTCTATTAAATAAAATCAATTAAAAGCAAATTTCATGAGTAATGTTATATATTTAACTATTATAAGTCATTTTTAGATATATTTTGAGGATGTGCGGCAAATAAGGACTCATTTTGGTAACGTATTTTGTGTTATGGAAACAGGCTAATTACGGGTGCGTGGTCTCGTGGAAAATGATAGAAAAAATCTGTTTTAGAATAAATACCGCAGCGAATTTGAAAATAATATGCCAATTCATTCAATAAATGCCGGATTTAAATTGTAAGATTCGCCATCGTTTTTACGTTTTGTGTATTATTCTTCTTTATCATAAGCTTCTGTAGATGCCGCAATGGCTTTTATCTTCTCTATTTTATAAATTTCAAGCAATTCATTGGTTTTAATCACATTTTTTATTAAGACACGCCTTTATCTTAATTATTTGTTTTATTTTTGGTAGTTAATATTGAAACTATAAACTTTATTATCAATATCAATAAATTGTTGTTCCCGATCAAAAATAATGACAACTCGCAAATTTTAAGTGAAGACTGATTAATAAATTAGGTGGGAGAAACTTAATACTTAAATTATTATAGCATTGGGAAATTGTTCAAAATTCCGGTTTTTCGTTGTAGAGATATCTCTCTGAAGCCCATTTACTGTATATATATTATAATGTGCATAAATTAACGATATATTTTGAGCGTGTTTTTTTACGCTATACCGCGTCAATTCTCAGATTGAAATGAGGCATAAATTGGAGATTCCGGAACTCGGAACAGTCACGAAAGTCACGTTAGATAGCTTAAGGATCATAATTCTGAAATTAAATTTCTCTCTGTAAGAAATGATTCCCACGCGTTACGGAAAGCACTTTGTTCTAAAGATAGACGTAACTACAATCGAATTACATAGAATAAGATTCAATAAATTATAATCTTCGACAATAATTTCTATTAGAAGATAGTTCTTCGGCAATATCCCAATCTGAGAGAAAATGTTTCATGTAGAGGCTTCAAATGAAATATCTTTGTCATTTATTTTATATTCATATCCACCAGAAGAAAGAATAAATATTTTGAGACAAGTTTTTAAATTCACCTTTCTCCTACGTCGACAAATTTTAGGCATAAATTGAAATCAATCTATGAAAAATGTTATACAGCCAAATATCTCTAAGTGCATCTTTGGCCGCCAGAGCTTTCGATAACCTGGATATGTTCGTACTTCTTCAGTATTTATAAGCAACCCATGTTCTATAGTTTCGATGACCGGAGGTTTTATTACTTGATATTTTTTGTTATAAGCTTCGGAGCATAGAGATTCTACTATAGTTATAATGAATGTCAGCGTCATGTACTTAGAAATGTTAAAATACGATGATGTTTGCAAAATATTCACCAACAGTATGATTGTGAGCACCCATCCCTCTTATGAAGGTTTCAGGTACCCGCGAGAATTTTCAAGTATTCATAACCTGAAAGATTCAGATTTTTACGATCAATGAAATCTAATTTCTTTAGAAAATCTGTGTCAGTTTTTATCATAAATGTGTATAACGGTCATAATTTTACAGTATCTCTTTTTTCTTCTCCAATCCATTATAGTCTTATGCATAAATTAATATGGTTCCCGCAAATAATTACAAACTTTTTCTAGTAGCCCATCACACATGAAAGTTTGGCGACCCGCGTGTTAGCAAAAAGTCAACTTATATTTCTGCACGCCATTTTTCATGGACGAATACTCTAATCGCTAAACCTTAGCTAAGTGTAGCGTCGGAAGACTCATCATATCTAAGAAGACGTCTTAGCACACCTTGAGAATGTACTCCGTGACACTGAGTCATTAAAATTTCCATGAAGCGTCGTCACACAAATTCTCAACCACGAACTGCACTTGTGCATCGTGCAAGACCTAATCCAAGTAATCTTTTGAGATAAATACAGATAAGAACCAATGAAGCGTGTTTTCAGATCAAGGATTATCAACCGCATACCCGCGAGGACCATGGCTTAAGCAAAAAGGTTTTTTGTGCATTAGAGATAATTTTCAATGAACGTAGTCCAAAGATATTTCGATGTTAAATGGAATCTTGTTGAAAAATTAGGCTTCTCCGATAACCAATAAATGGTTTAAAAAACCAGATGCGCAGTCGTCATCAGCGGTGATAAAGCCAAAATATATTCTAAAATATTGGAATATGGCTGTTGGAGATATAATTTTGAATATGATATCGGCCGCAAGGTGATCTCAATAAGTTTTCTTGAATTCCTTAATCTAATTTATTTAAGATATCTATATTCTTTACAGTGGAAATGTGTGACAGTCATAAATTTATAAACTGAGGATTGTACCATATTTTGCTAATCCATTTTATTCATTTGCGTAAGCTAATACGGCGCCTGCATTATGCGAAAAACATTTTCCGATAGGCAATAATCCACGAATGGCTGGTGATACCTATGATAGTTAGAATTATAGGAAAGCCGGCAATTCAAGACTTTCCTAAATCTAACCCAATTGTTCCAAACCCAAAAATCAGATTTGTGGTTTACGAATGAATGCTTGCGCTTTTAGTCGTGGGTGAAACGCGGGCTGAACTAAGTCGCCTCGCTGAATTTGGGCGCTCCGCGAGATAGCATCCATATCAAACGGAAACACGCTCCGTTCTTACTTTTGAGTCAATCTCTGACCAGGTTTCATATTTTTTATCATAAAAAACAATTTCCACGAAACTGGTCTTGGTTGCTTTTTTATATTAACATTCATATCCTCGGGTCACCTTAATGTTCACATTGTAGTACCTTGGTAACCACGCACGCTTGGAAGACGGAACTAATATTTATAGTTAATATCTTTTTCCCATATGATTTAAAGCAATCGAGATCGAGTCATCTCCCAAAACAATTCATGATAACGGACGAAGGAAATTATAAACTTCCATTTTTGACGACAATATTGAAGTACTAGCTCATCACATTGATAAATAATCTGTCAAAAGAACGAAATATAATTCTATTTCTTAGATAGGTATAGATAGATAAACACTCTTCGATTAAACTTTGGAATCTGAAAAACGCATATTTATCAAATCTTCAAAGACGATTAATTAAATAAAAATGGTTGCTTCGCACATTGGTGATAAAAATTAGCCTCCCAACTCCGAAATATGATTAATGCTCGCATTTATAAATTTTAAAACTACAACCTAAAAAGATCGCGCTATGAGGGCGAGCGTTTAGAATCTATCAATCTATTTTTACTTACTGTTACTTATGATAGAAATAAATTCAACTATGTATCTTCCACAATTTTAATAAAACACGACCGTTTTTGCTACGATCGTAGCATCATCAGGAATCGTAGCAAAACCGGTCGTGTTATATTCAAATTGTGGAAGATAGATTGTTGAATTTTAATTCTATCGCGAGTAAATTCCACAAAGTGAAGCCTGAACTTATTAATGATACCTTTACTTACATTACTGCCTTTTAGTTCATGATATGTGTTATGTATGTCTTATTATTTTAAAATTGTTTTAAATACACTGTTTGATAAAAATAACTTAAACGAAAACTCCAGGTGTCGTCTTAAATCAACGCACCACAAAATATTTCTTTCATTTTACGCGTTTAAATTCGTTATGACACAGAAACATTTTAGAAGTAGCTTTCAATAAACAGATAAAGTGTTGGTTATCTGTAAGATACAAATGACTAACATGAAATTCCAAATAAGGCCAATCCTTTTTTTGGCCAAAATTGTCATATCCCTAGATTCGGATTTTCCTAAACGGCCTTTCTCAATTTGATTTCAGTGCCTCAATGGGTTTGACGTAAGCGAATCAAGTACCAAGAAAAAGAAATGGTGAAGAACTTTATACGGAGCCTTTACGCTTGTTTTTTAAAGTAATATAGTGTTTTTAACATTTTGAAGCAAAAAACACAAAGCAATATATTAATCAAAACCGTTATTTTGAAAGTAACAGCTTTCCTTTATTAACGGATATATCATATATAGTACTTAATACATGTCTAAAAATTTGTGATTTATTTTTTTAGTTCTATCGTGCCAACAAATTTTGTTTACACTTCCGCAACGCTAAAATAATTTGATAGTTTAATTTATGATAGCTGTAACGTAAATACACCGGATTCCGGACAAAAATTGGATAAAAATGACCAAACAAAGAAAGCGGTAATACAAGGTCGCTTGGACAAAAGGATTCCACTATTCGATATCGGGAATTTAAATAGGTTGCGGTAAAATTAATCGGAAGTCGACCTCGATAATATTTCTTACATTGATTACCAACAGATTCACCTTATTTTGATGTAAGTTTTAGAGTAATAAATAAACATAACAACTTTGGAAGGTATACATTCAGAATCTACCCCATGCGAAAACTTCCATTTTCTAAGTAACACGCGACAAGGAGGTGTCTTAAATTCATATTGCTCGCTTTATCTCAGTTTCGAAACCCATTTGAAGTTTCCATTAAAATAATTTGCATCTTTTAACTGCTCAAAATCATTGTTGTTTCTGCATAATATGGGAAATGACGGGAAGTTAAAGAAAAAATATTTGTACATGGAATTGCGATCACAGAGAAACAAAAACCTCACGTCTAAGCTAGTGTCTAATGATATTATAATAAGAAATTAACCCAAAATTCTGCATCTATCTCTTCCCATCTGTATCCTTAATACTGCCCGGATAAATTCAATTGGTATTTATATTGTTATCACAGAAATAGTTAGTGAGACGAAGCAAGAATTCCTTTTCAAGCGGATTATCTTTCTGCATATTCCGACATTCTCGAAAAATGTGCATGATCAGTCATGCGACATGAAATCTTTAAAAAAACTAACAAGAAGGACATTTAATAGATTCATGACGTTTTTAAAAGTTAAAACGTCAAGCTAAATCACATATTTGGATCCATACGTTCATATAATTGAGCAAAATTGAAAATATTACGGCTTGAAAAGTCGGAACTTAAAGTTTATTTGTAATGGTATCCCGGCTAAAGAATGTTGGAAGTAATATCATTAAAATGTAACAGAAAATATTTTTAAGCGTTTAAATTTTATTTTTTCGTGCAAGTACGGTAAATACACCATAAAAAGTATTTAATGATTACCTTAAAACTTCTTGGAGCGATTATGTAAAACTTTTTAAACATTCAGCATGGCATTTTAGAAATGCGCCAAAAGAAGGCGAATCCATGTAGAGGAAATTATTCGTTGTGGAATTTACTATCATAAAAATGATGCTGATACATGTTTAACAAGCATGTACGAGCCAACATTTAGAAATTTATTCGTTAAGTCAAAGCCGCCCACTGATGCAGAAATATTACGCAGACTCTGGTTGCCATTTTTCTTATCTATATATTTAGTTACCCTTTTTAGTGACTGATGATTGTAGCAGCTAATAATATTGTTTTACTTAAATGCACATAAGAAAAAAACCGTCTCGCTCGATTAAAAAAAGGTTTTGGTACCTCACGTCGTTAAGATGAACATTTTCCTCCATCGATGTCTAAGCACACGCATTGTGGCGTTAAACCAGTAGAATTCTGACTGCTTTACTATTCCTAGTACAAAATACATCTATAAAAGTACATATATAAATGGGCAAATTTTTTTTGCTTTAATGACAGAGTGCTTTCTTAATTCATTTAATTTTATTCAATTTAATTTAATAAATTCCTTCAAAAACAATCCTTAATAAACCCCAAAAATTTTAGACGTTTCGTACACAGAATATTTCTTTTCTCATGTAAATATCGTATAGCACTCTTAATTTATAATCTCTTTTAATGGTAAGTTTATTGCTTTTTACTAATAAAAGCGAATGGAGATAGGAATTCATGTATTTTGATTTTTCCCACTGACTTCTTTGTTGATGAAAAAAGACTAACTCGGGTGTTTTTATCCACTCGTGCCCACAAATCTGTAGCAGGAGATAAAACACGTTTAGGCAACTTCACCCTCTGGAGATTCGTTTTATATATCTTCTTATCCTTCATCCAACTCCTATGGGTTTTCTAAACTCATTCGCACCAAATTTTTTGCTTATTTTCAAGGCCTAAAGCTTTCCTGACGCATTTCCCACAGTCGGGATTCTCACACGCTAAGATAGAAGCGCCACTCAATCAAATTCACTCAAACATTTACTCCGAATGGTGGAGAGAAAAATAGTGCCGGTATTAGCCTTAATCTTCCGAAATGTAGCGGCGTTTCGCACAGCTTAGCGTCCCTTCCGATATACGGGACGCTGTAACTGCGAATCCTACTCATACGATCGGCGAACGGTGAAAGCCCACAGTTTGATATCTGCCCCCGCCGGATTCTAACCCGGGATAGCTACGCAAAATAACGGTCAATTTTAATTAATCCGCTAGCGCTTTCCCTTTTTTGGTGCACATTATTTTTTTTAAATGATTGCCGCGGGTGAAAGCCGAGAGAATAGGCTTGAACTATTCTAGCAATAGACCTCATAAATGTTTATCAGAGTGTAAATTCCAAGATTTTTCGTAATCGGGCGTAGGTCTCCCCGAATTTGTTGATTTTTAAGATGCATTAATGTATAATATTCAGCATTTATATTAAGGACATTTAGTCTTTTAAAAATATTGAAATTTTTCACACCAACTTACGTTCATCTACTTCAGTGACTTGAATATAAAATTTATGGTACAATTTATATTATCTACTTCGTTACTTTGCCCAAATAGAAGTCAGCTACAGGCATGGTATGTTTTGTTTGCTTAAAAATATTAAACCGAACTATTGCTTTACCAAAATATTTCTTTAGTATCATGATACATGGTAAGATATGACATGTTATTGGATAATTTATAACCTTTTAGATGCACCGTTACCTAAAAACTCGGACGATAACAGGGGAATGGAGACCGCATACAAAAAGGAATATGCCGTCCTCAGAAGATTTCGCTTAACTTTAAATTTTATCCATAACTAATTCCGTGTTTCTGTAATCAATTCCTTTTATCCGTTAAAAGTTGAAGTTCGTACTTGTCGAATAACTTTTACGAATGGCAACTTCCCATATTTACTGAAACAATCCTCAACAATATTCATTATCACCTCTCGTATATTCCTTCAGAAATATCGAGCTCGTCTTACAGCTGAAAATAAATTCAAGGATGAGTAATTAAGTATTGAAAATTGAAAAAGGAATTACTTACCTTAGGTATCTTCAATAGCAATTAGAAAGTTCTGAAAAGTCATATGCGCATTTCGGCCAGTGGTGATTTACCGAAAGTAGATTATAAAAATTAATAGATTTTCTAGAGAGGGGATAAAGTATTTCCCGTTGTGGTGCTATTAGTTTGTCTTTCCATTTGGTCGTAAATTTGTTCTTACCATGCAATTTAAAATCTAGATTCAGTGAATCACCATTGAAGACGGCTGCATTGTAGCCAAAATGCGTGTGTGGTTCATCATAATCTTGTTATGGCTGTTGGAGATACCTAAGATAAGTACTTGTTTTTTTTATTTTTGGCAATTAAGTACTTATTCTTGAATATATCGTATATAATTTACTCGCAAAATTGTTGTCTCTCATCGCTCAGAGTGACTGTAACATTCTATTTTTACTTTCTCCTGTCTTCTCATTCGAGTTTTCCTATTTCCCATTACCTTTACTTCCATGGAAATGGATTTTACTCTACATGAAGAGATTAATCGTGAAACTTCAAATAATATCGTATTTCGAAGAAATATCAGGATATAAAGCAGTATTGTCCATTTATGGTTAAATTAAGTACAATTTTTAATGGCCAGGAAACATTCTAATGGCATGTTTTTTATCATATTTTCATAAGGAGTGCTTTCTGATTTTTATGGTAGGAAATTGAGCCGACATCTATTTTCATTTCGCAGAAATTGCGTGTCCGCATTCATTTATTTAACAAACAAATAAGAAAATTGCTATATATATTTGTAACAAGATCATGCTTGTAAAAATCCTATTTACAGTCTGCGTGAATACATGTCCGGACTTTATCTTGCATCATTGCTTCCATAAAGCCAATGGCTATTTATAGCGATCAAAATAATTTTTCAAAAAGTCTGAGTTGGAGAATTTTTTGTTTTCTTACCTTCAATCGCGATAATACTTTATAACCTACATTCGACCCTTTTTTATCAATCTCGACATTACCGGATATATTCTTCCATTTCTTAATCTCATCCTCAAAATTTTGTATCAGCAAGTGCAATCAACAACACACATCAGAATTGGTTAATCAGAAGAAATTAATTACGAAATCTCTAAATATGAAACTTACATTTCTCTCATTAAGAAAGCTTAAATAAACATCTCACTGCAAGAAAATCACGAGCATTTTACTTTACAAAAATTAAATTTTATTATAAACTCCTCGATCTCTGGGTTACATCTGCCGATTCATCTGTATGAGAGAAAAACGAGACATTTTCAACCGTTTAACTTTAAAAGACTTTTTGTGTTTTAATAGTGTTTAAATTTATACTCATATCCTTTCACGAGAAAATAACGATACACTTTTTTCGACAAGAAGGGACATAGGCAAGTTCTTGTTGTGAACTACATTTTTTGGGCTTAGTTATCCGCGAAACGCATTATAGGAAATCTCCCTCAGCCTGCCCCATTTATATTTTTCAGAAACTGATAAACCGATAACGCAAAAAAAAACCGGTGCGAGCATTCAGCGTCACAGGGACGTAGGGATTTGGAGTGAAATTTTTAAAAGTGCGAGAATAAATTAATCGTTAAGTAAAAATCTCGCGAATAGTGAGAGTAAAGTCTCTTATATCCTGATATTGACTCGCATGATGCAGATTTAGACGACAGTTTCATCGTCTATACCAATATAGCGCCCGAGGAAATCTTTTCAATGGAAATGTTGTAATGTTCCGACGTCTAAGTTGTTAGTCAGGGTCAAATAAACCGATATATTTTACAGTTACTCTGTTAGCCATCATATTTTACAACCTTATGACATGACGCTTGCTTCGTAGTATTTCACTAACGCTTGCATAATTTGAACAAGATAGAAAAGATGCACATATCATGCGTGCATATATATATAGGTGTGTGTGAGGCAGAGGCGTTCTTTACGATTTATACAATCATGCCAAAAAGATAATAATTAATGGCTTCGTATAATGTCTAAGAAATGAAAAATGGTATGCCAGTAGTGATGCCAAGGAAATATCAAATTTTTTATTCACTGATTTTTTTGCTAATCGGTTGTAATTAATATAACAATCGAAAATTATTTTAAATTTACCTCACTCGAATAGTAGTAATATAATCTTTATGTTCACGTTCATTCCTTTGTCATAAATTTCCTATTTCTTTTCACTTACAAACGCTTTGTATACGTAAAGAAAATATACGTATTAACGTTCATTTCTTCGTAGTAGATAATCCATTTCACTTTATTTCCCAAAAGTTGCGTGAGCACGAAAGAAAATTAAACTAATTAGGCATTTGCAGCAGATATTGCTTACTTCAGTTGTCACGAAGATTGTTTTCTAAGTTTAAAGTGATTTACGACTTTCTCGGTTGATACTCCTTCGATAAAAACGCAATGATCAAAACATATGCTATTCTATGAAGCTCGTTAAAGACTTTTTAGTTATAAGTTATATTGTACGAAATATATAGATAAGTGGCACTCCTGATAAGGTCACGTAAGCTATTTATATAATTTTCTTAGTTTCTCCTTTGCACCTATACCAAATTTCATCAATATCCCCTCAGTAGTTTATGGGATGGAACATGCGGACAGATGGACGGACACGACCTGACCATAAGGCGTTCTTTTTTACTTATTGTAAAGAACGCCTAAAACAAAATTGTTATTAATTGTTTATAGATTTATTTTAGTTAAACTTCATAAATGAATTCAAATTAAAAGTGTTAAACCTAAGCCTTGTATTTCAATGACAAAATTATCTGGGCCAAAATGCTTTTAAAAGTTAGTATCAACTCCACAAAATAAGTCGTTCTATCCTTCTAATGACATATCCTTTTGAAGCTGTATATGCTGCGTGAATTGATGCTTAGTCAAATCTATGATTCAAAATTTTAAGATCGTCTCTAAATTTCACTTACTTATCCTCAATGAGATTCTATATCGGCCATTATCCCACTTGGGAGCTTATAAAACTATAGATTGGCAGACTCGCATTTTTTCCTACATGCGTAATTGATAAGGGCTCAATTGCTGTCTTTAAAATACAAATCCAAACAGAGATTTGATAATCGAATAAATTAACGTCCGTCCGCGGAATATCTGGCCTGAACTGTGAAATAAGGCGCATTATTTTTTATTCACTCGTTAAAACAACCTATACACGAGCTCCACATCTTTACTAACGGTGACACCGACAACATCCTTCTCGATTGGCGAGTTTCATAACACAATAAATCCCTGTTATAGGTTGAAGATACGTTCCTGAAAACGGAGACGTGTAACGAAACGTCGTACAGCAGAATCTAATGTTCCCATAAGCATAACGGTAAAAGTCAGGGTTAAGTTTCTGGTGGACATTTTACGACACAGATGTACCATTTTAAAACGAAATACAACATTATAATACAGAACATAAGATATTCATGTTAAAAATAGGTAAACAAAATAAAATACATGAAGTTAATTCTCATAAAAACAATCGAGATGATATGAAGGTTATTTTTGAAGTTTTTGTGGGTGAGGTGTGAAGATATAGTGGTTTAAGTAAGGAAAAGGGCAGTGACGTACAAACATTATTGGGGCTCCAGTACAAATTAGTTAACGGTGCGTGGTATAATCATTTATTGTTAAAAAATATAAACATTTCAATGAGAAACCATCATCCATCAATAAGAGCAAGATTATGCATAATTTAATAAGATACGGTGGCAACATATACTTTTCAATTATTTTGACCAGTTTCTACAGAAATATTGCGATAATTGAAAGCAATTACAATTTTTTTCTTCCAAAAAACAGAAAATTTACGACGTCGGAGAGACCTCGATCTACGAGTTGGGATGCTTAAAAATAATTTACAGGAAATCGCGAGTCAAAATATTAATTTCACAAAAAACAATTTTTGATGAAACGCTTCTTTTTTGCGGGGTAGGGTGACTAACCGTCCCAAATTTGGAGGGTCAGTCCCTCCCTCTCATCACTCGTTCTGCTTTGTTAAATGTCAAAACTTGTGTCCTACTTTTTGAAAAATCTTGATTAATATCCCAATTTGTCATTTAAATCGTCCGGAACGCCCTCACTGGTCAAACCAAGCTATCTGATATACAGGGTGTCCGGCGACTTTATGTCATAACTTCAGGATCTTATTTCTTAAGTGATTTTAAGTAAAAAATGTCATGTGAACATGGGTCCGATTCTCATTTGTTACAGAACTACGGGCAATTGAAATTATCTCGTACTTTGATTTGTACAACTTAATGGCTGAAAAATGCATTGTTTAAATAATTATTTATATACATTGTTAATTATTGAAAAATCTATTATTTAAATAATCACCCTGTATCTTGCATCTATCTAAGGCTGACTCATCAACAAATTGACCACAAACAAGGTACTGGAATCTGTCCCTTCTTATATATAGTCGGCAAATATTTGAAAATGTCCCTCCTTGGCTTCCTGAAAAGTTGGTCACCTTATTGTAGGGGCCCCGGTTCGCTAATTGTTCGCTACGCCACTGGCAAAGGGCCATGCTTATCTACACGCTATTAAATACCATATAGGATGATTGTATTAAAATCTGCAAGATTAATTTATTGCTCGAGAGCTAGTAATTTTTACTATTAAATAAAGAAAAATACTAGCGTAAAGAAGACAAAAGCTGCAATAAACTAAAACATGGGAAAGACTACTTTTTTGTTGATAATCTCCACCATATATTCAGCTATGCGACATTTACAAGAAATATGACAAAGAAATAACTTAATAATCAATTTTACCACAATTGGAATTTGCGGAATTTAGCTTTCTGCTCTTCACGGACGACGTCTATGCGAAGTGACGAATAACGAAACATGTCCCTCAGTTCTTTGGGGACGTATAACGAGGCGAGGTATACCGGAGACTTACTGTACATGACGCAGAATATTTGATTGTCATTTTCATTATTGAGGGTCAGCTTGTAGCATTCATTGTACTTCTTTCATCACCTACTACAGATTCTCATCTTTTTAAAAAGATCTGCCGTCTCCAGAAAAAGCGAAAAGATGTTTCATATTTTTCAAATTTATTTATTACTAGCATACATTTTAAAATATAGCTAAATGGATTAAAATCTTCATTTAATCCCTCTTATTATCACATAGTATAATTCGATAGCAAATTATAGGTCCTGTCTTATGGGTAAAAGTAAATTTAAACCGTAAGTACCGTAAGTATCATCATTAGTCATAAAAAGGTTATGAAAACTTTATGCGTATTTCAATTGAAAGGCAGCTGTCATCAGCGGAATCTACTTTGAGTGAAAACCACCGATGATTGCTACCTTTTAACCGAAATGCGCATATAGCCTTTCAGGGCCATTGATGTTTATTGAATATATGTAGGTACTTCATTAAGTACTTATTGCCTCGATGTCATCCATTCACAAAACAGTAGGAATGTTTAAAAAATCTGACGATTAAACCATAAAGGAGCTCTAGTTTCTTGAGTTTTAATGCCATTAATATGCATTTACCTTGCAATAAATGATTCAAAAACGTGAGTAACGTTACATAAGAGAAAATATCATTATTTTCGTTTTTAAAAACGAAAAGGAGAATTCTGCAATTCTCTTATATATATAATCATTTTCTTGCGGTCAAATGATTATCTTTGTATTAACAGAATTTGAGAAGTTAATATTTTTATTAGATTTTGTATTTTTCATTTAACTTCATTTGGTAGAATTTATCTAAAGGAACGTTATTTTTCTTTGATCATTGATGCTTAAAATTTGATTTAAATATGCCATTGAGATTATCCTGTTGTGATTTTCCTAAATATTAAACCAAAACTTAGCTTAAAACATGTGAAATAGAGATGGAAATAAAATTAATAAAAACCAGGACAAAACAAAAAATTGTCTCTTGAGATCAACGTTACCAAATAAAAGGTTTTAGCCAAGCAACGGGTAAATATTTAGCTATTAGTAGTTTGCAGAAAAATTGAAAATATCACACAACCCCGACGAAAATCGTTATGAATTAGGAGTCAGAAGTGAAGCCGAGACGCAGAATTTTTAACTTACTTGAAATTCATTGTAATTTTGTTTTCAAGGTCTCTGATGTTATCGTAATAGTCAATGTTTACAATTATAATTAATTCACGTTATTAATATCCAACACTAATTTATACCGCATTCATTCATAAACTCAGAAATATTGGAAAAACAGAAACGAATCACTTAATATTTTTCTATCCATGCTTTTTTAAAAATCTAACTGGTCTGAGAAAGGCATAATTTACAATGAATACAAAAACACAACTGGGTACAGGATTTTTATGAAGATAACAAACAGAAACGAACACGACCATTGGACGTAATTACGGCCAATGCGATGAGATTTATTAATATCGCTGTTAGTAGTTAGACTGAAATAAGCCAGAAAAGTCTCTACAATCCGAAAAATTTACATTTCACTACTTGGGTATATTTAATTACTATTACTTCACATCTAAATGCATCGATTAAATTAATGTGTGACCGTGGACATTTTATTAATTAAGATGTCCAATCATTTTAATTAATCACATCTCATTTTTAGATCACCCGATGACATGTTATTGGAAGCAGTAAGACCCATATCACTGACGCGTTATGAAGAAAATGCTGACTTTATTACTAGACAATAAAACTCATTTCAACGATTCAGTATTTAAGATCTGTCTCAAATTTCAAGCTGAATTTCCTTCAGTTGTTGTTATACCTTCATAAATGAGAAGTTAGGTATAAAAAGGACAAAAGCAAATTTTTAATTGTTGATAAACGCTAATTGGATTGTTTATCACATATTCGTAAGAAATGAGAGCTTTGATACGAGAAATACACATCGGAAACTTTTTCACTTAGTCAGGGATGTATTGATATCACTGAGATAATCACATTCCTTTATATTCAAGAAGGATCTATACCAAACTTGAAGTAAGACTTGCTCCATCAAAAGACAGAGATAAAAATTAAAATCCTTTCAAAACTATAACATTTAATCGTCGCATTTACCGCTTAGAATTTTTTTTATTCCCTTAATTTTTAACAGAGCTTTTCGCAATGTTGCAAATCACAAACTCCGGCTGTGTGGGAACATCTCAATGGTGAAATTTTATTCTCATGAATGACAAACGATTGACCAAATTTTTGGTGCTTTTTTTTCAATAAATAAGCAACAGACGGAAAATAGAAGCATTAATGTCATTTTTATTTCTAAAATTAATCGTATTCAATATACTATTAAATAATTCATTCGTACATAATAAAACTTTTCTTGTCCCTATAAATTTTTATTTTTATCCCTAGTAAACCAAAATTCATATTATGCTTTTGATCGAATAGTTTAACTTCCGGTGCGCAACAAAGATAACTGATCTTTGATCATTGCCGTTATATACAGTAAAGAAGCTAGACGGAGTCCTCTCTAATCTTGCCATTTATTAAAATCGATACGATATCCATCATCAATTCATTTCTTGCAAGACCAATTTCTAGCAAGGTTTTTGTTTTTTCAAGACATTTTGGCCGGGTCAGTGCTTAATAAGAATGTTTATAGAGCTTTAGGTAATAACAAATATCAATAAAAGTTATAAAATCCTTTAACAAAGCCATAAATCCGTAGAACTCCATTTCAGCAACGAGAAGTGAAATATAAACTTTGTAAAAATTCCTCAATTAAATATAAAGTAGCAGTATCCAGGATACATGTTAATGTCAGAATCAGACGGAAAACCACTAGAACAAGGCGAAATGAAAAAAACGTTGGTATGAGTAACCAATCAGAACTAAACAAGCTTAAAAATTCGGGGGGAGGGTGATGAAATGGAGAGGTCGGAAGAGGAAGTTGAATTTTGAAAGACGCGGTAGGAAGAAGCGGGAAGCGGGATGGGAAACGATGATTCCCTCCAACTCTTAGTTTTATCCTCCCCTGCATTATTTAAGTTTTTATTTATTCTGATTGGTTACCTATTACGAAGTTATTCTAAACGTTTCCTTGTTTTAGTCAGTTTCCTCCTGATTATGACGCCGAAACCTTTGTATTTGTGCGCCGTAAATATGTTATGAAATTTTTAAAAGGAAGTTTTTAACTCCTCGTTAAATCCCCGCCATCCCTAGAGTTTTCTGTGGTAGTTCTTACTCAGATTTTTCTGCTAATCAATTTTAGCTCACCTTTTTCCAGAAAAGTTAGAAATCTGATAGAATTGTAACTTGAATATAATTTAGTCGAGGACGACGAAATTTTGTCTCAATTAATGGTGATTCTTTAGCAAAGTTGTAAAAATAACTATTATGCAATAAAATTTAAATTTGGTAACATAAAAAACCAAATTAAGTAAAATTTAGTTGGCGCATATCTCAATCAAGAAGTTCTATGGATGGTTTAAAGGAATCTATATCAAGATAAGGATAAAGTAACTGAATAAAAATGGAATCAACGATGCGACCACCCAAGAAGAACTGATAGTAGTGGTTGCCCTGACTATGCGGATTTTATGAAACGGCCGTTGGTAAGACGCCATTCGCGCTATTGCCAAGGTAAGCTCTAATAATTCAATTCAATCTTAATTAAAACAATATGAGAAATATAAATGCATTTTTGAGCCTATTCTATAAAAATAATTTGTGTTAAGGTGAGATCTTTTTAAAAACAGAACTCTTTGATGTATAGATTTTTTTTCGATAATAATTTACATAATTTTTGATTGTTTATATTCTTCCTGCTTTATTGTATCTGTACAAAGACCTAATTAAATGTTTATCTTAGAATTTTTTCAGCTACATACATCGGTTGCAGATTAAACTACTTAATAATAGTCAATTGTACTCGCTTTTGACAATTTGAAATTTTTCTTTCTTGGGCCGATGACGGATTTTCGTGTATATTTGCTCATAATACACGGGGAAATGATTGATTTTGCAAAATTTTGCTATTTCAACTTTGCCGGCCTTGGTAGAGGGGTGGTTAGCGTGCCTGGCTCCCAATGCTAGAATGCTAGGGTCGCGGGTTCGAATCCTGTCGAATCCTGCCGAGGGTATGGCTCTATGTGTTCGTCTTTGTTAACGTTATTACGCTCATTGTAGAAGGCCGTTAACGGCGGTTTATGAGCAAACATAAAATAAAATAAATATAATAGGCTGTGAAGACAATCTTGCTCACAACATGGACCTTCATGCACCTCAGTGGAGGATTTATGCACGGGCGCATGTGGCGCTAGCTGGGGGCCTCGTCGAAAAGAGGACCTCACTAAAGGTCGGTTTTAGGCATGGGCGACTGCCAAGAGCCAATTGGCACTCTTTTATACGGTTGCTACACACGCCGGCCTCGCAATTTCAATCATCAAGCTTTTGTAGGAACAAACCCCTTTTAACTGTCTGGAACATTTATTTTTGTGGCTTTTATACTTATTTTCCACATTTTAGTGCATATAAAGGGTTGCTTCATTATTTTTAATACAAATTGTATTTTTGTTTTTAGGAACACATTCACTATTCTACTCGGAATTTTTTGTCGTATTTGTTGTTTTTTATTTATGAAATCAATTTTTCTATCCTTATTTATCACAATGAGTGTGCCAAATTTTTAAAAAGAATAAGGCTAAAGAAACAACTAAACATAACTCAATCCTATTAATGTTATAAATTTTGAATGGAAAACTAATGTCATGTACAAACAACAAAAAATGCAACAAAACATTCACAGTATGGGCTTTTGTTGTGTCTAACATTAATGAGTGTGTGTATATATATATATATATATATATATATATATATATATATATATATATATATATATATATATATCAGTTGAAATTTGGGAACAGATTTCATATCAAATCTTAGCCCTAATTTGTTTGCACTGGATTTTCCACCTTTTTTAATTTTGGCTCACGTATTTTAATAAGTTTTGACTAAAAACCAAATATATAACAATAATATAACAGAAAATATCCAGATAAAAGAAGTGAGCCGCCGCCAAGGCTCATTCAGCTTTGGCAGAAAATGTATTCCAAATCTTTTTAAAAGATTCAGCAAATTAAATCTCTATATCTGATTTAAAAACACTTATAAGCACAATTATAAGAACAGTGTCAATGAATAATGGGATATTTATATACTTATTTTTGTTACCGTCGTATTGTTTATTGTTACCAAGGTATTGTTTAAACTTCAAAATAGCGCCGAAACATCGTGAATATATGAACAGATGTGACGAGAATTAGTAATAATCCCAGTCAATCATTCGCAATTCGATTAAACCGGCATTAATACAAATTTGGGCTGCGACCTGAACCATTTGAAATGATTTGACATTGTTTACAGCAGTGGTTCCCCAACTGGGTGCCGCGGCACACTGGAGCGCCGCAGTTGATTTTTAGGGGTGTCGGGATAATATTAGTTTTGTAAATAAATCAACGATTTGGATGTGTCTACAGGTAACTAGGGCATTAAGTTAATCTATAATAAACTGATTATGGCGCGATACCAACAAATGAATCTGTCTAAAGGTTTTAATACTCGTTTGTGAAAATATAAAAACCTTGTTTGAAGGCTGGGGTGCCGCAAAATTCTGTTTAACTTTGAACGGGTGCCGCGCCAACAAAAAGGTGGTTGGGAACCACTGGTTTAGATTTCACTGTTTTTACTTAAGATTTATAATAGGTATCTAGAAAAACTATGTTAAAGAGTTTTAACAGACTAGAGTTCCTGTTACATATATGCAGTGCTGTGGTGGAGGGTATACGTTGGCATACGCCGTATACCCTCTGCTTTTTCGAACGAATAGCATATACCCTGCCCTTAGGAGAAATTATACAGGTTGATTGAAGAAAAGCAGCTAATTCCATCTTTTTTCGTGACCCCAGTTATTGAAACTGCACCTGCAATTATTGAAGATATTTTATACCAATATTCTAATACTACTTTTTTTGTTCAGATTGAAAATAAATACTGTACTTATTATTTTTTTATTTTTTATATAGGTACATCACTAAAATATAAATGAAAATAAATTTTCAAGGAAATTAAAAGTAAGCTCATAAATTTTCTCCTGCTATCATAACATTATAGTCATGTACTTTGCTCTAACAAACCGGATAAGACTCCCCCTCAATGTTTTACCTCCGTACGCGGTATGCCCTGTGCTGTTTTTGCAACTACAGCACTGCATGTATGTTAATGTATAAGTTTTCTTTTGGTCACTTATAATAAATAAGAAGGAAAAGTTCACTACATGAATTGAATACACGGAGATTTCAAAGGCGTTCTTCTTGGGGAATGCGTATAAAACAGTATCGAAAGGTTGGGTGCTTCTTGAATTTTTATCTTCGAAACTATATGCCGTAATTATTATTTTTGTGATAGATGTGTTCTATTCGAATAAATTTTGTAGTCTATACCTTACAGATCATATAAGAGCTTGGAAGAGAAAAATGTTTTTTTATATTGTTGTTTGCCGATAGAATCGTCATATAGGCCAATATAAATGAAATATGGAATGTTTTGTTTGTGATGTTGTCGAATTTTTAGCTCCAAAACTAAAAGTTGTAATAATGTGGCCCCGCGGTATTGTTTGCGGCAAATGTTGTCCTCTGTCCGAATAAATTATTTAATCTATATCTCACAGATCGTATTAGAGGAAAAGAGAGAAAATTATGTATTTTTAATTGTTGTTAGCCGATAAAATCGCCGTAGCGATCGATGTAAACGAAATATTTAATGTTGTACTTGGGATTTTCTTGAATTTTTATCTCCGAAACTATAATTCATAATTATGTGGTCTCGCGGACTTTTTTGTGATAAAGGTTGTTGTCTATCCAAATAAATGTTTATTCGATACATTTCAGATAATATAAGAGTTAGGGAGAGAAATATTTGGTATTTCATTGTTGCTTGGCGGATGCCATTTAACGAGATACGAATACAAGTTTATTTAGGTGCTTATATAAAGTGGAAGTTCTAATTGACGGATGGAGTTCAAAATCTTAACTTGATAAATTTTAATTGAGATCACTAATACTTAATTTAATTAAAATTCGCCCAGTAGTATCGGAGGTTAAACATGCTGACGGACGGACGGAGGAGACGTGCTACTACCGCTTCGCTGTTAAATTATGCCTAAAATATTACCGTTATTGTACTAGTAATACCAGCAAACCCTTTTAAAATTATTTATTTTACAATGTGTATAATCAGTTTAATATAATTAGGTTAGAATTTATTCACAAAGATAAATGATTATAAGAATAACTACATTATTTAATGAGATAACAAAATTAACGTACCATTTATCACAAAATACCTTAAAGTTAGAATTATTGAAATAAAATGAAATAAATTTATGTATTGATAAGATAAAGCATGTATATCAAGATGATATTGACATCAATCAGTTCAAAGACGAGGTATTACAATTTCTAAAATTTTACAAAGAAGAAAATGTAACAAATCAAACAGATATGTATAATTTAGTAATCAGCGGTCTACGATCTACTTTACCCAATGAGGAGACAATCCTTAAAAATTTTTAACGATGCCAATTAGATATTTTCTGTGCTGATAAGAGTAAAAATACTATTTAAGAAATAGTTTATCTCAAATAAGACAAGCAAATTATCTCTTTCATTTATTGAATACGATGTTGCCAAAGATATAAATTACGATGATTTGATCGATTTATTTGCTGAGAAAAATCAAGGAAAAACTTCTTTCTATTTTTCGCAAAAATGATCATTTCAAATATTCTACATTCCATATTATCTCAATTACATAATGTAGGTAAATTATAATATTTTAGGTCTTAAATATTTTTTTAATTGCGAGAAATAGGAAATGATCGTTTAGTAGTGCCATCATGTATAGGATTTGTATAAAATATTATTTAAAGTATTTCTATTTTTGTCTGCTAGCCGTTTGCATTGATACAACTTTTGCAAACCTATTTTAATAACTTATCAATTATATTTTAAAAGAATCAGAATCACAATCACCTTTCTATATGTTTAACATGCATAATTTTTGTTGTTAAAATTTAGCGCGTAGCTTCAGGTCCACATTTCTAACACCTACATAGAAATCTGCCACTTATGTTTCAATATGTTTTATTATAAATGTTTGGCTGTATATGTTTCTATGGTAGTTGATATTATTTTTTATAACAGGTGATTTTTTAATTTGCGCCTCGGGCCTCTGAAAGCCTAAATCCGCCACTGATGTACCTGTATTCTTTGCATCTTCTCAAGGAAATTCCTATGGACATAATTGTTCATCTGCTAATAATAACCATTGTAATGGAGTAGAAATAAACCCTAAGCAAAACGACTCCGAGTGAGCGAGAGAGGTACGGCTCGGAAAATTCCCATTTCCTCGAGATTCCCATCTTAAGGAAATATGCTTCTCGTAAGTGAAGCGTCAGCTTTCCTTCCCACGCATCTATCCCGAGGAGCGGTTACGAGGAGCTGGTGCGGACGCCGAGACACCAAAGGACTTTGAAGGGGAGGCGTTTTGAGAGAGTGAACGAAAGGGGAGTGGGAGGGGACAGTGTTTGCGGAGGAGGAGAAGGAGAGAGGAAGGGGGTAGAGAGAAAGAAGAGTAGACCTCGGGCCTTCAAGTTCACCGCCCAAAAATCTTCCAGCCTCGTCCACCCTCTCTCTCTTTCTCTCTTTCTCTACCTCCCTCCTCCCGCAAGAAACACCAACTACGGAACCCGCTCTCACCCTCCTTGCACTCTTATCTCAATCCTCTCCCTTTCTTCAGCTCCCCTCTCCTGTCCCTGACCAAGCCTCTCTACACCCATACTCTCCCCCCCCCATTTCCCCCCTCCACCCATCTCTCCTCTCCACCAATCTCCACCTCCCCCAATCGCCCCCCTACACCCATCACCTCCCTCCCCCATCTCTCCCCTCCCCAAACGCCGCTCGCCCCTCTTATCCTTTCCCCCTTCGCACTTAAACGCTCTTCACCCTCCCCTCTCGTCCCTCATGCCCTCTCTCCCTCCTCCTTTCTCCAACTCATCTCCTCTTTCCTTCTCTCTCTCGCATCCCCTTTCTAACCCAGCAGCAGTTCTTTGCTGATCTCATCACTCCAAACTCTCCCTTCCTCATCCTCCTTCCCCTCCCTCATCCACACGCTCACGAAAACTCGCCCGGCTCGAGATGGTCATTTTAACACCATTTATTATTGAGTTATACACCGCTCTACTCGAGGCGTAGGAGCAAAAACAAACCGTCCTCCATCCTTTGCGGCAGAGCCAAGGATTGTCCAAATAACGACGGTCCGCGTTCCCAAATAGCAGCGTGATCACGTTTGTTTATGGGGTTTTCCGGAGGAGGCCTAAAAGAAATGATTAACCGACTCAATGAATGAATATACTCGGTTAATCCTGTAAAGGGGTTTTATTTCAGTTTTCGTTTTTTTCCTCCTGGGAAAAAATTGGAAGTGTTTAGTCCGAAAGTTTCCGCCACTTTTCCCTTTGTAGTAGAAGGTATTTTTTCGCGAGAATCTATTAGTACGTGAAACGTATTCGTACGTTCGCAAATAATATTTCCGGTAAAATAATGGTTGGTAATTTAAGGAGACTTTATCTAATTAATGTGTATGTAAAAGTGCCATTTAGGTCAAAATATAATTGAACGAGCGAAGGCTTGAAGCATGTTTTTAACAAAATCGAAAGGAAAACTTTTATCAAATGATTTTCGATGACGCAATTCTCTCGGTTTTGAGCACTAAAATTTCCGAGTGGTCTATATCAAACAGCCTAAAGTGGACTATTAAAAATCTATTAAAAGAAGTTAAAAATGTGTATCGCCGACAATAATGGTATTTCGACAGGTGTAAGGCGCTTATCAATGTAAAAATTTAGATGCTGTTTTCGAACATTTTTTTCTGAATCTTTTCGGCCTGAATTATAAATTTTCCCTCTCTGTCAATATTCTTTGTTCACAATTAATTCGTAACTTTCACACTAAAATATGTACGGTTTCCATTATCTCTCGGTGACAAAATAGGCAAGTACGTGCTCGCTCTGCGGTATGAATTATTTTGTGGAATAATTTATCTAGTGGATTAAGTAAAAAGATAACGAAACACTTATAATTATCTCTGAATGTAATGAAAATGAATATACAAATTAATGTCTTCGTTAGTGAAAATTTTAACTCTTCCGAGTAATGGAATTCTATCGTTGAGTCGATGATTTTTTTAGCAACTCATATTCTCCATTTAAATAAATATTTAGTTTATCTGCCATCATTCACGCACGCAAGGATATTCGTATTAGTCTCTTTCTCCAAAATTTTCTGATTTTATATCCAGATCCTGTACTTGGAAGTTTATTTCACTTCATCCTTAAATACATCTCGTCGTAGAAAACCAGAACGGCAATTCTAAAGAGTGTGTGCGGGAGACACCGTGACCATAACCCCGCATAAATGCGCTCCCAAGCCAAATTCTGTGGAATTACCGACAAAAAGTGTACTCGTTCTTAATATGAAGTACATTCCATGAATGCGATACAAGGAAGCAAATATCGATTATTATTCTCCATTCAGTTGCAGGCATCATTTGGCGTTAAGCTCCACGCAAACTTTGATCTACGGAAGCATATTGGAGAAATAACGGTCGAGTCAAACGCTGATTTCCTCGATTTACGTTGTCGGTTGATGAATAAAATACCTATGTAAAGAGAGGTATTACTCCCTTTCCATCGAAATAAAACGCAATGATTTTTATAGAAACATTTCCTCTCTCGAGGTGCATAAGCTCCTGTACATGTCCCATAATAATAAGTTTCAATCGATATTATAATGTAAAAATATTACAAATGAACTCATTACGTTCTCCAAAATCTTAAACTGTATCACTATCCTTTCTTCTTTTTAAGTTAAGGTGAAATAACAGAAGAAAGTAAAAAATATCCACAGTTAGTCGGTTTATTTTTCTGCATTTTTCACACTGTTAAACTATTTTTAAATATAAGAAATATTTGAAACATGAATATCCTATTTTGTTAAAGGTAAAAGTGTTCAAAACTACATAATATTAAATGAATTATTTGATGGAAATAATAATAGGCAAATTTTGTAAAGGAGAGAAAAGAAATAATTGAAGGAAGTGGGGATCGAAAGTAATGAAATTGCAATTTAATATTTGTAGCCTCAAAGAACGTATATGAAAACGCAGGCTACACTCGTCATAAGGACAAGGACCTAATAGAGTGTATACCCTAAGTACAGCAAAAGTAAATAGAATTTTTGGATCGATGTTATTCAGCTGTAGGGGTAGAGCAGTGGTTCCCAACGGTGGTTCGCGAATGGTCTCATTCACTTATCTGTTTTGTTAGAGTTCTCAATGTGTTATTTTCAATATGAAAAGTTTTACACCCTATAATGAACAAGTGGGTGAAAAGGGGAAGACACGAAAAAACAAGCCTTCGGCACCGTTGGTCTTTCGTCAGGTCTGAAATGCGGGAAATCTAAGTCAAAAGATGAACATGGCACAGTAAAGTCAGTTACTAAGGATAAAAAAGATGACGATGATTATGTAAAATACGGCTTTACGTGCATCGGTGATCAAGGATGTCCAATATCTCGGTGCGTAATTTGTAGTGATATCTAGCGATCAGTAACCTCAAACCTTCTCTACTTCAGAAACAAGAAGAAACAACACATGTCTGTTGATTCTTTCAAGAGAAAATTACTCGGCAGAAAAAATTAAAATTCCAGTTTTATTTCCAAAAGTAAGCACTGAGAACGAAAACGCACTTGTAGCGTCGTACCGAAGGAGATACCGAGTATCAAAAGCCTCAGAAGCTCATACTATAGCAGCGAGACAACAACTGTACAGAAAGCGAAAAATTGTCCATATTATACTATACAGTCGGATAAATCAAATTATGTTGCTGATCTATTTTGTTAGTGTTTGTACGTTATGTGAGGGAAGATACGGTTGATGAAGACTTGTTTTTTTGCCGTCCATTGAAAGAATGTAAGCAGATAATATATCTTCATAGGAAATGAAGAGGCGGGAGAGATAGAGAATAAAAACAATATTTTATCCTGTGAAATGAAGAAACGAGAAGAAAGACAGACAGCTATTTCTATTACAATTTTATAACATGATTCGATTATTTTAATATATAAAATACCATAAGATTCTTTTAATTTCATTTCTTATATAAGAAATATTACCTGTTAAATTAGATGTTTTTAATCCTCTTCCCTGTCTCCTCCTAGCCAAGCTGCAAGCAACGCCGCAATTTCGACAAATTGGTACCTTTAATTTTAATCCGCGTACTTTACGGTCCGAAAATGAAAATACTGGAGCAGTTTCAATATAATCGATTTGTCGATTGCAGATTACGCCGTCGAAGGATCGAAGTTTCCCGCCTAATTAAGGCAAGAGATTAATAAAAAAGCAAAAAAAAACCAAAAGAATACGGGCAGTAACATTCTGTCACGATGGGAGTATTCATCTGTTTGTAAAAAAAAATTAAGGAATAGAAATTTTGGTAAAGTTACGACAGAGAGATTAAAACCGATCACTACATTACTCCTGACTACCTTAACTAGCGAGTAAAACAATACTTGTTTGTTGAATAAAATTAGAGATAAAGATAACGTAACTGCACAAGTCGATATTATTATATCTCGCGTAAGTTTGCAACAAAAAGGGATCAAAAGCTGCAGGTAAGCGGATTAGATCATCGGATTAAGTACAATTGAATCATCGGGAAGAACTAGGCAGGTTTTTTCACAATATAACGTGTTCAAGGAAACAATAAAATCTATGAAAGGCAGAATCTCAAGGACCACATTATATTTCCGGCTTTTGACAGGCTAAAAAAATAATTCAATTTTATATGATCAGTAGAAGCTTTCAAAAATCCATAACAAATATAAGTATTATATTACTACAACTATCGCCGAAGGAAATTTACGAGCATTAAAAAGTGAATTTATAAGCATTTTATTTCTTCCTTTGTTTCTAATAAATTTAAAAAATTAATTCATTCAAAATTTAGAATTGCCTAAAAGTTAGCAAATAAAAATCTACTGTATAAGGCACAACTACATTTTTCAAAATTTTTTTAGGGAAAAAATATTTTTCATGAAAGAATTTATTTTTGTGAAAGACTCTCATCAATATTTATGAATAATATTACGCCTAAGTTTATCCACGCAATCGCATACAGATATCCAATCAAGTATTTTATTACTTCTAAGTTGTTATCGTTAGACTTTTATTTATATATCCATTGAGTATAACCAAAACGAATAGTTTAAAAAAATGCTTTTAAACAGCCATACGAAACCAAAAATGTGTAATGTCATAAGAAATACGTGTATACCAATCAAGTTTTGTATGAGAGTGATCCATGGAATTTATAAGAGAATGACTTTTTCTTTCCGCCTTTTACAGGTCCTAAATATACTAAAAATGCTCTATTTTAAATAAAATAATCCTTTCCGTCCGCTTCTTGCAGTTTATGCCTTCTAGAGAGACATTCAATCGAAAATCAGCATAAGAAACATTTATTTTTAGTAAATTTCCGTCTACAAGAATTTTCCGTCTAATACAAAATTAAAATATGAGGTAAAATTTTGCTGTTTGGAATACTTTGTTCTTTTGTTTAAAATGATTTTTTTCAATGAAACAATGTAACAATTTTAATGGGTCGACTTCTTTCTGTACTTCGATCCAGGATATCAAAACAAAACGCCAGGAATGCAACTACATTAGTAAAATCATGAATCCACATAAGGGTTAAAGTAAGAAATAGGAGCCATCTGGTGTAAAAAAACTTGTTGAGGGCTTGAATAAGTCTCGCGTTATATCCGATACTGCACAATTACGAGGGGCGTTATAACCGAGGTGCACTGTATTCATTATTACAAGAAACAATGAAATGAGGCGTTATTGACAGTAAATGAAGTTGCTTCCTCAGAAACTATCTATAGATGGCAACTCTCCATGTAAGCATGTCCGTGGCTAAGCTCCGTCTCGATTAACAACTTATCGAAGGGAACATGCTCCATTCCTTCCGTTAATTTGCCTACATTTTAACTTACAAACACAACCCGCCAAACAGAGGTCATCGATAGGCCGGCTAATAGAAAAGATGGCAAATTCAGAGCAATATCTTTGACTCGGAAAAACTACAAACAAAACGTAAGTTAAATGAGAAATCGTAATCGCATAACTAAGCGCAAAATGATAATGAGAGAGTGGATAGTTTTTTATTGCGGGCAGAACGTGAACTAATGCTGGCAACGGGTTTCCCTACACCCTTGTGAGTGTGTCTGGTGTGGAAGGAGTTATGGCTATAATAATCAAAGAGGTTGATTAGCCAGAAATACAGACACGTTAATATTTAACTGATTTGCGAATAATATCTGCAGCAATGCTCAGAGTTCAACACTGAGTGCAGCGCATGTCTTGGCACATGGCAGTAGTGCTTGTGGAGCTGCAAAAATGAATGGCGCAGTCCAAAGGTGCGGACAAGTAAACGCCCACTCTCCGATTACATTGAAAAACATCCATGCCGTGGGACAGAATACAAAAAGGGATCGTTTGCAAGAAAAGAGATCTAAAATATAAGGAATTTTTTCACCCAATGAAATTTGTGCCTATCAACGTTTTCATTCTATAACTGTAACATTGGGCACATAATCGCGCATTGTGAGGAGATTAATACCGACGAGAAGCCTTGCTGACGATAACTTTCATTCTATTCGTTGGAAATAAAAAGGAATTGGAGGACTCTGTTACTACCAAGAATCGGCGTCTTCCTGCCTTTGCTGCGGTTCCAGCGGCGGAAGATCTTCGTCCAGAAGTCTCTCTCGGAACACGCGCCCAGACACATCGCTACATCATAAAATGAACGTACGACTTAGCAATGACGGGCTGAAGAGGGGAAAAGGGGGCAGCACAGTCAGCATTTACACACAGCGTCAAAAATTGGCGCGGGTCGATACAAAATCAAATATGAGATATGCCATTTTTCATGCTGTAACACGTAATATATTCTGAAGAAGTTTTCTTCGTTGAAAAGGGAACTTACTTAAAACCGGCAACCGTCGATTTTGAGAAAAATGACAGTTTTCGCAAAAGAATACAATTTTTTAATTTCCGAAAAAACGAATAAAGGTGTAATGTTGCATACTTTTGTACCATTTCGAGAATATGATACGAAAATTTTTGCATATTTGTTGAATAATTCGTCAAAAGGATGGCGAGCATCAAAGTCCTATTAGAAACCGAAGCAATAGTAGACCAGCATGTCTCATATTTTCTGACTAATCAAATACTTGTTAGTCAACCTAACTTTACCTAATACTAAACTTGCGAATTCGATCACTCCGCCAACCGGCCACCCACCAAAGCTGAACTTAATTAACGTTAAAGTCTATTCCAAAAGTGAGATATCTACCTCGCGTTACAATTAGAATCCGATTGAAGATCGGGATTCGCCGTTTGCTCTTTTTTTTTTTAAGAATCAAAATCGAAATTGAGGACGGCTGCTTTGTGACCGGAATTCGCATCTGGTTTCCCCGGCCGTTTCGCGGCTGCTAGGGTTATACTAATGGTCGATATAAAAGTTATTTACCTAGAAAGAGTCATTCTCGAGGTATCGCTAGACGAAGATAGAAAAGAGAACCGAGGGAAGCAGGGAGAAGAAGTGAAGCGGTCAAACGCGTAGTGATAAGAGAGTCGATAATAAGGTTTCAGAAGAGCGTTTTGGTGGAAACTGAGGTGGGTTTCAGAAACGAGGGAGAGAAATTATCCTCTTTGGCCTGAACGTGAAAGGAAATAAAAAATTTAAAAAATCGTTCAAAAATCTTTGAACGCCCTAATGTGAGAAAAAAAATGAAATTTCGAACAAAAAAATGAAAATCAGTAAGACTTTAACGGTCAATTTGAATTTGCAGAGGTTATTCTTATCTAGTGGCTTCAAAATATTTTTCCCGCGATTAACTTTATCTTTCGTGTTAATTAGTAAGTTAATAAGTAACGATTACAAAAACTTTTGCAGATCCTTTTTGATGATCATTATTCAGAGTATAAGTTAGGAATCTGGAGTCTTAAAGGCAAGCTTTGTCTTGTGTTACATTCTTGCATCATATTTGCAGCATGTTTAATCAGTTCGAAAAATAAAATTAATAAGTCGATTTCTATCCTTCAAAATCATAATCTTATTCTGTTACTTAAAGAATGGTTATTATGTTCAAATATAAAACAATAACAAGATTTACTGTATAATACTATATATTTTTGACCATGTTTTCGTATTATTATTTAATATAAAGTTTATTTATGATTACGTAAAGGTAATTCACGTAGGGAATAATTTTGAAACGAGAAAAAAGTCTGCTATGACCGGGAATCGAACCCGAGTTTTCCACTTTCCGGGCGGATATTCAACCACTGAACTATCTTATCAGAACAATTTTCTCGCTTCTTAACACGGATGTTTTCTTGGTTGGGACGGAACTAGCCAAGCTAGTATCAAACTGCCCCAACGGGGCATAAGCTGTAATGTTGGGAATAATTTTGAAACGAGAAAAAAGTCTGCTATGACCGGGAATCGAACCCGGGTCTTTAGATTGCTTTATTCCATCAATTTCTTGCTTGGCAATCTCACCATTTGAGAGGGAGGAGTTTTCTTCGGTGTATCTCTTTGAGGACATCCGTTGGGGCAGTTTGATACTAGCTTGGCTAGTTCCGTCCCAACCAAGAAAACATCCGCGTTAAGAAACGAGAAAATATTTCTCCTAAGATAGTTCAGTGGTAGAATATCCGCCCGGCAAGTGGAAAATCCGGGTTCGATTCCCGGTCATAGCAGACTTTTTTCTCGTTTCAAAATTATTCCCAACATTACAGCTTATGCCTGTCTGCATAGGATCTTTAGATCGCTTTATTCCGTAATTCACGTAGTTTGATTACCGTGTGAAAGCAGGGAAATTTTCTCTAGCGAGGTTAAATTAAAAACGAACTTCTATGACAGAAAAGTGACCACAAGATTAATTCATATAAAATATCTTATCTCCATTGGGCCGCGTGAGTCTCGTCACGCTTGTGCAGTCGGTCGCCACAGGATGACAATTGTCACCTTCTACGACCTTTATGTGTTGCAAACTTTGTATTGTTTGTCCGGGTTAGTTTGTCTTTACCGTGTACCTAATAGAGGAAGAAGAGGATAGAACTCGCAACGGAGTTGCAAAAACATTTATGACACTTTAAATTCTAAACAAACACTCATTATTTCAGGAGTAAACGAAAAAATAAAATAAAACACAATGAACGATTTAAACAAAAATACATTAAATACACTAAAAAGGGGGTAAAAATGAACAAAAGAATGGGAGAACTCGGCTAACAGTGCCGGAATGCCTAGGAAGAAGGTGGGGGCAGAGTTGCCAAAATTATTTTTAACATGTCGCTAAATTTACCCTGAAAAGTAACTAAAAAGTCGCTAAACTCAAAAAATATCGCTAAAAAAGTAGTTAAAAATTAAAAGTCCTTAAATATTTCAAAATAATGATTATTTTATCTATATAATACACTTACCTTCGTTTTTATGAATATAATATTAATAAAGATAATATTTTACAAATAAAATAAATAATGTAGGTTTTTTGAAGTCTTTTATTAATAAAATTTTCATTTATATATAGGTTAAATATGTAAAGTTAGTTGGAAGCCACTCTACAGTAATTCTTCGAAAAAAGACAAGCCTGTTTCAAGTACGTCTTCCTCAATTGTCTGTTCACTTTTATCTTTGTCTTTGACTGTATCAACATATGTTTCAGTGGATCCAAATTTGTTTATAACACTTTCGGGCAGTTCGTAATTGTAACAACATTTCCCATGCCTTCTCAAACCGTACCTAATGCACAAAATAGCTTTTAATGTTTTAATACTCATTCTATTTCGTAGTTTTGATTATACAATATTCATGACACTAAATAGACGTTCCACATCAGCATTTGAGTGGGGTAGGGTCAGTACAGTTAAAGCTACATTTGAAATATCCTCTAAAGGATTTTCACCGGTTGAGTCTCGATAGCTAGCTATTTCTGGCCAAAGTTTACACGTATCTGAAATTTCTGTCCACATGATCGTATGTAGTTTTTTTCACTGAAAATCAATACGAGTCAGAATCGATGCATCTTTTACAAACATTTTTGCTAGATTAAGTATTTCTGGTTTTATATGTTGAAGACATTTACTCGTACTCAAATAAGACATTAACTGCAAAGTACGAACATTTTCTGGTAATCTTTTTTTAATTTCTTTTTGAAGTAAAACTAGGAAATTATTACACCTTTCACGAATCTGACGGTTTATCTCATCAGAAAATTTGCATTCGGATATTTCCTTTTCAAATTCATATCCTAAATATTTATGTGAATTTAGTCGATTTAGGGTATCAGTACTTTCTGAATTGTTGATCTTCGTGCAAAGGGAATCATTTAAATGTATCAGATCATTTAGTAACTTGGTGGGATCATTCAAAGCGGCTTCAAATTTCTTATTGACTGCTTGAACCTCTCCTAAAATTGGCTTAAAAATATAAAAAAAAATTTATCTTATCGCAATACATTGAATACAACAATTCGGCTGTATGACAGCGCTCGTTTTTTCTCGAAATTTCAAAATGTTCCTTTAATTCATTCCATTGCTCTAAAATTTTTACTATAGCCCCTTCAGCGGACAACCACCTTGTTTGACACACTTGTACTAATTTTAGGGGAGATAGACCATTATTTAACGAGGAATAAAGTTCATTATATCTAGCTTGTCTTACAGCAGAATAAGAAAACCAATTATACATTTCTTTAACGAGAAAATCAAGGTTCCTTGGCATATGATCACGGGTCGCATGGGAAGCAGCAAGTTGCAGGGAATGGCACACACATCTTAATAGAATCAAAATAGGAACATCAGATTTCAGTCTGCTATAAACTCCATTATTAACGCCAGTCATAATGGACGCATTATCAGTTCCAAGCGCGATTAGCTTCTGTAAATCTAACCCATTGTTTTTAAGGGAAGCTTTTATAGATTCACATATTGCATCTGCATTGCAGTTACGTAGTTCTATAATATCCAAGAATGTCACTATAAATTTCTTTCTTGATTGGGAATAATATCTAATTATTATACCTAACAGTTTAGTTACGGAAATGTCATTAGTCTCGTCTATAATTAAGCTGAAGTTACTTTCTCCTATGTCATATTTTAAATTCTCAATGAAATTCGGGGCAAGCACGTTGCAAATCAAAGCACTACATTTTGTTCGATGAAGTTTAATGTCACTACAACCTTTACTATCATTAAAACAGGCTTTGCACAAATCATTCAGATGTTCCACAGTTTTTATTGCGCAATGCTCTGCTATGAAGAGTGCAACACATCCTTCTTTCTTCTGAAAATCATTACTCTTCTTCTGGAACTGAAGGGTAGTTTGCCTTTGAGAGCTAAACGGAGCTTCTGCTTTTTTGTGTTTAACTGTATTACGATGTTTTTCGATGTCACTAACTTTTGCCGATAATGAACACTTGCAAAACTTACAAAAGCACTTTGTATCGTCTCCATCCACCTTGATGAGCCAGTTTTTATATCTCGAATCTTTCAGCCATTCCAGACGAAAACGTTGAGTGTATTTCTTGTTATCCATGTTAGTAAGGGTAAAAAACTTAAAATATTTTATAAACAAACTTAAAAACTGAAGAGACCAGGATATCTAATTTCAAAATGTTCAGCAACCAATTGCTCATATATACACATACAAAAGGTGCTTTTTCACTTACGACAACACTCGTGGCTAGCACTCGGAGTAAAATACTATGACGGACTGAACGCAGAATTTTCACAAAGTTTCAACTATAAATGTATAAGAGTTCAAATGTGCTTGGATATCCACGAAGATCGATGTTCCGAGAAAAGTACATACAAGGTTGCGAAGGAGTGTCCCTACGCCTGCCTACCGAGAGTACATAAATATGGACATTTTATTTTGTTGGAAATGTTTGTAAATAAATTGTATGCTAATTATCATGATGATTCAACATTCAAACCACAAAATGTAAATATGTAGTTTGAATAAAGATTTGCAGAACAAACACTACAGATCAAGATATAATATACTTTAAATATAAATGTCATAGTTTTCAAGATTATGCCTGATTCGTTGATAATATATAATAACAAACAACTGCAATTTATTCTACATTTGGTATGTGTTAAGTTTCATAAGAGTAATTCATTTTTCTGGTTAATATCGCATGTATTTGCACTAATATAAGGAATAGCTAAATTTTTCGCTAGATTCAGTGGAAATCGCTTAGTTAGCGAGATGTCGCTAAAACAAAAATAAAGTCGCTAAACAAAGTAAAAAGTCGCTGAATCTAGCGAAAAAATCGCTAAATTGGCAACTATGGGTGGGGGAGGTTTACTCGCGGCTGGCGGCAACTGTCCCTGCCAGGTCCGCAACCCGCGATGCACTCAGCTGTCGTGATTTTTACGTAATAATTTTTTGAAACCAACTTTTTAGTTTTATATTGAAATCGAGTGAATCTTTTTTATTTCGATTTATATATTTTATTTTTTAGTATTTGGCATTCCAGTTGCATTTGAATGCTTGGTTTTTTTGATATTGCACTTTTTTACCTAATCATATATTTTTCCAGTTGGAATCATTTTAAAAGAAACATTTTGCTAAAACCACACTTATATTTAAATAAGAATACATTTTTCTTTACATAAAAAATCGCTACTTCTATTGTTAGTATTAAGCGAAAGAAATAGGAGAGATGGTGCCTTCACTATGGAAGGAGTATTTATTTTGGTCGTTTATATTTGCATTTTTTTGTCGCATCATATTGCCAAAGTCGGACGGGGACTGGATTGAATTGAAGGGACTTCTCAAAGCGCTGGGCTCGCTTCCAACCGAAGTCGTGAATCGTGGGGATGTTGCGCGCGTTTCTAATCTCGTTAGTCGGAACGAGTCGGGGACAGTTTGTGATGTAGCGCAGTATGACATTTTGGTATGTTTCTAATTTTTGCCGAATAGTTCGCATCCATACAGAAGGGTTGGTCTAATGTGAGAAAGATATAGCCGAATGTTTTCGCCCCTTTTTAATTTTGAATTTTTGTTTATGAGGGGCATGAGTAATTTCCTCATGCCCATCGCTTTATTTATTGCCTGCTGCACGTGTTCACCCCATGTCAGTTTTTGATCGAGGTGTAACCCTAAGAATTTTTGTTTACGTCTCATCGGTATCTCGGTGCCTCGGAATTCGAGGCGGAGGGAGGGCGTGAATTTTAGCTTCTTGGTAAAGTTGACAAGAACGCTTTTATCGGCGTTAATGCCAGCTTTCCAGTCCAGCGTCCACTTTTCTAATAGGTTTAGATGATTTTGAATACGACTAACAGCTGCGTTGACCTGTTGCGACTGCGAAGAGATCGCGGTGTCATACGCAAACATGTAGACTTGACTTTGTGGAGAAGAAGGAAAGTCATTGAAGAGGATCGGACTCAAGATTGCCCCCTGGGGGACGCCATAAGAAATCCTCTTGGAAGAGGAGAGCCGACCATACACGGCGACTCACAGGGATCTTCCGGAGAGGAAGCTCCTGCAGATCTTTTGCAAATACAATGGAAAATCCTTTGCGGCAGCAGACATTCGTGCCACATCTGATCGAAGGCCTTGGCGACATCTAGAAAAAGGTCTTCCGTCCGTCCTTGGGAGTTGAAACCGTCCGTTATATGTTCCACCAAACGAAGGATTTGGTGGGGTACGGATGTCTTTTGTCTGAATCCCATCTGCCCAGGTCTTACAAGGTCGTTAGCCAGGATGTGGTGATCGAACATCTTCGAAAGATTATTCACATAAAAATATTTACAAGTATTATAAATATACTTATTCCGGCAATCTTCTTAACAGTCTGGATCGCGCAATTCTTATAAAATTCATTTGATTGGAGGAAGGGATTAGACAGGCTAAAACAATAATGAAACTAAAATTATGATTATTCATGGCTTATTTTTTCTGCGTGCCTTTCATTTCATTTTTTCCTGAGTGTGGGAAGATTAACTGAGAGAAAACGGTATGCAAAAATAGTTCAATATGCTGCATCTATTTAAATCGGAGAATAAATGGCTTAGTAAGTGTACAGTTCATTGTGAATAAAATATTCATGGCAATTTTGGGAAATTCGACGTTTATAGAAGTTCACAGAACTCAGCGTAATGCTAAGTGTTAAGTTCTATATATTTATGGCAACTTTTTAAATTGAAAATTTCAGTGTTTATTACCTATTTCTCTCCAACATCAGTTGTCAAAGGGGTCCAGGAGTACTCAAGACGTCGATTGACAACTCGTTTTATGTAGATCTCTGAAACTTAGTTGCCCCGCTCGAAAAGATTAATAGCAGTGAAAATTGAAGCTCTATCACCACGTAAGTGGAAAATGATGAGTAGCTAATAGATTTAACTCCTCAAGCCCAAAAGACATTTAATTTATTGCTGCCTGTGAGTTCGAAGGCAGGGTCGGCTTGATTGGATATGCAACGTATACTATGAATACGGCCCCATAAAAGTAGGGCTGTGTATATGACAGCATTTTTTGGTTACATCTATTTTTGCGAGCCAGCCTTCTCCAGTATTAAAATAATAAAATCCAAGCATTAGTCCACTTTAACAGATAATCACTTGGACGGCTGTATACGGCTTACCAATAAGCAGCTATAATCCAAAGTTTGTACAGTTTGCTGACGCCATGCAGTACAAATCGTCCACCTCTACTTAATACTGTGCAATGAATTTAATTAAGTAATTTATATTGTACATAAGACCTAAATTCTTTCAAATAAATTGTGTATACAAATAAAAATATTTCAAATTGTTCTTAGATAATTTGTTGTCGATAGATTACGTTAAGAAAAGAGATCAAATAAACTAGAAACAATAAATAAATAAAACAACCACCATCCTCCAGCTCTAGCTTTCTCCAATCTAGTTCAACCCCCTTCTCCAGTTCGAAAGAATTTTCAACAGCGAAGATGGACAGTCGATCGCCACTGCTGTTCATGAGTGCCCATGTTTTATGCGGGACTTGGCACTGTGTTGCCGGGTGGCTTTCAGCGCTCGTTTCCAGGGGGTATCCGATCCGGCGGGGTATGTGCGGGCCTTCCGTCGCCCATCTAGGTCCTCCTCCTTTTTGGGACGGGGAGGTCCTCTTCTCTGTCGGTTCCGGCCCGTGGGCGTCGATCGCCATGCAAATGGAAACTGATAAGTAGATCTCAAGCTTGTAAAGTCTGAGCGCCCCAGCTCTATTCAAACCACAGCGAAGAAGAAATGTGCACAATAAAATGGAATGTATCTTCAGATTGAGCAGCCATAAGGAAAACAAACAACCCCGTAGATCAGTGGTGTCCAACAGAATTTTCAGGTTCGTCACACTTATGGTGAACGGATCAGCCTTTTTGCCACATAATACAAAATATAAATATTATAAGTAGGATTTAGTTTATATAAAAGATTTCAGTGATACGCAATAATGATTTTAATTATTTATTATTCAAATTAATCATAAAATTCAAACACTAAGTTTTAATGTGATACACGACAGTTCATTTGTCCAAGTTGTGCACTGAAATTTAACATAAAATCCACACAAATTAGGGGGTGGTGTAGGGAGTTGAGAAGGCGCGAATCATTATTGTGTACATTTAAGTCTTGTTTTTGTGAAAAGTCCTATTAAAAAAATATATTTGTATTGTGTTACGAAATGGCCGTTGAATAAATTTACACAAGCAGATGTAAACAAATTTAGTACCATGTGATTTAATAAACTAATGAAAAATTGTAGACAGTAGGCTGTGAGCAGCAAATTGCCATATATCAATTGCCGATTCGCCACATGTGGCGAGTGGCCATGGGGTTGGACACCACTGCCGTAGATATTACGTCATTGCGTCTATGTTTTCAGTCGCAGAGAAAAATCAGAGAGGTTTGCCCTAATATGTCTGAACTGAAAGCTCTGAGTAATTGTTTCGTACGCTGTTACAGCGTTCTTACCGAGAGATTCTGAACATTATTATTTACGTATTAAATGTTATCTGCGGTGTTTTACCTCTCTAAAACTAATATTTAATAGGAAGAGCAATGAACTATTAGGTATTGATTTTCTGTTATTAATTGAAATCCGCCCTCGATATTATAGAGAACAAAACACATAACCCGGAAGAAAAAAAACGTTCGAACCGCAAATAAGACTGATCATAAAAATATCACAAACTAGTAGAGAACTACGTAAGTGCGAAAACTACCTCTCGCGAGGACGTCATATTTTCCCTCGCTACGCACAAATACGGTGGGAGTAGCGTGAGTCTCAAATGACGACCTTTTCTCGCCATCAGACGTCATTCATTCATTTTTACTCCAATTTATAATGAGCCGGGATTCATTGTGGTCTCCTCGCGAATCTTGCCATCTTTTCGCATGTTTAACAAGACTCGCGAACATGTTTCGCGCCTTTTCTCTGTAACGCTCTTTTTCGCTTCTTATTAAACACGCTCTCTTTCTCTTCCATCTCCCTTTCTCTATCCAAAAGCGAGGCCAGAACAGTTTCTTTACCCCGCCACGTAAGATAATAACTCGACTTCATTAAGGCACGACCAAATTGACTCAAAAAATAATAATTTCGCGAAACATTGGGAATCCAAGGGATCGATGGCAGAAGAAAAATTGCTGTTCAAAGATAAATCGTAACGAAGTTGCCCCCGGGGGCATGAGAGAGATACTAATGAAAAAACACGCAAAAAGACTCTCATATCTCGCATCTTGAACAATTCAGCGAAATGTGCTTGGAGTTGAGGGTAGCTCACACACAAATGCCTTCAGCCAGATTTTCCTGAGAAGCTTTTCAGTAATCCGAGGGTGGCCGGGGGACAGAAAGGGGCGGATATATCGGATGGTGGGGTGAGGGGGATTGGAAGGGAAGGAAAAAAAGAAGCGCGCTGAGACTCTGACGACGCCTCGACCCATTGTTTTGTTTTATGCTCTTCGCTCACTGCGCGCTTGAAATGCACCCAACGTCCTCCCGCGGTGGATGTTTCTCCCGCTAAAAAAGGGATCATTTTTTTTAAATTTATGATTGAAATAGCCGTTGTATATTTGAAACTTTAAGTATGTTGCTCAAACTGCGTAATTGTTAACGGGTCAAACATTCAAATTAAGTAATAAATATCCGATGGAGCTGTTATTTTGACAGCTTATTCTATAATCAATAAATTCAATGTTACAACGCTAGTTATTGTTACTAGTGAAAGGTGTTCTCCTGAATAGTTATATTTCACCGATAAAAACTATGTAAATTTCTTCTTGTCTTAATCCCAGAAAAAGTAATCCTTTATTGTCTTATGGTAATTGCATTGAATTTTGAGGGAACTATTGATGATTTTATGGTGATTTTTCGTGATGTTTAGCTTATTTTCTGAATCAATATTATAAGGTTAATGTTAAAAATGACGATACACATGATGTTTCTGCTTTAAAACAAATTTTTGTCAATAATATTATTTGAAGACGAAGACAATTACAACCAAGCAAAAATTAACGACATTTTGATTTACAATGTTTTGACCACGCTTTTACCTTTAAATTCATTTACATCTGTACTTCTTTTCAAATACAGCAAAAGTTGTTAAATAACGCGGATTTTATTAAGTTTTACTATTATTTAGTTAGTGTTATTATTCATGGCTTTGCTTCATTTAGTTTACAGCACAGTTTACGTAATTAGTAAACAGAAATATGAAGAGTAGTTTCATTTGCTGCGTATCTCATTATTAATAATACACTTGCAATTCGCGTGTTTTTGAAAGTGACATAATTGGAATTTATTTCCGCTTGCTTAAATTTACACGCATTATATTTCTTCCTTTCCTCGCCTTGTTTCCTAGAAACTGTTTTAATTAATCTCGTTATTTTTCATAGAATTTTTTTATCGAGCATTTTGGAGTGTCGTCGACATTTTACATTAATGCAATGCAAACCGTCAAGTTATGTAGAAAATTACATCGCTCCACACCACCTTAGGAACCACTTCAATCCAAATGCTGTAAAAATGAGTTAATTGCGTAACCTTTTCAGCTGAATAAGCATTCATATTACTTGGGTGAATGATGACACCGCTCCCAATCCGATAGCAGCCGTGATAGGTCAAAGCGTTCGTTAGAGGTCATCTCAGATAGAGATCCCAAAATCAATTTCGGGGTTAAACATTGCTTGCTCGCATAGAAATGCCAATCATCACTCGAAAGAGATAAAGGTAATTCGTAATTTTAGATTTTTATCGAAAGATACTTTTGAACTAGGCTATTTACCAGCAATCTATTATCGACGAAAGAACAGGACTGCAACATATGCAGATGGAATATTGCTCTCTGTACCACAATCTCAAAAACAAACATATTATATACATTCACACCCACACACGCGCGTGTGTGTGTGTACCTACTAACGTATAGGATATCCGCATGAAGTTGATAAAAAGATATGTATGGAGTAAAGCTTTGTATGAGGCAGAAACATGGACGCTAAAGAAAAATTATTTAAAATACTTGGAAAGCTTCGAAATGTGGGCATGGAGGAGAATGCTGAAAATGAAATTGGGAAAAACGAGAAAGTACTAAGAAGAATAGGAGAGAAGCGAATGACTATACAGAATATAACAATGAGGAAGGCGAACTGGATTGGACATTACCTTAGGATAGAGAGCATGATTAAAGACGAGTTAGAAGGAAAACTGAAAGGAAAAAGAGAAATAAGTAGCAAATGGTTTCAGTTGATAGACGACTTGGAAGGGAGAGCTACCAAGACATTAAAAAGACTGAGGAAAATAGGAGTATGAGGAGAAATAGGTTAAACTAAGAATTATCTTAGACCTGTTTACTGACAGATTAGACGCTCCGTCCTTCGGAAAGGATGTAAAGTAGTTGATCTCCTTGGTGCTCTTCGTTAAGAGTAAGCTAATGCCGCGACCGGTTTTCTCTCCGCCCTTGTGTGTGTTCGGTGTGGAAGGAATTGTGGCTATAATAATCCAAGAGGTTGATTAACCATAAATACAAACCAACAACAACCGACAGATTACCTATGATGATGTTATATGCCGACCTCGGTAGAGGGGTTGTTAGCGTGGCCCCAAAGGAATGGGTTGTAGGTTTTAATCCTGCTCCAGGCATGATTCTATGTGACTGTCTTTGTTATCATTATTAAGCTCATTGTATGAGGCCGTCAACGGCTGTTTATGAGCTAGGTGATATATATTAAAAATTTAGAGATTGTGGTATGGCCTTGGAGGCATATGGACATTTAAAATTATACTTTGAAATTATATTATAAATTATCATCTAGTATCTTCCCATGTCATAATCGTTGCATTTTGAATTCAAGAAATAATTATATCTATGGTGAATAAGTAATTATACATATTTGTTTGTAAAAGGAGTTCAATTAAAATAGTGCTATTGTTAACTTTTAAATTGACGTGTCCGCATGAAATTATGAAATTGCAACCCCAAGCCAAGAAGGTGGCAATTAATTAAATAGATACCTTTTAACTCCTTTATTTTAATTTACAGTTAATGCGAGATCCGCACCCTATGCCTTTATATTTTTTTATTATTTTCAAATGGTTATTCGAATATAATATAATATATATAATAATATATAATATATAAAAATATCACTTATGCTCTAAATAAAAAGGTAAGTTTACAAATTCAAATTTAGTTTTTCAAAAATAGCGATAACATTAGATTTTTAATAAAAAACTAGAAATCGTAAAAAATAAAAAAGGACGCAATGGTCAGAAATAAAATCTTGACGTTAACAATTTCCAGTGAATAGAACACATGATTAAAATTTAGCCGTCTTTTTGAAAAGACGCACAGCCCCACGGCTTCTTTGAGCGTTAGGTTTCCCTACATCCATGGATGCGAGCGTGTCTGTAAATCTCACACTCGGCTCTGCGTCGAAAAAGACTTATAGCTCGTAAAATAAGTCGATATTTAGGATGAATGCGTTGCCCCGTTTTTTATAAAAACGGTTATGGACTTTTGCCTATCTATGCTAAACGCTTAAAAGATAAACTATTTGCATTATTTTGGGAAAAAACTGCTACAGCCACAAGCATCATTTAGAATGAAAATCATAATTAGTCTCAAATTTTAGGTACTTATTTTTTGTCACACTCACACGCAGAAATATAATTATTGTTAAGGAAAACTCTTATCTCCCCTAAATACTCCATTCTCAATAATATTAATCCGGGTGTATAAAAAAGCCTAAAACGGTATTCTGCCATTCTTCTTCGAAGTGCAGTCGCGATTTAAAACTATCTCACAGGTCTGAATACCAAAAGTTCATTGCGCCTTAAAACTTCTATAGCAGTATCACTTAAATAATCCACCTCATTATGTAGAGTATTTTAGTATATATATATATATATATATATATATATATATATATATATATATATATATATATACACTACAAATTCAGGGGTACAAAATATTTCGCAGATTGCAGATAATCCGAATTATATTGTTATATAGTAGGAGTGGCTAAATCTACTCGCTATCGGAGCTGCATACAATATTCTTCAGAGGTTTGAGAGCTGCAAGTCACAAATTCCGTGCACATAAATTTGTGAGCAGCAAACAAAGCCTGTACTCTAAGCAATACAGACAGCATGCGTGTCCCTTAGCCATCCCCAAAACGTCTCAATTCACAATGTAATATTGTGTTCATTAATGAAAGGCGTTGACATGCTCTTGAATAGAAATGTAAAAGAGCTGCACATTAAGTTAAAAGAGCCGCATTTGTCTTGAGAGAAAGGGTTTGGCCAGCCCTGTTGTAACTACAGCCATCCGAAAGACGCGATAGATGATGTTTCGAATATCGGCGAATAAGGATGAATGAGTGACACATTCGAATGAATAATCTATCTTCATCTTTAATACCTCCCCCATACTGACGAACGAAATACCCGTTCCTCTCTGTCAGGGGTGACTATGACCAGCTTTTTGTTTTAACTGCCTGAATTTTTTTATGATAAAAATTTTTTTCAACTCATTTTTCATCCTTTTTTAAAAAGAAATATTAACAAAGTAAAAGAAATCAAAAAAATATTTATTTTTTTATTTTTTGGTATAATTGATTTTTTGCGACAACAGGCGTATTTAGGTCAACTCAACATAAATTACTTCTTTCAGTTAAGAGATGTAACTGGCTTATATTCAACAAATTTCGCAAAAAAGGTTCTTCTCTTTAATCAGGCAAATTTGGCAATTGCTTTTTGAACATTTATAAACTCCCTGGCCTTTGCAAAATGGCTTCCAACACTGCCATCTTGCCTTCTCAACCACTGGCGAATGAGCAACTTCAACAGTTCTTATGCTCTGTGCCAGTATTGGCTGTGCTGAACAACCATTTTTTGTGTTTGAAAGTCTCTCGAATGATGACGAGGATGGACAAACTCTTTTTCTATTTGAAACATCTTTTCCCTTATTACAAAATGCAGCAGCAATTGAGGTCCTGAATCATAGCATATCAATTTACCTTTTTCTTGGAATTTCAAGTGACTCACAATCACGGCGATAGAGAATCCAGTTGCTGACAATATCAAGGTTGACTAAATGAAAGAAAAGTTTATGATGACACTTAATAGACCTTATGTAAATGAATGATGCAAATAAGAATGTCAAATTGCCGAATGTCGCGAAAACGTGACACGTCTTACAAAGACAGTATTTTTTTAAATTGAAGGTACAACATATGAATCATAAATCATTAGATGTTTTAAAGCTTAGAAAATACTTTGATAATTGTTGTAAATAATGAAATAGTTTTGTGCTCTTCGGAAAGAACGGTACACAAATATTTGCCTTCAAAAACTCACTTCACAAAGCCAACAATAGATATTAGTACTAATTTAATTAGATGTACGAATGTCGCGAATTCGCTCCAACTGGCTCATATGAACATCCTAGGATATTTGTCTAAGATAAATCTTCAGTCAGTTTGATTCAAATTTCCATCACTCGTTATTAAGGGGTTCATTTAATCGAAATGCCTGATATTGGTATAGTACGGCAGTGTGAGTCCGTCCTTGAGGGTAGGAGATAGTCTTACTAAAATGAATTTTTATGTGCATTTTTAAAATCAGTTTTGATTATTTCAAAATATTTTTCAGTTTTTTGTTTTTTAGTTTTGCCAATAAAATATTTCTATGGCCGACTCTGATTACTGATAAGATTTCGAGGAAATGTACAACTAAAGTTATTCGAAAAGATTGCGGATTATCCCTTAAATAATTCACCTCATCACGCAGATTATTTATAATAAATATGTATCAACAAATTAGAGGTACGAAATTATACCAAGCGTCCTAAATTTTTTTAGGCATTCTATCAGAAAACTTAGGATGCGAAAAAGTTTCGTACTATTGATAACAATCCCATGCATGCTGCGAATGAAATGTTGGTTAAATACTGCAAATTTTATTTAAGATTTAATCTTCACATCTTTCTTGGGTCGAAAGCCGTGATTTTTCTAAAAACGTTTATGCTAAGCTTGCGCAGTACAATGAGAGTCACGTTGCATCTACGCAGGAAAAAAGCTATGTAAGGCCTGAATTTGGTTTAATAGATAAAGTTATATTTTTGTGATATTTAAATGTGGTTACCCCGAAGTAGTCCTCAGACAAATCTGATCTGCTATTCGATTGGTTTAAAAGTTCATCATACGAAAAAATATTACTCGGGCGGCGATATTTCTACCAGCTCACCCTTCTGAATTTTAATTCAGGCGAAAACGTGAATGATGCGCACAACCCCGCTATTTTTTATGAATGTAGGGCATGAATTACACTGGAGAACAAATTCAAACTTTTTGTCTGGTTCTTGCATATAATGAGATTATTCTAAATTATTTTGGTCCGCTGAGTTTGAATCTGTAGTCAGAATGGGGGACTGTCAAAATATTTAATTATGTTTTTTTAAAAATTCCGTGTAATTGACTTAATTACTCCCTGTGAATATTTTTTGTTAAATTGTCTTCATTATGCAAAAAAATATTTAAAATAACTCTTTTAAATATCCCGCGAAAGCGGCCTCCTGGTTGGAGAGAGAGTATTAAGGGGTACGTGACGTCATCGCATGACGATCGTTTAAAAGTACGACCGTACTGAAAGCACGTGGTTTTGCTACTTCATCCTGTTGCTTTTCCTGATATCGTAGCTAAAATGTCTGGTACCTCAGTGCTTAAATACAACGATTAAAACCCCGAGAAAATTGTTCTTCACGCTACCGAGCTCCTTGGGAAGAAATAAGAAGCGGAGAATATTGTGGTTGAAAGCCATGAGGAGATACGCATCTGATATATCGGAACATACAACTGCATTTGTCTGCGAAGATCATTTTAATCTAAGTACTAGTTATATGTATGTACGTAATTTAATTGCTTCGTATTTTAGTTTATGACTTATGTCGGCATTACATTGACATGATGCATATATTTCTGGAGAACGATGTTGAAAGAGTAAATTATATTTTTGTTTCAAAGGTTAGCATATATATTTTAACAAAACCTCCATAATGTAATATACCTATTCTAAATACGTAAGATCAAACTTACGGAAATCGTTGGGTTATGGTTTTATCAAGCAAATAATTACTGTTGCAGTGCATATATTTAAGTACCAAGTTTTTAAGCAAATACTTTTACAAATGTAAATGTATATTAAGTTAGTTCTGTAATTTAAATATTTTAATAAATTTGTTCCCATAATATCCACGACAGCATGGTATTTTGAAGGACCATGTTTTGCTAAATAAGGGCAGTCATGACACTCCACAGATGTGACTAAATCTTCTTCTTCATTGACAACTACACTCACTTCATAACCTCTTTATCTTATTCTGTGTTCAGGGCAAATCTTGCCTTTAGCAATAAAAATTTTTCCTTCTCGCTTCAGTTTAACAAATCCAACAGCATTACTAACATAGTCCTCCCTCATTGACCACAAAGGGAGAAAAAAGTCATAAAAGCAACAATGAAATTCGCGACATATACAAAAGAGACATGCAGTTATGACAAACGCTTTTACAGTTTCTCTTTTCACAAGTATAGGTAATAATTAAGGCAGATAGACACTTAAAATAACAAACTTCACCACATTTCCTATAGACAAGACACACGGAAATGTTTTTTCACATAAATTTTGTATAATATTTGTCAATATTTGACCTGATGATTCTGTAAAGGCAGATGATGGTGATTGTTCACCGAAACCGGTTGTGTTTTACTTCATATATTTTGTGGAAATCAGCAAAAGTTTAATATAAATTAAAAATACTATTTAGCATTGTTCATGTTATTTTATTGTGGAATTCCACGAAGTCTCGGCCTCGTCTATTACCTTTTGTATACTTATCTAACTATATTTTACTTACTAGATACTAGGACAGCATGGGAAACAATACATAAATAAATGAATCAGCAATTGTTAAAAGGGCTTAAGTCCACTTTTTGGCAGTTTTGAGTTACATGCACTGTTAGGATCTTTAAAGATAGACGCATGAATTGGTGCCAAAAAGGCATCAGTCCAATACATTTTAGTCAGTATACTGCAACTCCTATTCTGTCATGCAGTGTTAAAGAGGCGTTAGTACTGGACTAAAGTCCTTTTAACATTGTAGGCCTGCTGTTGCACTCAGGAAGTGCATGACTGGCTTTATTGGTTTAGTTTTTCAAAATGGCAAAAATGGGTGAGAATGACAATGTTCATGAAGAAAACAAAAGAAAGAAAGGTGTAGGAAATGATAGTGAATACAAAAGAAATGTGATCAAGAAGGCATGTTTAACAGGCAAACCATACATAAACCACAGAGGACATGAAATGGCAGAAAGGAAAACTGGAAGCATGTGCAGGTATATATATTATTTGGTCTGAGTTAATTTGAGGTTACGTATCATTTCAAGAGTTTAGTTACTAATTCAAATAATATATTTCCTTATTGCAGCCACAGATTGCAGTGCTTTGTGAAATTAAATAAAGAGAAGCAGTTAGATATTTTAACTCATTTCAACAATGACTTCAGCTCCAAAGATGTACAGGATTTGCACCTTCAGCATTTAATAGAAATGTCAGATGTCAACCATCGGCAGTTCAGGAGGGATGATCACAGTAAGAAGAGGCATGATACCTTTACATACTATGTGTTGTGTCAGGGTAAAAAACTGAAAGTTTGTCAAAAGGCTTTTATAAGTTTTCATGGGATCTCAGAGAAAAGAATTGTGTTTAAGATGCTCACTTCTACATGGTAGTTCGCTGAAGGACCAACGTGGTAAACATCCAAATAAAAATGCTATTCCTTCAACAGAGCAAAAAAACTCATTATTCTGGGAAAATATACCAGTACCTAGAGTCAGTATGCTAAACGTACTGGCACAAAGTTAAAAGTTCTTAGAATTTTTCTTCAATTTTAATATGTTGAAGGATCGAACACCACCTTTCATGGCACAATTTATTTTTCCATTCTTTAGTACTAAAATACATCTCTTGTTCTGCAATTTTCTTCAAGATTGTCCATTGTGTAAATTAAATATTATCATTAGTTTTTATCCCTTTTCCCTTTAATACTACACATGATGATTCTAATTGGTTCGTTCTGGCCATTCGGCACTGCTACCAGATGCATGTTAAACATGCTACGTTGTATAATTTTTGCTGCTAGGCTTAGACTAAATTTTGAAAATTCTGAATATAGGACATTGAGATGTCCTGAAGAATTTAATACAGGACAGGCTAAAAATTGCTTAAAAACAGGATGTCTGGCAGCCCTACCTGAGGGTAGTGTGCAAGGAAAAGCAAAGAAACTGACTGATGTCCAGCAGTTACATTCCACAAGGAGAAGAATATGATTTCTACTAAGAGATTTTCACTTGGAATACTATTGAGTGTTTCAGATGCCAGCGTTGAAGACTGAAAAATAAAAACAATGACATGTGTTCATTCATCTGCATTAATAACTTGCATATTGATTTCTGTTTGTTAATTATTTCCCTTTGCTATGTGTACCAGATGTTACTGAGAATATGGTATTTTGTGTTCAAGTAAAACCGAAGTAATCAAGTGATGGTTGGACTAAGTTGAGTTGATGATGGATTTTTGCTGTCATGACCAGATGAAATACTGATTTCTACTGTTTGTTACTTCCTGGGAAACAATAAAGTAGAATACATAGCATATTTGATGTTTTAACATTATTTTCATTTGTTTAACTACATAACTTTAGGACAAATTGTTAAAGGGGCTTAAGTCCACTGAGTTTAAATGTCTGAAATGAACAAAACACAACGTATATTCAATATTTTATAGAAAAACTGTATAACAGTAGTAAAAGTTTGACTCAAGTGACATGGTAAATAAAGTTCCACTAAGACAGGTGTTATATAGTTTTTACATGTTTTCTCAAAACTATGGTCCATTGACTTATGCCCTTTTAACAATTGCTGATTCAAATATTGTATAATATTAGTTTAAACTAGAGCTATTTTATTCATTTAATATGGGAAAGCTGTTTTAAGACGTCAATCTATCTTTTACATATCTTCGGTGTTTCAGTCGAACTCATAGTACTATTACAATAACTGAAAATAAAAGCTCTGCATCTAACTTGTTTTATCAATTAAATGTAGTACAAACCTGTCCGCCTTCACTCCACGCATTTCAACATCTGAATATTGCATCGGCTAACATGCTTGTTCTGACGTCACTAAAACACTCGGCAAACTTCGGCCACCAATCGGATGTGATCGGGTTCGGCATTAACTCGTCCGTTTTAAATCGCTTTTTATAAATAGCTGTTAAAAATTTAACGAAAAAACTTTATATTTGCCTATAAAAATAGCCATACAATACAACTTCATAAAATTTTCGGTAATTCTCGATATTTGACAGCCCTCCAATCTGTAGTCAGAACTCATGTAGCACGTCTAGATATAGAGCAAAACGTATTTTTATATTAGCAGAACATATTGTGTTTTAGTCATACACACTCAGCAAAATACATGTTAGGTTAAAGATTTAGCAAACAATCTTCTTTTGTATGATGTACCCGGAGCTTTCCTAATTAATAACCAACTATAATCAGCAAGCATATTAGTGTTCCATCTGCCTTGGTATCGTTTTTAACGTTGGAATGCCCTGATGGAAACGCTCGCCGTGCTCGTCTCTCACAGCTCCAAAATTCTCAGGAAAGAAGTCCAGATGAGAGTGAAGGAAATGTATTTTAATTGACATGTTATACCCCATGTCATGGTTCGCTTCCAGCATTTTATTAACCAAGATAGTTTGGTGCTTTGTTGTTTCCTAAAAAGTTCATGGCAACTGCTTTGAAACATGCCCTGCCTTTTTTCTTTTTCTTCTAAAACTGTATCGAATCCATCATCGTTCATAAGTTCACGTATTTAGAGACCCACAAATATTCCTTCTTTAATCTTTGTTTTGGTGATTTTTGTAAATTTTTCCTTAAGATGTAGAAATCCTCTGCTATTTTGACCCATACCTTTTACAAAATTCTTCACGAGTCCTCATTTGATATGTAAAGAGGGTAAATAAATATCTTGTGGTGCAACAAGGCTTGTATGTACGTTTTTTTGACCTTCCACTAATTGTTTAGTTGGCCAATCGCGAACAATGTAGTACTGAGAACAGGAAGATCTGGATCATGTGTGGCAGGTTTTATTGCTGATGGCACATTAGGATAAAAAATGCGTTTTTTTGTTTTTACAGAAAAGCATTTTAGTCGTGCAAAAATAACAGTCGTTTACGTGATTTGATTGTTCCCTCCAGATCATAGGTATTGCGAAACTCATAGAAGAACGAGCGCCTTTCATCCACTGTCGGAGACGGTTTGCACAGGAAACGCAACAATTATGGGGTGTCCATTGTTGATATTGGTCTCCTACCTTGCATCCAAAGTACAATTGATAAGCTTTTTTGATAAGGGGAGTAAAGAAACTTCTCTGATGTTTCACAGTAAATTCTCCGCAAACATAACAAAAATTGTCAGCCGCATTAACACATTTAGGAGACGTGCTGTTTGGCATACTTCTTTACCACCTTCAGTTGCTACTGAAAAATACAGAATGATACCGTTCAAGATGTTGTAAAAACAAAAAAAGGTAGCAAAATGAGTTTGTTTGTTTTGTATTGAATCTTCTTGTGTATAGAATATCTTCTTTCCGGGGTTTGTTCGCTATAATTGGAAATGTCATATCACAATATATATACGTGATAAGAAAATTTTAAAAACAGATTCATAATCTGCGTTACAAACTACATCAGGACCACTTATTTTTTTTAACCAAAAATCTTGTTCCTCAGTGTTATTATAGCCAAGTATCTTTTTGTACTCATAAATAACATTTTCTAGAAAAAATATCTCCAGAAACCTATACTCAATATATAACGTTGAAGCTAAGGTAAAATAAGTTAGTTTTTCGTCAATTACTTCCGGAAACACGTCCTTGACGTAGATCGAGAAATTCCTATAAATAGATGTCGGAATCCTTGTCTAAGATTCTCGAAACTTTCAAGCACCTCGGTTATATTCCTCTTACAGCGCGATATTTTTTTTCCAACTTTTGGAATCTCCTACAACCGAGTTTCTCTCCCGAGAAATCGCACCGTTGGACATACTCGAGGGAGCACAATCCATGCCCCTATCTCCACTCCTTCACACCCCAACGCGCTATGCATATTTTTCTGGCGTTAATCGTGGAGCGTGATGGAGTCATGCCAGCCATGCAGCGAAAAGGACGATAGGGTGGGGGAGCAGATGTCCGTGGCGTCCTCACCTCCGGACCCTTATTGGCCAGAGCCTTTCCTCCGACCTGAGGGCAGTTTAACAACGAGGACCTCCATCTTATGGCTCCGATGGTCCTGCCAAACGACTCCTCTCCCTTCCCGACCAAACGTATTAAGTCGCGTATATATCCCTAATAAATTATACGCCGTACTTAGGCTCCACCGTTGGGTCTCAAACGCAGGTAGCCTCCTAAGTCGTGGTACTCGTATATTTTTTTCCTTACGAAGCTATTAAAGCTATTCGAGGATGCTTTGCAAAGCACTTCGCGAGGACTAACAGGGGACCCTCGGTCTTTCGCGTGAGTTTAACGGGCCATCATCGATTAGTTTTTTTGGGCATTTTACCGTTTTTTCCAAAAATTTCCGGAAGTTTGCTGTAATCGTTAGCGTCTCCGGAGATGTAAATCGGGTGATTGAAAATGTCTTGGGAATATTAACGACTCCTCCTATTTGAAGTCTGAGCGGGGAGATCCTTCCGTCGATCATGTCACTGTCTCTTCGCATTAATCGCAAGAGTTCGTCTGACCATATAACTGACTCCCGTTCGTTTAAACATGGGGTGCATCTCTATAAACGATTTTGAAGGTTGGTTTGAAAGTGCAGTTTACTTGCATATACGTAGGTATTAGCTGTGGTGTAATCTGTAATAGACTACTTGTTATAAGCTCAGGATTTATATTTATTGCCGATTTGCAACAATCCAAAGAACATATCGTCCACTTAAGTCAGTGGTTTCCAAACTGTGGGGCGCGGTGGGTAGGTCGGGGGAGGGAGGGGAAGGGGAGGGAAGGGAGGGAGGAGGGGCGCAAGAGATTAGAAATTGTATTTACTGTCTGTTTAACTATCATAATTGTGAGACCTACAATGTGCAGCCGTTAAATTCTAGCCTTCGAGTGGCTAGGACGTATCGTTTGCGTCCATGTTTTCTTAAAGAGGCTATATTATTTGCAATTGTAGATTCAAACAAACTTTGATCGAATATGATATAGAAGTGAGCGCAAAGATATTTTTCTTGGGTGATGGGAGGAGGGGAGGATCGATGGAGAATATTGGCCCGGGGTTTTTTATCTGAACCGGCCCTTATAGTTATATATTTTTGTTTAAGTAACAAAATTCAAAACATTATTCATATAGGAATTAAATTATTTTATTGTTTTTCCATGTTGCGACGTAAATATTTCAACAATTTTTTAAATACATTTTAAAATTTTCTACTTTTAGCGTAAATGTGAACGGCACATCGGGGCCTGCCCGAATGCCCGATAGGTTGATCCGCCCCTGAATGGGAGGCGCGGCTTTGTAAAGTTTGGAAGCCGCTGACTAAGTTGTCGATATGTTTGCGGTATGTAGGAAAAATTATCAGAATGCATCGTATATTATAATTCGATCAAATTTGTCGATGTTAATTTTATCACGTCCACAAATAATTATGAATTGTTTTCCGTCCACCATGAATTCGTATACATAGTTTCTTTTAACTGACCGTTTCATGAATCATTCTCGAAATGGTTATATTTATTTTTAGTTAATTGCCAATTTTTTTAAATGAAAAGACTCGGGTGTCATTTTTTCTGACATTTCATGAAATAGTGTATATTACCCGAACTAACTTTCTTGTTCATTTTATAAACTAAAAAATCTAAATTTATTCAGTGAACTCTGTTTGCTTTAAATGATATTCTATTATAAATGGAAATTTGAAAAATATTCCTCGATTGCACACCTCTATGAGGAAAAAATCAATTTAAGCTGTTTGAATTTCGAAGTCAATGGATAGTCAAATAAACAGTCAATTAACCAAGAGATTTTGCGCTCCCTAAAGCGCCAAACGCTTCCTCCATCATTGCTAACACCATTAATTTTACTGTTACTTAATAAAGAAAAAGAGGTTAATTAGTTCGTAGCTTAAATACTTCCAATCGATGGCTCGTACCAATAAATCGTGACCAATCGTTTGGAAACAAAACTGAGAAATGTCTGCATTAATAAACAAAAAAGACACCATTACCCTAATAAATTTTCCCTTGGTGCGGTGAATGACCTGTTTTCCGATCCGAAAAAAAGCAAACCCTTCTTTTTTTCTAAATTTAACGTTCTTTCCAATTTCTCCAGTCTTTCGAATGCAGGTTCTCACTTCTTAAATAGATCAATTTAAAACCATGTAAACTAGACGAAATATAGAAAGAGATACATGCGTTTCACGAACAAATTACTAACTCAAACAACAATCTTGTTAAATAAGAATCTTAATATACCCTCTCCCCTTGTAAAACGCTAAATGTAAGAGAAACAGATAAGAAAAAGCATTATTTTTATTACCAGTAACTTTCCTCTTTATCAAATTTTAAAATATATACGGAACCCTTCCATTTTAAGTATTCATGAATGGCAGGTATATCTGCAGTAATTCCAATGTTCTCCGTCAATGATTTAAACTCCCAAGATCCTCAAAGAATCAAATAAAAGTGGCATTATAATTTTTTAGCCATATAGCGTTGTCATGCCGACTTCCGGACTCAAACTGGCTTAAAATTTGAATCATACACGTTAATAATGTACATACTAACTTTTGAAAATTTTTGCTTTGATTAGATTCCCTCTGCATAACCAACGTAGTTCACTTTTACTTATATTTTTCTTCCCAAAACTGTCAAATAATCTTTTCCGCATATTTTTTATTTCTTGTAGCCACTTTATTATACCTGTAATGTATTTTCAGCGCGTTTAATTTTATAAACGCGCTTATGTTTTCGCTCGCTTTATCCGTCTGTGCAGTCAGTTCAATTACAACAGCGAGTAAATGGTAAACTAGATATAAGACTGATTTTCGCAGGGTCTCTGATGTCATTTATTACGCTGTCAAAGAAATTTCTTGGAGAAATCGGTGGGCGGCCTTCAAATTAAGATAATGAGCAAATGATTATGGATAGAGTTAAACCTTTCACTATTTGTGTGCCATCTGTTACACTGCAGAAGAAATGTTTTTAAAAATCGGTTTACGGCAGGGGGTGCCTTCAAAAATTTCAAATTATGAACCGGAGCAAATGGCTATAGATAGAAAGTTCGAGATTTTAAATTAATTCCCGAATAAATTACTTTATTTCATATAATTATATTACTAAATTTATAAAGAATTTTAATTTTGCAATTCTAAATAAACCTAAATAAATAAAACGCGATTTTTCATATTACGTCAATTTTTTTTAAGTTAGCCTTTTTACCTTCGACCATTACAGGCTGACTCTACTTTTCGTCGTTCCGCTCATACGTCGGTTCCTAATTTCAATCTTTCATCCTCGCGATCCGCTTATTCGACACATTGAACGTTTTTGTCGTTCAGCTTTTCTTTGTCCCGCTCATACGTATGTTCCTAATTGGCGTAATTTATTCATTCTTCCGTTCTCGTGATCCGCTTATTACGCACATTGCAATAATTACTCATCTGTTTGTGAACAAGTTGATTCGTCAGGGCCAATTTATGTTTCAACCTGCTCCTGGAACTATTGTTGCGTGTTTCGTACATATGTACAGTGATTTTATACCTTTCTTGCATCTTTACCCTTAAATAATGGAAGACAAAAAGGAAAATGATAGCGTGCGTTGTTTTAACCAAAAACACTAGGAAGCCTTTGTGTTTGAAAATTAAATAATAAAACTTTGTGATGATGTTTTGCCAGCTACTGACATAGGCCGTAAGTTTGAGCCGTGAATGTCTTAATAAAGTGCATTATGACGATAATCTATATTTTTTATTGTTTAACACAATGCTTTTCTAATGTATGTTATTGAAATAGAAGTTTGATTGCGACTGCAGTAATCATGTTTAGTCTATTCCTTTGTACGCGTATGTAATAATCTTTTAAAATAGGTGTTTCCGATAATTCTTGAGTCTAGTGTCCAGGAACGAAATCCCTCATTTCAATATTTTGTCCATGGAAAATGGTGATCCGCTTTTCGTCGATTCGCTTTTCGTCGCAGTCTCCAGGAACGTAACCTGACGTAAAAGCGGGGACTGCCTGTATCGATAATCACAGTCATCCGTGAGATCTGCTATTAGAGGTGGATTTTATAAAAGGTTACTATCGAAAATGAGGATTAAATCTATTTATAGCGTACTTATTATTTACCGATTAAAATATTTTTGGGCGAAAATTTATGATGGCGAAGACCTTCCGTGCAGGAAGGGTTAAATGTTAACATGACAATTAAGAACTCACCACAAATCTTGTAAGAAAAATGTAGAATATATACAACATGACTGGTTTAATTTAAACAAAACAATAAATTATAAATGGCCTCAACAGTACGTGAAACGATTTTGCGTAAAAGAAGGAAAACACCATTACCGACAAAAATGTAAAAATTCGAAACTACTTCTTTCGAGCTCTAGGGTTGTGGAAAAACTAACACAAGTGAAGTCAAAACCGCTTTACACTTGAATTAATACATTATCTCTGCATAATTCACCCTTTAATATCGACATATGCATGAAACCGACGGCGTATGAGATTCTTAGTAATCCGCGTACACGATTAAAATAACATTTCAGCGTTCATTTGTCTGTATTCTACACGCGATCCAAGATAAAGCCTTCAAATTCATCATCATACGTTAAACGCACTCCAGTGAACATAAGTCTAACTTAATGGGAACCATCGACTTTCATTTAGACTGTATTCCATTCAAGATCAAGAGAGTACTTGGGCCGAGAACGGTAAGGGGATAAAACAGTTAAGTGGAAAAGAGTAAACTCGTTCTCCATGGCTGGACAAGCAAGCCTTTCGGGGTTTCAGGTGTCGCGTGCTGGGAGCGTGTGACACGCCGCTTCGTTGGGACCAGGTGGGCCACGGCCCCCCCTCCCTCCTACCGCATTCGCCTCCCACAGACCTATCTCCTTTCCCTCCCTCCGTTCTCTATGGTGTTTCCCTACCCCGCCCTCCCCTTCCTCCGTCCCTTTCCTCTACTTCCGAACGCTCCCCTTTCCCCGCAACCCCTGACCATCTCCTACCCCTGCCCCGTTTCGCATGATTCAGCCGGAAGTGTAAGCAGGGGGAATTGTGGTAAGGAGAGGGAAGGAGGGAGGGAAACGAAGGAAGGGGGAGAGAAGCAGCTGGAGAGGGTTGGCCGACTGAAGCAGCGCTGGATAAAGCAGGACTTAGATAGTACGGCACGGCACGGCTTCCCACATTGCATAGCGGTTCCTGACAAATCGCTCCTCCCCTAAATGAAAACCAGAAAGGCTCATCGTCATGAAAAGGATTTTCTACTGGATAAACAAAAAACTTTCTGGATCTTATTCCTAAGAAAATCATTATGAACGGGGCTCGTTTAATGACCCCATTATTAACCGAAAGAATTGCAATAAAAATACGTAATCAAACAAACATGGACTGACTCGTTTTTTTTAAATAGCTTATTTAAAATCCCAACATTGTTGACATGCAATTGAAGTCCATGATGGAACCTTCTAACGAATGACTATTATAAAAAATGGTAGAAAAATTGTCAAAAGAACATATATTTGAAAATCTCTGATCCCATTATTCACATCCAAAGTATGTCTTTCACATACAGTCAGACCTTGATTTAGCACCACCGTTTGTCCATCACTGACATTGGCACTCAGCGGTGGTGGTTGTAAATCGAGGTATATACTAGCTGTATGTATCCTTAAGATGGAAGTTCTGTCCACTACAATTCATGGGCGGTATGCGGGGGTAGCACTGTACAGGGGGCATTAAATCAGGGGTTGACTGTAATTTATTGCTACATTAATTATTTGGATCATCTTACAATTTTTTATGATGCCAATGTTTAGCTAGCTAATAGGATGGCATTTGAGCTAATTTACTCAATAATCATCACAACATAAGATTAAATGGGTAAATTTCTTGTAGGATATGCTTTTCTAAGATTTTCCAGGTATGCATAAACAAAATATCTCAAGAGAAAGCTGAAATCGGTTAGTATTGTTACTTAAAATTAAAATTTGATTACTATCAGCAAGAGCCCAATTAGGCATTCTTTGGCCCCAAGCAATAACAAGGGTATTAAGCCCAATACCATAAAAATTTAATTATTTTCATAAAAATGACATTTAATATATAAATGCATAGGCTATATATTTGATCTTATATAAAGAGGAAGTTGGAAAAATAAAATAATAAACTAACAAACACATGCCATGCAATACACCTGTAATACAAATTGCTACATGAAACTACGTATGTAGTTTATCATTTTTTTGCCTGTAGTTGAATAAAAGTGTCTACATTTTGAGGTGAATCTTCTTTACCCAAATCACCTTGTTCTATCAACTGATTTTTAATAAAATGTTAAATTGAGCCAGTCTTTTATTAGTGTCCTAATATTGTGAGGTCCTAAGCTTAGTTAGCTTACACCTTAATCCAGCCCTGCTATCAGTTCATGCTTTCGAACTACAACCATGCAAACAAATTTACCTGAAATACAGGACCTCTGAATAAAAAAGGAGAACCTAAACAAGGGATGACAAATGATTTTTGTGTCTCATGCCAAGAAGTAATGTTAATTGTCAGAATTTTTTTCTGCCACAAGTTTACTCCTCTAAGAAACTTCATATTTTATACAAGAAATACAAGCTTATGTGTGCCAAGGAAAATAGCATGCATGCTACTTCAGACATTGATGCAACATATTTGCCATCCCTGCCCTATACTACATGCTATAATATCTATAGTTGTAAAACCATTATAATTTTGTTTATACATTAAAATAAGTTTAATTATCATCCTTAAGTGGAAATTTGAAACCTAGAGCTGTACTCATTTAAGATTACTATGAAACCATAAAGGGGGAGATAAAATTTGTGTTAACATTTCAATTTTACTTAATTACAAGTTAATGCAATGCTATTATCAGACTCATAAATCCACTATAAACAATTTATAACCTGTTTTACTAAATTTTTACATGATGCAATTAAATTGAATAGTTTCAAAACTACATATTTTAGAGGGTATAGTTTAGTTTTCTGTTTCATTGGTAGACCCTGTAATTGAACATCTCATATATTAAGTAATATACAGTAACCCCTTGCTATCTGCAGAAAATGTTTTATAGTATACTAGTAGTTGGTGCTTGCTTACTGCAAGCATTTCATCTCACCTTGAAAAAACATTCATTTTTCAGACAGACATTCCATCATTACAAATAGTCTTTTAATTCTAAAGATTTCACCTATATAATTTTGTTTATACATTAAAATAAGTTTAATTATCATCCTTAAGTGGAAATTTGAAACCTAGAGCTGTACTCATTTAAGATTACTATGAAACCATAAAGGGGGAGATAAAATTTGTGTTAACATTTCAATTTTACTTAATTACAAGTTAATGCAATGCTATTATCAGACTCATAAATCCACTATAAACAATTTATAACCTGTTTTACTAAATTTTTACATGATGCAATTAAATTGAATAGTTTCAAAACTACAACTACAAAACTACGTTTTCCCCAAATGTAAAAATAATAATTTTAAACAATCCCCAAATGTTGCAATTTTAAAAATTTTACACTTTCTTCATTATGGGGTACTAATGCTACACATTTTAGCCAAATTTTAAAGTTGTAGCATTTCTAGAAGTAAAATAATATTTTTCTAATTGTTTAAATTTAAATAATTTTCAACGGCCGCCGCAATTCATATATGGTAAAATTGAAATGTTTATTTGTGCAAATTCACTACTATGTAAATAATTTGTCGCACTTTTTCAAGATTTTCGTTTTTTCTAGTGGGTTTTGCACAAAATCCTACCTAAGAAAAAAATTTCGAATCTCAAGCTCATCTGGAAGTGCTTAACATTAGTAACCTCCTATATGTTATATCATTATATATCGACGACTCTTACAGAGGAGGATACAACATATATATAACATACTAGTAGAAGGTGCTTGCATACTGCAAGCATTTCATCTCACCTTGAAAAAACATTCATTTTTCAGACAGACATTTCATCATCACAAATAGTCTTTTAATTCAAAAGATTTCACCTCTGCAGCGATTTTCGTTTTTCCCACATGTAAAATAATTGTTTAAAACAATCCCCAAATGTTGAAATTTTAAAAATTTTATACTTTCTCGATTATGGGGTACTAATGCTACACAATTTAGCAAAATTTTAAAGTTGTAGCACTTCTAGAAGTAAAATAATATTTTCTAATTGATTAATTTAAATAATTTTAAACGGCCGCCTCAATTCATATATGGTAAAATTGAAATGTTTATTTGTGTAAATTCGCTACTTTGTAAATAATTTGAAAATTTCAGCTTCCTAGCTCATCCCGTAGCACCAAAACAGTTATCCATTTGTTTAAATTTTAAGAATTTTTAACTGCCAAACGAAATAAAACATCAAAATTTGTATAATCTCTATTACGTTTTTTTAGGAATTCTACTTACAAAAAAAATTTCAACTCCGTAGCACATGCGGAAATACATAAACCTTGAAAATTTGTTTAAACAATTGCGAATTTTTAGCGGTCGCATTGTTGCACTTTTTCAAGATTTTCGTTTTTTCTAGTCGGTTTTGCACAAAATGCTACCTAATAAAAAAATTTCGAATCTCCTGCTCATCTGGAAGTGCCTAAACATTAGTACCCTCCTGTTATCATTATATATCGACGACTCTTACAGAGGAGGATAAAACATACTAGTAGTTGGTGCTTGCATACTGCAAGAATTTCATATCACCTTGAAAAGACATTCATTTTTCAGACAGACATTTCATCATTACAAATGTTCTTTTAATTCTAAAGATTTCAACTCCTCAGCGATTTCCGTTTTCCCCAAATGAAAAATAATAGTTTTAAACAATCCCCAAATGTTGCAATTTAAAATTTTTTACACTTTCTCCATTATGGGGTACTAATGCTACACAATTTAGCATAATTTTTAAGTTGTACCACTTCTAGAAGTCAAATAATATTTTCTAATTGTTTAAATTTAAATAATTTTTAACGGCCGCCGAAATACATGTTTGGTAAAATTGAAATGTTTTTTTGTGCTAGTTTACTACTTTGTGCATAACTTGAAAATTTCAGATCCATAGCTCATCCCGTAATGTCTAAACAGTTATCTATTTGTTTAAATTTTAAAAAATTTTTACTACCAAAAATTTAAAATATCAAAATTTGTATAATCCATATTTCGTTTTTTTATGAATTCTACTTACAAAAAAAATTTCAACTCCGTAGCACTTGCGGAAATACATAATCCATGAAAATTTGTTTAAACAATTGCTTATCTGGAAGTGCCTAAACATTAGCATCCTCCTGTTATTATTATATATCGACGACTCTTACAGAGGAGGAGGATATAACATACTAGTAGTTGGTGCTTGCATACTGCAAGCATTTCATCTCAACATAAAATAACATTCATTTTTCATATTTCATCATTGCACTTATATTTCAACTCCGCAGCAATTTTCGTTTTTCCCAAATGTAAAAATAATAGTTTAAAACAATCCTCAAATATTGCAATTTTAAAAATTTTACACTACCTTCATCATGGGGTACTAATGCTACATATTTTAGCCAATTTTTAAAGTTGTAGCACTTCTAGAACTAAATTAATATTTTTTAATTGTTTAAATTTAAATAATTTTTAACGGCCGCCGCAATTCATATATGGTAAAATTGAAATGTTTATTTGTGCAAATTCACTACTTTGTAAATAATTTGAAAATTTCAGCTTCCTAGCTTATCCCGTAGTACCTAAACAGTTATCTATTTGTTTAAACTTGAAGAATTTTTAACTGCCAAACAAATTAAAATATCGAAATTTAAATAATCTCTAATTCGTTTTTTTTAAGAATTCTACTTACAAAAAAAATTTCAACTCCGTATCACATGCGGAAATACATAAACCTTGAAAATTTGTTTAAACAATTGCGAATTTTTAGCGGCCGCATTGTTGTACTTTTTCAAGATTTTCGTTTTTTCTAGTCGGTTTTCCACAAAATCCTACCTATGAAAAAAATTTCGAATCTCCAGCACATCTGGAAGTGCCTAAACATTAGTATCCTCCTCCTCTGTAAGGAACGTCTATATAGAATGATGATAACATATAACATATGATAGGAGGATACTAATGTCCAGCCCAAACTACAAGAGCTAGAGATCTGAAAGTTTTAGTTTTTGTAGATATGATAGAGAAACCTTCAGATAAAATAAGACTTTTCACCTAAGTAACATGAGTTCGACTCCAGAAATTCCGAAATTTGCGTTTTTTCCCATAAGAAAAGCATTGCGCCATATTTTTAAATTAATTATGGGCACTTGCCGGTAAGATAGTAAGATGAAATTTTCAGTGTTGCTAGATGGCCGCAATATATATTAGGAATTATTGTCACTTTTACTTACAGTGTCTTGGGTTCGACTCCCGAGACCCCGGAATATCTCCCATAAGTTAGCATGGGAAAAGGTTTTCCCAGTATAGACCAATCTAATAGGTTTAGGAAGCTGAAATTTTGCAGGTTTATAAAACATTTGTCATAACCAATTATAAAAGTCGAAAATTTTAAAATTGTAAATTTTAGGGGTTGTTTTAACCCCATTCGAACATTAAATTTTAATAATTTTTTATGTACTACGGGATGAGCTAGGAAGCTGAAATTTTCAAATTAATTACAGAATAGTGAATTTGCACAAATAAACATTTCAATTTTACCATATATGAATAGCGGCGGCCGTTAAAAATTATTTAAATTTAAACAATTAGAAAATATTATTTGACTTCTAGAAGTGCTACAACTTTAAAATTTTACTAAATTGTGTAGCATTAGTACCCCATAATGGAGAAAGGGTAAAATTTTTAAAATTGCAACATTTGGGGATTGTTTCAAACTATTATTTTTACATGTGGGAAAAACGAAAATCGCTGCGGAGGTGAAATCTTTAGAATTAATAGAATATTTGTAATGATGAAATATCAGTATGAAAAATTAATGTTTTTTCAAGGTGAGATGAAATGCTTGCAGTATGCAAGCACCTTCTACTAGTATGTTATATCCTCCTCCTCCTCTGTAAGGAACGTCTATATAGAATGATAACATATAACATATAGGAGGATACTAATGTTTAGGCACTTCCAGATGTGCTGGAGATTAAGAAATTTTTTTCTTAGGTAGGATTTTGTACAAAACCGACTAGAAAAAACGAAAATCTTGAAAAAGTGCAACAATGCGGCCGCTAAAAATTCGCAATTGTTTAAACAAATTTTCATGGTTTATGTATTTCCGCATGTGCTACGGAGTTGAAATTTTTTTTGTAAGTAGAATTCTTAAAAAAAACGAATTAGAGATTATTTAAATTTTGATATTTTAATTTGTTTGGCAGTTAAAAATTCTTAAAGTTTAAACAATTGGATAACTGTTTAGGTACTACGGGATGAGCTAGGAAGCTGAAATTTTCAAATCAATTACAGAATAGTGAATTTGCACAAATAAACATTTCAATTTTACCATATATGAAATGTCGCGGCCGTTAAAAATTATTTAAATTTAAACAATTAGAATAATATTATTTTACTTCTACAAATGCTACAACTTTAAAATTTGGCTAAAATATGTAGCATTAGTACCCTATAATCGAGGAAGTATAAAATTTTTAAAATTGCAACATTTGGGGATTTTTTAAATCTATTATTTTTACATGTGGGAAAAACAAAAATCGCTGCGACGTTGAAATCTTTAGAATTAAAAGAATATTTGTAATGATAAAATGTCTGTCTGAAAAATGAATGTTTTTTTCAAGGTGAGATGAAATGCTTGCAGTATGCAAGCACCAACTACTAGTATGTTATATCCTCCTCCTCCTCTGTAAGGAACGTCTATATATAATGATAAGTAATCAGCATGACACTTAAGGTTTGCAGTCCCTAATTTACAAAGGATTTATATTTCAGTATACATTAATCGTTACTAACCATGCGTAATTTAAATGTATAGTGGGCACCAAATCAGCTTATATGAATTCATAGGCCCATGATATTGCCCAGGCTCTATGGAACGATGAGACGTCCTGAAATATGATAATTTATACAAACATAAACATATAAACCGAGAAAAAGAAAGACCTTAGTCACTTCCACAAATTTAGTTTGCACGACCTGATGATGCTACAATCGTAGTGAAACCGGTCATGCAAAATAAATTTGTGGAAGTGACTAAGTTCTTTCTTTTTCTCGATGAGTAAATTCCACAGGGTTGAGCCTGACCTCATTATTGATAAACATATAAAATTTAAAAATCTCAACTAAATCGGCTGCGATACGGAGCAGTGGGAATTTAAATGCTGTCTGACAAGGGTTATGGAAATAATTTGGTAATTCCACAGTAAAAAAATATAATTAAACCACATAGCCACTTTTTATAATTAAGGTATATCTTTTACACTAAATTCTGAACATATTCCAATTATGCAACATCACACAAAGCCTAAATTTCTCAATCATGTTACCTAAACACATGATACACATGCTAGTATTAACCCTTAGTTGTGTGAAAAAAGTTTCATAACTAGTTGTGAGGTCAATATGACCCGAAATGATTTGTAAATTTTAGAAAGAAAATATTACTTTATTTTCATCAAACTAAAAATAAAATCACTTTTCACTATTATCGAATTATTTATTAATAATTCTTCATGAAATATTGATTAAAACATTTATAACAAGAATTTTTTTTTCCTTATTCAATGACTTCCCCCATACCCACAATCATAGCAATTGCCAATAAAAGTTACACAATTGGCACACCTAAATGACACTTTATTGTCCTTAGTTCTGGGTCAAAATTTGCATCTTCCTTTGGAAGGTTCTGTTACAAAAGATAGACCTTCTGCAAGTTCCCCCCGTTGAGTGTGAATGCTCTTGAGGAGATCACTTGGTATAAACTGACTCTGGGATCTCGAAATCTGTTGCTCTTTTTTTTGTAGATAGTACTTTTAAGAAATTCTGCCTCATCATTTCATTTTGAACATTTTGTTTATACAGAATGAAAGCATTGATGATGGCCACATCGCTCTGTTTGTGACGCCTTTTATTGTGGATAGGGAATGCTGGGGGTATATGACCGTTTTGTCCATGTGGCCAAAGGGAGGGAACTGCTACCAAAAAGAGGAAAAAGGGTACATGGAAGGAGCCTAGGATCGGTTTATAGTAAGGAGGGGAAGGGATTGGGGCCACCTATGGGGAAAGTTCTTGGAGCAGACATTTTATCACGAAAGACTTAGTATGAAAGGAATGGATTATAGCTCATTAGAGTTATTTTATGGATTTCAAAAATGACGGCAGTATTCAATTTTACCATCCAGTAATAAATAGTTTGAGAAAAATACCTTACACAAATGATAAGTTAGTTTAGACTGTTGTAGAAAAGAAAAAATAATAAAAATCGGAGACAATGTAAATTTAAACAATTTCTGCTATACCTAGTTTTATTATACATAAAACATGGTTATAAACTCTTTCAATCCTCCAATGCAGGGGTTCCCAACCTTTTTCGATCCTCGTACCCCCTTGGCTCTTAGTAAACCTTACCGTACCCCCTATTCAATATGAAAGGAAATAAATTCTCGAGTTTACACATAAGAAATTAAATAAACAGATTCATTAATTTTTCATACAGAAACTTTATTCGGTACATAACAGCATTTTTTAGCATTATAATGTTGTTAAATGCTTATCAGAACACAGTCAAACCCTTGGTTCTGTTTCTTGTCAACCAGCAGTTTCATTCTCGGCATAGTTTTTGAAAGAGATACCCGCATATCATGTTTAACCTCCAGTTTGTTTCTTGCTTGGGATTTGATTGAGAACGGGGCTGAGAATCCTGATTCACAGAGGTGAGTTATTATAAATGGAATTAAAGCCTTGTGAGCACGTTTAGTAAGAATGGGATATGCATCTCCAAGAGTACAGCAAAAATTTTGTAACTTCATTGATTGGAAATCAATTCGGAGTTTCTGGTTTTTGCGGAGATCAATTAGGTTGTCTTTCACTGGGTCGTTGTGGTTGATTTTTTCTAACTCAATATGAAAAGGGTTTTATATTCAAACCTCATTCATTTGGTCAGTAGGAATTATTCCTTCAACTGTCTCTTTCAAAATTTTCTGATGCACTATAATGCTTTCACGAACTTTCGGTTCTAGTTGATTTACTGGATCTGAAGTGATTTCATCAAAAGATTGGAAATTTACAAAGTTACCAGACTCCACCCTTCTTCCCCAAAGAGCCAATTTTTCTTGAAATGTTATAATGTTTTCTTCTTCCGAGAGAATGATGTCTGTACCTTTCAGTGAAATGTTAACTAAATTAAGAATTACAAAAATATCAGAAAGGTATGTCAGAGGAATCACAAAGTTAGGATCATTGAAATGTGAAGCAAAAGTTGATTCTTTTTCACATAAAAATATTTAAATTAAATTTCTAAATTCAAAAATCCTTGCTAAGACATTTCTTCTGGATAGCCATCGTACTTCTGTATGATCCAACCTCTTCACACAAAGATTTATACATACGGTGATTCAGTGCTTTCTCTCTGATAAAATTCACAACTTGAACAACAACATCCAAAATGGCTTTCAAATTATGTGGAAGTGTCTTCGATGCTAAAGCATAAGGATAAAGGATGCAATGGCTGGTAATTACATTTGGGTTCACTTTTTTAACTAGAGTGGTGAAACCTGATATTTTCCCCAACATAGCAGGGGCACCAACAGTACAAATTGCTTCTATTAGTTCCCATGAAAGACCATTTGAATAGAAAAAATCATTCATTATATCCATAATGTCCACTGCCTTTGTTGTTTCTTTCAAGGGTTTAGAAAAAAGAAATTCCTCTTTAATTTCATTCTGATGTATATATCGAGAAAAAACAAGAAGCTGAGCACAATTGGAAACATCAGTTGATTCATCCAACTGTAAACCAATTTTTGCAGGACTTTACTTGATTTCCTCCACTACCTGTACAGATATGTCTTCTGACATGTCTCGAATCCGGTCATAAATTGTCTTATTTGATAATGAAATTTGTGCAATTTTCTGTTTTGCTTCTTTACCACACATCAACTCAACCATGTCCATAGCACACGGCTTCACTAATGTCTCAGCAATTGTATGTGGTTTCCTTTTTCTTTGGCAACCCTCAATGCGACACGATAACTGGCCTCCAGTGCTGGCTTCTTCGGGGTAATAAATCCATGGTCATGAAGTGTGATATTCTTACCAAATCGTGCTCGTTTTAGTCTAAATCTTTATCATTAAAACGTGTGTACTGTGAGCATGTTGAAATGAAGCAGTTGGAGTGTGTACCATACACCATACAGTACGTCACGTGCATGCGCAGGAGGTACAGATGCCGCGGAGGCGAGCCTCGAGGGGGCGCCGATCTGGCAATTTCACTAGCTATCTTGAATCTTAACCGGGCATTTTGAGCTATCGGACCCTGCAGTGAGAAAAAAGTCTATGCAACCTCACTGTGCCCATGTCCGAAAAGAGACCTGAAATGTTGCTGGTGTGGCTGACAGACAGTACCAACATGGAATAGCCCGGAAATGTTGATGACATAACTATTTTTGGAATATAATAATAGCATAATATACTTATTTACCTGCTATTCACCGTACCCCCTGGACAAGCTTCCTGTACCCCCGGTTGGGAACCCCTGTTCCAATGAATCCCGTGTGATTAAAACATTGAGTGGCTGCCTAGATACAGGGGGACAGCCATTCAGTAGCTGGGCATAAAATTCGTTATCATAATGCCATTGTACACTATATAGTTTTTAAATATATGGTTTACGTCATATTGTTCATAATATCAAGCTGTGTATATAGTTAGATTCGAATTGAAATCACTCAAACTATTTTTGAGAAAAATCGGCTTTTTATGAAAATCGACAAGAATAAACTACCCTCAATTTTTGCTGTCTACCTATGTTACATATCAATATTATATATATCTCAGATGATATTATACAAAACTACGAGATTTTATTATAGTGTGCAACCCTTCAGACCACAGAGTGGGAAAAGGCAACGGACAGACAAAGTTACAAAAACAACTTTTTCGGACTCAGGGGTACCTAAAAAGTGGATTTCCATCAAAATCGCAAATAAAAATTCTTTTATATTCTCAGTATGTATTGTATGTAAATTGCGCATAAAACATTAAAAATATCACAATCAACTAATCCCAAAATTACAAAAATGAAGAAGGCTCATGGTGAAGGTATTGCAAGTTTGGTCTAGACAGGAAGTAAATTTCTTTTGATATCGATGAAAGCACATTGCTTGCGGTCATTTTGACTCCATGCGACTAATTAAGGGTTAAGCTAGTTTGTCAATATAGTTAATTGGACTCATTGAAGAGCTAAAAAAGTAACTACGTACAGTGAAACCCCAATTTAACATTTCTCTGGGGGAATAACTTTTTGTACATTTAATAAGGGTAAACACTAAGCAGGGATTATATAATATTACAGCAAATAACTGTTAAATTTATTACAGCAAGATTGATTTTTATCAATTTCTGGTGTACGAATTTATAACAAATTTTAAACATACATTAGGGAGAAGGCACCACATATGGCCACTTGAAGAATTTTTTAAACATATCATAATATTTATATAATAATTTGGTTTCATTACTGTCACAAACTTGATTGTTACTTTGACTAATGTCAATAACAACCAAATGTTTTCATTTCTGTGATTTTTCACATCCAAGTTCGGACGTGAAATGCTCAGAACACAGGCATATGAGCAAGATTTTTGTGCCTGTACAAATCTCACTTGAAGCAAGGATACATAATGCCCCCAGGTCATGAAATATACCTAGGCATAGATCAGCGGCAATCCTGCTACAATGCCATCCCTAGAAAAGTGCTGCCTGAGGCAGTCACCTCTCCAACTCACCACACGTGATTGCCTAAAAACAAAATGTGCGCACGAGGAGAATTGGTTCATATAGTCACTTGCCTAGATCCAAAATTCAGAATAAAAATGCAGCAGCCTTGCAATCTATTGCGGGTGACCCAGAGATTTGTTTACTCGGATGGAAAATGTGTGTGGCTACCCACCACTATTTACATTGGATCCATTAACTGTTTTTTTCCCATTTGATCTCTGGTGTTAAAAAATAGCTCCTTGTGGTCATAGCCTAAGGAATGCAGTAGTAACCGCAAAGTTATACTAAATCGAGGTAAATTTTTAATGAAGTGGTCGAAATTTTATAACACAAAATCCGGATAAAACACTCAATTTAGGAACATTAATTCAAAGAAAATAATACATTGCTTAAATAGTGTTTGACAGGACTGAAAAAAATAAACATTAAATGCGGGACTCTTAAATCAGGGATTCAGTTTATGTTGTTACCAAAATAAAAGTGGACAAAATGTCTAATACATTTAAGAATTGAAGATAAGATGGTGTTCATTTAAAAGGAGTTATACAATAAAGTGTAAACCAGCAGCAAGATGGGACCAGATTGGCCAGACTCTAAGGAGGCATTTTTTCCTCATTTAAAAAATATAGTATCACCCTTCATAAATTATTCAGAAAGAGTATTTGAATATTTAATAACAACATTTTATTCATTAGCATGTTTCACGGACCATTATTATGATCTTATGTATTGAACATAAATATTCATTCTTTTATTAATACGTTTAGTCTCATGAGCCAAGAACCAAACCTCCTTTCCTCATGTGCCTTTGGTTATGGCATCTATGGTGTTTTCCAGGAACACTGCACACTGCAAGAGCCTGCTGTATTAACACACAACACATCAGAATGGTTTATAGGTTGATTATAAAAATGATACTTCAGATTCACTTTGAATCAAAAGAGAAATACAGGGGGGCATAATTTAGTCACTACAATACAAACATCCATACAACAAACTACAAGAGATATTGGAAAACCGTTTGTTTCCTTTGAAAGAACAACTCAAAGGGTTTTGTTACATATTAATGATCTCCACAATGGAACCATTTGTAGCAAGCAGGATGTCCAAAAAGTATTGTTTCATAGGAAGTTTTTCCAGCATCTGGTGCATTGCAGAAGCAATCGCATCATTGATCCGTACATGGAGTTCATCCAGATCTGCAAATTTTGTAAGAAAGACTTGATCCTTTACATAACCCTAGAGGAAAAAATCCATTGAGGTGATATTGAGGGAGCGAGAGGGCCAAGAAAATGGTCATTCCCATCAAATCCATTGGCCACGAAAATGTACATTTAGAATACTATTTGGACATCCTGCATGCTACAAGTGGTGCCCATGGAAAGATTGTTAATGTGTAACAAAACTCTTTGAGTTGTTCTTTCAAATGAAAAAACAGTATTCCAATATCTCTAGTAGTTTTTATAGTAAGAATGTTTGTAATGTGATAAATAAATTATGGCATGAAGGCTTTTGCTGCATTGTTATTCCATATTGTTGCTTTATCAGGTTACTACGCAGCATTTCATCAATATAGCCAACAACATTTCACAAAAAATTCTGTTGACCTGAAGAAGCCAACAGGTTGTTGGCTATATCAACAAAATACAGCATAATAATTTGATAAATAAAAAAAATCATTTATATAAGTACCTAGAAAAGAGAAGAATCAAGTGCCTGAAAATATATTGTAATCAGGTAGACAAAAACAATCCAGATAATAAAATAGAGGAATTAAAAAATTTAAATCACACTTTATTAAAAAAAAGCATTTGAACTTCTCACTACGCGGAGAATTTAAAAAAATACTGTGGCCCACTGTACAAAACAAAATGGTAAACTCATATAAAAATAATATGTACAATATAAAATTACAAAAGTTCACTCAGAGTTAACAAATACTCCTTTAAACAAGTGTAAATCAGCACAAATCAATACATTGTTTTCACAGCTGTAATGGACTTAGTCTTTTAGAAAACCAGAACTGTTAAACAAATATAAATCACATCATTCCAGGAGCATTTATCTCCAATTTGAATAACATAATTATGTACAAATTAAGCTATTTACCCTTTAAAATTGCAAGAAAGAAAGTACAGTTAGAACTCTCTCTCTCTTTGCTGGCTAATTATGGCTAAAACGACATTTCACAGATTTAATAAGCATCATGCAACGTAAAAAACTTAAGTAGCCAGAATCTAAACACAAAGCATGGCTACTTAAGTATTTAATAAGCCAGGGATCGGAAATCTTTTCTACATGGCTAGCTGCATTTATAGTTACGAATGATTTGGTGAGCTGCATTGGGAGCAGCTATTGCTAGTGTTTCATATTTGAAATTGCAAATGCTTCGGTGGGCCTGACGTGCTTACAGCAAAAGTTACCAAGAGATCTCTTGATAATAAATAAGTGCAAGTTAAGACTAAAAAACAAAAAAAATTGCCATGGCTTTAGTTAACTCCCATTAAACTATCAGACAGATTGCTTACCCTCATATTATCAGTGGCCACATAAAATTCTCCCTCAGACCACTTGCAGCCTATGGACCATAGGCTGTTGTCTACTGTAATAAACTATGACCTATTTGGCTTCTGTTGTTGAATGATAAGTTTATTCCTTTGTCTGGTAACTTTGGTAGTGGGGGCAGTGACAGATCCAGGAGCCTGCAACCTCTTCATCAAATTATGCTGTGGAACTGCACCTTCCAGATGCAAATTACGTCCTTCATGAGCTGAAAAAATTACAATTTAATAAGTATCATAGTAAAAGAGCAAGAAAATTATACAATGGTATTCTTAATGAAGAATTTAAAGGAGCAAAATTAAATTTTGCTTTATAAATTCAAGAAATTAATCCCATGATGCTTCATTTATTTCATTCATTATCTGTAAGATAGTCAAATGTAATATAACTCATATAAAGACTACAGTTTTCACCATCTTGCAAAAATATTTTTTCATAACAAAAACATGCTTTTTATTTAAATTCTGAATCTTTTGAGAATAATAAATCAATAGTACTCTTTTAGAGGGGAATTTTTAGAAGCAGATTAGATGATGTAAAGCACTCAATTTTTCCTGTTTCTTTTTTGGTTTACATATATTTAGTTTGTTTTTTCTCCTCATTATACTTTCTATTAACTTCACTTTTAATTTGAAGTAAAGAAAAAAGTACTTGATATAAGAAAAAACATTCAACATTCAACCTGTGATGCTTTGTTTCCTAACTTGGATTCATACAGAAAAGGCTAACATATGTAAACTGTAAAAACTGTATAAAATGTGCCAGCTAGTACCAAGAAAATTAAGGTACAATCATATCTCCGTTTATGCGGCAGATGAGTTCCTGGAATGTGCCATGCAAACTAAAAACGAGTAAGAACCAATTTCCTATAAGAAATAATGGAAAGGGGGGAGTTGTGTGCAAATGCCAAGCCAACGCACGGGGTTGAACTGACAGCTGATAGACAATTATAGATGTTTATTCATGAAAAATATGAGCCAAGTAGTAGCAAAAATTATTTTTATATAGTAAATGTTTTTAAATGCATATAGATCGCATAGATAGTAAAGTTACAGTACAGAACTGTTATGCATTGCTGGCCGTGAATGGTGCAAGAAAGCAGAGGCAAGTGAAGGTGGTCCATCTGGAATTGAGGAGAAACCTCCCTCCCACAGCCATTTAAACTTCTTTTTAAGTCTCGCCGAAGTAAAGTTACCATTTGTTTCTTTTTATTCATGTATGTATGGGGCAGTCACTTTCCATTGTGGTTCCAGCATGAGACAAATAATGAACCATCGAATACCCTCGATCCTGTCTGAAGGTCTAAAACTTTACATCGAGCCATTGCCGAATCGAAGAAAATATTCTTTGCAATGGATTCTCTGCACTTCTTTTCATTTCAATTTGCCACACATAAGTGAGAGTGGATTCATTTAAATCTGTGGTTACAATATTTTTCTGGCTGCTGTGCTTCGATTTGATTAAGTGTGAGGCTACCTCTATGCGGTGCACTCATCTTCATCCACCGGTCTCCTGCCATGTGCTTTGTTGCTAACAGTGTTAAAGTAGGAACTAAAGAGTCCTAAATTGAGAAGTGGTATGTATTGTTCAGCAGCATTAAACCAAAAATGCATAAATGAAATGCATGCAAGTCAAGAAATGACTGTATAACTGAATGAAATATTTCAAAATGGATGCAAGTTACACTGGTAGTTGGAGAATTTGAACTGGAAGGCCTACTGAAATCTGAATGTAAAGACATTAACATAGTCAAAGTGGAATGATATTTTTGATCAGGTAAAGTTATAACACTATGTTGGTATTGAAACAATCACTTTAAACACTAAGTGGCTTACAGGCTTTGCAGGTTACCAAATTCTACATCATAGCCAAGTTCCACTTTTGCATCCATATACACCCAAAATATTCACATTACGTTGGTGTATAAGTTCCGACTAAGATAGAAACCCAGACAGCGTAAATTTTTACTTTTGCACAGCAGAAACAAAATGTAGTGAATACAGAGCATAAAACGCTATTCTAACTAGATGATTTGCAAATAAAAACATGATTCATCAATTATTATAACAGTTTGAGGAATGATAAATTAAAGATGACTGTAAAAGAATGTCAAGCAAATGCTATTCACTTACCTCCGTTAGTCATCTGCAATGCAGATTCAATTTCAAGGACTCTTTTCCTGAGATGCTTATTTTCCCTCTTTGACTTTATGAGCTGATTCTTGAGATCCCAAATGGCACTTGAATCAGCACCAGAGCCGCCACTAGATTCCTCAGCAAAGTGGCGCAACAAGAGATGCACCCTTTCCTGGTGCTCCTTCTGCATAACCACTATTCTCTGATCCATTTCCACATGAGCTTGCTGCAGAGCATTGCTCAGGGCATGGATCTTCCAAGATTGAGCTTCCGTTTGAGACTATAAGCATTAGTCAGAGTAATTGTTAAGATAAATAATTAACTGAGCTAGATATAACTTTGTGGAAATCCATATTTGTGATAAAACAAGAAAAACAGCAAAAACTTTCTATTGGTATCTACTGAATTCACTTATAACATTGTGACAAAATCAATTAAAAGATTTGTAAATTTTACAAAAAAGCATTGTTACAATTACTGCTCCTAAATTTGAAAAAAACACGTGCTTTGAATATTACTTGCATAAATGGAAAAGTAGAAATTTTCCTTTAAAAACATAATAAACATTTTAACTTTCCAAAAACTTGAATTGGCAATAATTTTGAAAGATATTTCATTAGAGAAAAATCAGAATCTATAATATTTTATATCTATCCCAGTAAAAATTCCCACACTAATATGGCAAACATGGTATCTGCCTCCCAATAGTACCGTATTGTTCCGATTATAACGATGTTTTTTTCCAAAAAATGAAATTTTAAAAGTAGCCCCTGTGTTATATTCAAGTACTAGTGATTTTAAAAGATCGTAAAATCGTGTTTCCAAAAATCACTGTATATTCTGCACGTCTGTTTACGAGATACAAGATACTTGTTACATTGTAGACACATTAGGCATACCTTACAATGTACTTGAAAAACATCCGAGGTGAGAATAGATCAAGTTCAATTGGCAGCTGAACCCCTTGATAGTCATTGAATTGAAGCTATAAGCGCATCGGCATATTCTTTGTAACTACCATAGCAAGTTTTTACCCATCCGTTATTTTAACAATGGGTGACAAAAAGGGTGTTGATCATGTTGAGAAAAAAGGTTCTTCCAAATCCCAGGTTAACAAAGGAATCCGACGAAGTTATGACATGAATTTTAAAATAGTCACAGCTAAATCAGTGTTGTTAAAATCCACTGGAAATGAGAAATCGAGGATAACTGTTATGCTTGCAGTCATGGCCAATGGGCGAAAACTGACTCCTTACATAATTTTAAATCACAAAAGGATGACAAAGGAAAAGTTACCGTCAGGTGTAATCTTTCACACACAGGAGAAGGGGTGGATGAATTAGGAACTTGCTTTAGATTGGTTGAAGGCTGTTTGGGGTAGTGTTATATTTGAGGTGTAGTTTTTTCTTGAAAAACTTTCCAAAAATCTTAGGTACACATTATATTCGAGGTTGCTTTATATTCATGACAATACGGTAATATGGTTTTGTATATATGTAAAGAAATGGATGAAGACATTTTTGGTTTCAATTAGGGATGGGATGGTTCCATCTTTTTCCGGTTCCGGTTATATTAATCTGATCCTGTTTTTTTTTGGTTAGAAGTGCTTTTTGATACACCACGGGAAATTCTTGCTCTACAATAGTTGCATATAGTGTATTTGTCATGTGTACTTTAAATTCTGAAGTTCTTCCAAACATCTGATATGGCTTTATTGTTAGGGTTCACAATAAATTAGTTAAATTTAGAAATTATCTGCGGGGTATCTATTCAAAATTACTACACTATACAATAAAACTTATTTCTGTTAATTCAAACTGATGGACTTGACTCAATATATTGCTTGAATTTTTACATTATAAAACCATGCAGCCACAAACCAAATAATGAATGCTGGAAGTTCAGAACCCATCATTCAATTTTTTTGATAGATATTTTTGCAGAACTATCATTCGTTGAACTGATTTGTCGTCCTAATTTTTGTACATGCTACAAAGCTCTTTTATCTCAGAAAATTCAGACTTGCTTATCCCATTTGAAAATGATAACATATCCAGCACAAAACTATATTTTACATCATAGTAAATGCACAACTTCCATTATCGATATATGTATCGAAAATCAAATGCCGTCGTGGGAAAATATGGCGGAATGAGGCAGTCACTTTCCAGTTAGCATCTGCTTCTGAGTCACAATCATTTTTTTATTAAAATTAGGATCGGAACCGAAGAACTGGATTATAAACAGTTGGTTCCGGTTATTTTGGTCCTTGAGAGAACTGGCAGAACCAATTGTCCCATTCCTAGTTTCAATTGCTTATATCAATATCATCATCAATATGTCGTCTTACTAGATTACTAGTAAATAAAACCACTCTAAAGATATGTCGTCTAAACTTAGAATAACAAATTGTTATGTCATTTATCTAATCATTGAGTTTTCAAAAAAAGAATGAATTGACTTACATCCAATTCTGCAATCTGTATTTCCATTTTTCTACCTCCTTCCCTCAAATCAATCACTCTTTGGAAGTACTTATACAATAGTGTTCTTGTCTCCATTGGAGATAAACTCATGAGACGAGCCATAAGTAAATCTTCCTCCTAGTAAAAAAATAATACATTAATCCCAATGGCATATATTAGCTAAGATAATAAAATTAAAGGTACATATTTAGATGAATAAAAATTACTCCAAGTGTCTCACCTCAACTCCAGTTTTCTTAACACAGCCTAGCTTGTCTTCTCTTCCACAGATTAGTTCGTTCTTATACTCGATTGCTGCATCAATTGCTTCTAATGCTTCATCAAGCTCGAGAAGTTTTCTCTCTTCTGCAGAAGTCAATGTCTTTTCCTATTTAAATGAAAATGACCTTTTATGGTGAATAATGTAAAATTGAAAGCAAATGCTTATATAATTCAACATGAAAAATTTTCCCATTGGAAAATTAAGGCACATTTATTGAGAAAAATTTTATGATATAAAAAATACATAAAATCCTTTGTTTTGCATAAAAAACTTCCCTAACTGGGGATCATGATCTCCTGGGGGGTTGTATAAGTTTTCAAAGGGTAGCAAAGATGGAACTTTTTTTATTTTAAATTTTTATGTATGGATACATTTATAATTAACACTATAATTTATATTCATTGGTAGTTAGATGTAGTTAAAGGGTTTGCAATAAGGTTGGATGCCTTAAGACGGGTGCACAAATGCTTAAAGTTTTGGAAAAAGTATCTTACACTACATCCTGTAATAAAGTTTTCACAAGTTAGATTCACGGTAAGTTCTGTTTATGCAAAATAGTACTATATCAATATTACTTACAATATATACTCGTGTTGACGTTTTAAGTTGAAATTTATAGTGAAAACTCGGGGTCGACTTATACACTAGAAATATTTTCAATAGGTTTAAACCCATGATTTTATTTGCTCTGCGGTTATTAAAATTTGAAGGAATTTAAACTCTTGTTGTACTTGAACTATATTGATAACAATCAAATATTTAAATATCGATGTATAGAAAGAATAAATTACTATATATTTGGTGATCCTAAGTTGATCTCTGATGCTTTGCAAATAATTAAGCAATTTTGGTAAGCTTAACGTTTGGTAACATGAGGGCGGCAAGACAGAAAAGTGGCAGCAAGACAGATGCGCAATATGGTAACTCCGTAACATGCAAATAGAAAACACCTCATCGGTGATTCGCGGAAAGGCTACCTCTAAGCATCACAGATTAAATTAGAATCGCCGTAGTATTTATGGTATAAAAATTATGGTACTGTGTGCATAACCAGGGCGAAGGTAAACAAGGCGACGCTAGCACTAGTGACATCAAGAAAGCAATGAGAAATGGAACTATCAGGAGGAAAGGTGGAAAAATGGACGACAAACGTAAATATAAGATTTTGAGGTTTATAATGAAACAACATGGGTAAGGGGAGACATGTAATATACTTGATTGTAATGTCGGCAGCACTAGCATTGCATCGTTTAACTTTCACATCCTTTCCTTCCATGTTCACATTTGCCCTCACCGAGATATTGTACTACGAACTTATACCTACATATTACGGAATTTGAAACTTAGGAAATATTACGCTTCCCCACAGGGTTGGATTGGTTAGGGGTTAGCTTGGTTTTCCTTCCACGTTCATAGTTACACTCTCCGAGGGGTAGGTTCCTCTGTTTCTGTTCCAAAAACATACAAAACACGGATTTCCTAGTACCATGTAGTATATCTTTCCAGGTTTCTGCAGATTTATCATCAGTTGCGGCACCACCTATCCTCCGAAGTCCAACGCCAATTTTGTTTCCTGTTCTCTTTTACAAAGATAGCTTCTGAATGAGTGCCAAGACGAAATATGAAGTCTATCTCGAGTCATTCAATCTATTACAAAGGCATATACAATGTAACAACTATTGATGTCATGCAGTGGCGATGTGGGAAACATCGGAATGCTTTTCTGCTACTTGGACACTACGTAGTTGTATCAGACTAAAGGGAACTTAACGTGGAACTTAATGGATCAACACGTATTGAATACAAAAAAATTTGTTCTACTAAACCTGAAAATCTGGAGTAGACTTATACATGAGATATACAAAAAAACAAAAAAATTATGAAAAAGTCGGGGGTTGACCTATACACCAGATCAACTTATACAAGAGTATATACGGTAATTCATAATCAAAGACAAATAATAAATTAGAATCACACTTCAATGTACACTACTCAAAATTCTGAAAAATAATTGATAACAGTATTAAGTTTTGTTAAATGTTATACCTTTTGATATTTTTCATCAAGTTTGTAGCGTTGATTTGTGAGGCAATCTCGTGTGCGCCGGAGATTTTGTATTTCATGTCTTAGAGCTTCCTTTTCATCTTGATTGGCAGCCTTTTCCAAATGCGTTGATTTCTCTTTCATAACATCATCCAAATGTAAAATCCTTGCACTAACTTTATGCAGACTCTACATAAGCAAAAGTTAATGTGAATTATGTTAATAAACTTTCCAAAACATTTAATTGACAATACCTCTAATTTTGTTTATAACAAACCTTTGATTTTTGCTTTTCCAAGGCTAATTTTTCCTTCAAAAAGGTCTCCCTCTTTTCCAGCATTGATTGTTGCTGTAACAGTTGCTCTTGAAACCTCTTTGAAGACTCCCTCATATTCACTATTCTCTCTTCCTCCTCTTGGATCCACTTCAAACGATCCTCTTCAATTGCTTCCTGAGATGCCTTTTTGCTCAGCTGTGATAAAACCAACAGATGCATGATAATACATGATTAATACAAATAAAACAATAATTTTAAATTTCACAGAACAATTATTGTAATTTCTACTGGAAATTAAAATAATTGTTTTATTTCTATTATGGAAACTTCACAAAGTTGAGCCTTCCCAAGTGGAGTTTGATATATGAGTAGGATTTTAATAAGGAATTTCTATTAGGAAAGGATTCCGTTAAAAATTGCCATGAAGAATTATATATGCATAAGTCATCTCACCCAGAGAGAATTTCTTTAAAGCATTAAACTCTACTTATCTACTAAAACACAAAGAACTTGCCTGTCAGCACATTTAACAAAACAGGAAAAATATTGAACCAAGTTTCCTTATATCTATAAGATACATTTTTCAGTCTTATAGCATAAGTGAAGCCAAAACAAAGTCATTTAATTTTAAAGTAATTTTACTAATGCACTATAAATTAAAATTGACTGCTGCATAATATTTGCATAAGATTTTAAGTCAATTCAAAAAAATGTTTCATTATTTTATACTAGATATTCATATGCATTTAAATCCAAAGATGACGAGCTCAGCAAAGTTGCTCTCAAATTTTTGTTCCATTTCAGGTTTATTTTTGATTCAAGTTATTTCTATGAAAGTTCAAATTCCACCATATGATAAAGATAACTCCAATAGTCACAAAAGGGTTGGAAAAAATTATTTGCATTTCAGCTACTTATCCTCGGTGGTAATGAAACAACATTTTCATGGTTAATGGAGCAATCTTCATCATCAATTGGTTTCCAACCATAACGAACCACATTGGTCCAATTATATGACAGCCACAAATATATCAAGTAGTTTCATTCACAAGCTGCATGAAAAAAACATTTTCCGAGGAGAGAGGGATTGGGGGGAGGAAGAGAAGATACCTTCAACCAAGATTTTATGGCGAGTATACATTTTTCAGTTAACATTAAAAAACATTGCCTCACAATTTGGCCCACACAGTAAGATTTTTGGAACTCTTTAAGTTTTAAAATGATAATTTCAACTGTCTTGCCCGAAAGTGCAAGTTACAAGAGTTATGACTTAATATTTCTCAGGCAGAGATAAGATATAAATTTAGAATTCGCTTATTTCTGCATACCAGAAGGGCTTGATCTGCATATTTCTGTTCAAGGTCTTCTATTTTCTTCTGATCTTCCCTTAGTTCTTGTTCCAAGCACTGCTTATTCTTCTCTTCCTTCAAAAGCTGCTTTTTAAGTTTTTCCATTTGCCGCCTCGATGACTGCAAACTGTGCTCCAACTCCAGCACCCTGATAATAAGTTCACCAAACCATATGGAACACCCTTCCCAAGCTTTTTAATATACAGCAGAAGGACTTAACATTACTTATGACAAAAGATGCTATCTTAGGGAATAAGACAATTCCAGTACAAAAAGAGCTTGGAATATAGGTCTATTACAGCAACAAGAAATAGCCTTGAATGAAATAAAATAAAATTTCAAAAATAGTAACCCAAGAACAACCCAGGCAAATATTTTTTAAAAATATTTAAATATGTTTTATCATTAAAAAGCATTATGAACCTATTTATTTACTTCTATACTACTACTTTCAAATAAAACCATGAATTCATGAAATGATTACAACTTGGGGTTCCGAGGCACCCTGTATGCAGCAATTACTGCCAAAAAAAACAAATCATTCTTTGGTAAAAATGACCAAACATGTTTATTTTACAAAAACCAGGGTTGGAAACACTTTCCTGTTAGATGCCACTCTCTATCAATATGCTAAAATTTGTGTTGCCACTATTAAATTCAAGCATCCACTGTGTTTATGAAAAGTAAGTATAAGTAAAAGTAAGTAAAGTAAAGATAAGATGTCCTTAATTTGACATGGAATATTTTATAATACAAATAAAATAGAAGTAAAATTCTTACAAGGTTTTCTTTAAAATATACCATATTTACTTGATTGTAATTCGACCTTTTTCTACCCTTTTCCTCCATTCAAAAATCCCTCTCAGCTTATAATCAAGTTCATATTGGGACAAGAGAGTCGGAGGATGGAATAAAAAGAGATTTGTTGCACGAAATATCATATAAAATCTATTATTTATTGATTATAACAAAAAATTTGTTAGTAACAAATGGCTCCACCCGGTTCCTTTTCCACCTTTAGGATTAGTGCTTGTGCGATTGAGTGAGTGAATGTGTGAATGACTTCAGGTCCCTGGCGTGGAGTAACACCCCCTAAACCTGTAAGTTTATAATTTTTATTGTCTTTTGCCTTTCCTTCCTTTCCTCCCCCTTTTTCATTGTGTCTCTAATTTTGAATTTTACGGTTAAGGAGTTAATTTCTATTTAACATCAATTTCGCAGTAGTCTCCATCTTTGCTTATTTAATAAGAATAACAAGTAACAATTACTGAAATGTAATGATTACTTCTGTCTGCAATAAAAGTAGATTACAAGTATTGATTACATTTTTTTAAATAATGATTACAAGTGAAAAATACTCTAAAAGTAATTGTTGCCAGTAACTCAGTTACTTATACTCAATTACTCCCCAACACTGATTATATTATATTTATAATGCTCATTATTAGCAGTTTTCAAAGTAAACAAACGTGATAAATATTTCGATGATGAAACTTCAGTTTAAAATTTAAAGAAATGCCATCATTTTGGAATGTAAGGTTTTCATTTTTTATTACCAATTTTAAATGTAAATCAAAGAATTGCTATCACCTTGTAATCATCTTTCTGCCTCGTATATTGAACGCAATTACTAAAAGAAATGTTACCACTTTAATGTTTTGTTTTTATTTGTTGTGACATATTTTGAACAATTAAAAGACATTTTATCACTTTCTTATGCTAGGTTTTGATTTTCTGTTACGCATTTCGAATGTAATTAATAAAAGAAATGTTACCACTTTTTAATGTTAGTGTTTTATTGTGGCTTGGAAATGTTTGTTGCAGAACCCAAAATAACATCCATGCATCATGTATTCAACATTCCATTTCAATAGTCCATCCATTTAAATTAAAATGCGCTGGAGATAAATTGCACAATTGCCGAAAGGTGTGTTATCGCTTTGTAATCCTGGGTTTTCATTCGCTATTATGCATTTTGAAGATAATTACAAGATTTTTTTCACTTTATGATGCTAGGTTTTCATTTGCTGTTAGGTAGCTGAAACGTTTTCTTTTATTTTTTGTTAAACTGCATTGTTTATGATAAAAAAGTGAATTTTTTAGGTTGACTGGGAACCGTACTATAATAACATTGAGTGTTATGGGAAAATAGGACTTGCACTTCGCAAATTTGCATTTCGCGTCAGTTTTCCGGAACCAATTATTCGTGAAGTTCAAAAAGGTGGTGTACTGTGCTTTTGTTTATATATCCTTATCATGAGAACTAAAAATGTTACTTGGATGGAGTTTTTCAAAAGTAAATTTCAACATTTCTACACATTTCATTCGCTCGATGTATCCCTCTAACTCAATTAGAGAAAAACTTTCCTGCAGACCCACTTTTTCATGTCTCCAGAAAAAATTTTGGGAAAGAATAATGTTATTAAATTTTTTAAAGGCATCTGATTAACATTATATATTTATCATTAATATAATTGTTATTAACAAGCCTCCAAGAGGCATAACAAAAAATTTGTTGCTATTGTATCAGTAGAAGCCGATTATATGATGTTGTATGTTCAAAAAGAGATTAAAAAACTTAGGGTATGGAAATTTTTAGTTCCTTTAACCTTGGACAATTTTTCATTTTTGCATCCTCCAATTGCAGAGCTTGGGTTGGCACTGATGACACATCATTGATTCTCTGGATTGTTGTTTGATTTACAGGCATCCCTCACATAATGACAGTTGCTCAACGACTATGGCTACGATGCCACAATATTGCGACTTCTCCGCTCTTGCGGCACACTCAATTCGCGGTGGCAACACTGGGGCCAAACATTACACATATCATTCGTGATATGTAGTCTCAGCCTTTCTGTTTTGATTTAAAAAACCATGCTTTTTTGCGGAATAAATCAACGTTGTTCTGCGAGAAATGTCTGTGTGTTTAACCTCAATATTTACTCGCGTATGCCGTGCAGAAGGATCGTTGATCTGATAAATATGTATAGACTGGTAAAAACGGGGGTCAGCTTACAATCAGGTAAATTCAGTATTTGTGTATTTTTTTCCATGCATTATAGTGCCATGGAAAATCTTTTCTGCATGCCATCCTGATGCTATGTAAGATATATACTCACTTTTTAGCGCTGTCTCCAGCTAGTTGCTTAATGTTCTCAATATCCTTAAGACGCTGCTCATATTTACTGGCTAGTTTTTTGTACTTCTCAATTTCTTTTTTGTACTTAATCTCATCCTCCTTTGAGGTACATCTCATAACACCTTTAGTGGCTTGTGCATATGTTTTTTCTGCTTGAGCCAATTTTACTTTTGCCTTGTAATACTCTTCCTCTAGCTTGTGGATCTTCCTCTCAAAGCGATGTTTGGCTGATGCTCTAGTTTCACTATTTTTAATCATATCCGCTATGAATTGTTCCTAAAAAATAAAAAAGTATATAAGATACATCAAGTTTAAAAACGTCATTGTAACTAGGTTCTGCATTTAAAGTCCTTTATTATTACAAAGTGATCAACAGAAGGTGCATATAGATATCAAAATAAATATTTTAAGATATTGCAAGAATGAAGTAGCTATAAAATTGGAAAAAATCTGCCATTTAAGTGATGTCATTTAAAGTACTTTTTGTTTATAATCCTTATTCTACCATTAATAGATTACCCTATATCCCCACATAGGTCATATTTAAAATATAGCAACTTCTAATTTTTTGGTAATTTAATTCTTATGTTTGCTTGTGTCTACATTACTCCAATACAATTGCCTTTGAGAAAGAAAAATAATTTTGTCTGATAGATATTTCAAATATTTTCATTGCTGGTTGTATAGCAATTTATTATATGTTAACGACATCTGTAATGCATCATACCATTCCAATAAGGAATAAAAGTGCACAGCTTTCTAAGCGCTGTTGAAAAAGTAATTTATATTTATAACAAATTTTTAAAAAGTAAAGACAATAAAACAACCAATAAAAATAATACCAAAGCAACATGCCAGCTGAAAAAGCAATTTTACCAGTAGACAAACACAATGGATAAATATTGCCATAGTTGATGCATTCATAAAATGACAATGCACTAAAGAGTTGTAGAGATATAAAAAGTGTGAAAAATAATACAGAGCCTAATATATTCCTAGGTTTAAGAAGAAAAATTATGGAAAAATTAAAATGTCCATGCTTCTTCAAAAAATTAGTAATTAATTAATTACCGTATACAGTAATTGTATAACACACACCTGCATAGCGTATTTTCACAATAACATGATTTATATTTAGGGAAAATTTTTCACATAAAATGCCCATCCCTGCAGTAGCGCACAAAAAATCAGGTGGAGGACTATTTCGCATAGTGGTGTAAATTGGTGCAATATTTTAAATGGTGGGAATACTGTACTGTGCACACTTATATACACTCATGCACACATGCACTTAATCACACACAGTATGGCAGTGGGAGTATTTTAACTTCAAGCCTCAGAACTAGATAGAGAGTTGCGTTGAATCATCCTCCTCCTGAACGCACTATACGATTCACACATTAAAAAATGAATCACGAAAGCTATAAATGTGCATGCTAGCTGAATACGCAGTCATTTTGTGCGGTTAGTGATTTTTGCTCTATTTTAAACATTATTATCCCTTATGATGAGTGGAAAGCGTGTTCAAAGTGATATCAATGCAAACAAAAAATTGCTAATACTGAATACTACATAATACATACATACAAGCATGCTGACACATATTTGCACACATGCAAACATATACTGTAAATGAAAATAACAATAATAAAATGAAATAAAGGTGTGAAATGACAGACGAAAATGCAACCCACCCCTTTTCCATTATTTTTAATGAGAAAATTGTTCCTCCTTAAAGCGTTTTCACTTAGCGTGTCAGTTTTCACAAATGTAACTATCACATTATTCAAGGAATTACTGTATTGTGGTATATGTTGAATTTGAAGTGTTAAAAATTCTCCAAAAATTCCAGGGTTGACTTATATGCTGAGTGCAGTTATTTATCTGCATTGTCAGCTGAAAACGTAAATACAGAACGACTTTTCTCTATAATCAACAGGCAATGGATCAATGAGTGAAACAGGCTTGAAATTACAACAATGAATGCTATGGTTTCAATTTTATACAACTACAGTCAAACCTCAATTTAGCACTCCCTTATATAGTGCCTTCCCTGCGTGCTGCCCATGAATTGTTGTGAAAAGAACTTCCATCTTATGATTACAAAGAGCAAGCATATACCTCTATTTATCGCCATCCCTGCTTTAACACCAATGTCAGTGATGGACAAACGGTGATACTAAATCAGGGTTTGACTGTATATGATGCCATGTGATGACTTTTATAAGTTAGTTAAAAATAATGCAGAAATGATAAAAGCAGGAAAATGTTCTATTAAATGCATGTAATTTTTTATAAGTATTCAACACTTTAGAATAATTTTTTTGAACTTTTTTAAATTATATTTTTTTATCATTAAAATAAGTATTTGAAACAAACCTTAAATCCTTTGTTAATTTTCTCTCAAATATAACAGAAAAAATACATTTTTAAATGTGCAAATTGGTCCCATAAAGATTACTAAATTGCTAGTCTGGCAATGATAATTATTGGTGGATTTATGGATACTTTACACTTCAATGTTGTTTAAAATTGCCCTGCCTCGTTCTCGTCTTCTGAAACACAGGAAATGTCCCAATCTTATCTCGTTACCTTATATGGTTACAAAAGATTCTTGGGTATATACTGCGAGTATTGTATATAATTAGGCTTTGATGTTTTCTCATATCTACAGAACTGTTAAAATACATTCAAATTATACATTTTGAAGTATAAAAACATCCCTCATAAAAGAATTTTGCAAAATATTTGTCCCGTTTTGTCTTGTTTTTGTTTTCAAATAAAATCTGGGAAATGTCATATTTTCCCTTTGTGTTGTCACCGTACATCAAAGGTCATCTAGGAGGGACGTGAAGTTTCAAAAATATTTTTATAAAAAAATGTTCAACAAAATTATTGCAAAACTCAACGTCCTTAAAAATTTCCACTGATGGTTAATATAGTACTAAAACGAATTAAACATAAAAATCCTCCTCTTGAAAAGGTGAGGTTTAGTTTTTGTCAAGGTGGGGGACAGAGTTTATGACAATATGCTAGGTGGGATGTAAGATGCAAAAGGTTGAAAACTGCTGGTTTACTTAACCATTTTCTGGCTGAATTAATCATTTATTTAAGCCAAACCATATGCTGAGCTCACTAAGTCTGAACTAAGTTTGAATTACTATGCCATAAAAATATATAAAACTGTAGTGCAGAGGTCTCAAACTTTCGCTCCATGTGATCCATGTATGTGGCCCACAGAGTAAGTTACTTTATGCTATGCAACTCAAACTAAAATATATTTCTCATAAAAAATGTCATGCAAATCTTTGTACATTATCTAAGAAGTTAAATCAGCACTTTTAAATTATTCAAAACTTATTCCTCATTCCCATTTATAACACCCTGCGCAGTTGGGGTACAGAAGAATGTTCTTCCTGCTGCCAGCATGTTTCTTGCAAGACCCAAGCACCTGACTATCGATGCTGAATCTAGTATTTTTATAATGAATGGGTTAAAGGGTTGGGGGATTTTCCCCTTGTGGAAGGGGAGAGTGAATGTCCAAATAATATGAAAAGGAAAGAATGGAATGTAGCCCTCAGATTGCATATGGTGCCTTAATGTTGCCCAGAGATTTGATGGAGTCACCATGCAAGTTTAAGACCCCTCCTGCAGTGGATCAAAGGGAGAACTAGATAACAAAGCCAATAACAAAAGTACCTTAATGTGTATTGTATTCTGCAATTCTTCAATCCTCCTTTGAGCACCTTGAAGGTCAAGTAATATTTGACGAATTTGATTTTGATGAGCCTCCTTGGTAGCAGCTAAAAGCTTAAGTTCTTGGGTCGGGCCATGTAAATCATTGCCCTGCTGTTTTTGGGAAGCAGCATCCTTTTTACTTGGCTCATTCACCACAACTGTTTTGGATGTTGCATCATCATCCAATTCTGGCTGAGCACTCTTCTTTTCAGACTTTTCTGCATTTCCACCATCAGCCAAAGTGCCTTGACCCAGCAAACTCTGGAAAAGAAATAGAAAAAATTGATGGATCATCCATAACATCAGCTTCAAAATATCTCCCAACATATAGATAAATTCTCACCAGTTAAAGGTGCAGTATTTTAAACTATTCTTAAATGTATTTATGTTGAGATTTTATACAAGTTATATTATTGACCCTTCAACTGCTACACTCAAGCGTGGCTTGAGTCAGGGGTGGCCCGAGGAATTTTGGCACTGAATATAAGGCAAAGGAATTTACAAGAAAGCTTAGTATGTGATTATAAGGCAAGTATGAATTATTTGGCTTAAGTTTTAGGTAAAAAACTTTGTCTTATATTCAGGCCAATACAGTACATTTAATTTATTAATACAATGCATTCATTCATATTCTTTAAGTTCAAAATGTGCCAACTAGGGGCATTCCACCTCAGAGATACTGGTGGAAACCTATGTCAGAACTTGTAATTGGCTGGGTAGGAAATTTGATACATACAGCAATGAAAATGGCTACACTAAGATTGCCTGTGTTTTACGCATGTCTTGTTACAATTTAAACATATTTGTTACTTTTCAATTGGTGCACCAGCGGCAGACAATAAGTATACCTGCAGTTTGAAGAGAATAACCTCTATGAGAGCAAGTGATTGGTACAAAATTCGCTAAGTTTTAACATGAAGCAAGGACTAGTTATTATTTCTAGATGAATTTCTAGAATTATTTCAATTGTGAGGCTGAGTGAAAATATAAAGTGATGGAGGCAAATGTGCAAAGGTGGAAGCAAGTAAAACAGAAACTTGAAGGTGCTAATAATTACTTCAAACGCATTTTATATTCTTTCAAATAAATGAAAAACTCTGTGCATTCATTGCATTGGTACAGCTAGTGTTAATAATTTCTGTTTAACATTAATATATTAATTGCATTGTGAATGATAATTTATTTTTAGTACCTCTTCTTCTAAAATGTGCATGGAGAAAGTGAAAAGATAATATCCCAATTTTGCTTGAACAGAACGGTAAACTGAACCGAACCACCATCAAAAATTTCAAATCAAACTGCGAACTGAACCACTCCAAAATTTAGAATAGTTTGCAGCTTCAGTACAAATAAAACACCTCTTCCTTTGCCACGTACCATATTTATCCGAATCCAAGATGATCCCAAATCTTTTAGCAGCCTGTCAAAATAGAAAAAAGATTTTGACCTAATTTCTCACTGAGCGTATTTGGTGTAAATCTCGAACAAACATACTCAGTATAGGTTCATTTATTAATTGAAATACTTTGTTACAAATTTTTGTTTGAGAAAAAAAACAATTTTAAAAATGTAATTTTAAAAATTAATACTGCATTCAGGCATCTTGCCTTCCAATTTGTCTCGCAATGAATATGTCTCACGACTAATTTGTTGAGTTGATGAGTTTGTCGTGCAATGTATTGATGAACAAGTTTGTCGTGTGATGAACTGACATGCGACAAACTGATGCATGATTAATTGACTGCGATGTATTGACAGTATACCACTTCATACACAAATTTAAGACAACCCTCAATTTTCACAAGCTGAAATTTGGAAAAAAACCTTGTCTTGGATTTGGATAAATTCGGTAATTTTTAGTGTGTACGCTTGAAAAAGATTTCTCAAGGAATTACATAAAAAATTGACAATTTGTCTGATCCTTACACTCCCATCCAGTGTTTAAGTCCTTATCTGGTGTGTTTACTTTCCGAGCCTCTTCTACTCACAAACTGGATACAGCTATCTCATTTCAAAGGAACAAATCCACTCTAGTTGTAGCATGTTTCATGACAGTCAATTACCAAGGACCTCTTTCTGAAACGCAGGTTTCCCTGGATTATGCAGTTTCCAATTGTGTGAGATAAGATATATTTCCCATGTAGATGCCTTCTTAGAACTCAGATCTAGGTTGTTAAAAAAATTGGAAAATAACAGAGAAAAAATAAACAAATGAGATGCCTGCAATGCAAAAGTGCTTTCAGCCTGCCATCTAAGGCATAGATCTTGCAATGCCACATTGGCATCAGCTGTCCATTCAATGTTAAAGGTCTCAAGGAGTTAATGTCGTATTAAGCTCTTTTAAAAATGTGTGGCAACTTACAACATATTCCATTAATTGAACTCATTCACATCTTCATTCAGGTATTACCGTTTTAATGGCATTAAATCATTTGGAACATGAAAATTATCCAGTCAAAGCCAGCTCATAATTACTGGTATGTCAATTTTGATTGTTTTTCTGGATAATCAATCTCTTGGGCTATTATAGCAAAACCTCCTTCTACACCGGGCACACAGAAGAGAAGAGAGAAACCCGGTGCAGGCATTAGTCTGCTCTTGAAGAGCAACCAGGGAGCAATCTGCTTAACTTACTTCCCGAAGGATGGAGCGCTGACTTTCGAGGTCTCCTCAAACTACACAAGTAGAGGATGAGATGATTTCAAGTTGAATAATCCGACCTCTGACAGATTTGAACCTGGAACTGCTGCATGGAGGGCCAATATTCACATGTCGAGTTTTACTATCATTAATGTAATAAATGTGAAACATACCACGTGAGCGGGCAAAGATTCTATCAAGTCAGCTTTTGCCAAAGCTTTTGCAATGTTTTTCATCTCGGCATCAACTGCTCCTGGGTGTATGCTATGTCTTCTTGAACTGAGGGAATTAAACTGGAACATTCCCATAGGTAGCTTTAATTTGGCAAGAGCATCATCAGATGAGGAATTTGTCCCTTCACATCTTCTTTTTTCCTTTCCTGAAAATACACATATCTTTAATTCAGTTGTTTATAAAATGAAAAGAACAACTATGAATATAATAATCAGAAATATATAAGCTTTCTGTCCAATAGGATTTTTATTCTTGTCAACCTTGTAGGGATAAAGTTAATATATTTGCCACATGACACAAAATGAGCCATATCAACAAAAAATGCCATGCCATCGAAGATGAATTAAATGAATAAACATATACTCCACATTGTACATCAAAGAAAAATTTAAACTTGGAAATAAAATATCACTGAATTTAATTCCGGAACTAGAAATATATATATATATATATATATATATATATATATATATATATATATATAATGAAGGGTATCAATGCACAAAATCTGTATGGGATTCAACATGTGACAAGGGAGAAATATATTGAACAAGAAGGTTATATAAGGTAAGCATTCCAATTATCCAATTAAACACAGCAAGAAAAAAAGGTTATGATAATGTAAAGCAAAATTACATCAGAAAGAAGGAGCCAAATTCAAATAAAAACAGAAAAATAAAAAGAAAAATGAATATAATGATAATCTAAAAAACTTTTCATGAATGCAAGAGAATGTTCAATTCACAAGGCATTATATGACAAATATGCACTCATTTTTATGATCTGACATGTTTTATTGCCAAATCTTTTATTTAAGATACAAACTTAGGGTTAACAAAAATCCATATGCTAACCACCAACTTAATTACTGGCAAGTTTTAAATACAAATATATTTTGTACTGACCATGACATCAATATCAGCCTTCTTTTACAACACTATTAACTAAGGAAATATTTCACTTAAAACTAAAAGAAAACATTCATCTTGCATTGAGTTTTTAGTATAGTAAAATTCCTATAATTTGGCAATATTGCACTGTGTTCCTATAGGTTTAGACCAGACCAATTGGCATCCCGTCAGACATGAACTGGAGTGCCGCAGAATTTTGGGAGAAGTGGGAGAACTACCTTGAAAATGGGGGCAGTGTGCTGCCAGTTTTTTTGTGTGTAAGCATACTGTGGAATGAAAATGTCTGGAAAACACTGGTTTAGACAAATCTTAATTTTATTGAAGTGAAGATGTTAAAAGCAGAGCTTAAGAGCAGGGCTACCACAATAGAAGGTAAAATAATATGCATTTCTTTTACATGTATTTCCAGAGAACTGTCTCCATGCATTTTAACCCATTATGGTATATATAATTTTCATATAAATAAATAACCAAAATAGTATATTTCAACTCGGTCGACTAAACAGGATTACCACAATATCAAGGTTAGAATTTTTCTGCAACTATGAATTTTGAAGGTATTGGCTGAACTGATTTCAGTAAAAAATTTCGTTTGTAGGGCGAGTATAAAATGGCAAAATGAAATGAACATGTCTAGAACGGATCTAAAAAGCAGGGCAACCACAATATAAGGAAAAATAATTTTCTGATTTCAAAGCAAATACATTAGTATATGATAATATTACTGCGAATTTGACAAAAAGCACTTCTGTACCATGGGAAACCCGTGTACATCCCTACTTGTTTAAAATATTAGAAAGATCATATTGTTCTAAAAATATCCTTAAATTTGCTTCACATTCAAGGTGTTTTGAAATAATTAACAATAATAATAACAAAATAACAATGTTGCCAGTTAGGATGCCTTTTCCAAACAGGGTGTATTTTACACAGCGCACGACCAAACTCATCACAAAATATCACACAACCACTGCCGAGTTAAGTATCAGCTTAGATTTCTATTAGGGAATCTTTCCACAAAGTGGAGCCTTCCCAAGAAGATTTTTTAAGTATCAGGGGCGGATACAGGGCTAGGCGACCTTGGCAACTGCCTAGGGCCTCGCACCTCATAGGGGCACTGCACCTGGCCCCTAAAAGCAAATTAGGAAAGAAACACGTTGATGGAGATGCGTAAGCAATCGCCCATGAAACCGTTTAGAAAACTTTCACGGATGTTTATTTGGAGAATAGTGACAAGCGATTAAATGAAACATCTGGAGAGAGGAAGAAAGAAACACTGAGTGGGTGTAGTTATGTATGTAATGCCATCGAGTAGAGAGTAAAGAGAAATTGAAAGCCTCTTGTGTCAAAGTTAAAATGTTAAAAGGTTTTGCGGATGTGTTAGAGATCAAGTCGAACAATGAAAAGAAATAGACCTCAACTAGTCCCATCTCTTACTTGGAAATCCAATATCAAAACAGAAATTTAATTCCATCACTCGTTTCTAGACTTAAAATATATGTACATCGGATGGCGGGATGTGAAGTTCTCGCCAGATGTATCATACAATATATGTTGGACGGCATTGAGTTAATAAGTCAGCAGATTAATAATAGAAGTGAACAAAACATTTACAGAGTTGGAAAAGTCCCAGCACAAAGAACTAGTGATGTATTTTAGATGATGAAGACGATCACTGTAAAAGAGAACAGGCATGTTCGAGGACTTGATCAGTCGGACTTCGCTGGTCCTCATAGTTGATTCGTAGCTCCCGTGAATCGCCAATAGCTAAGTGGCATTATCGCAGGGCATTTATTTGTAGTCGTAAATCATTTTCATGATTAACATCATTATTTTAATCTGACAAATATTTAGTTTAGCATTATTATTAGGTTGTAATGTAATTAATGTCATTTTATTACAATGTTAGCAAATCATTGCATGCTCTATGAGTTTAAGCATGGAAATAATGCTACTGGAGCAACTAAAACATTTGCAAAGTTTACAGTGAAGTTCCCAATGTTCGTACATGTGAATGACGGTTTCCTAAGTTTCGATCAGGTGATTTCATTCTGAGTGATCACAACCGATCTGGACGAGCAGTAAAATTCAACATTGATACTCTTTGAGTTCTTGTTGAAGCTGATCCACTTCAAAGTACCCAAGAAATGGCTGAAAAGCTCAAGTGTTCTTAAATGACTATTCACAGACACCTTTGGAAGCTCGGCAAGGTCAATAAGAATGGTTTATGGGTTCCACATAAACTGACACCAGACAACCTGCTGCAATGTGTAACAGTGTGTTCCTCCCTACCCACTTGACAATCATTTTATATCGAATTGTGACTGGTGACGAAAAGTGGATACTCAATGTGAACATTCGAAGGAGAAGCAGTGGTTGGGATGTGGACAGACCCCCAAACCCACTCCAAAAGGCGGTTTGCACCCTAAACAGACAATCTTGTGCATTTGGTGGGATATGAGAGGTGTAACATATTTTGAGCTGTTGAATCCTAATATGGCAGTCACTTCCGAGCTTTACTTTAACAAAATGACCAAATCTGGTGAATCGCAAGGGCGTAATCCTTCTGCATGACAATGCAAGACCCCATGTTGCAAAGATGACACAGCAGAAAATCAGAGAATTCAAATGGGAAGTCCTGCCACACCCTCCATACTCATCAGATCTTGCACCTTCTGACTACCATCTGTTTCGTTCGCTAGAAAATCATCTGATGGACAAACAGTAGAAAAACTGATGAACTCAATTGTAACCTCAATGAATTCTCTGAATCAAAAACAACTAACTTTTACAAGCGGGGCGTTGAAAAGCTGGTGAATAGATGGGAATATGTGATTGAAAATGAAGGTGAATATGATCTTGAATAAAGTTTTATAATAAAGTAAATACAGTGAAACTCGGTTATAGCAAGATTCAAGGGACCGATGAATATTGCTCGTTATTACCGTTACTGGTTATATCCATTCGTGTAAATACATAATATGTATTACTTGTACTTTTACGAAGTGCATTTATCACGCACAAGCACATAGATGGAAAAGGGATAATGACAACAATGAATAACCATAGCTTATGAATAAACAATTAACAATATTTATTCGATATATTTATGCACTATGTAATTATTTCACCAGAAAAATAATTTCATCATTAATAAGTCTTGATATAATAAATTATTTTTATTTTTTAAAGAAGTCTTCCAGTGTCGTTTGTTTTAAATTTCTTTTAAGTTGAAATTTATGAGCAATGTCTTTCATTTTACTAAGATAAAATCGAAACTCGGGATCGATGTCATTGGTTTCATAAAACAAAGAAAGTGTTTTTAAAGCAGTGTGTGCCTCTGCGCTCGACACTACATTAACTGGACACTCACCACCGTCTTCTTCCTCGCTGTCGTATTCGAAAGCCTCGTTTTCTTTAACAGCTTCGAGAATGTTCTCATCTGTTGGCATTACGGCAGTCGCGAGGTTGTTGCCCACGGTCTCGTAATCGTCCGCACATGCCAACCCAGTATCCAAGTTGTGTTTCTTCAACCACATTGATAACGGAATATTGTCATCATTTTCTTCGGTGTCTTCCTCAACTTCCGTGGGCTTCAGTCCTGCCTTTTTAAAACAGTTATTGATGGTCTGTGATGTGACCTTATCCCATGCCTCGCTAATGAATCAGATGGCATCAAGAACAGAAATTTGTATCTTTTCCTTTCTTTCAATAGATTCTATAGTTTCCAATATTAAAAGTTTTCTAAAATGGCATTTAAAGCTTCTAATAACACCTTGATCCATAGGTTGGAGAACAGAAGTTGAGTTTGGTGGTAAAAATACCAGTTTGATGTTGGTTAGGTTGAGAAGAATGGGATGTGATGGGCAATTGTCTAAAATCAGCAAAATTTTCCTATCTTTTTTTCTAAGTTCTTTGTCCCAGTTACGCACTTCTTCTTCAAAAATGTATGATGTCATTCAGGCTTTTTTGTTGGCTCAGTATGTTACCGGAAGATTTTTAATGTTTTTAAAACATCTTGGATTCTTGGATTTGCCTATTACTAAGAGTTTTCTTTTTTCATTTTCAATCATATTTGAACAAATCAGAACAGTCAGTCAATCTTTGGATAATTTTCCACCTGTGCACTTCTCACCTTTAAACTTGTGGGTCATGTAGGGGGGCAACTTATAAAACACACTGGCTTCATCAGCATTAAAAACATCACTTTCACAGAAACCTTTCCTTAGATCTGGCCACACATTTTCTATCCAGCCATTACTCACTTGATATGGTGGTGATTTCCGGGATTCTGCCGTGTTGATCCATTTCCTGGACAATATTTCGCCGACGTTCCAGTCGGCTTCTTCAGGTCCGAAGGGTCAGTGCAGATTTTTAGTCGTCTATATATAGGGAGGTTCCCTCTAAACCGGTGCATTCTGGTTGGTCGCCGAGTTCGGAGCGCTCTGGTTGGTCGCCGAATCTGGTGTGTTCGGATTGGCTGATGTTGTGTTGGTCTTACGGAAGACTCTCTTCCAGGTGCTGGACAGCGTGTAGCCGTCCTCTCGGTTAAAATTGTACGGCTGTTTTGTAATTTCGATCGCCTCCCTGATGAGTCTCGGGAAATAACGATTTTCTTTTACTAAAATATGTGTGTTGTTGAAGTCGATGTTGCATCCAGGATCGGTCCATGCGTGTTCTGCTATGGCGGAAAGGCGGAGTTGTTTGTTAGCAGTTGCCCTCTGGTGTTCTTTCAGGCGGCACTTGAGAGATCTCGAGGTTTGGCCGATGTATGACTTTCCGCAGCTGCACTTGACTTCGTACATGCCCTCATAGATGTTTTTGGGTAAGTGGTCTTTGGCGGTGCGGAGGAGGTCGGCTGTCTTCGTCATGCAGTTGAATCTTGTTACCACGTCGTGTTTGGCGAGAATGCGTGCGACCCTCTCCGAGGTGCCCGCCACGTAAGGTATCATGGCATATGCTGCAGGTTTCGGCTTGTTTTCCACTGTGACCTCGTCGGTCCTTTTCAGGGCCATATCCCGTTTCTGGTCTTCCTTTTTGAAGGTACTGAGTATAAGATCCCGACGATATTCGTTTCCTTGGAGGGTGGCAAGTAGGTGTTTCTTTTCGGACACTATGGAGTCGGCTTCGGAGATGGAATGCGCCCTGTGGTATAGGGTCTTTATGACGGAGGCTTTCTGCTGCGGATGGTGATGTGAGGTGGCCTTCAGATACCGGTCGGTGTGTGTCTTCTTCCGGTAAACAGCATGTCCCAGACTACCATCTGGCTTCTTGGTTACTAGGACATCAAGGAAGGGCAGACGCTGGTTCTCTTCTATCTCCATCGTGAACTGTATGGCGGCATTCTGGTTGTTCAGGTGTTGCAGGAACTTATTTAATTCCTCCATTCCATGGGGCCAAATCGCGAAGGTGTCGTCCACATATCTGACAAAGAGTTTTGGTTTCTTGTCGTACGAGTCTATGGCTTTCCGTTCGAATTCTTCCATGAACAGGTTTACGATAACAGGCGAGATTGGAGAGCCCATGGCTGCGCCCATGGTTTGCTGGTAAACCTTCCCGTTCCATATGAAGTAGGCGTTGTTAAGGCAGAATTCAACTAGGTCTGGAAAATCTTCTGGAAATCCTTGATTTGTGAGCGCTCTGGTGATGTTGACGGCATTTTTGGTGGGGATATTAGTGAACAGGGACTCTACGTCAAAGCTGACAAGTAGATCTCCTTCGGTAACTGTTGCCTTCTGGATAATTTCAATGAAATGCGCCGAATTTCTTACGAAGGTATTAGTTTTTCCTGAATAAGGTTGGAGAGCCCGGGCTAAGTATCTCACAAGCTTCTGTGTCGGGGCGTCGATGGCGCTAACGATTGGTCGTAGCGGGATCCCTTCTTTATGAATTTTGGGGAGTCCATACAGGCGTGGTGGTTTGGGTGCTGGTTGGATAAGCCACCGTTGCTCTTCTGGTGGAATCGAAGACTCCTTGATGAGACCTCTGGTCTTCCGGTCCAACTTGGCCGTCGGGTCCAGCTTCAATTCTTGGTATGTTGTGTCATTGATGAGGCTGGAGATTTTGTTCTCGTATTCTTTTTTCTCGATGATAACCGTCGCGTTTCCTTTATCGGCTGGGAGTATCAGCAGTTCGTCATTGTCTCGGAGTTTTTTGATGGCACGTCTCTCCGCGTCAGTTGTATTGGGTTTTGGGGGTTTTGTCTTTTGTAGGATACGACTAACTTCCTCTCTGATTTCGTCAGCCACTGGTCTTCGAAGTTTGTGGATTGCGTCTTCCACGCCGGTGACAATCTTCTCCTTGGGAATTGCGGCAGGGGCAATGGCGTAGTTCAGTCCCTTGGATAGCACGGCGAGAGCAGCTTCGCTGAGGTGATGCTCAGTAAGATTCACCACCGTTCGACCCTTTTCGGGGCCTGTGGATTCCTGCTGTGGGTGCTGCTTGTTGTCCAGGTGTTCAAACTTCTTTATTTGTGTTCCTCTCGTTGACAGGAAGGTAGTAAGGGAGGAGTCGAACGTTATGTGGTCCAACGTTTCCCAGTCCACTGGGTTCAAGGTGTTGCTAATTTCTAAGTGAAGCTCCAGGAGCTCAGAGGAGCACTGGTGGAGAGCGCTGCGGGTGTACTGCACTCTTTCTCTGAGTAGGTCCTTACTTGTTCGGCGGAGAATTCTCTTCGCTTTTTTGGATTGGATGTGATGTTTGACGACGACAAACGGTGGAATGGTGTCGGTATCTCTGCATCTCTCTAGAAACACCAGTGAAGATAGAAGTTTACCTTTCTTCTTCCTGAGTTTCTCAAATCTCCTGCTTTTCCTGCAAATATCCTCCCCGTAGAGGCGGCGTAAATTAGTATGAAGGCTTCCACGACGTGCTGTTGATATGGTGGTGATTTCCGGGATTCTGCCGTGTTGATCCATTTCCTGGACAATATTTCGCCGACGTTCCAGTCGGCTTCTTCAGGTCCGAAAGAACACCAGAGGGCAACTGCTAACAAACAACTCCGCCTTTCCGCCATAGCAGAAAACGCGTGGACCGATCCCGGATGCAACATCGACTACGACAACGCACATATTTTAGTAAAAGAAAATCGTTATTTCCCGAGACTCATCAGGGAGGCGATCGAAATTACAAAACAGCCATACAATTTTAACCGAGAGGATGGCTACACGCTGTCCAGCACCTGGAAGAGAGTCTTCCGTAAGACCAACACAACATCAGCCAATCCGAACGCACCAGATTCGGCGACCAACAAGAGCGCTCCGAACTCGGCGACCAACCAGAATGCACCGGATTAGAGGGAACCTCCCTATATATAGACGACTAAAAATCTGCACTGACCCTTCGGACCTGAAGAAGCCGACTGGAACGTCGGCGAAATATTGTCCAGGAAATGGATCAACACGGCAGAATCCCGGAAATCACCACCATATCAACAGCACGCCGTGGAAGCCTTCGTACTAAATTACTCACTTCTTCGTTTACATCACCAGATTCGCCACTTATCTTACCATAAACAATATTATTTCTTTTTTTGAATCTGTCAAGCCACCCGTTATTGCAAACAAAATCTGCATATCCAAGTTGATGAGCCAATTTTTCAGCTTGTAGTTTCAGTAGAGGGCCACTAATAGGAATGTTGGAATTTCTTTTCATTGTAAACCAACTCAAAAGAGCTTGATCAAGATCTCTTTTGTCACACTTCTGCAACTTTTTCGCAATGACGCCTTTTTCAAAAGCACTAGTAATGCTTTCTCGATTTTTTCAAATGGTTGATACAGTTGATGAGTTCAGTTTTAATTTTTTGCAAATGGACACATTGCTTATTCCATTCTCTAAATCACTAATAATGTTCACTTTCTCTCCGAGTGTCTAAATTTTTCTTTTCTCCATTGCCATTTTTAGGTAAAAAATGAACTGAATTTAGCACACCACAACAAAACCTAAAACACCGAAGCAAAATTGTTTTTAATAATTCCAAGTGTTTCTCCCGAGTTTTAAAAAGACATGTTCACTCACAAAGATTTGAAGTAGCACTGAATTCTTCATTTCCACTGAGTTCGAAAGTTGAACGTTTCATACCGATACAGAAAATATTCATTGGTTAGTTTGCCGGGTAATTTCCCTCCCTAGGTCTTCTGAGAATTAGAGAACATTAGGGAAGAGACAAAATAGAGGATTAAGAGTTTGGGAAAAGAACGCAAAAATAATGGGGACGTGCACAACCAGCGTAGGGAATGCTCTATGCAAAGGAGGCATCTGTGTCGCGGAATTATCTTTCCACCTGCCACGGGTAACCATTGTAGATCACTAATCTTTTCCCAGGTACCTGATAGCCCCCGTAGGCCTTCGGGGTCTTCGGGGATTTCTGCTACCCCACTGGAACAAGGACTATGCTCTTTGTGGGTAGCGTACCGCACTGAAAGTGATTCTGAGAACGGAAATCAAACCAAACACATTATGAATGTCAACTGTAAATACCGTTAAAAGGGTTATAAATTGCTATCGGCAGGGATGTGGGAAGAGATAAGATGAAAGATTTTCAAAAACGGGCAAAGTAATAATAGAACTCAGTCCCTCATATGGCAGTTCAGCCACTGCTCGTTAAAATAGCCTGAAGATTTGCTTGTTATACCCGTGAAGCTCTCCACTACTGTGATCGCTTTAACCGTAAAATGTTGCTCATTAAATACATCATTTCCAACCAACTCTTCTCTGTTTGCTCGCAATAGCCGAGATCTCGTTATAACCGTGCTCGTTATAAATGAGTTCGACTGTATTGTAGTTTTTTCACAATTGTTAAAATATGACATTACTTACGTCACATTAAGAAGAATAATTAATTACACTTAAGTATTAAAATATCAGGGAGAGATCGGATAAAGATAGGAAGTTTGAATCAAGAAAAGAAAAAAGCATGCCCTTTTGAAAGAATCACAACTTGTGTAAAGGATCTTTGAAGAAATTTTTCAAGAAGGAATGCAGTGAAAAAACTGATTCTATGTAGGGAATATTTTTAAAATGAGAAAAAATGTCTGCTATGACCGGGAATCTGAACCCGGGTCTTCTACTTGCCGGGCGGATATTCTACCACTGAACTATGTAGTTGCAGTGTTAGTGAGAAAAATGAAAACCTTATTGATGTTAGCTGTAAAAGTAGAAATGAAAAACTTGAATACCCCAACATGACCATGCAAACTGGAGCTGAAACAGGTGTAATTATTCAAAATAGCCCAAAATGGTGTGAAGACTACCTATGATAGTAGCGCTCCTTCAACTTCTACATCAGTAGAACTGGTTGCTGTTGGGGAATAGTCCAGTTTATTCGCCAATTATAGTGATCCTAGTGAGTAGATTTTCCCTTTGACCTATAAGCAATTGAGCAATATTGTTCGGAAAGGTCCGATTCGCATGTTAAGAGAAAATGATGACTTTCCGTTAATGACAAAAACCGACATTTTAGTTCATTTTACTACAATCGTGTATTAGGCAATGGTTAAAAGCATCTCCCAACACATAAGAATAAAAAACCGCTGTTGTAAAACAAGTGAAGATTTTCTAGATGGATTTGATGTGAAATTGCTAGTTGTAGAATTAAGAACCATGGCCCAATGTTGTTACTACAGTGAACCAACTGCCGCTTATCCATTAGAAGACTGGTCCGAGACAAGTATATATATATAAATAATTCAAAATTTGTTTGCATGTTTTCTTCATTAAAATATAAACTCGTTTTCAGAAATCATAAGTAGTGGGCCTCACAAACTCCAATAGCCTAGGGGCCTCAGATCCTCTAAGTCCACCTGTTTCTCTCACTAGTGCTACAACAGTTAGACCTAACCTGTTCTAATGATGATGACCATAGAACCTTGGTGCCATAAGTCAATAAAACACAGCTCAGTTTTTGGTCTCTTTTCTTAGAAAAAAGTGTTTCTTCTCATCCATATAGTACAGTAATCTAATGTTGATTACTAAACAACTTTTGCCACATTAAAGTATGCACCCAACACCAAACAATTATGGTGCCAATTTTAGATGATTAACACTAATTTGTATCACCACACTAGCCAAACAGAACATTGAAGGACAATGAGTATGTCAAAGTTTTAAATAAAAAATTAAGGACAAGCCAACCATCATGTGCAAATGAAATCACTCCAGGACAATTTTCGGTATAACTGAATTAAGATTTATGTACTGGTGTATTTTCAATTCAATCATATTTTCTGGCTGAGGAAATTTTAAAAAAATATAAAATTGAAAAGCAAATATTTAATATACCATGGCAAGTTATGGTAATGGCCCACAGTTGACAAATCCATACCTTAGGCTGCCATGTGTGTACACATTAAGTAAAACCAATCATTATCCATGAAGCAATGCCTTGATTAAAAATTAATGCTTCCAAAAATGTCTTTCTAAGCTAATTACATCATGATAAATAAAACTAAAGGCGTTTGAGCATTATATGGTCAATCTAAAAGTAGGGATGAATGTGGGTTTATACTGACACAGAATAGTTATTTTCATTGATATACCACATTTTGTCTCTTCTGTATAGTATGAATTATTACTCTAAAAAATTCTTAATGGAAAAACATTTTGGTTATATGTCTATAATATATAATATTATATAAATGAGAAATTTTAGTAAAGAATTTATCAAAATGTTTCTTAAAATTTTTTTAAGAAAATTATGATTTATTGGGGAAAATTGAAAGATGATGTATGCTACCAATAAATTTGGCTTCTCCAACAATACTTAAATAGTTAAAAACTTAGTTTTGCATGGTTCATTAGAAGCAGAAAATATGAAAAAGACAACAAATAGACACATTCATTATGATGTTTTTTAAAAAAGTCTACCTTCTTCAAGTTTGGCAGAAAAAGATATCAGCTCCTTCGAGACATTGAACTGCAAAGACTCAATAGTCTCCCATATAAAATTATCAGTTTTCTGCTTGAAAACTCTCATATATTCATCCAGTTTATCTAAAAAGTCAGGAGATTGAGAGTTTAAGTCACTCTCATTCTCAGAGACATACTGAGATAAATCCTGATTGCTATCAACTGAAGAAACATCATCTTTGTCTCCAGACATTTGCCTGTTTTCGTTCACATCTCCCGTGTCATCAGTCTTATCTTCATTCTCTGTTAACTCCTCTGCAAAAGACAATAGTGTTTTCAAACTTAAAATCCAATATACACGACAAAGAAAAATTTTCATTCTTTAAAATCAATACCTATTGTACCAAACAATTTTAAAATTCAACATGCACAACAGAAAACATTACCCTTTTTTTATTCAATACCTATTCTACCCAACGATCTTTGTGCAAGTTCCTCATTATCTTCAAGAATCACAGTATCATCAACTCCAACACATTCATCACACTCCTGTTTCAAACAGAGCCATATCCGAATTCGTTCTTTTTCTTCTATAGTTAAACTTTCATTAAGAACCATCTTTTTAAATAAGCCTTCAGCATTGGAAACCAACTTCATCCACTGTAGAGCAGCAAATTCTAAGCTATAATTTAACAACATGAATGTATTTTTAATTTTGTCTGTTTTCTTGAGAATCATTGTAAAATGACAAAAAAATGCATAGAGTAAATTTATCATATATACCCAAAAAACTCTTCATTTGCATTTTTGTTTTCTGGATTAAATCTTGAACTGATACTGTTACCGCAATTTGAATTATCTCCTTTTACTTGATTATTATATACACAAATGTTCATTACAGGATAGTTTATAATGTTTCTGACTCTTGCTGCATATCTAAGACTGTTTAAGCTCTCATCAAAATCAAGAGAAGCTGGAGACAAACAACAAACAAATAATGTTCTTGTTTTTCCACCAAATGAATCCTAAAAGAGGAATAAGGATTTTAATCATAAACACAATCAAATTATAATTCATGATCATCGAAGATAACCAGTGCAAAAATTATAATTCTCGGTGGGAATTAGTAAAATAAATTAGCTTTTGACAGTGAAATAAATTATACTAAACAAAGCTAATGTTATATGAACACCAAAATAACAGAAATTGGTGGAATAATGTGAAACTATGCAGAATGGCATAAGCTGTAATTTGGGGAATTTTTTGTTTCCAAGTTATTCCCAAAACCAAAATAACAGTTTGATGTTTGCTTACAAGTTCTAACATGCACTAAGTATATGATTCAATACTCATCACTTATACAAAAAATAAGAAAATTTTCAAAGCAAAGCTTATAAAAAAAAACAAACTTGGCAATGCCGTAAAAGTGTGATTTATCAAAATCAACATGGAAAATTAAATCAAAAACAAAACAGAAAAGGTATGCTATTAATAATTTGTTACAAACAAGAGACTCAATCATAGGAGATGACTCAGAAAATGTGCATTTTCATTTGGTTCTGAGGGCAGTATGCTAATTTGGCAGGGAAAGCGAACAAGTACCACAAAAGAAATATCAGCAAAACAACTCCAATTATGTGATAATAGCATTAAATCATTATGACCTCAATGACAGAAATACATAGCTGTTCAAGATTTCTGCTGGAAAGATAACAAGTTATGACAGAATAAACAGGATGCTAATGCAATCAGCATAGAGCACAATGTGTTGACAAATCGGCACTGGCACTCAAAAGGTTAAAAATATGCAATAAAAATGATGCTCTAATGACACAAAGGAGAATGTGGTCTAAAAATTATTTTAAATGTTACTGAGCGAAAGAAAACTCTGATACCTTCAAAATTTTTGTTAGACTGGATTCCATATATGGAATGACACTTCTATGATTTTGCCACAAAGGATCACTCAAAGTTGAAACAACATTTGCTAATGCAGCTAGTCCTGTATCCATTTTAACAACTCCTGGAAACCAACCATTAGTGCCTTGGCTGGAATATGTCCTTTCTGATCCAGCTAAATCACCAAACACTAACTTCGAAGTTCTGTGTTGCACCATTCCATTGCCTGAAAATAATATCAAATGTTTACTTAACCAATGTTATCAAATCACAATATAGTTTTATAACATTATTTTAACTATAATTTTTGTGTAATCACATAAATATGAAGAAAACTCATAAATGCAAATTTTTTAATATTTTGATTTTTAATAAACAAAACAAGTAAATAAACAAAACCTCTTAAAAATTAATAAAAACTTTGCAAGTGAAGAATATGAGCAAACACCTACCTGCTTCCCACTGTTGTTCCAAAGTCAACATAAATATAGTGTGACACTGGCTTGAGTTATGACTTAACGACGAAACACTTGCATGTCTGTTACTCATCCCAACATGAATGCAATTAAAAACTTCTGCTATATTTTGACATATCACTTCCTCAGCTCCATTAATAATTGTTGACCCCTTGAAAGTTAAAATAATATGAACCCAAATTAACTCACATTGTTAACCTTGCTTCATTTGAACATTATGGTACCCAAAAGATATACATATGGGGATGGAAGGGTAATGTGGAGAGGTTGAGGATCGGAGGATGCAGAGGGGGTGGGGATGGAGAAAAACAAGTGAAATACAAGCTAAGGTTGAGGCCAGGGGGGAGAGAAAGAGTTTAAAAGGTAGATGTGAGAGAGTTCCCACTTAGGGAGTTGAGGAGCGGAAGCATTATCGAGGAGAGCACAGATGGCCCTCACCATGAAGCAATTGTTGAACTTCGAATTGTTCATTTGCATGAACAGCCACATGCAGCAGTCATTTAAGACTGATGCTGTTGTGATGGCCATTCATGCAGATGTTAAAGGGATTGCTGGTGAGGCCAACATAAAAAGCGGGACATGTGTGCATCTCAGGAGGTAAATGACATTGCGGGTGGTGCAGTTGGTAGGAGAAGTTAGGGGATAGGTGATGTTAGTGGCAGGACTGGAGAAGGATTTAGATAGTGGATTTATTAGGCATGTGAGGCACCAGGGTCTACCGCAGGGGTGAGATGTGGTAGGGTGCAGAGGGGTGGGTGCTGGGGGTTCCTTTTTCCACAGAATTTTAGCCAGATTGGAGTGTCAGGGAAAAGCAAGGATTAGGGGTGTAGGAAATGGGACCTGGTGAGGATAGAAGGTGAGGTTTGGGTGGGTGCCTTTTAGGACATTTCTCAGGATATCATGGATGCCAGGATAAAAAAGGGTGTAGAATCAGAGATTATGTGGGTATTGGGGGTGTCTCACGAAATGTGTGCATAATTTCTGGTAGTGATTTCTTGGCTTATTCCACATGAAAATGACTATATCAACATGGGTTGAAATCTCAACTGTTACAGAACTAAAAGCACTTGAAATTTGAGTTCCGATTTTTTTTTGTGAAAAACTTATGTAATGTACATCACACAAACACATTATTTATACCTCTGGACATAGATTAAAGAGACTCATCTTTCTGTAAATGGAAATGTCAGTTTCAAAGAATAATGCTGGAGGAACGCTTCGTCCAAGTCTGACCTCAAAAACATTAGTTTCCGTTACTCCAATTTTTTGCAAAAAGCTAATGACACCTTTACACGGAATACCTACATCAGTCATACAAATTTCACATGCTGCCGATTTCCTGTTCTCGAGTTGTAAGCAAAAATGTTCACAACCGCATCCAAGCGGCACAGTCTGAGGTTGCCAAGGAACACGGAGACATACTGTACAATGCTGTACTTGTAGTTATACCTGTTCCCACAGAGCAGCACCAGTACTGCTGCTCCTTATATTCCTTGGTGACCTCAGGCTGTTCCACTTGGATGTGGTTGTGGACATTTTTTCTTACAACTTGAGAACAGGAAATCGACAGCATGTGAAATTTGTATGATTGATGTAGGTATTCCGTGTAAAGGTGCCATTAGATTTTTGCTAAAATTGGAGCAATGGAAACTAGTGTTTTTGAGGTCAGACTTTAATGCAGTGTTCCTCCAGCATTGTTCTTTGAAACTGACATTTCCATATACAGAAAGATGCGTCTCTTTAATCTATGTCCAGAGGTGTAAATAATGTGTTTGTGTGATGCACATTACATAAATAGGAACCAGAAATCAGCAACATTACGTAAGTTTTTCACAAAATAAAAATTGGAGCTTGAACTTGAAGTGCTCGTAGTTCTGTAACGGTTGAGATTTTGACCACTGTTGATATAGACATTTTTGCGCAGAATAAGCCAAGAAATCACCACCAGAAATCATACACACATATCACGGGACACCCTGTATATACAGTAAAACCTGCAAAAGTGACCACCTCTCTAAGGCAACCACCTCCTGAGGTGACCACAATTTCAGGGAACAGTTTCAAAAGATATCTTTTCTATATAAATTATCCTCTCTAAGATGACCACCCTCTGACCCGACCAACTGCACAGACGACCACAATTTCGCTGTACAATTTCAAAAGATATATATATTTTCTAGGTAAATTATCTTCTCTATGATGACCACCCTCTGCCCCGATCATCTCATGGGGTGACCAAACGCATGAGAAATGATTTCAGAAGATACATATAATGTATCTTTTTTAGTAAAATTATCTTCATGGATACAACCATTATCTGACCCAACAAAGACCGTGAAAGCCTTAATTTGGTTACCAATGATTTTCCCTAGTTTTTTCTATTATTTTTCAGTTTATACTAGCCCTATGAAGTATATGGACGCAATGGCATAAAATAGCAGCAAAATGAAAATTTTTCATTTAGTGGCACGAATTAAAGTTATAGAAGATTCTGAAAAAGATATCTCAAAGACAAGCGGAAAAATTTAACTGTACAAAAATACAAATTCAAAAGACATTAAAACATTTTAAAACAATAGTGACTCAGTAACGCAAACAAAAGTTCAACATGAATCACATCAACATTATAAGGAAATCATGTTAACCTGTTCTTGGTTTGACGATGCTCCTCTAAGAGGATTTCCTATTAGTGATTCTATATTACAGGAAGAATCATGGTGCTTTGCAAACACGTTAAATATAAAAAATTTTATTGCTAGCAAATGGATGGCTTTAAAAATTTTGTAGTTGCAACAACATCATTTTGCAATCTATAAGAGGTGAAAGTGCAACAGTGGATTATGCTGATGTGGTGGAGTGAATTTCACTTTTACCATATTTAATTGAAAAATATGAATCAAGAGACATTTATAGCATTGATGACAAAGGACTTTTTTACAGTGCTTTACCGTATAAATCATTAGTTGGGAAAGGTTAACAGTGCTTTGATTTTAAGAAAGTTAAAAAAAAAACTGAAAATACTTCTGTGTACAAATGCTTTTTGTTAAAAAGATAAACCACTATTAATAAATACTGCTATGAGGCCATGGTGTTTTAAAAACATGAGCTGGTAACAATTGATGTTGGCTGGTATGCCAATAAAAAAGCATGGATGACAACAATGATCTTCACCAAGTGGCTTGAAATTTTTAATGAAAAGAAGAAAAAAGAAAAGTTCTACTGATGTTATGTAATGCTCCATGTCATCCAAAAAACTTAAAATTGTCTAATGTAAATTATTATTTGTGCCTGCCAACAAATCCAGTGTATCACAGTCATTAGAACAAGGGATTATTGTATACACAACGTATTTATAATTATGTTGGTAGCAAAAATGGACCCAAAATTTTGAAAAAGCATAAGCTGTAAAAAGCAAGTGTTGCGTATTGCCCAGAACTGCAGCCTTTTTCTGCAAAATTAATAGGACCTGGGAATAACACAAGGTAAAAAAAATTGGACACCGAAGGGGTTAAAAATGTTTTGAGAAATGTGAATTTGAATGTGATAGATTAGAAGAAAATAATAGTAAGCTTTTATTGGTGCAGAACGAAATTTTGCATCTTGGAAAACAAGACAACTTAGAAATAGATATCAATTTCAGAGAGAACATAGAGACATGTGACAATGATTGTGAAAACTGGGAAAAGAGCTCCACTAATATGGAGAATATCATGATAGTACTTATTACTGAATGTGAAAATGAAGATGAAGGAAGTTAAGTCATTAAAGAAATTCCAATTCCTGTGTAAGAGAGATTGGCAATATCCGGGTTAAAAATTTTTTTTTGCGAACTGGGATATAAAAAAATGTTAGATTTGTTATATGAATTTGAAAACGTTCTAGAAAAGGAAATTATACAGCAAAATCAAAGATAAGTAGACAAATTGCAATGCAGGATTACTTTAAAATATAGCATTTTTCTAAAGTTGGTTCATTATTTTGCTATAACTATTTTACTCAGACGTAGCAAGTTTAAAAAGAAAATTTGTTGGGGGTTTAATATAATTTTAAATGTAAATTTTTTCAAGTTAATTATTTTGTTTGATAAATCAAGATTTTTAAAACTGATGAAATACACAAAAAATAAATTTTGTGCGTTTCTCAGGTTTGTGTTTTTTAAAACTCCTTTTGAATAAATATCATTTCCCACTCTCACCTTATTTTAATTCTCTAAAGCGACCACCTCTAAAGGTGTCAAAAAGCATATAGAACTAAAGGTGGTCCTCTTAGGGAGGTCTTATTTTATAAATACATATATATAATTTTATTATAATAATATATATAAAGTATTACTAGAATTTTCTCTCTGAAAGTAGCAAATTTGTGAACATGATTGTACAGACTCACATACTGATCCTCAGAAATTGTAATTTCATGCTGAAAATGATTAGTATTTAGAAGATCACACACCAAATCTTCATGAATCTCTAAAAACATAATTTTCACAATGAAATTCCTCTCTGGACATTCCTAAAAATAGATGGGACATATTAGCCATTAGATATTTAAAACCACATATTATGTAAAACATTAAGAAAAATTGAACTGAGTTTTATTTAAAACAAACCCCAAGCTGGTGAAATAATTCTCTAGTGGCCCTTGGAATTACTCCATATTCAGTTTCACTCAACGCGCAGTGTAAGCCAGGTCCAAATAACGTGTAGGTTTTTCCTGAGGCAGTTTGCCCATATGTTACAACGGAGGTATTATACCCTATTTTAAAAAATTACAATAAGAAAAATAACTCAAAAGTTGCATTTGTCACAATGTTATTCACAACTTAAATGTATGGTATACAAAGAAATGTAAAATTCTTCTCTCTTTTCTGCTGGCTTCAATTCATACTTAATTATAATTTCTGAAGGTATAGTATACGTTAAAACAGGTAGTTCTGTAAGGCAATCAATCGTTCAGGCAAAAGAAAATTATAAGAAAAGCAGCATAAACATTTTCCACAAAATAAAACATACAATAATACAAAATAAAGTTTTACTTCGTAAGCTAAAAAAGGAAAAATGTAAAATATATCTGTTCCAGTAATTTCACTCATTCCGGAGAAAATGGTAAAATTTCAATAAAGCAAGTGCACTTCAAATCTCTATCTTAAATAATACATAAAAGCATACAGTAATATATCTTTGTTAGATGTATATAGGATATATACAGATATATATACTCAATATGAGTAGATTGAAATTCATTGTACTGGTACAAAATAAAATTCAATGTTACCTTCAAGGACATAGCTGAATAAAGGGCCAATTGCACTATTAAAAACCTGACTTTGGGTGCAACCTATAGGAAGCACGTAGTCAAAATTGTAAATATTTCCATCGCCTACAACAATCTGATTACTGTGTGGTAAAGTGTTTAGACATACAACATCGTGATTTCTATCTTGGTATATAAGTGGCCGTACCTGTGCATATTTTAAAACAATTCATTACATGAAAAGTAAAAGATCTATTTACTATAAATTTGAAATGCTATAAGAAATAAGGCGCCCATGAAACAATAAAAACGTAAAACCGAAAAACATTATACAAATTAGCACAAAATTAAAATAAAGTGCTTACCCTGACAGCTACTTGAATAGGCACTTCCATTTTTTAAATACTATCACACCCTTCAAAAAACCCAGCCATTAAAAACAAAATGCAATTGGATTAAATCCATTTGTCACGTGGGTAAAAATAAATCGAAATAGAATGTTGACAAACTCAACATAGTAGTAACTATAATAACAAAGAATAGTTCTATTGTTCGAAATTTTCGCGTACGCTTAAAGACATTCATTTGTCAAGACACTGAAAATCATTATTCAATTATACTCAATTATTATGGAGATTATCGGATCTTGATAAAACAAAATTTTTAATTAAATTTCACAATTTAATTAAAAACTGATGCTATTTTCTTTTCTAGCAAAGGAAATATTTTCGATTTTTACAAATAGATGTACCGGGCCGAACAAATGAGTGCCGAACAAAAGAAAGCGGGAAGTAGTCTTATTCGCGATGTTTGTAAATTTTCCTGGGTACCTGCTTGATAATATTGGAATTATTTTGGAACATTTTAATCCTATCTCATAGTTAAACCTCATAATACGATCAAAAGGTATAGTCATAATTTTAAACAAATTTCAGGAAGTAATTTTTACTCTGTAAATAACAAGCGGACAAGAGTTCACATTAAATAAGGTGATGAATGTCTAAATGTCTTTGCCAAGTGGCATGATATATTTATAGAAGTTCAACTTGGCAGTCATTTTTAGCTCTGTTTTGTAAAGGCAGCAATATCCGAAGTGATCATGATTCGAACAGCGCTTTCGTACAATTTAAAGGTATGATTTCCTCTGCATTATTTATTACAGACAGCAGTGGTGTGACAAGGATACATTTAAAAATATGTCTCACTAAACCTTACCGTTTATGTGCCCTAGTAGTTAAAATCGTAATTTCCCAAAATTTTAGTTGCAATTGTTATCCTTAAATATAAAATGAAATTCCTTTACAGACATCAAGCGCTTTTGCACCTCTAAGGTTTAAAAGGTATTTATTTGCGTTAAGAATTACATGCAGATTTTTTCATGGTTTACAGAATTATAAACCCTCGCTATATACTCGTACTTTTCATGTAGCTCGTCAGCACAAGATGAGTATCAGTACCTACATCGAAGCAGGCTTCCGACCATGCATTTTCAGCCATCGCTGCCAAGATTACCAATTCCAGAGCTAAATAAAACAGCGGAAAGGTACCTGAATGCACAGAGGCCACTTCTCTCTTCGTCAGATTTCTCGAAGACGGAGGAGCTTGTTAACAGGTTCATTGGACCTAATGGAGATGGGCAATCTCTCCATAAAAAGCTAGTCGAACATGACAAACAAAACAAGCACACCAGCTACATATCTAAACCGTGGTTTGATATGTATTTAACTGATCGTACACCTTTACCTATAAATTACAACCCAATATTGGTGTTTACAAGGGGTCCAAAGGAAGCCTACAATGACCAATTAATTAGGGCCACAAACATGCTAATATCCTCATTGAGGTAAGTTATACTTATTTATATTTTTATTGGCATATAAATGTTTTGGCTATTTTAGAAATTGGCAAAGCTGTTGAAAACAAATTATGTTAATATTCACTGGAAAATGCTTTTACATTGAATTATTTTTGTTAGAACTATTATGTTCTGGTCTTGTATTTTACCCTTCCCTTTGCATTTTTTACATAGGGCTGAGCTTAGTCATTTCTATAATAAATACATAAATAATTCAGGTTATATATTTAAAAAATACATTTAAGCATCATCACTTCGCGTTGTGTTGAGCATAGGAATGCTTTATGAACCAAGCATTCAAAAGTATTCATTCTCGATTAGTATAAGTTAATTACATTGTTGCCTGGTTATGGCGCCTTTGCTTAAATGTACTGCATATTCGGATATATCCTGGGTCATCTTAACATTCTATATTGAACTTGAAAATAATTTTGCTGGAGAATGTATATCGATGCCAGTACTTTGTAGTAATCATAATAGCTGAAATTTGAAAAAAAATACTAGTTCATCATTATATCAGTTGATTGAGTTTAAGGTTACGCTTTGTTAGGTCCTTTAATGGGGTTCACTTCAACTCTCCTGAAATCTGTGGTGCACTTTATTTCGAAAACCATTATAGAGATTGTATTCCTGCTTGAAAAAAGTACTAGTTCATATCGATGGCAGTCTGTCATAGTTTTCTGTAATAATTTAACTGTAGCTCATTTTATCTCCCTCAGTATCAGATTTGTTTGATAATTGTCATCCTAATAGCTATAACTTCAGTCAAAGAAACTACCGTTTGGGCTATTTGTTTCTACAGATAATTAGGACGTACTAAAGATGCATGAAATTATTATTCTTTAGTCTTCATCATTATTTCTCTCAAGTTTCCTGTGGTGAACGCTTGTCCAGTGTTCTATGGTGCTTTTGGATCTCAAATATCTAGAGTATTTTCTTTATTGTTTTATATGTTTACATGCTCTTTTATACATCTGATTAAATATAACATTTCTCAATGTAAAATGTATTTTTCGGATATGAGATGCATTGACACTTTTGGCCCAAACAAATTACCTATTTCTTGATTTTCATCTAGACGTTCAGTCTACTCTTTATGCCAGTTGCCAAATTCTTTAGATGTTTAAAGGTGAGAAACCTGATAGAGTTGTCTTAATAAAATTTGTGTATGTAAATTTAAAACATGAATTTATAGTTTTTGATGATTATTGAAAGAGGGTACAGCTGAAGGCATCACATTTTGTTTTTTTGGCATGATTTTATCTTGTATCCAAATCAATGCCTGCTGCTATCTCGGTCAAGTAAAGCATTTTTTTTAATTGTTAAATTTTTATTATGTGACGCATGTGTGTGGTAACCTAAATTTAGTATTAACAATGGTCTGGTAAATGTCTCATAATAAGCACATTAAAAGTAAAAAGTTTACCATCAACCTCTTCTACTAAATTTATGAGATAAATAACACTTCTTTTTCAAATATATAAAAATTCCACTTTTGCTAAATGGATTTGTATTCCCTTTTTACTGCAAATTTGATTCTTTTATTTGTCTTTAAATTTATATAAAATTTAATTTACTGATTTAGTCAATCTGACCCTAAGGTTCATGAAGAGTCTTAGAGCAGAAATTTTGGAGCCCGAGGTATACCACTTAAATCCAAAAAAAAGTGACACTGACCTATTCAGAACTGTCACTGGTCTTTTGCCATCTATGGTGTCTTGGTATGGAGCCTATCTGTTCAAGGTTAGTGATTTTTTTACTTGAGATAGGTGTTTGATATTGTAGTCTTACTATTGTTTTGAATAAGGCCTGCAAAAATCTTTCATTTGATCTGCATTGATTTTGTTATAATATTTCATATATTTAAATTAACCTCTTTAATTGTAGTTTGCTTTAGTAAATAAAGTAAAACTCCTATAACAAAAAAAAGGATTAACAAACCCAATGCATTTCACCCCCGATGGGGGCATCTTCAGGGGTGACCTGATCTTGACAGTGACAAGTGGTCAACTGTTGACCACTTGTCACTGTCAAGATCAGTTCACCCCTGAAGATGCCCACATCGTGGGTGAAATGCATTGGGTTTGTTAATCCTTTTTTTTTGCTATAGGAGTTTTACTTAATTTACTTTGTTCAAGCCAAAAGTTATTGAGCTAATATACAACAGTAGATTGCCTTGATAAAATGTGCCTCTTAATCACAAGTAGATCAAATAATCAGCAGCTGAATTATCAATCAATCTGTGGTTAATGGGTTGACTGCACATTTTATAGTTGTCGATGAAAGTAAATGGAAATTTTACCTGTTGTTTATGACTGTAAATTCTTTTTAATCGTTAAATTTTATCAAATGTACACGTTGAGAAATAATGAAGAATTTTCTGTGTATTAACCCTTATTCTGTAAATATCAATCAATTTTAGATAACCGTAAATACCCGCGTATAATGTGCACTTTTTTTCAAAATATTCGAGTTAAAAATTAGGATGCATGTTATACGAGGGTACATAATCTTCCTATTTTCATTTGACCCCATATTTCCACAATTTCGGCATAGTAATTACTGACCGGGTATCCTCATATTTTCATTGGTGATTTTTACGAAAAGTAAGATAGATAATAGTTAAAATTTATTAACTAATTCTATAAACATACATTAATTAGATATGAAAAGAATGAATTCTGTATTTATTCATTTTAAAAGCCAAGAAATTCTTCGTCACTGAACCATTCTATTTCGATGTTGTTACTGAAGGTTGGGCGAACCCGTCCACCTCAGGCATGACAAAAACGTATGGAAAAAACAGGATTATCGTCATTCCTTCATTTTATTAGCTCAAAGAATGTCATATGCCATACTATGAAATTAATTTAATTCGATTTATTGTGTATATCCTAATATCATCTTGTAAGTAAACATAGAGTATGTAATGATTGAGTTAGCTGACGTTCTTCTGGAATGTTATTCGAAAATTTCATTTCGCACTTTCATTATGTTACCAATACATAATACCAATAATTCGATCATTGCCTTAGAACACGTTACACCATCTACTTTATTTTGGAACGGTAACACTAAAAAAAATTTGTGCGCACTATACGCGGGTATATAGAAAAATCATAGATTACGAGGCTGAAAACCCCCCTGCGCGTTATATGAGGGTGCGCATTATACGTGGGTATTTACGGTAGCTGTTTCTACCTACCTGTGTTTTAGTCTTTAAAAATTAGCTATAGTTACCCATTTAGAGTGGTAGTTTTTCATTAAAAGGGGTCATTGCATTTTTTAATCAAAATAGGCCATTCTTTGCAGGCATTTCCATTAGATATGTCCCAATTTCCCAGTCTCTTCAACTCTACAAGGATTCCTGAAATTTCCAAAGATATCTTATTCCAAGATATTAAAGCAAAACACATATTAGTATTGAAAAAGGGAGAATTTTATGTGTTTGACGTATTGGATAATGATGGTAAGTTTGGCTTAACCACAGATTTATCTAAATTTATTTCCTGGATTGATTACCTTGGCCAGTTTAATGCACATGATTATATCTTTCAGGAAATATTTTCCCACCAGAAGAAATTTTTGCTAGTCTGAAAGAAATTATGTCCATTAGTGCAGAAAATCCACCTGTTCGAAAATATCCAGTAAGCATATTGACGACAATGGAAAGAGATGCATGGGCCAAAGCAAGGAAGCGTCTAAAAGCTATTTCTCCTGAAAACGAAAAGGCCTTGAATCTTGTGGACTCAGCCCTATTTGTGCTGGCTCTAGATGATAAACCTTGCTCAGGTCATATTCCTCTCGTTCAAAATTTCCTCCACTCTGATGGAACAAACAGGCAAGTTTCTGTATTTAATCTCATGAATGAAATAGATCCAACACTTACAGTTTTCATCAAAGTATAGTTTTCATGGCAAGAGAGTGCATTTAATATACATGTTACATATTTTGTTTTTTTTTCAGGTGGTTTGACAAATCATTTAGCCTGATTATTAATGTTGATGGTGAAGCAGCAATAAATTTTGAGCACTCATGGGGAGATGGGGTAGCTGTTTTACGCTATTTCAATGACGTGTACAAAGATAGTACTCAGAAGCCACATGTACATCCACAAACAGAAGTGAAGGAATCCCATCAAATTCTACAATTAGGTTAGGAATTCACTTTATTAAGATATGGTTATTATGTGAAGTGATGCCTTAACAATATTATGTGACATCCTGGATTTCAATCTGAATTATTGCTTTAATCCTTGACTGTTATAATATAATTCTGGATGTTGTTGTCAGTAATTTCACATTTAGTTTATTTTGCTTTCTTGAGTCAATGTTAGTTTGAAGTTTATTTGATTGGTAAATCAAATACTGTAAGACTATGGATCATCACCACGTAATTATGAATTGAGGATTCGACTCAACCGTAAAAAAGGGAATTTAGCGAAGAAGAACCGAGTGCTAAATACATATTTTGGGAGCCAAGCTCTCATCATCAGCAGCTACTTAACATTAGCTACTGATGATGAGAGCTTGGCTCTCGAAATACGTATTTAGCGCTCTGTTCTTCTTCGCTAAATTCCCTTTTTTACGGTTGAAGTTTAATCTTCAATTAATAGTTTTACTCGCCGTAGTCTCCTCTTCTATTTATCATCACCAGGGAAGTTGTTGATTGTTTCATTGAAGTTAAAAGAAACTGTTTGAGGGTAAATCGGAATTTCTACTCCAGGGACAAATATATTAGACATTCAAAGTGTTGATAATGCTCTTTATAAAACAATTACAATGCTTATTTGTGATTTTTCTCTTTAAACATTTTGTGAAGTGCTATTTATTTGGTTCTTGAATTTATATTAAATACATGTTTAATATCTCTCACTCTATTGTTCAAAATGTCATTGTAAGATTGAATGAGAGCAGCCAAAATTACTAGAGTAAGATAGATTAGGATTACAGTATAAACTCACGTAACTGCCTCTGTGTAATTGCCCTACCCAAATAATGAGTTGGAAATGAAAGATAATTTTAATCACTCTGAAACAAATTTGTCCGTCCTTTAGTTTAACATGCTGGTTATCATTGTTTACGCTGTGCATCTCAGTTAAAAACATTGTCAATTTTGATGAAATAAAGTGTTCTTAAACAAGTTTGTGCAGGGACAAAATTCCAATAAATGCTTTAAATTGCAGTGTTGGTATACTTCATTCAGAAAATATCACTTTCTTACTATAATGGGAAAACTGCATATTTGCCCCACCCGTTTTAGTGTAATAATTCGCATGTAAAAGTGGAGCAGTTATGCATGTAAATATAGTATTTGTGTTATGTACACTGAATATTTCTTTTTTAATATCCAAAACAGATTTCTTACTGGATCAGGAGATGAAGGATATTATTACTCAAGCCAAAAATGATTATGATGCTATTACGAGCCAACTAAAAATTCATATATTAGAGTTTCCTGGTTTTGGCAAAAAACTATGTAAAAAGCATAAAGTGAGTCCAGATGCTATAATGCAGCTGGGTTTTCAGGTAAAGTAGTAGGAGTATCATTTTGGTTGGACCAGAAAATATTTTAATATTAAGAGCTGTGTGCCATATATTTTTCGTTCAATGGGACAAATTCTATCTTGGTTAAATATGTAGTGCAAAGCTGCCAAGCCATGTTTAATTGTCTTTCAAATTTTCCATAATCTAAGAGCAGATTATAGTTTTTGTGTTAGAGTTTACTTTGTACTCTAAAAGGTATTGTAATTACATACTGAATATACTGGGAATGTTTATGGCTTGAAAATGATTTAGACAAATTGCTATTTCTTAATATATTTCATAAATTTTCTCCCCAACCCGCAGCCAGCAATTTGGAATGGGGGCGCAACAGAAGATAGTATTCATACAAAAATTATATATATATATATATATATATATATATATATATATATATACAGTCAAACTCGTTTATAACGAGCACGGTTGTAACGAGGTCACGGCTATAGTGAGCAAATGCTACCTCCAAGATAAGTTTACGAGTATTTACATACAAATATTTCACGTATATAACGAGCACGCTTCACGGATATATCGAGCAAACTTCGACCACGTCTCACTGTCTCAAACGCGGTGGCGGTCAGCCCCTTCAATCCTCATAGTGACCCAAGATATGTAACCTTGTGTTCTCGAGTCCAGCCTCTACACCCTATCCCTAGGGGAGGTTAAAGACCGCGGCGTTGTTGTTAAAAAATAATCCCTTCGTCCAAACCAAGAATTCCCAACTTGCAGGTATACAGTGGCACCCGCGGAGGTCCTTCGTCCTCTCCTCCCAACCCACAGCTCTTTTACAGCCAGGAGGTTGTGTTTGGAAGGGGGGTAAGGGGCTAAGGGCATGTACAATGGCGCCCGCCCCCGTCGCTCAGCCGAATGCACCCAACACCCTTTCCCACGTAAAGATGGGAAATCCCAGATTTAATCCGTCTCCTCATTAACTCTTTCTGGAATTGGTATGCTCACAGTTTGCAAAGAAAGTTCGTAGCGTTGATCACAAAAATCAGTTGAGATTTTGCCCTTGAACGAGTAAAATGTTCGTACATAAAAGGAAGTGTCTGTCTATTCGCGAAAAGGTTGATATTATTCGAGAGTTAGAACGTGGTGAAAAAAATGTTGAAGTGTGCAAAAAATTTAATTTATCGTCGTCTACGGTTTCAACCTTATGGAAAAACAAAGAAGCGATTTTATCTGCACTAGAGGACAACCTAACAACGAACAAGAAAATGAGGAAGTGTGACTTGGGTACTGTTGATCAAGCACTTCTGGAGTGGTTTAAGACGCAGAGAAATGCTGGTTTCCCCATCAACGGCCCCATTTTAAAGGTACAGGCAGATAAATTTGCAAAACAGTTAGGACATGAAAACTTCACATGCAATAATGGGTGGCTCGATCGTTTTAAAAATCGGCATAACATTGTTTATGCGAAAGTCAGTGGAGAGGCCCTGTCAGCAGATTCAAAAACGGCAAGTGAATGGGTGAAAAGTGTTTGGGAGGAGTGTCGAAAAGGTTACAGAGAAGAAGACATCTACAATGCCGACAAAACTGGACTGTTTCACAACATGATGCCTGATGCAACGTTTAAATTCAAAGGTGACAAATGTGTTGGTGGCAAAAGACCTAAGAATCGTTTAACAGTTTTAATATGCGCAAACATGAATGGGAGTGACACAAAAAACTTTTTGTTATTGTTAAGTCACAAAAGCCGCGTTGCTTCGATAATGTAAAGAAGCTTCCCGTTGAATATGCAGCTAATAAAAGGCATGGATGACTTCCAATATTTTTCAGCAATATGTAAGTCAGTGGAACAACGAGTTTCGGAGGAAAAATAGAAACATTTTACTCCTTGTCGATAACCGTCCTGCGCACCCACATATGCAGGAGTTATCCAATGTAAAACTGGTGTTTTTGCCTCCAAATGCGACTTCTATTTTGCAGCCAATAGACATGGGGATAATTAAAAGTTTTAAAGGCCATTTCAAGCGATTTTTTGTTCTACAGTTGATTGAAAGGAGGGAAAGAGGTTTAGATGTCAACGTCTCTGTATTGGATGCAATTCATTTGATGACAGATGCATGGGACAATGTTTCACCTACAACGATCATAAACTGTTTTCGGAAGTCTGGTTTAATATCGGGAGAATTTTCGATTGATAACCATAACGTTGATGTAGATGATCTACCTCTGTCAGAATGGCTTAAAGAAAATGGAATTGCGAATTTTGACCATGTAAATGACATTGACAATTTTGTTCATGTTGATGATGATTTGATTACCAGTGGAATTCCTACGGAGAGTGAAATAATAGAGACAGTACAAAACACAGCAGACAGTGATGAAGACATTGTTGAATGTGTCGAAGACACAATCCCGACGAAAGCCGTGCCAACTTACTCTCAAGCTCAGGATGCTGTGGAAACATTAAATGATTTTTTTGAAAACATTGACATTTCCGATGGTGTTTTTAGTGCAATAAGTGTAATAAGAGGAAACTTAAGAGACTTCAAAGTGAAATCTATGAAACAGGCTACCATTCAAAGTTATTTTTCTAAAAAGAAGAGTGATTAAGGATGCAGCTGTGAGTAAATTTTATATGTACAAATGTTTATTTTAAATTTTCTAGTTTATTCTCATTTTTATGTTTTTCCATAAATTTACTAAATAAACTTTCTGTTTATATATTCACTTTTACTTCTTATGTCTTATTTCACCATACGCATGCATGCTTTTGCCTTCACGGATATTAAGTTTAACCGCTATAACGAGCAAAACTAGACGGCCCCGTGGCGCTCGTTATATCCAAGTTTGACTGTATATGTATATACACACACAGTGATGAGCTGAATAAATTTTAAGAACCGGCTCTCTTTACTTAGGGGAGGCCTACATACCAGGGGCAAAATTAGTTTTAGACTGTATTTGTTTGTTGATTTATTTATTCATAAACACATACATTTAACATATTCTTTGACAGTAAATTTCTTAGGACATTTTGTTATACCATTCCACTAATTTAACAAACATTTGATTCATAATGTACTTAATGCCCATCATTATCAACAACAGAATTCACTTTTTGTGTCACTTTCTTGGAATAATAAGAGGGAACCCTATCTTAGGAATCTACCATAAATCTGAAACATGAGACATAGAACAGCTAGGGTATCCTTACATAACACTGTTATATTATAGAGAAACAATGGAATTTCAACCTCATTTTTAAGCAAATGGAGAAAAATTCTTTTATAACTGTTTGTAAATGTTGGAAATCTTTGTCATACAAATGTCAGTCAGATAGTAAAATAACATTAAATTTACAGATATATCAGTACATATTTATACATTTAATTGTGTATTTCTCTTGCAATAATTATACATTAAAATAATAGCTAGAAATAAACTCAATAATTTATTAAATATATTTCCATAATCACATTTGATTTTCCGAATATGATATTTCTTTGTGTCTTTGACCGTGCATATCTGCAGCTGAACAATGATTTTTTAACCAGCTTTTAACATAATACTCTGCATTCCACTGATCTACAGGTTTTCCACACATACTAATTGTTAGCAAATTTGATAAATGGGGAATGGTAAGTCTAGACCTTCTATCAGTGCAAATAATATTCATAAGGCTGAAGCCTCTTTCAGCTTCTGCATTACTGATTGCAACTGTGTTTATGATTTTTTGCTTTCCTTATTGTTGGTGGTATTTTCTGATTTTTTGATTCTAGATTCATATCAACAAAATCTCTAAAATCATATACATCAACTTCATATTTTATGATTTTACTAAGGCATTCCAGATTATGTTCTCCTTCTTTCCATCTAGAAAGAATGTTTTCTAAATTCCAGGAATTTGGGTCAAATATGTTAAAAAGTTCCAAAAACTCATCAGATGTATACCTTTTGTTATCTAAATCCTTGATAAAGATGATATGACTACTTTTAAGAAGGCGGGAATCCATGTATTTGACTAAAACATCAATTAATTTATCTTTAGGAAGACTTTTAAATTTTATCTGCTATTCAAATGGAATATCTTTGAAATTGTCGCTAATTATTAAATTTTCAATCATTGTCTCATATTTGCCACTGTTGTTTCTTAATTGTTGTATGGCATTGATAGTATGCTTAATAAATTTGTCAGCTTTCTGTATTGTAATTTCTCTTGATTGTAATGCATTGGAGAGCAATGAAAATTCAGTTAAAATGTCAATAATTAAACCTAAATCTTTTATAAAATTTTTATTTTGCAATCGTTTTGCTAAACCACCATACCTTTTATTTGCTGAGAAATGGCGATATAAAGCAGGATATGCTCGCCAAACAAAGTTCAGTGCGCAAACTACATGATGTCCATCTCATTCCAATAACTCTTCCGATTTTCATAATTTCCATATCAAGATCTGCAGCAATAGCTTTTAATTCATATTGATTTTTGTTGGGCCTATGATTTAAACAATGGCAAATAATTATATTTGGAAAATCTTGTAAAACCCTGACTGCTGCACCTGATTTAACACCTAGCATAACACTGGCACCATCAGAACAAAAGGCAATTAAGTTTTTTGACAAATAGTCTTTGGAGAATCCATTGTTTTCCAATCAAAATATTAAAGCATTATATATTGTTTCAGCTTTTGTTGATGCCAATTAAAAAAGTTCTAAGAAAACAAAAACGGGTTCATCATACATGTTCAACTCACACTTAATGAAAATAATTAGAACACTTTTGCTAGTAATAGTTGATGATTCATCAATTATTATGCTGATTTTTGCATTTTCACTTATAATTTTCTCAAAAAAGTTGAATTTCATTTTCTTGGTGATGTGCTCAACTATTTGAACAGCTGTAAATCTGGAATACAAACAGGTGCCAATGTCTACTTCATTTAATTTTTGTAGATGTAAAATTGCATCCATATCAGACATTGGTCTGTTTCATTTTACCAAAGCATAAACCGTATTAAAAAATTTTACAGTTGCATCAATTTCTTTTTGTTTCAGATTGCTTAATAAATTGTGCATTTTTTTTTTCACTTTCTTCTACAATACGAAGAGCTTTCAAATGGGAACCTGTTGTAAAGTGTTCTCACATTTTTTTTCTTAAAGAAGCCTGCCTGGATGCTTTAGAATTTCCATTGCGCTCAACTTCATTAGATATCCATTGTTTTGAAGTTCACATTTTTGAACATTATTTAAATTACCGAATTCCCGAAAACATGTGGTAAAAAGTAACTTCAGTTATTCCAGTATGTGAGGTGGATACACGCAACAGTATAGTAGTACGGTACTACTATGTTTAAGACCCCTGGGTATAGCTCTGTTGAAAACTTATTGCTGGTACACAGTTTTATGGACAAAATTGAAGAATTTATTTTCTGAGTATGTACAAACCATGCAGGGGCTAGTATAACATGGATGAAGCTGCATGCGCAAGCTCCACCTTCACATGTTCTGGATAATAGTGTCGAATTTTAGTTTAACCCCTCAAGCCCGGAGGAGATTTATTAATTCCCACCCGTACGGCCAGATGAGGTTTTTAAATTTTCACGAATGCATTGCAAAAACGTTCGAAAACATTAAAATAATCATAACTTAAGAAGTTTTATCTTGATTTTTCTGAATTTTTTTTGTGGATTTATGAAAGACATGAAATTTGTAAATATCTATTTTGCCTAAAATATTTTACATACAATGATTGTTGGAGTAGAAGAGAATGTAAACCAATCGCTAATTTTCCGGCGTGCATTCGCGCTTTATATATAATATTCAGCACCGGAAAATCTATAGAAGATATTGATGTGCAATCTTAATAAAAAAATAGCTTAAATTAGTAACTATTTCATTCTGTAAGTCTACCCATCTAAACCAATTAGGTGAAAAGTTTTACGCATCTCAACTTTTTCATGTCTTGACTGGAAATTTTTAAGTAAATGTAGCATTATTGATTTATTAAAAGATGATTTATTTATAATATAAATGTTTTAGTTATAGTCATCATTCTTAGTCATTACAGAAGTCACATAGAAGAAATGGTTGCATTTCGTTCATTGGAAAGGGAGATATGACGTTGTGTAAAACACGGAAAACTTTAGCTTATAGGTCCTTCCCAAATATTTTCATAAAATTTACACATGCGTAATTGGATTCAGCAAGAAATGCCTTATAGCTTAGTAAACACTTCTAGTAATCTATTGTGTAAATATATGGAAGAGCTTTTCGTGGTTTTTGCTGGCGTGTCCTCTTCTTGCCTACTCGCTTCATCGCTGCTTTTTCCCTGCTATTTATAGCATAAAAGTGAAGCACTTATCTGAAGAGGAAAACAGACCTCGTCTTCTTTCAAGTGTCAAAGAAAAGGAACCCAATTTTGTGGGTTCCCTTTCCTCAGGTATTTATGGGTCAAATTTAGAAACCGAAAATCCGTAGGTCCGTGTTAAAAACTAAAATTCTATCACAAAACTAACCATATATTATATGTAAAGAAATACTTACAAATAGATATACTCAATTCCCCGCAATTTTCGTCGAGATTAAAATAAAATTCTAAAGGTCTTGAAAATTATATGACAGATATTATCCTTCTCACAAAATGCCTCTCTTTGAGGCGTGGCACTAAATTATCGGAAGAATGTCGGCCTTGGATTTTGAAATCAGCTGTTTTGACGTTGACGCACTCCTATGATGCGATGAATGAAGGATCGCACGGTAATGGAAGAGAATGTTTTCAGAAATGCTTTTACTCAACCTAATTTCATTCTTCATCAATTGCATTGTAAACATTTGTAATAAGCTGTGCATAGACAGACATAAGATGTTTTCCTTTCTTTCTTTACATACCGACGAAGACCTTTGTTGCATGACATAAGCCAAATATCTCCAGCAGGAAAAAAGACGAGCAAAACGTGCTCTCCTTTGAAATGATACACAGTTCCTACATTGCATTTCAAACACCAAGGAAAGTTTCCTTGCTACATTGAAAAGCGACTTTTATACGGAGAAACACCATTATATCATAGCAAAATTGAAAATTCTATCGCAAAATTCAACGTTGATTATATATTTTCAAAAGAGAAAAAAAATACAGGACAAACATAGATAGGAAGTACAAAGCTCCCTCTTTAAAAATATATATAGGTTATTTAGATTTAAAGAAGTCTCTAGCGTCAAAAGATAAAATAAATTAGGGCTGCCGCAGTACATAATAGTACGCCTGACGGCCGATTAGACAGTTTTTGCAGGACGTAATAGTACTCCTGACGGCGTTGAGGGGTTAAGGGCGCCAAATTAAAGATTTGCCTAAGGCGCTAAAAATACTCACCATGGCTCTGAATATACAAGAGTGGTTTGTGCAATAATGCTAATACACATCAAGTAATGAGTAATGAATTAAAATATGAAATTAATGAAAATCATTTAAGTTTAACAACGGCTCGCAAATTCCGGGAAAAAATAACAAATGGCTCATGCGAGCTGGACGGAGCCGGCTTCAGCTCATCACTGTATATATATATATTTATATATATACACACACCGTATTTACTCGTGTAAGACATGCCCCTGTGTATTCCGCACCCCGGATCGGAAGGAAAAAAAAGCAGGAAAACCCCTTACACTTTTCTAGGGACCTGGGGAAAAAGTAGAAATTGCAGGAAAGCAAATTGTGGGAAAAGGAAAAATAGCTAAACTGATTTTACTTTTAAACTCTCTCATTTGTTACAGTAAGACTAACAATAAAATCAGTGTTAAAAGAGCTAAGTTTATAGAGAGTATATCTATTTATTCATTTACTTAACTAGCACTTTTTAATAATAGTAATATTAAAATATATACCGAATTAAAATGCTAGTATAGTATGCTTGGATTTCCATTACATTCTCCATATTACATCTGTCTGGAAAATTGTACATAGACATACATAGGTATATTTACTTCAGGAACATAATACATTTTCAAAACTTTAATAGTGTTTGTTTTTTCCACCTCTTGAGCTATGACTATTTTAAAATTCATGTTATAGCTTCATTGGATTCCTCTGTTAACCTGGGATTTGGAAGAACCTTTTTTCTCAACATCCTTTTTGTGACTCATTTTAAAAATAACTAATGGGTAAAAACTCGCTAAGGTAGGTACAAAGAATATGCCGACGCACTCATAGCTTCAATTTAATGACTAATGAGGAGTTCAGCCGCTGACTGAACTCGATCTATTTTCACCTCAGATGCTTTTCAAGTACATTGTAATATGTACGCCTGATGTGTTTACAATGTATCAAGTATCTTGTATTACTTAACAGATGTGCAGAATGTACGGGGATTTTTCGAAACATGATTTTATGATCTTTTAAAATTACTATTACTGGAATATAACACGGGGGCTACTTTTAAAATTTCATTTTTCTGGAAAAAACGCTTTGTTATAATCTGGACAATACGGTAATTTAAATTACAACAAATTACAAATTAATTTAAATTTAATTACAAACTGTGGGAGCCAAGGGGCAGAATTTGAGTGGAAAGGGTAAAAACATGATAGCGCCAAACTTGAACATCTTTTCAATAGCATTCATACTTGGTTCAAAGAGTAAATAGCGCAAATAGTATTTCTGTACCTAGGTGCACTGTTTATGCTCTGCTAGTGTGATTTACATATGAGGTTTTGAAGCTTTCACCCAAAAAAGTTCATACATATTTCTGTCTCTCAGTATGCTGCTCCTGAGTAACATCGTAGCATCTGCTAAAGCTAGTGCTGTTTTGAAAAGAAAGTTCATATTTCTGCCTCTAGGGGCGCTGTTTCTACTCGGTCACTGATTTCGAAATCTTCATCCAAAACAGTTCTGATTTTTTTGCCAAGCTAAGCCAAAAAATGTTTAAAACTGTTGGGAATTGCATGCTAAATTTAATTAATTAATTAATACATAATAGATTTTTTCCTCATTATTTTTCATGAATTCAGTAATCTGAACACCTCGATAATCCAAACATGCTCATGCATTAATTAGTTCGGATTATAGAGGTTGCATTGTATGTATACTGTATATACTCATGTATAATGTGCACCCGTACTCTTTGCCAAAAAATCATGACTTTTTTGTATACCGTGTGTAACGCGCACCCTAGATTTTGAAAAGTTTAAGAACAAATATTTTAGAATTATATTGTCATGTTAGGTATTAACTAGAGTATCATAAACAAATAAATACAGACCCATCCTGGGTAACGCAAGACTTCCCTTACGCTAATCCGTCTTGACATAAAAGCTTCTGAAAATTAATTTTTTAAATCTGAAATTAAAAATACAAATACTAATAGCGTAATCTTATGATCTAGAAATTTGGCTGATGGGTGCGAAGTGTCGTCATTTTTTACAGGCAAATACACTAGCACAATAATAAAAGCATCTTTGATTACATCTCGAAGCATCTGGTAATATTCCTTTGGTACTTAAGATGATTTGCCACTGTATACAGTATATACATGTAGTACACTTTATGTGTTGTATAGGGACCAGAAATCCGCAAAATCCCAAAAACCGGCAATCTGTGTATCCCAAGCTTGCCGGATAAGGGGTTCTCTACTGTATTGTGAAATCAAGATCTAAATGTCTCTTTTGTATCTAGCTGCACCACTGCCCCAACCCCTCACATTTTGTTTGTATTGAAAATTGTGATGTTATTGAAAATAAGCTGGCAAAAAAATTATTTTATCAATAGTAGATTGTTTCAGAAAAGTAAAAGAATTTTAATGCAAAAATTGCCCTATTATTATTTTAGTTATGAAATTGCAGGTTTTAGGTCCTTGTAATTTGGAGAATCATTTTATTGGACTAAACTATTATTATCTAATAATCTGAACTTGTCAATTTTTTTAGGTGTCATATCATCTAATAACCCGAACATAATTGATCATTTATTTTCAGGTGGCATATCATAAGCAGACAGGGAAGCAAGTGGCTACTTATGAATCTTGCAGTACATCAGCTTTCAAACATGGCAGAACTGAAACAATTCGCCCATGTACCATGGCTACTAAGGTATATTTTGAGTTTTAAATGTCATTCTTTAAGTTATGTATTTTAAGTCTATTGAAATTCCTAAAACGTTTTTTAGGATTTCTGTGAAAATGTTAACTCGAGAAATCGCCCCAGTGTGTCTGAGCTTCAAGGTATGATAAGGAAATGTTCAGAAGTTCATGGAGCATTAACAAGAGATGCAGCAATGGGTAATTATAGTTTAGCCCATTCATCTTTCTATTAGTTCCTGTTACGCATTACGTTTTTTATATTGTTTTTATCATCAATAATATTTCCCTTGAAAAATTAAGATAATAATAATATAATATATTATTATATTATTAAAATTAAATAATTTTAATATACACCTTCTCCTCGACTTACAACCTATGCGACTTACGACCATCCGCACTTACGACCACAAAAAATAAATAAATAAAAATAATAAATAAATAAAGATAACTACATGGTAGGGTCAAAAAGTTTCTGGAATTGATGCCTAGAGCGCAGCAGGGTCTAGGCATCAGAGTCTGTTTGGCCCTCCCACTGCCTGGCACTGCCTCTCACTCAGTCACTTTCAAGCATCAGTTGCATGTGGATTTTTTACAATTGTATCTAAAATATTACCCCTAAAATGACTTGTAAAAGGAAAATACTTTCATCTGCAGATGCGCCAGCTAATAAGTCAAGGAAGGCTATTGATTTAGACTGTAAAATGAAGATTATCCGGCAGTATGAATGCGGAAAGAAGGTTAATACAATAGTACATGACTTGAAGTTATCGCATTCCACAGTATCGACGATACTTAAGGACAAAGAAAGAATTCGTGAAGCTGTGAAAGGTTCTGCACCTATGCAGTCTATAATTTTAACCAAACAACGACAGGGACCCATCCATGAAATGGAGAAATTGTTATTCATGTGGATGGAAGATTTAATACAGAAAAAAATACCCATGAGCCTTCTCGCAGTGCAAGCAAAGGCTAGATGTCTTTTTCAGACTTTAAAATCATGCTCCGGAGAGGATTATGCACAAGATTTTCAGGCTAGTAATGGGTGGTTTATGCGTTTTAAAAAAAGGATTTGCTTTGCATAATGTACATATCACAGGAGAAGCAGGAAGTGCAGATGAAGATGGAGCCCAAAAATTCGTTGATAGTTTTAACAAATTAATTGAAGAAAAAGGTTATCTACCAGAACAAATTTTCAATGTAGACGAAACTGGCTTGCTATGGAAACTAATGCCTACTCATACGTACATACACCAAGAAGAAAAAAGGATGCCAGGATTCAAAGGTTTTAAGGATAGGTTAACTTTGTTGCTTGGTGGTAATGCCACGGGTTTTCAGCTGATGCCTTTTCTAATCTATCATTCGGAAAACCCTCGTTCATTTAAGCACATCAACAAGCATACACTGCCCATTTACTACCATTCAAACCCTAAAGCTTGGATGACTCAAGCACTGTTCGAAGACTGGTTCATGAACTGCTTCATTTCCTAGGCTCGTGAATATTGTGCGGAGAGAGGTATCCCTTTCAAGATTTTATTGATTATGGACAATGCCCCTGGCCACCCCCCTCATTTGGACGACCTTCATCCCGATGTTACAGTGGTTTTTATGCCACCTAACACAACCGCTATCATCCAACCCATGGATCTGGGTGCTATTTCAGCATTTAAGGCTCATTACCTCAAAACGACATTCACACAAGCCATCGAAGCGATCGATTCTGATGCAGATTTATCTTGGCGAGATATTTGGAAGCAGTACAACATTCTTCAGTGTATCAAGAATATTTCGACCGCATGGGAATGTGTACCAAAGAACTGTATGTCAGGAATTTGGAAAAAGTGTCTCAAATGTTATGCAAATACATTTGAAGGATTTGAACAAGAGGAGGAGCTAGAAGTTATTAGAGAAGACATAGTTAAACTTGCAAACAATCTAAAATTAGAATGTGAAATAGAAGATGTAGAGGAATTGCTAGATTGTGAGACAAAAGAACTTTTAGATGAAGAGTTGATTGAATTGGAAGCACACAGAGGGGCAGAAGAAAAAGCGAGAGAAGAAGATGAGCCAGAAAAGAAATTCACGACAAAGGGTTTATCTGATTCGTTTTCTCAATTGAATAAAGCTCTAGCCAGTTTCAAAGTAATGGATCCTAATGTCGAATGCTTTGCAAAGGTTGAACGTATCATTCAAGATGCTGTGCGTTGTTATCGTGAGATATATGACGAAAAAAAGAAACAATCTAGTCAAACAAAGCTCACCATGTTCCTCAAAAAACCATCTACCTCAACCCAAGAACATGATTGTGAAAATTAAAAATTTATTTTCAATTGCACTTTTTTCACAGAAACAATTTTTTTATTGTATGTATGCGGAATTTCATTCGTATTTATTTTTACATTAATTTTAGGTTGTAATTTTGTTTACAGTACAATAGAGTACATATTATGTATTTTTCACATTATGTACAATAATTATACATAGATTGAATTTTTGTTTTATATTTTTATAACCCGTTTGAATGAAAATAATGTTGAAAAATATAAATCCGACATACGACCAGATTGACTTACGACCTGTCAGTCGGAACGGAACTCGGTCGTAAGTCGAGGAGAAGCTGTATATGGAACGGTTTTATATATTTTTTCATCTGATGATGCTACGATCGTAGCAAAACCGGTCGTGTTCAATAAACTGTGGAAGTGATTAAGTTTTTTCTTTTCATTTCTATGGATATGGTGTTTTTTAGTGATTCCCATTTTGGATTTCACATCATTATCAATCTCATAAATTACTTTCAACTTTTCCCTCCTTTTTAACTCAATGCAATTTCTTTTTGTTACCTTGTATACCTTTACTCTTCTCACAAGCACTTTAACCCTTTGAGTGCCATGCAATGATATACCATATTTACTCACATATAAGCCTCCGCTGCATATAAGCACCATTGTTCTTTGAGACTGAATCTAGAGAAGAAAATGTTTCCGAAAATAAGCTCCGCTTCAAAAATTGCGATTAGGCATAAAACATTCTTGGTAATTTCTAATATGTATCATTAACTGTACATGAACATAAGTAAATATTGGTATTGTTTGTAATAATAAAGTATTTCAGTGAATTATTTGTAACCGATCAGCAATATATTCATTTTGTGGGATACAAAGCGCAATATTACCAAAAATCTCGGAATGTGCATTTTACCCAAACATGCTGCATGTGGAAAGCGATGAAAAATCACGACTTTCAAACCGAAATAAATGTCACCGAAATTTTTCTTACAATAGAATTATTGGAATATGAGACTAAACTGTGACGATGCCTTGATATCCATCAAATTACGGAATTTTTCTCCTTGGCCTCTGGTTCTACCGTAACTCCATCATCAATATAACATTTCTTTTCCTTTTTATTTGTTTTGGTGATTATGTTATGTTTTTATACATCACATACTGCATATTGAATCACCCAGCCATTTAGCGAAGTTGTAGTGAATTTTAACGATTATTTCACATTTTTGGATTTTCTGATTTTGTTTCCTCGGATATAAGCCACATCCTCATTTTGGAGATGAAAATTTTGGGGAAAAAGTGCAGCTTATATGCGAGTAAATACGGTATCGTCATTTGCTTCCTAGGTGAGAAGTGCCAACAATGATAAATTGTCGACCATGCAGAGTAAGCATAAACTCATAATAGTTGCACATAGAAATGACAAATGGCAGGAGTTTATGGTATCAATCAAAGAGACTACATTGTTCATGTACCTTCCGTTCTTTTTGGTTTATGTTGATTATTTGTTGAGATGATTTTTTTCAATTTACAAAATATTACCTCTATTCTTTCATCATAGCTTCTACAAGCAAAGATAATTTCATGATTGGAATTGAGGACTATGAATTGATTTGTTATATAAACTCATTAAGAGACAATGAAGATTTCTTAGTAAAGGAAGATTCCAAGATTTTAGAAGATATTTTTGAAGGAGACAATTTTGACTCGAACTCGAATGTAAAAATCTTAGCAAAATATTTTTTAATTTCATAAATAAATGTTATGAATATATAGTTTTATAGAATGTAATGTTATATATATCATTTCTGCATTTACTGAAAGAATCATGCAAAAATATGAATAAATAGCATGTAGGTATATGACTTTTCATAAAGACTGATGAAAAAGTGCTAAAATTGCAGTTATGCAAAACAATTTTCTATATTTTCATTTTTTTATTTATTTTTTGCAATATTTTACCTGGATGTATTACCTTTATGATAATAAGTTAAATTGGGCGAAACAAATAAAATACCACATTTTATTCGATGTACATTTGACTTTTTTTAATTAAAAAATGAAAAAATTAAATAAAAAATCAAAAGGTGAACACAAACATTCTCTTAATATAATTAATAATAATAGTCATAATGGCAATTATTAAAACAAATGGGCAAGAATATGAATAAACTAGAGGGCCTATGACATGCTATTATCGACTTAAACTGCTTTCAATTTCAGTCGCAAATGTTGTTGCCATTCAGAAACTCCATTTTTACAATGGTGAATGTTAAATAATAAGTGAATTTATTACATAGGTTTCAATGAACTGGGTTATTATCAAGCAAATAATACAGACGATACGTTAAAGTGAGGATTATAAAGGATTTAACATTTGTCGAAAATCCCCTCCAAGTACAATTATTATTCCTCCAAACAATTCATTTTCCCCATTATGTCACGTAGAATTCTGCCAACAATTTCTAAGGTGACTTCTGGAGCCATTGGGGCTTCATCCCAGATTATAACATCAAACTCATGTAAAAAAACTTTTTTGGCAAGTGAGAGTCTTGGTGCAGTTGAACTCTGTAGATCCAGAGGTAAGATGAAGGCTGTGTGACATGTGATACCATCAGGAAGAACTAACTATTTGATTTGCAGCATATAATTGTTGCTCATTAAAATTTTACCACATAGTTGAAGCAACTAATAAATGGTTTGACGAATACTCGGGAACTTGATCGATTGTAATGTTCATGTCACATTCACACGGCGGAAGAAAAACAGCAGAAATGGTTTGTACTCACTTGTGTAAATGCAGTTAACATTTATTCTTTATTTATGGCAAGCGTTTGTTGATAGACACCAAACAAATTACGTTAAACTGGTTGCTACCAAGATTTCTTTTGAAAATTTAATTTATGAAACTTATAGATCAGACATGGCCAACACGCGGCTCGCGAGCCACGTGCGGCTCTTCGATACCTTCAACGTGGCTCACCTCAATAATTTTAAATATATTTTTAAATACAAAACAAATAAATAATTAAATGAAATTGCACGAAGCTTGATGACTCTGTGTTACGAATTGATACTGGGCAGTTCATTATCCCTGCCAACACACTGCCCGCCCGCGTCCTGTGCGTTACAATGTGCTACTTCCCGTGCTATGTGTGTGTCGATTCCGAGAATCATTAGCAAGAAGTGAACATGAATTTTTTCTAGGAATGGCTGAAATAATGCCATATACAAGTAAACATTACATAACAGAATTTTTACTTGGATGAATATAGTTCTTACTACAATGAATGTATGTTCAAACTTTGTAACACAAAATCTAGCTGGGTGACGGTTAACAGAAAGTAAAAGATAAAAGAGGAAGATAATCAAGGTTCTCCTGTATACAGGATGTCGGAAAAATGGCGCACTCTAACAACGGGGAACGGGTAGAAAACCTCAAAACTAAGCAAAATGTATAAGAAACAAATTCTCTAGAATGAATAGGTACCAAGATATCATTATAAGAAGGAATTGTCAATTGGGGCAAGCATGTAGTCATGCTGTGAGAGGACCAAGGATCACAAGATGCCACATATGGCACAGAAAGACAAAGATAGCTCACTGCAATACCACGGACGACAGTGATAAACAACGTGTAGTATGCAGGCCTACTGCCATACTCTGCAGTCATTCCATAGCAGTACGCTCTCAACATGGAAGGAAAAATTATATGGACTACACATTACACGAATACTATGATATGTACTTGATTCTTGGTGCGTTTGGTAACCAGGCCTACGCTGCAGCCAGGGCTTATGCAGAAATGTATCCAGCATGCCACAATCCAGAAAAAATGTGTTTTGTCAGCTGGACCAGCGAATGAAAGACTGGCAACGTCCTACCATATCTCGGTATCTATTCATTCTAGAGAATTTGTTCCTTATACATTTTGCTTAGTTATGAGGTTTTCTACCAGTCCCCATTGTTAGTGTGCGCAATTTTTTCCAAACCCTGTATAACTAATTTTCATTGATTTCTTTGCAAACGAAGCTGTATCAGACATCCTAGTTATATATAAAAAAATACTAGTAAATGGTCAAATTTACAGAAAGATGGACAAATCACATCCATCCAGAGACAATGGACAAATCTTGTGAAAGATGGATTGTCCATCTGAAAAATGGACGGTTGGCAACCCTATTAGTAACCATACCAACTCTGTAAATAACCATCGCTATGTTGTGCGAAGACGAACTTGTGTAATTTTATATAGATAGATAATATAAATTATTAATAATAAACTTTTGTATACCAACCTTATCTTTAAATCTTCAATTAACTCACACAAATATGTTAAGTATGCTTGGAAAGCTTTCTTAATGACTTAAACTGCTTTCAAGTTTAGTTACAGATGTTGTAGACATTTAGCTTTATTAAAAAAATGGAAAATAGTATAATGTTATCAAATTTCTTTGCTAGAATTAAAAAATTACACAAACAAAGCTTCCATTTTTAAATAAACAAATCTAATGAAATAAATTATTAACAATAAACTTTTGTATACTAACCTTTAGAGAAAATAGTATATCATTATCAAATTTCTTAGCTAGAATTCAACATTTACTCAAAGCTTCCGTTGCTACGTAAAAAAAGCTAAGGAAACTAAGTTGCTATGTAAGTAAATAATCCGACATATATATATGAAAATAATTATTACAAAGGATTTAATATAAAGTATTATTACTTTAATTATAATAAAATTGGAATTAAATCAGAAGTTAGTAATTAAAAACTATAAATAGAGCAAAAATGTAAGTTTATTTGCTAACTTCTTTATCTTTATTATTTTTGGTAACTATGTTGTGGGAAGACGAACTTCTATAATATTATATACATAATGTGTACATGTAATTTTTCTTAGAGATTGGTGCAAAATTGCTAAAATAGCCATGGTACTTTTGGGCACACCCACCAAAATCAGCATGGCATTCAAAGGATTAACTACTACTGTACCTCTGATGGATCTTAAGCTTACCTAGCGGTACAAGGATGAGAGCAGTGGTGAACCAGGCAATATTTTTAAAGCAAATGACCTGTTCATTAATCACCAGATCTAATACCACCTTTGAATTTATTTGTAGACATCTCCAGTTATCTCTCATTAAATTAAAACGTTTGGTGTTGCCCAGAGAATGATTGTAACTTCCAATTATACCATACTTAGATCTATCTTATATTAAACTAATGAGGCTTTACTGTAGTTATTTTCCTTTTGAAAAAACTGAAATTATAATGGATAAATGAATTGTTTTTAATTTTGGTGTATAGGACAAGGCTTTGACAGACACCTATTTGGGCTAAGGAAATTTGCAGAGGCAGATTCAAATATAAAGGAACTCCCAGCAATATATAAAGACCCAGCTTTTGCAGCCATTAACCATAATGTATTATCCACATCAACTCTATCATCTCCTAATGTTCAAGCAGGTGCTTTTGGACCAGTAGTAAAAGATGGATATGGCATTGGGTAAGTTGAAATTTCAATTCTTTTAAGTATGAGATAGTAATTTTTATCTCTGATTAGATGCTGATCATATTTTGCAAGAAAAATTATTTCAATAATATTAAATTAATTTTGTCTGTTGTGTGTCCGTATTGATTCAGTTAAGAGGAAATGATTTATTTTTCATGAAAAAAAGGTATTTGATGAGGCAAGCAGAATGGGAATGTTTAGTTTTTTCTACAATAATAATAATAAAGGAATAATTTATAGAATCAGCCAAAATAGATTTTAAAATGGTCTTAAAATAGGATTTATAATTATTTAATCTATATAAATCACCTTTACTGGTCTTATACATTTTATTCATTTTATAAAGATAATAAATTATAATTTTTTCATTATCTGTTGCATTTCATATCCAAAAATAACATGATTTTATGAACCTGAAAATGTATCATTTTCTTATTAGGTACCTGATTGCAGATGATATGCTTGGTTCCATTGTAACCAGCTATCCTCCGCATCAAGATGGTGCTGATTTTGTAAACTGTATGAGGGCTTCATTTGAAGACATTTATAATATTTTAGTGAAGTGATGTAGATAAAAAGGCTGGTGTCTTATTTTTTTACTGAGACCAAATTTTTAGGATGATTATTTAGAAACATGATAGAGACCAAAACACTATATACCAGGGACGTAACTAACCTCCTAACTCTGGGGGGGGGGGAGGCAGCATGACTGTTAAAATATTTGAAGGGGCACACCAAAATTTAAAAAAATACATTTAAAGTTTTAATGTGAAAACTAACATTTTGACTTAATTTTTACTGCAATAGTCCCACAAATGAAAATTTTTATTATTACCAAAAACAGAATACTTAATTAATTCATATTTTAAAATGCAGTATTCAGCAGGGGGCAGGTTACATTCCTGCTATGAGCCTTTATTTTTCTACACAAAGCATCATGTCAAAAGTGAGTGTGCATTGCTTCTTTTAAGAAGAAAATATCAGCCATTTACATTTAAGACAAAACCCCAGATGTTAATATTAGTGATTTTACTCATACTCTATCTAATGGTGAGGTTTGTGATGCTGAATGCATTTAGGGAGAATCCTAAGAAATCATCCATTTTGAAGATTGTTACTCAAACAGTGTGTGAAGCTGAAAATTGGAGTTATGAATCCTATCTTAATGGAGTCATGACGTTTTTCAATGATAATGTCCACTTGTTTAAAATTTTAGACAAAAATGTCTAGAAATTGTGTTCACAACTTCAGGGAAATTTTATTATGTATAGAAAGTTCACAAAACATGCTGATGAATAAAATTTTGTTGTTGTCAAATAAATATTTTTGGTTCAAATAAAACTTCTTTTATTAATTTTCCCCAGTTTCTTGAAACTAGAATATAGGACAAATTTATTTTTGCCGTAGGGATCTGCCCCTTTAACCTTCATGCATCAACTCTCATCAGCAGTCAGTCCAGCCATATGTGTATCCAAGAGCAATGGGTCTCAGGCAGATTAGTCTGTCAACTCCTCAGTCTGGATGTTTGGTCACTGCGACCCCCCAAGAATATTTGAGAAGCAATAGAAAACACCAGTTTTCTCCATACAGGGAAGAGGGACGACGATTATAAGAAAATTAATAAAGAGTTTTTATTTTGTCCTCTTCATAAACATAAGGTAAGCGCTATAAATTATTTTATTTACAACTACATATGTGTATTATTAACACTCAGATAATATGTGGTATATAGTTTAATTTTTTAAGTATTAATCACTATTGAGATATAATTTCTTGTTTGTTTTTATAACAAAAATAATGCATTTGTTAAAAAAGTTTTTGTATGTTGATAAGCTACAGAACTTTCTTTATTTTTTGAATAAAACATGTCGATAAATTAAAACCTGCAGGACTTTTATAACCAGTATAAAATTACATGCTTTAGCAAAGGGTGCTTGCGACCCTTCTAAAATTCTCTCGGACCCCCTTAAGGGGGGGAAGGGTTTGAGAAACACTGTCCTAGAGCCATATCTGCCCCTTTTCCCACTTGTCTCTTTTGGCCAATTGATCCTATGCAGTTTCCGAAATAATCTGCATAGAAATCAATGCAATCAGGTGGCAAAGGTAATGACAGAGAGAAAAAATGGCTAATTAAGAATTACTCATCATATCAGGCATTGCAGTCTCTTAGTGAACCTATAAACCTAAAAAAAAAGGAGGATACCCTCATGCTGAGTATAAAAATCGGAATTACAATTCAATAACTGCTATCAGGGCTGGCTTCATGGGTGTGTGATTGGTGCGGTGGCACAGGGCCCCATGCTTGGAAAGGACCTGAATCTCAAAATTATGTTAAAATCATAATTCTCATGTAACAGCTAAAAATGGGCGAAAGGGTAGCCTTGTCCAAAGGAGGACCTAAATGAAGATTGTGCTGGAGAATTTTCAAGAAATTACTGTTCTTTCAAATTCTTGTAATTTTTCATGCAACCAGTACAGTAAAAGGCCTCTTGGAAGATTCACATCCTAGGAATGCTTGCCTTGTGAGACCCCATGGGGTCCGAACCCAACCAAGGAGTGTCCTTTTTCTGTTAACCTTTTGTTTACGGTTCTCATCTGGGAACAAAAACTTGAGTTGGGTACAGAAGCACCATTCTGCGACCCGACCAACCCCAATAACTCTTTTGGGCCAAGGGTCATTTTCAGCATTTATTTATATTTCTCTTTTGTAAGTAGAGGCTGCACTGAGGGCAGGCCCTCAGAGAGCCAGAGAGAGGCCCGGACCGCTTCCATATTTGTAGGCTCCTCACCCCTTTACTTCCACCCTCCCATATGGTTCATCTATGACTCATGCTAGGAGACGGACAATGAACTGTTGAAGGGACGATTGACGATGGCCAATTTTTAAAGCTCCCGGACTTTGGGTCCAGGCCAAATGGCACACAAAGGTTTTTAGCGGGAAGAAGCAGGTAGAAGGGCATTGATTATTGTAGGGAAATAATAATTGCAGTTACAATTAGGTATTCAAAATTAAAAGCTCGTTACAATAAAGCAATCTCTTTAATGTTGTATGTATAGATTATACATGATTACAAGATTATGTAAAGAAAAAACATTTCAAATGATGAAAACTACAAATAGTTTTATAATTCGTGCTTGTTAAAAGACTTGAACACAGCAGACAGTGTGAGGAAATTGAATTATGCATATTGCCTTATTAAGTGCAAGTAACTGTACCATTGCGAATAATTCGCAAAGAAAAAATAAAATATTTAGTAAACAAATATTTATTTACATTTTCAATTATTTCTTGCTATCATGATGTTTATAGCATCTCAATAAGCAATAAAAATGCTACTTTTGATAAAAAGAGGAGATTTATATCAATGCTGGCTCATATGCATTCGAAAGCTGCCTTTTTAAAAAGATCCAGTCGGTACGCAGAAAACGAATTATACATGTTGCCTTATTTAGTGAAATACTAAAGCTTTAAGTTACATAAAGTAGGTAAATGCAATCTATTAAGTTAGATAAAAAAATCAAGAAAAATCATCCAGAAAAATTGTTTAAAGCAACCAAACATTGGACTGGATACACAGAAATTTAACCTCAGTGATATCCTTGAAATCCTCCTTTAAACATAAGATGTTATCTTTTATTTATGGAAATTAAATTGGATGGTTCAAGTTATCTTTCTATTTGGTTGTAGTCTGTAACTCATTTATCCTCTGATTCTCACCAATTAAATGTCTCAATTTCCCCCTGCAAACCAAATTTCTAACCCTTTTCTCATAATCTATGGAGGATACATAAAACTTAATCCTTTTTAGTTAGAAATTTTGTCAAAATCCTATTCTTCGGCAAATGCTGGCTGGCCACTGTGTTTGCCAGCATATTCTCTGCAGATATGATCTGACAATGTTGATTTTTCTCCAGTAAATTTCTTTGATTCATTTCAGCGACCATTATCATCTGCGAATGATTTGATTCCTCCTGGAAGGACATTGTTCACGCATCTGATGTGGTCAGATGGCAGGTTAGACTGAAAAATCAGCTTTCATTTAATACTATTTGTGTATTAGTTCATTTTTTAATTAGTTGTTGATTTAAATGTATTTTAAGTTATAATTATGAATTAATCCTTGTTATAGATGTCATTGTTTACTGATCATGAAATTGAGGATCAATGAGCCGTAATTAAACCGTCAGATTGAAAAATTGAGTATTAAGTATCTTCTTATATGTATTAATTTCTCAATTATTTGTTCAGTTTTTAATAATCCCGTGAATTCCATAAGAAAATTTAATATTTTAATTTATAAATGCTGTTTTAAAACTAGTTAAAATGGGATGATGTAAACGAAACTGACTAAATTTTAATATAAAACAAAAATTGTGGCAAGAAAACTATACCATATTGAAAGCAAAAGCACATACTTTTTGTTCAAAATATGAGATAAAAAGGAATTTCTGTGGAGATTTTGTTTACTAACATTAAATTTTATCTTATAAAATATTTTTTTTAAATTTTTTGTGTTTACCTATATTTTTTATTTTAAAAATAAGGGTAATTTTTTCTTTTCTATTAAAATTGTCAGTTTTGGCCTATTTTAATTTTTTAATTGTGTAGGATGACAAGAAAAAAAATAATTAGAATGATAGGCCGTGCATTCTTTTCTTGCACTCCGCCCTGCCCTGACTGTTATACAAACAAATTTTGCATAGCTTGGTTGATTCTGTTCAAAAGGTAAGAGATAACTTTACAAATTCAAATAATAGCAGTTAGGATTGTTACAGAATTGATCAGGAAATTAATGGAAGAAATATTTTACAGAGTCGTATTTATTAAAAACTAGCAAAGGTTACCTGGCATTGCCCAGGCTATGCCGGACAACTTTAGCGGATAAAATTATATCCTAACCATCACCAAATAGTTGAATTTCTTGCCGCTAGTTTGCTCTAGTGTCAAGACCATTGTCCCACCCACTGACCACGACTAAGTCATTTTTATATAGTATATTACAAAGCTTGTACTTTCATGGAATTTTTCAATTCAAATAAATTGATAATAAAAGAAAATACGGTGTCCAAACAGTTCTCGGAGACACTGGGACATCTTGTCACCCTATCCCAGGGATTTCCTTAATGTACTTGCAACCCCCTCTTAAGGCAACCAACCTTATCTCAATCCCTTTCTGTAGGACACCCACCAGATCGGGCTTATGTCCAATCACAGAACAGATTGGTCACATGTAAGACTTCAGGTTTTTCAGTCATCACTGATAGTTCAGTGTTTGGCATGCTATGAATTACAGTAATGTTTGCCTAGGTTTTGGGTTCACGGAATATTTTCCTAATGGACTCAGCATGGAGAATTTCATCAATTATTTCCTGATCTGTTGAGAGATGACCAGAAGTTCTTCAAGCATTTCTGAATATCTTGCAGAAAGTTTTTCGATCCATTAGACATTTTACATTTGGAATAGTAGGATACGAAGTTATGGAATGCCATTGATTCAGAGGAACATTTAGCGGTGACATTGAAGTAAGTTCCATCATTTGTTAACATTAAAATAAATTACCGCATTTAACTGAATCCAAGACGAGGTTTTTTCCAAATTTCAACTTGCAAAAATCAAGGGTCATCTTAAATTCGTGTACGAAGTGGTATACCATCAAAACATTGTGGTCAATTCATTGCACGTCAATTCGTCACAAGAGAAACTCATTGCGCATTAATACATTGCATGACAAACCGATTGGTCAAAAAGTTCATTGTGAGACAAATTGGAAGGCGAGACACCATGACTGGTGTACAGCAGGGTGGGAGCAGGGAGTGATGAGTTGAGACTATGACTTTGTCATATGATATATTGATTCCTGACAAATGTTTCATGCGACGAATTGATGCACGAAAAACTGACTGCTACGAGTTGTAGAACCTTAGAAAGTATGATTACGTTTAATTGATGTTTTTTAAACAAACAAAACTTAAGTTAAAATAATTGTATCTATTAAAATTTTTCATTTCAAAGACGATCTGGATTTCAATTAATACAATACTAATTATTTTAAATCCTGTTTTTTTCTCAATCAAAAATTTCTAACAAACCATTTCAATTAATGAATGAACTAGTATACCTATACTGAATGCATGTGTTTGAAATATATACCAAATACCAGTGAGAAATTATGGCATAAAATCTTTTCTCTTTTGACAGTCTGCTAATAGGGGGAGGTTGTTTTGGATTCAGGTAAATGTGGTAAATGCTGTTTATCCTTTGTATTGCATGTATTGGAATAACTGCATACTAACTCAATTAATAATTCTTCATTTAAAAAAAACAAACACTAAGCAAGTCAACACCAACCACTTTTATGAAATGGAGCAGCTACTGATAAAAATGTGACACAATCCTCAATTTGTGATCACTCTGTTATTTCTCCCTTCTTTTGGCACTTGGAACACTTTGGACTTTAGTCAAATATTCTCAATGAGAATCTCTTGTTTGATCCGATCTGTTCTGCAGGCATCTGAATTGATCCAATTCAATGTAGTGAGTTGTGCTTAGTGCATTGCATGTCTTTCTATTTTAATCCACTGGACCTATGGAACATTGGCAAGATATGCACTATCGGGCCCATTTCCCACAGTCCTCCTTAATTGAGGGCCAAACAAATCAAGTTGTCACAAGTTGGGTTAATGCTCTTATGGCTTGATGTCCTAAATTATGAATGGCATCAAAGATTTGCCTCCAGAAAGGCATGGTGACAAATGGTTGAGCTATCCGCATGGATATGTCACAGAAAAGATGTCCATGTCCCAGGTAATGCCACCTCCCTCAGGTCCTAGGATGAATTGGATTGAAGGAAAGATTGCAGCTCAACATTATCCTCCTGAGACTTTACCAAAGCCTCATAATTGATACCTGGAGACACCTCTTCTACCCTTGACAATGCATCTGCCACCATATTGTCATTGCCGGCATTGTGTAGGATATCTATTGTGAATTGCCCAATGAGGTCAAAGTAACGGAAGCTATCTTGGGATGCATTTTTCCGTCTTTTGATGGAAGGTTTGATTGTTCCAGGGATGGGAAAGTTCTTTACTGAATCCAACTTCACTTCCAAAGGTTGGGTGCCACTCCCAGAAACCATGTAGCAAAGAAATTTAACTTGCGGTAAACCAAATACATTTGATCAGGACGCCATACTCTGTGAGGCGCTCTTCGTTTTCCTCCGATAATCATGCCACCAAGATGTCATAAATGTATGCATAACAAAAATGTAAGTCTCTGAATGCCCCATTGATGCCTGAGCAGCATTTCTCAGGCCAAAGGACATGTATAGAAATTCAAATAGCCCAGAGGTAGTGGTAATCTCCGTCTTCGGGATGTCCTTGGGTCTGATGGGAATCTGATTATATGCACGCACCAGTTCAACCATAGAGAAAATTGTCTTACCTTGGAGGTTGTGAGTGAAATCCTCAATATGAGGCACCAGATACCGGTCGGGAATGCTCCATGCGTTGAGGGCATGGTAATCCCTGCATGGATACCACTCATCCTCTTTCTTCTGTACCAGGTGAAATGCAAATGACCAACTGCTTTCAGACCTCCATACCATGCCCATGCATACCATCACCTCGAGTTCATTCTTGGCAATGGCGAGTTTGTCCAGTGCTGAACGGTGTGGGTTTAGAGTTGGGGAGTATTTGCAATCACTGCTATTTTGTCAAAGTGACTAACAGGGAACTGACTGGTACAGGTATGGGCAGGAAGTAACAGGTATAGGAGTCAAAACCAGTCACAAGTTCAGTCACCATGGGCTTGGTGCAACAGAAGGGGCCCAGTCCCTAGTCCCACTCCCACCCATCCGAGTCCTAACTTGGTCCCAACAGTTCAAATGGTTTCAATTGATGTTGCTGTGCCGTGCTCAGGCAGTTCCCTGCCAACCAGTATCGTATCACTGTTTGGACCTACCTGGGCTGTTATAGCTAGTATGCTCTAAGGTGGTAGGTGGAGATGCTTGAGAGAGGAATGGAATGAATGGGAAGCAGAAGCTATAAGGGGGAGCTGGCGAATTGGGGCTTCTAAAAACCCTTCTTTAATGCCGATACAAACTGTGTAGTTGAAGGGGATGTAGGCACTGTTTATCTGCTCTGTGACATCACTTACTCTTGGGATGAATATTTTTTTCTGTGCATCAACACTTTAGAGCTATGTGGAAAGGGAAGAGGAAGGGTCTTTGGGTCTGGTCTAGTGCTTGGTTCAGCATTTCTTGAGAACAATATAATGAGTGAGAGAGAAACACTTATCTGACATTGCACAAACAAGCCCATTCAGAGATATTTACAGTGCTACCTGTTATTGGCTGATACAGCTCCACCAGCTCAAGGTCAATGCAAGGAAAAAGTCACCGGTGACTCAAGTAACAGACACAAGTCAGGTATTTGTTTGTCCCTGTGAGAGAAAAAAGTCACACTACCCAACTCTCTGCGGGTTGCAGGAGACTGGAGGGCCGGGCGTCGTCTGCATGTGGTTCACCGTGGAATGCAATGGCGCCTTGTGCGTACTTACTGGATGAATGATTTTGCGACAGCAAGCAAGTAAATTATGGTAACTGGTATCATCTTTTATGGCCTTCACTTGTTCAGCCAAGCAGTGCACGATGGTTCCGATGAAGGAGAACGTGGCCATGCTGTCGATGAGGTGCCGATTACTTATATCGACCAGGAGCCCGTAAAACTTCAGGAAATCGGCGCCGATGATCGGCTTGGCGACGTCCGCTATGACGAAACGCCAGGCGAAGTCCCGGTGTAGCCTAAAGTTGAAGTTTAGTGCCACCTATCCGTACGTGGTGATAACTAAATTGTTAGCCGCAAAAAGCTCGTACTTAATTTTCACTCTCGGTCCCTTCACGAGCACGGGTGGGAAAGCACACGGGTCCGAGCCGGTGTCTATGGGGAACTGCATCTTTGCAGCGACGTCCGTGATGAACAAGCGGCTCGATGGTGGACAATACACGCTAGCCGCCATTACCAACTGCTCTCCCGGTTTTTTTGCACAAACGCACATGGTGGGGTGCACTTTTTAGCCTCGGAGCCGAACCGACAGTGGTACCAACACATCTCCCTCTGGCGTTGGCTGCGAGGTTAAGCGTCCCGTTGATTCTCGCGCGGACGGCACCTGGAGCACGGGCGGTAACGCAGTGTCGATATGCGAAGCGTCAGCGCAGCGATCTGGCGGCTCAAATATTCCACCTTCTCAATCAGCGTATCAAAGGAAGGGTCAGTCGACGCACTGTCGACCTGTGGCTGGGAAAGCACCTCACTCATCTTATCCGCCAGGACTGAACTCATACAAAGTTGTAAGGATATATAAGGAGACATGTGTAGGCAAACGACTGATCCACAGGGAACAGAGGAAACAATGAGGAACGGAAACGCCTGCCAAGTTACTTAGGTGCTGCAGGAATTGCGAAGGCTCCAATTTCCTCCTTCCTGAGACGGCGGATTTTCTGTTCTTGCGAGACCGGAAGTCTCTGAATTAGTTCCTCCTTTATCTTTTCGTATTTCCCGTCCGCCGGGGGGGTTGGCAATAATATTCGCCACCTCGAGTGTGTACTTTCTCTCCAGCTGGTTGCTCACGTATTCAAATTTAGTCGCGTCTTGCGTAATCCCGCAGAGATTAAACTGAGCCTCGAGCTCTGAGAACCATAATGCCGGTTCTCGGCCCGAAAGGGAGGCACACGAACACTTACTTTGTTGATCAAACTCTGCTCACCTTCCATTTTTCAAAATGGCTGGCCTAAACCCATGGTTTTACTGAAGGGTGTGAACGAAGCAAAGAGCGAAACTTCCACGATCACCAGTTGAAGACGGTATTTAATAACGAAAACAAGCGAGGTCAATAACAATTTATGAACTAATAAATATAACATGAGTGAGCCAATAGAAAACCAGCCACACTCGCAGAGAACCGTCTCGCGTGGATGAACTTCGTGGTTTGCTGGTGACGCTCAAACTGGAAGCAAAATGAATGTTTTTTTCATGGTGAGATGAAATGCTTGCGTATGCAAGCACCAACTGCTAGTATGTTATATCCTCCTCTGTAAGGAACGTCTATATAGAATGATAACATATAACATATAGGAGGATACTAATGTTTAGGCACTTCCAGATGTGCTGGAGATTCGAAATTTTTTTCATAGATAGGATAGGATAAAAATTTTGATATTTCAATTTGTTTAGCAGTTAAAAATTCTTAAAGTTGAAACAAATAGATAACTGTTTAGGTACTACGGGATGTGCTAGGAAGCTGCAATTTTCAAATTATTTACAGAACAGTGCATTTGCACAAATAAACATTTCAATCTCTCCATATATATATTGCGGCAACCGTTAAAAATGTTTAAATTTTAAACAATTAGAAAAATATTATTTTACTTATAGAAATACTACAACTTTAAAATTTGTCTAATATGTGTAGCATTAGTACCTTATAATGAGTAAAGTGTAAAATTTTTAAAGTTTCAAAATTTGAGGATTGTTTTAAACTATTATTTTTACATGCGGGAAAAACGAAAATCGCTGCAGAGGTGAAGTCTTTAAAATTAATAGTATATTTCTAATGATGAAATATCTGTCTGAAAAATTAAAGTTTTTTCAAAGTGAGATGAAATGCTTGCAGTATGCAAGCACCAACTACTAGTCATTATATATCGACGACTCTTACAGAGGAGGATATAACAGGAGGATACTAATGTCCAGCCCAAACTACAAGAGCTAGAGAGCTCAAAGTTTCAGTTTTTGTAGATATGATGGAGTAACCTACAGATAAAATGAGACTTCTTACCTAAGTGACATGAGTTCTACTCCAGAAATTCCGAAAGTTGCGTTTTTTCCCATAAGAAAAGCATTGCGCCATTTTTGTAAATTAATTATGGGCACTTACCGGTAAACTAGAAAAATGAAATTATCAGTGTTGATAGATGGCCGCAATATCTATTAGGAATTATTGTTACTTTTGCTTACAGTGTCTTGGGTTCGAATCCAGAGACCCCGGAATATCTCCCATAAGTTAGCATGGGAAAACGTAATCTAGTGTGTAGACCAATCTAATAAGTTTAGGAAGCTGAAATTTTGCAAGATTATAGAACTTTTCTCATAACCAACTATAAAAATGGAAATTTTTTAAATTGTTAATTTTTAGGGGTTGTTTTAACCCCATTTGAACATTAAAGTTTAATAATTTTTTAGGTTCTACGGGATGAGCTAGGAAGCTGCAATTTTCAAATTATTTACAGAACAGTGCATTTGCACAAATAAACATTTCAATCTCTCCATATATATATATTGCGGCAACCGTTAAAAATGTTTAAATTTTAAACAATTAGAAAAATATTATTTTACTTCTAGAAGTGCTACAACTTTAAAATTTGGCTCAAATGTGTAGCATTAGTACCCCATAATGAAGAAAATATAAAATGTTTAAAATTGCAACATTTGGGGATTGTTTTAAACTATTATTTTTACATGTAGGAAAAACGAAAATCGCTGCAGAGGTGAAATCTTTAGAATTAATAGAATAATTTTAATGGTGAAATATCTGTCTGAAAAATTAATGTTTTTTCAAGGTGAGATGAAATGCTTGCAGCATGCAAGCACCTTCTACTAGTCATTATATATCGACGACTCTTACAGAGGAGGATAAAACATAACATATAGGAGGATACTAATGTTTAGGCACTTCCAGATGTGCTGGAGATTCGAATTTTTTTTCTTAGGTAGGAGTTTATGCAAAACCGACTAGAAAAAACGAAAATCGTGAAAAAATGCAACAATTCGCCCGCTAAAAATTCGCAATTGTTTAAACAAATTTTAAAGGTTTATGTATTTCCGCATGTGCTACGGAGCTGAAATTTTTTTTATAAGTCGAAATCATAAAAAAACCAAATAGGGATTATACAAATTTTGATATTTTAATTTTTTTGGCAGTTAAGAATTATTAATGTTTAAACAAATAGACAACTGTTTAGGTACTATGGGATGAGCTAGGAAGCTGAAATTTTCAAATTATTTACAGAGTAGTGAATTTGCACAAATTTACATTTCAATTTTACCATATATGACTTGCGGCGGCCGTTAAAAATTATTTAAATTTAAACATTTAGAAAAATATTATTTTACTTATAGAAATACTACAACTTATAATTTTGCTAAAATGTGTAGCATTAGTGCCTAATAATGAAGAAAGTGTAAAATTTTTAAAATTGCAACATTTGGGGATTGTTTTAAACTATTATTTTTACATGTTGGAAAAACGAAAATCGCCGCGGAGGTGAAATCTTTAGAATTTATAGAATATTTGTAATGATGAAATATCTGTCTTAAAAATTAATGTTTTTTCAAGGTGAGATAAAATGCTTGCAGTATGCAAGCACCAACTACTAGTTTGTTATATCCTCCTCCTACTCTTTCTCTGTAAGGAACGTCTATATAGAATGATATATAACATATATATAACATAGGAGGATACTAATGTCCAGCCCAAACTACAAGAGCTAGAGAGCTGAAAGTTTTAGTTTTTGCAGATATGATGGAGAACTTTTTAGATAAAATGAGACTTCTTACCTAAGTGACATGATTTCGACTCCAGAAATTCCGAAATTTGCGTTTTTTCCATAAGAAAAGCATTGCGCCATTTTTTAAATTAATTTTGGGCACTTGCGCGTAAGATGAAATGAAATGAAATTTTCAGTTTTACTAGACGGCCGCAATATCTATTGAGAATTTATGTTACTTTTGCTTACAGTTTCCTGGGTTTGACTCCAGGTACCCCGGAATATCTCCCATAAGTTAGTATGGGAAAAAAGTTATCCCAGTGTGTAGACCAATCTAATAGGTTTATGAAGCTGAAATTTTGCAGGTTTATAGAACATTTCTCATATCCAACTATAAAAATCGAAAATTTCAATATTGTTAATTTTTAGGGGTTGTTTTAACACCATTTATACTTTAAAATTTAATAATTTTTATTTTGGAAAGTAAATGTTGTAGTTTTCAGTTTTTGAAATCATTTTGTAGCAAATTATACAAAGAAAAGAAAATACTGAAAAAGCTAAAAAATTCCACCACTAATAATTCGCAATTTTTTAAACATATTTTTGAGGTTTATGTATTACCGAATGTGCTATGGATCTGAAATTTTTTTATAGGTAGAATTTGTAAAAAAAACGAATTAGGGAGTATACAAATTTTGATATTTTCATATTTTGGCAGTTAAAAATTCTAAAAGTTTAAACAAATACATAACTGTTTAGGGACCATCCTTAAATGATGTCACGCTTAAGGGGGAGGGGGGGGTCTTGGAATATGTGACATTTTGTGACAAGGGGGGGGGAGTATATGTAAAACAATGTGATGTCACAAATAAGTAAAGATTTTTGCCAAGATCTTGTGCTTTATTTCCTTAATTGTCTTGAAGTGACATTCACTAACTTTTATTTATTCTATGTTTGACTCATCTTTCCTGCCACTGGCCCTCTGGTGGAAACTTGTAAATAACAGTTGAAAAACATAATGCAAAACTAAACCTTACAGAAAAACTCCAATAACTATTATATTAAGCTGTATACTTAATTATCAGCTTAAGTTGTTATTGTGTTGGTGTTCTAGTCCTCTATGTTCTAGTCTCCTTGACTGTTATTGAGCTGGCGGCATGCCCCGACATTGACTACTCTGACCGACCTCCTACCCAGGCGTCATCCCACCTATATACCACCCCAAATGCGGTGAGCCAATCGCTGGCCGAGATGGCATAGGGAGGTAGGATGGTCCGGGAAGGACGATCGGCCAAATTGGTCGCTGTCGGAACGTACCGCCAGGTCACCTTACGTGACGAATCCTTTATTAGTAGCATAAGCAAAGCAATATACATATCACATGAAAATAGTAATCCAGAGCCTTTCTGGACTGCGGCTAATACAGCCATATTGTCAGTATATACATTAATGTTTGAATACATGGGAGCATTTTTACACGGACACAGCGGCCATTAATGCCGCTAGACCCTCGGCCCAATATATTGGCATTTCATCGTTCAAGGGTAAAATTTGACACAATTGCAAGGGCCGGCACACCCATGCCACTTGCCATGGCGTCGCGTCACAATGGCAATCAAACACTGCAGACCAGTTTGCAAACAACCGAATCTTCTTGAATACGTCTTTCATTTTTAGCAATTGAAGTCTGTTAACTCTAGTTATATACAAAAAAATCTTCCTTTCTTAAGGGACTGTGTGACAACTTTGTGACATGGGAGGGGGAGGGGTGAAGCTCTATGTGACTCTTTGTGACAGAGGGGGGGGGTCAAAAATCCCAAAAATGCTGTGACATCATTTAAGGATGGCCCCTTAGGTACTACGGGATGAGCTAGGAAGCTGAAAATTTCAAGTTATTCACAGAGTAGTGCATTTGCACAAATAAGTATTTGAATGTCTCCATAAATATATTGCAGCGGCCGCTAAAAATGTTTCAAATTAGAAAAATATTATTTCCCCTCTTGAAGTGCTACAATGCGGCCGCTAAAAATTCGCAATTGTTTATACAAATTTTCAACGTTTATGTATTTCCGCATGTGATACGGAGTTGAAATTTGTTTTATAAGTAGAATTTGTAAAAAAACGAAATATGAATCATACAAATTCTGATATTTTAAATTATTTGGCAGCTAAAAATTCTTTAAGTTGAAACAAATTGATGACTGTATAGACATTACGGGATGAGCTAGGAAGCTGAAATTTTCAAGTTATGTACAGAGTAGTGCATTTGCACAAATAAACATTTGAAACTCTCCATAAACATATTGCGTCGGACGTTAAATATGTTTAAAATTTAACCAATTGGAAAAATATTATTTCACTTCTAGAAGTGCTACAACTTTAAAATTTGGCAGAAATGTGTAGCATTAGTACCCCATAATGGAGAATGTATAAAATTTTAAAAATTGTAAAGTTTTGGGATTGTTTTAATCTATTATTTTTACATAAGGGAAAAACGAAAATCGCTCCGGAGGTGAAAAATTTTGGAATTAAAAAAATGTGTAATGATGAAATTTGAAAAATGAATGTTTTTTTATGTTGAGATGATATGCTTGCAGAATGCAAGCACTAACTACTAGTATCATAATATATAGACGTTCCTTAAGAGGAACAACACCGTTGCTAGAAGGTTTGTGAGTCAGTATGACCGCGACAGGGACCTACAAAGCAACCACAAATACACGTACACGCCAAGAGGTAAAGGGAAAAATATAAAGGGGAAATAATACTAGCTTTATGGGAGATTAAACCACGCCAGAGACCTAGTATCGCACACAGCGGCCTGTAGGTTTATGTTCCTTCCGGCAGCGACAGAGACCAAACAGATGAAAAAGTCACGCACGCAAGCATTCAAATACACGCACACAAGATCTCTAAAAATCAGGTAAACGTAATAAATACGTATTTCGAGAGCAATGCTCACATCTTCAGTAGCTGATGTGTAATGAGGTGTACAATGCAAGCAATCAAGCTTATTATTAACAATTTTATAATTAAATATAAGTTCAGATTGCTCACGTCTTGTTAAAAATTAACTAAAAATATGGAGTATATTTTATTAGAACAGTAGTTTTTATGATACAAATTAATGACATTCGTACGCATCCTGGGAAATTTTGAAACGGTGGAAAATAAAAATGCACCTTAATATAAAAATTTTATGACATCGATGGATATAACCTTGACAAAATTTTATCTAAAATTTAAATTACTGTCGTATAGAAAATTGTTAAGTGCTTCAATTTTTGCGTCAATGTAGTCTGCATATTCAACAGTGTGCTAAGGAAGACACTCAGCTTTGTCAATAAATCTATCATAGTAAAGGTTTTTTAAAATTTCGTTAAGAGATGAATTTCTGCTAATAGTTTGGAGAGCTTAGGAAGTAGGCTACAAATATTAAGTCATGGGAAGCAAAGGGAAGAATTGGGGAGAGAGAGGGTAAGCGGGGTTGAAACGAAGGAGGAAAGGGGAGAGAGGGGGGAAAGAGGTGAGAGAGAGGAAGTAGGGAGTAGAGAGAGAGGAGGGTTGAGAGGGGGGATAGAGGGGGAGGGAGGAAAGAGAGGGGAGTGGGAGAGAGGGGATATAGGGGGGACTTTGAGAGGGTTTAAGCGTAGGAGGAAGAGATTAGGGATTGTTGGGGAAAATGAGAGGTGAAAGAGGGGGAGAGTAGAATTATAGAAGGGTAGAGTGGGGGAGAGAATGCGGATGGGAAAAAGAGAAACGGGAGAGATGTGGGAGAAGAAGGAGAGGAGGGGAGGTGGGGAGAATGGGGAGGGGGTAGATGGGGAGGGGGGAGAGGAAGGGAGAAGAGGGATATAGAGGGGTGTTTGAGAGGGGTTAGGGGAGAGAGGGGTAGGAGGGGGATATATGGGGTAGGGGGAGAGGGGTAGGAAGGAGAGGGCAGGGATATAGAAAAGAGAGAAAAGAAAATACCAAACGTTGAAGAAAAATTCAAATAAACATAGGGTTGGTAGAAGGGGGAGGTGGGGGGAGAAAGAAAGGGGGAGAATGGGGGAGGAGAGGGGGGGATTGAGGGGGCAGAGTGGGGGGAGCTGAAAAATGAGGGTGAGTGGAAGAGTGGGAATGGAGGAGAGAAGAGGGATAGGTGGGGAGAGAAAGGGAGAGAGTGGGGGGAGGGAAGGAGACGGAGAGTGGGGATGAAGTGTGGAGAGAGAGCAGGGGAAGATTTATAGGAGAAACGGGGAGAGGGGCGAGAGAGCAGGAGAAAGGAAGTATATAAGTGGAGAAAGGAGGGAAAGAAAAGAGAGAGCGGGAAAAAATGAAGGAGAAACGAGTTGGGAGGGGGAAAGGAGGAATGAGAGAGGAGGGAAAGAGGAATGAGAGAGGAAGGAGAGAGTGGGAGGGAGTGGGTGAGGGGGAGGTGAGAAAGGGGAGAAGTAGGTGGCGAGAGAGGGATGAGAGATGGGAGTGAGTAAGGGGAGAGAGGGGGTAGAGAGGGGTGGAAGGGGAGAGAGGAAAAAGAAAGTAGGGAGAGAGGTGAGAGAGTGTGAGATAAGGGGGGGACATGGGGGGATGGTAAAGTGTGTGGGGGAGAGAAGAGGGAGAGATGGGAGAGAGAAAGGAGAGAGGGGGGAGTTTGGAATAGATAGGAAAGGATGGGGCAGAGAGGGGGAAGAGGTGGATGGGTTGAGTAGAAAGGAGAAGAAGGATAGGAGTGTTGAGTGGGAGGAAGTGAGAAGGTGACAGAGGAGTAGACATAGGGAAAAAAGAGGGATACAGACAGACAGACAAACGACTTTATTAAGCCGAGATTGAGACTATGTAAACCGTTCTTAGTTAAACAAAATAAAAGAATTTATTACATCCATATTTAAATAGAATATATATAAATTACAACTTACTATATTTGTTAGTATATTACAGAGCATTACCAAAGTATGTTAATTTTCTAAGAAAATTTTTAAGTACTTCAATTTTTGCCCCTAGGTCCTCTGCATATTCAATAGTGTGCCAGGGAAGACACTCAGCTTTCTCAATTAATCTATCCTAGTAAAGGCTTATAAATTTTGTTAAGAGATCAATTTCTGCTCATGGTTTGGAGAGCTTAGGGAGTACGCTAGAAAAATTAAATCATGTGAAGGAATGCGAAGAATTGGGGTCAGAGAGGGTGAGCGGGGTAGAAATGAAAAAGAATAGGGGAGAGAGGAGGGAGAGAGGAAGCAGGGAGTGGGGAGAGAGAAGGGAGAGAGAGAGGGTAGAGATGGGGAGAAAGGGGGCGAGAGAGGGGGGAGTGAGGGGCGATATAGTGGGGAGTGGGAGAGGAGGGATGTAGTGGGAGAGGGGGTAAGCGTAGAGGAAAGAGAAGTGTGAGTGGTGAGGATTGTGAGGGGGGAGAGTGGAAGGAGAGAAGAGTGAGAATGGGGGGAGAGAAGGTGTGGGGAGGGAGAGAAACGAGAGAGAAGGGGAGATGGGGGAGAGTGTGTGAGAGGAGAATTGAGAAAGGGGAGAGATAGGTGGCGAGAGAGGGGGGTGATATGTGGGTGAGTAAGGGGAGAGAAGGGGGAGAGAGGGGAAGGGAGGGGGGATAAACGGGGAATAAAGGAGGGAGAGAGGTGAGAGAGTGTGAGATAAGGTGTATATGGGGAGGATAGTAAAGGGTGTGTGGGAGAGGAGTGATGGGAGAGAAAGGGATAGAGAGAGGAGAGGGATAGGAGATCGGGGTAGATAGGAAAGGATGGGGCAGAGAGTGGTAAGAGATGGACGGGTTGATTAGAAGAGAGAGAAGAGTAGCAGAGAGTTGAGAGTGAGGAAGCGAAAAGTGGACAAAGGAAGAGAGATATGGAAGGGAGAGGGATTCACACAGACAGCCAAACAACTTTATTAGGGCAAGAATGAGATTATGCAAACTTCTTACATTTAACACTTTCGTTATATCAATAATTACAATATTTACAAAATAAGAGAACTTAATTACATACAGATTTAAACAGAATACATATTAGTTACACCCAAATATATTGGTTAGTATATACTAGAGCATTACCAAAGAATGTTAGTTTTGTAAGAAATTTGTTAAGTGTTTCAGTTTTTGCATCTAAGTGGTCTGCATATTCAATAGTGTGCCAAGGAAGACACCCAGCTCCTTCAATAATACTATCATAGTAAAGGTTTTTAAAATTTTGTTAAGAGATAATTTCTGCTCAGAGTTTATAGAACTTAGGGAGTAGGCTAGAAAAATTAAGTCATGGGAAGCAATGGGAAGAATTTGGGAGATAGATGTTGAGAGGGATTGAAATGAAGAAGAAAAGAAGGGAGAGGGGGGAGAGAGGAGGGAAAGAAGGGGGAGAGGGGAATAAGAAACGAGAGAGGGGTGGGAGGGAGGGAGGAGAGAGGTGGGAGAGAGTGGGGAGACAGAGAGGGTAGAAGAGTGGGGTGAGAAAGGGGGGTATGGGGTGAGCGGGTGGAGAAAGTGGGGTGAGGGGGGAGAGAGGTGAAGAGAAAGGGGAGAGATGTAGTAGAGTAAGGGGAAAGTTGGGTGCGAGAATGGGGCGAGGGTGGAGGGTGTGGAATATAAGGAGGAGTGGGAGAGGGGGTAGGGGAGAGAGAAAAAAGTAGACGGGGGAGAGGGGAGAGAGAGAGAGTGAGAAGAGAAGTGAAAAGAGGGGGAGAGGGAAGATATGGAGGATTTAAGGGGAGTGAGAGATGCGGGGGGGGAGGTAGGAAGAAGTGGGGGAGAGAGAGGGTGGGGGGAAATTGAAAGAGAAACGGGGAGAGAGGGGCAAGAGTGGTGCAAGAGAGGGGGAGAAAGGAAGGATATATGTGGAGAAAGGTGGGAGGGAAAGGGGATAGCGCTGGGGAAAATAAAGGTGAAACGGAAGGAAAGGGGTATGAGAGGAATGTGAGAAGAGGGAGACAGGAATGAGAGAGAAAGAATGGAAAGGGAGAGAGTGGGTATGAGAGGGGTGAGAAAGGAGAGAGATAGGTGGCGAAAGAATGAGGAGAAAAGGGATGAGTAAGGAAAGAGAGGGGGGAGAGAGGGGAATGTAGGGGGGAGAGAAGGGGAAGAATGGATGGATAGAGGTGAAAGAGTGTGAGATAAGGGGGGATATAGGGGGGATGTTAAAGCGTGTGGGGGTGAGATGAGGGATAGTTCGGAGTGGCAGAGAGAGGGGAGAGAGTGGGGAAATCAAGGTAGATATGAAAGGACGGGGAGAGAGGAGCATGGGTTGAGTACAAAGGTGGAGAATAGTAGAAGAGTGTTGAGAGGGAGGAAGAGAGAAGAAGACAGAGGAATAAACATAGGGAAGTGAGGGGGATACAGACAGACAAACGACTTTATTAGGGCGATATTGAGACTATGTAAACCTTTCTTACATTTAATCCTTTCTTCATATCGATAATTAAATTATTTACAAAATATGATAATTTCATTTCATACAGATTTAAACGGAATACATATTCATTACAGCTTAATATATTTGTTAGTATATTGCAGAGCATTAACAAAAAATGTTAGTATTTTAAGAAAATTGTTAAGTTCTTCAAATTTTGCGTCAAGGTCGTCTGCATATTCAACAGTGTGCCAAGGAGGACACTCAGCTTTGTCAATAAATCTATCATAGTAAATGTTTTTAAATTTCGTTAAGAGATGAATTTCAGCTAATAGTTTGGAGACCTTAGGAAGTAGGCTACAAAAATTAAGTCATGGGAAGCAATGGGAAGATTTGGGGAGAGAGAGGGTGAGTGGGGTAGAAATGAAGAAGAAAAGAGTAGAGAGGGGGGGAGAGGTGAGAGAGAGGAAGTAGGGGGTGGAGAGAGAGGAGGGTGACAGAGGGGATAGAGAAGGGAGGGAGGAAAGAGAGAGGGGAAGGAGAGGGGGAGAGAGGGGAAATAGGGGGAGTTTGAGAGGGTTTAAGCGTAGGGGGAAGAGGATAGGGATTGTTGGGGAGATTGAGGGGGGAAATAGGGGGAGAGTAGAATTATAGAAGGGGAAAGTGGCGGGAGAGAAGGCGGAGGGGAAAAAGAGAAATGGGTGAGAAAGGGGAGAAGGGAGAGGGGGTAGATGTGGAGGGGGGAGAGGTGGGGAGAGGAAAAGAGATGGAGGATGAAGAGGGGTGTGAGAGACGGGTTAGGAGAGAGGGGAAAGAGGGGCATATATGGGGTAGTCGGAGAGGGGTAAGGTAGATAGGGGGGGATAGGGGTGAGAAGGAGAGAGGGGGGTTATAGAAAGGAGAGAAAAGGAAAAACAAAACTTTGAAGAAAAATTCAAATAAACATAGGGAGGGGAGAAAGTGGAGGAGGGGAGGAAAAGAGAGGGGAAGAATGGGGAGGAGAAGTGGGGTAGAGGGGGCAGAGAGGAGGGGAGCGGAGGAATGAGGGTGAGTGGGGAATTGGGAATGGAGGAGAGAAGAGGGATGGGTGAATTATAGGAGAAACTGGGAGAGAGGGGCGAGAGCTGGGCGAGAGAGCGGGAGAAAGGAAGAATATAGGTGGAAAAAAGGAGTAAAGAAAAGAGAGAGTGGGGAAATGATAGAGAAACGGTGCAGGAGGGGGAAAAGAGGAATGAGAGAGGAGAAAGAAAAATGAGAGAGGAAGGGATATAGTGGGTGAGGGGGGGTGAGAAAGGGTAGAGGTAGGTGGAGAGAGGGGGAGGAAAGATGTAAGTGAGGAAGGGGAGAGAGTGGGAGGGAGGGGGGAGAGAGGGGGATGAAAGTAGGGAGAGAGGTGAGAGTGTGAGATATTTGGGGATGGTAAAGTATGTGGGGGAGAGAAGAGGGAGAGATGATAGAGGTGGAGAGAGAGGGGAGTGTTCGGTATAGATAGGAAAAAATGGGGTGGGGAGTGGGAAGGGGTGAATGGGTTGAGTAGAAAAGGGGAGAAGTGTAGGAGAGTGTTGAGAGAGAGGAAGAGATAAGTGGACAGAGGAATTGAGATATTGGGAGAGGGATACATACACACAGACAGACAGACAAACGACTTAATTAGGGAGGGATTGAGACTATGTAAACCGTTCTTAGATAGACAAAATAATAGAATTTATTACATACAGATTTAAATACAATATATGTAAATTAACCTTACTATATTTGTCAGTATATTACAGAGCATTACCAAAGTATGTTAGTTTTCTAAGAAAATTTTTAATTGCTTAAATTTTTGCGCCTAGGTCCTCTGCATATTCAATAGTGTGCCAAGTAAGACACCCCGCTTCATCAATAAAACTGTCATAGTAAAGGTTTAAAAATTTCTTTGAGAGTAGAATTTCTGCTCATAAATTGGAGAACTTGGGGAGTACACTAGAAAAATTAAATCATGGAAAGGAATGGGAAGAATTGGGGTCAGAGAGGGTGAGCGGGGTAGAAATGAAGAATAATAAGAGACAGAGGTGGGAGTGAGGTAGCAGGGAGTGGGGAGAGAGAAGAAAAAGAGCGGAGAGAGAGGGGGGAGAGATGAGGGCGTGAGGGGCGATATAGGGGGAGCGGGAGAGGGGGGATATAGGGGGAGTGGGAGAGGGGGTAAGCGTAGAGTAAAGAGATAAGTGTGTGGTGAGGATTGTGAGGTGAGAGAGAGAGGCGGAGAGTGGAAGGAGAGAAGGGTTAGAATAGGGGGAGCGAAGGTGGTGGGGAGGAAGAGAAACGGGAGAGAAGGGGGAGATGGGGGAGAGTGTGTGAGAGGGGGATTGAGAAAGGGGTGAGATAGGTGGCGAGAGAGGGGAAAGAGCTGAGGGTGAGTAAGGGGAGAGAAGGGGGAGTGAGAGGAGGAAGGGGGAGAGACGGGTAATAAAGGAGGGGGAGAAGTGAGAGAGTGTGAGATAAGATGGATATAGGTAGTATGGTAAAGAGTGTGGGGGAGAGAAGATGGAGAGATGGGAGAGAGGGAAAGAGTGGGGAGAGAGGGAGGAGATCGGTGTAGATAGGAAAGGACAGGGCGGAGAGGGGATGGGTTGAGTAGAAAGGGAGAGAAGAGTGGCAGAGTGTTAAGAGGCAGGAAGAGAATAGGGTACAGAGGAACAGAGTTACGGAAAGAAGAGGGAAACAGACAGACAGGCAAACGACTTTATTAGGGCAAGATTGAGACTATGAAAACCCTTTTTACATTTAACCCTTTAGTCATATCAATAATTACAATATTTACAAATGAAGAAGAAAAGGGGAGGGAGAGGGGGGGAGGAAGTAAAGAGGATGGGAAAGGAGGGAAAGAGGGGGGAGAGAGGAGGATAGAGGGGAGAGAGCGGGAGAAGGGACGGGAAGAGAGGGTGGATAGAGTGAGGAGAGAGGGGTGAAGGGGGTGCGAGCGCGGAGAAAGGGGGGTGATTTGGGAGAAAGGGGAGAGAGTGGGTAGAGTAGGAGAAGAGTGGTGTGAGCTGAGGGGGAGAGGGGGGACATAAGGTGGAGTGGGAGAGGGGGTAAGGGAGAGATGGAGCATAGAGAGTGGGGAGAATGGGGGAGAGGGAATACAAGGAGAGGGGGTTTAGAGAGTGGAGTGAAAGTGAAGACACAAAACGAATGAGAAAACTTCGAAAAAACATAAAATGGGGAGAGGGGGGAAGAAGAAGAGAGGGAGAGAACGGGGAAAGAAAGTGGGGATGGGGTAGAAAGGGGGAAGACAGGAGAGAGTGAGGGGGAAAAGAGTGTGAGAGAGGAGAGGGGCGAGAGGGGGGGAGAGTCGGGATATAGGGTGGAGTGGGAGAGTGGGGGAAGCGTAGGGGTGGAGAGAAGAGGGAGTGGTGGGGGAGTGAGCGGGTGAGAGGAGGGTGGAAAGAGAGAAGGGTGACAGTGGGGGGAGAGAAGGGGGAGAGGAAAGAGAGAAGCGGGAAATATGGGGAAAGGGAGAGGAAGTAGAGTGGGAGGGGGAGAGGGGGGATAACCGTGGTCGTGTGAGAGGGTGTATGGTAGAGAAGGGGGAGATGGGTGAGAAGGAGAGAGGGAGTTAGAGATGGGAGAGAAAAGGAAACACCAAACGATGAAGAAAAATTAAAAAAACATAGGGATAGGAGAGTGAGAGAGAGGGGGAATGATGGAAATGGGGAGAATGGGAGGAGAGTGGGGAAAGTGATTGGGAAGTGAGGAGGGAGAGAGGGGAAGAGTGGAGTAGGGGTGGTGAGTGGGGAGATATAGGGGGAGTGGGAGAGTAGCTAGGGAGGAGAGAAGAGGGATAGGTTGGGCGAGAGGGGTAAAGTGTGAGGGAAGGGTAGGAGACGGTGGAGTGGGGGGGGAGAAGAGGGAGAGAGGAGGAAGAGAAATGGAAAGAGGGGTCAGGGGGGAGAGGGAAGAGAGGTAGGATATAAGAGGGTGTGTGGTATGGGGTGGGGGGAGAGGGAGAAAAAAGTGGGGAGATAGATAGAGAGAGCGGGGGAAGAATTGAAGGAGAAACGGGGAAAAAGGAATGAGAGAAGGGCGAGAGTGGGACAAGAGAGGGGGAGAAATTAATAATATAGGCAGAGAAAGGGTGGAGAGAACGGGGAGAGACGGAGAAAAATGAAAGTGGCGGGAGGGGGAAGAGAGGAATGAGAGAGAAGGGAGAAAGGAATGAGAAAGGAGGGAGAGAGGGGGAGAGAGTGAGTGAGAGGGGGATGAGAAAGGGGTGAGACAGCTGGTGAGAGAAGGGGAGAGAATTGGGCGATAAGGTGAGAGAGGGGGGAGAGAAGGGGTGGGATGCGGGAGAGAGGGGAAAGAAGGAAGGAGAAAGGTGAGAGAGTGAGATAAGGGTGATATAGGGAGGATGAGAAGGGTGTGGGGGAGAGAAGAGGGAGAGATGGGAGAAAGAGGGAGAGAGATAACAAAGAGTGGGGAAATCGAAGTAGATAGGAAAGGACGAAGCGAGAGGGGGATGAGTTGAGTAGAAAGGGAGAGAAGAGAAGCAAAGTGTGTGAGAGGAGGATGAGAAAGGGGAGAGATAGGTGGCGAGAGAGGGGGAGAGAGGTGGGTGAGTAAGGGGAGAGAAGTGGGAGAGATTGGGAGGGATGGGGGAGAGATGGGGAACAAATAAGGGAGAGTAGTGAGAGAGTGTGAGATAAGGTGGATATGGGGAGGGTGTTAAAGTGTGTGGGGGAAAGAAGAGTGAAAGATGGGAGAGAGGGAAAGAGAGGGGTGAGATCGGTGTAGATAGGAAAGGACGGGGAGGAGAGTGGGATGGGTTGATTAGAAAGGGAGAGAAGAGTATCAGAGTGTTAAGAGGGAGGAAGAGAAAAGGGTACAGAGGAATTGAGATAGGAAGAGTGGAGTAGTGGTGGTGAGTGAGGAGATATAGAGGAGGTAGGAGAGTGGCAAGAGCATTACCAAAGAATGTTAGTTTTGTAAGAATGTTGTTAGGTGCTTCAGGTTTTATCGTCTAGGAAGTCTGCATTTTCAATAGTGTGCCAAGGACAACACTCAGCTTCGTCAATAATACTATCATAGTAAATGTATTTAAAATTTTGTGAGATGAATTTCTGCTCAGAGTTTAAAGAGCTTATGGAGTAGGCTAGAAAAATTAAGTCATGGGAAGAAATGGGAAGAATTGGGGAGAGAGAGGTTGAGCGGGGTAGAAATAAGGAAGAAAAGGGGAGAGAGAGGGGAGAGAAGATGTAGAGAGGGGGGAAAGAGGAGGGAAATAGGGGGGAGAGAGGAGGGAGAGATTAAGGATGGACGAGAGTGAGGGGGTTAGAGATGGAGTAGAGTGGGGGAGAAGGAGAGAGGGAGAGGGAAGAGAAGGAAGGGAGAGAGGGGAGTGAAATTGAAAACACCAAACGAAAGGGAAAACTTCAAATAAACAAGGAGAGGAGAGAAGTGTAGAAGAAGAGAGGGGGAGAAAGGGGAGAGAAAAGAGGGAGGGGAAAGAGAGGGGGAATAAAGGAGATAGTGAGAGGGGGGATGGGAGGAGGGGGGAGAAGGGGGAGAGGGGAGATATATGGGGGAGTGGGAGAGTGGGATATGGGGTTGATTGGGAGAGGGGGGGGATATAGGGGGGAGTGGAAGAGGGAAGATATAGGGGGGAGTGGAAGAGGGGGAATATAGGGGGGAGTGGGAGAGTGGGTAAGCGCAGGGGGAAGAGAAGAGGGAGCGGTTGGGAAAGAGGCGAAGAGTGGAAGTAGTGAATGGGGAGGGTGGGGGGAGAGGATGGGGAGGGAAAGGAGAGCATCGGGAGAGGAGACGGAGAGGGAGGAGAGGGCGGATAGGGGGTAGAGAGAGAGGGGGGGAACGGGGGAAAAATGGGGTAGTGTGAGAGGGGTTAACGGAGAGAGGGGGGATATACGGGGGAGTGGGAGGATATAGGGGGAGTGGGAGAGGGGGGATATAGGGGGCAGTAAGAGAGTGGGTAAACGTAGGGGGAAGAGAAGAGGGAGCGATGGGGAGAGAGGCGAAGAGTGGAAATAGAGAAGGGGGAGGGTGGGAGTAGAGGATGGGGAGGGAAAGGAAAGTAACGGGAGAGAAGAAGCATAGGGAGGAGAAGGGGGAGAGTGGGGAGAAGGAGAGAGGTGGGTTAGAGAAGAGAGAGAAAAGGAAAAACCAAACGATGAAGAAAAATTCACATAAACATAGGGATGGGAGAGGGTGGGAGAGGGTAAGAGAAGGAAAGAAGAATGGAAGGAGAAAGGGGGGAGAGTGAAGGAAGTGAGTTGGGAGAGAGGGGGAGACGGGGGATGGGTTTTATAGTTCAGGATTATAGGGGGAGTGGAAGAGAGGGTAGGGAGGAGAGAAGAAAATAAGTGGTGTGAGAGGAAGAAAGAGTGGAGGGATGGTAGGAGACCTGGGAGATGGAGGGGAGAAGGGGGACAGAGGAGGGAGAGAAGGAGAAGAGAAGTGAAAAGAGAGGGAGAGAGAGGATATGTAGGATATAAGGGGGAGTGAGAGATGCGGGGGGGGGTAGGAAGAATTGAGGGAGAGAAAGAGAGGGGGGAAGAATTGAAGGAGAAACAGGGAAAGATGGGCGAGAGAGAGGCGAGAGAGGGGGAGAAAGGAAGGATATAGGTGGAGAACGTTCGGTGATAAAGGGGAGAGCGCGGGGGAAAATGAAGGTGAAACGGAATGGAAGAGGGATGAGAGGAATGTGAGAGGAAAGAGACAGGAATGAGAGAGAGTGGTGAGAAAAGAGAGAGATAGGTGGCGAAAGAATGAGGAGATAAGGGGTGAGAGGGGCAGGAGTGGGGGGGAGAGACGGGGAAGTAGAGGGGAGGGAAGGGGAAGAAAGTTTGAATAGAGGTGAAAAAGTGTTAGATAGGGGAGGGATATAGGGGGATGTTAAAGAGTGTGGGGCTGAGAAGAGGTATAGATGGGAGAGAGGGGGTGAGAGAGGAAAGAGAGTGGAGAAATCGAGGTAGATAGGAAAGGACAGGGCGAGAGGAGGATGGGTTGAGTAAAAATGGGGAGAAGAGTAGGAGAGTGTTGAGAGGGAGGAAGAGAGAAGGGAAAAGAGGAATAGACATAAGGAAGGGAGAGGGATACAGACAGCCAGACACACGACTTTATTAGGGCAAGATTGAGACTATGTAAACTTCTTATATTTAAACCTTTCGTCATATCAATAATTACAATATTTACAAAATTAGAGAATTTAATTACATACAGATTTAAACAGAATACATATTAATTACAGCTTAATATATTTGTTAGTATATTACAGAGCATTACCAAAGTATGTTAGTTTTCTAAGGAAATTGTTAGGTGCTTCAATTCTTGCGTCTAGGTCGTCTGCATATTCAATAGTGTGCCAAGGAAGACACTCAGCTTCGTCAAAAAAACTATCTTAGGAAAAACCAAACGATGAAGAAAAATTCACATAAACATAGGGATGGGAGAGGGGGGAGACGGTAAGAGAAGGAGAATGGAAAGAGAAAGGGGGTAGAGAGGAAGTAGAGAGGGGGAGAGAGGAGGGAAAGAAAGAGGGAGAGAGGAAGGAGAGCGGTGGGAGAGAGGGTGGAGAGAGGGGGGAGATCTGGGGGAGAGAGGGAAGAAGGACGTGGTGAGGGGGGAGAAAGGGGGATGAGGGGGGAGAAAGAGGCAGAGGGTGGAGAGAGGGGGAGAGAAAGGGTAGAAAGGGGCTGAGGAGGGAGAAAAGTGGAGAGGGTGGAGAGAGGAGGAGAAATAGGGTAAAAAGGGGGTTGAGGGGGGAGAGAGGGGGAGAGAAAGGGTAGAGAGGTGGTAGAGTAAGTGGAGAGTTGGGAGAGAATGGGGAGAGTGGTGGAGAAGGAGAGCGGGAGAGGGAAGAGAAGAAGAGGGGGTGAGAGAAAGGAGTGAAAATGAAAACACCAAACGAACGATAAAACTTCGAATAAACATAAGGGGTGGAGAGTGAGGTAGAAGAAGATAGAGGGAGAAAGGGTAGAGAAAGGGGGGATCGGGCAGAGAGGGGAAGAAAGGAGAGAATGAGGGGGAAAAGAGTTTGAGAGGGAGGAGGGGGAGAAGGGTGGGGAGATGGAGGATATTGGGGAGTAGGAGATAGGGGATATAGGGGGAGTGTGAGAGAGGGGATATAATTGGGAGTGGGAGAGGTGCGATATAAAGGGGACTGGGAGAGGGGCTAAGCGTGCGGGGAAAAGAAGAGGAAGGGTTGGGGAGAGAGAGGAGAGTGGAAGAAGAGATGGGGAGGATGGGGAGAGAGAATGGGGAGGGGAAGGAGAGAAACGGGAGAGAAGGAGGGTGGAAAAGGGTGGACAGGGGGGAAGAGGGAGAGGGAAGAGTGTGGGGGAGAAAGGGATAATATGGGGAGTGTGAAAGGGGTGAGGGCAGAGAGGGGGGAGAGAAGGGATATACGAGGGAGTGGGAGAGGGGGTAGTGGAGAGAGGAAGGAGAAGGGTGAGAGGGGGAAGGAGAGAGTGGGGTTAGAGAGGGGAGAGAAAATGAAAAACCAAACGATGAAGAAAAGATCAAATAAACATTGGGATGGGAGAAGTGGGAGATGGTGTGTGGAGAAGAGGGGGCGAATGGAGGGAGAGAGGGGGATAAAGGAGGGAGTGAGGGGGGAGAGTGGGGGAAAGGGGGGTGGAGGAATGAGTGAGGGTTTATACGGGGAATTGCAGAGTGGGTATGGAGGAGAGAAAGATATATGTGGTGAGAAGTGGGGAAAGAGTAAAGGGAGGGTAGGAGACGAGGGAGAGGGTGCGAGAAAAGGGAAGAGGAGGTATAGAGAGGGAAGATAAGGAAAAAGACGTGGAGTAAGGTGGAGAGGGTAGATAGGGAGAATATAAAGAGGAGTGGGAAATGCGGGGGTTGGGGTGAGGGGAAGAAATGGGGGGAGAGAGAAGGGGAGGAATTGAAGGAGAAACGGGGAGAGAGGGGAGAGAGAGGGGCGAGAGTGGGGCGAGAAAGGGGAAGAAATGTAGGATATAGGTGGAGAAAGGGGGGAGAGAAAGGGGAGAGAGCAGGGAAGATGAAGGTGAATTGGAATGCAGGATAAGAGGAATGAGAGAGAAGGGAGAGAGGAATGAGAGAGGAGGGAGAGAGGAATGAGAGAGGAGGGAGAGTGGGTGAGAGAGGGGTTAGAAAGGGGTTAGATAGGTGGCGAGAGAGGGAGGAGAGAAGGATGTGAGAAAGGGGAGAGAGTGGGGAAGGGAGGGAGGGTTGGGAGAGAGGGTGGGAAGAAAGGAGGGAGAGAGAGTAGGAGAAAAGGGGGATATAGGGGTGATGGTAAATAGTGTGGGGGAGAGACAAAGGAGAGGTGGGAGAGAAGGTAATAGAGAGGGGAGAGAGGGAGGAGATCGGGGTATTCTCGAATCTGAAATTAAAAGAGCAATTGATGACATGAAAAGAAGGAAGGCTGTTGGGAGTGTTGATATACCAGTGGACGTTCTTAAGGTTTTGGGTTCGAAAGTAGTTAAGCAACTAACAATATTTTTTAACAAAGTATATGATACTGGCATATGGCCTGAAGATTTTTTAGATGTTGTAATGGTGCCATTGGAGAAAAAGAACAATGCAAAATGTTGTAAGGATTACAGAACTATTAGTTTAGTTTCTCATACAGCTAATGTTTTAACCAGAATAATAACCAAAAGAATTGAAGGTAAAATAGAAAAGGAGCTGCAAGATAATCAGTTTCGTTTCAGAAGAGGAAGTGGAACTAGAGATGCTATAGGATGTATGAGGATGATGATAGAAAGAGCGCAAGAAGTCAATAAAGGTATGAATTTTTGGTTTGTAGATTGGGAGAAAGCTTTAGACCGAGTGAAATGGGATAAAATGCGGTATTTTAAACAAAATAGGAATAGTTTGGAAAGATAAAAGACTGCTTAAAAACCTTTACTTTGATCAAAAGATTAGAGTCAAGGTTGAAGGAGAAGAAACAGAAAGTACTTCAATAGGGAGGGGAGCGAGGCAGGGATGTCCTATTTCACCAGCAATATTTAATATTTATGTAGAAACAATAACAGAAGAAGCGTTGATGGAAGAGAAAGGATTTAAGACAGGAGGTGAAAGTATTACCAACATTAAATACGCAGATGACCAGGGCTTAATAGCAGAAGACGAGAAAGAGCTTCAGAGGATGACAGACAGACTAGTGGAGGTTGGCCAACATTATGGAATGAAGATCAATGCAGAAAAAATGAAAGTCATGGTGGTTTCAAAGGAACATAAAAAATTAAATATAATGGTAAATGGCCAAGAATTGGAACAAGTAAGTAGTTTCAATTATCTTCGCAGTATTTTAGCGCAGGATGGAAGTAGTACACAGGACATCAGAAGTAGGATTGCAATGGCAAAAGAAGCATTTAACAAGAAGAAGGAGCTTCTCACAAGCAAGAAAATAACTTTAGAAACAAGGAAGAAATTAGCAAAATGCTTCATATGAAACATAGCTGTTTATGGTGCAGAGACGTGGACGGTAAATAAGTTACCTATTCACTGGGATTATATTCCCTAAAAACGAAAAGCATTAGTCACAATAAATACCTGTTTGAACATGAATTTCTGTGCTATTACTGATGCGAATTAAAAGAAATTTCGGTTTGTATCTCGTTCTGAATGTAATAAGTTTTATATAAAGGTTAATAACGTCTGTTTTTGACATAATTTTAATTATTTATTGTTTTTAGGTGACTTGTTTGATGTTTTTCACTGCTATCATTCGGTGAGATTTTCGAAAACTTATATTTGCGGGAATACATCATTTTTTAAGCTTGGATGACATTTTGTAGCGTGCGTGCCTGCGTGCGTGCGTGCCTGCCTGCCTGCGTGCCTGCCTGCGTGCGTGACTGCGTGCGTGAGTGCTAGCGTGCGTGCTTACTTACGTGCGTCCGTCCGTCAGTGCGTGCTTCCGTCCGTCAGTGCGTGCGTGCGTGCGTGCTTTTTAAAAAACCACCATAGTTTTATTCATCACAAAACTTATGTATTGGTAACTAGCTTAAAATGTATTTTTTTATTATACGGGATCAAAAAACGTTTCGTGTAACATTTATAATAACAGAACCAACATTTTCAATTTTAATTTAGTTTTAGTCATTTAGTGTAATTTTGAAAGTTTAAACCTAATACACGTCTATTTTTTTCATTTTTTTTTCGTAAAACTTCACTAAAATTGAAATTGATTTTAATGCCCGTAAATATCGCTTGTTTTAATCCTAAAAATTTTTCGTCAATAATATACTCTTATTTATATAAGCCACTCGATTAAAAAATCAAGAGGAAATTTTCCAAATAATCAAACCCAGAGACAAAGATATTAACAATGAGTACTACATACTATTATATACGTTACAATAAATAAGTAAAGATGGAGACTACGGCGAAATTGGTGTGCGTGGTTGCGTGCGTGCGTAAGTACGTCCGTCCGTGCGTGCGTGCGTCAGTCCGTCCTTCCCCCCATTCGTGCGCGCGTACGTGCGTGCTTTTTAATAAACCACCATAATCTTATTCATCACAAAACTTATGTATTGGTAACCAACTTAAAATTTATTTTTTTATTATACGGGATCAAAAAAAGTTTCCTGTAACATTTATGCTAACAGAAACCAAAATTTTCAAATTTTATTTAGTGTTAGTCATTTAGTGTAAATATGAAAGTTCAAACCTACAACACGTCTATTATTTTTATTTATTGTAAAACTTAACTTTATTCAAAAATAATTTTAATGCCCGTAAATATCGCTTGTTATAATCCTAAAAATTCTTCCGTCAATAATATAAATATTTATATAAGCCACTCGATTAAAAAATCATGAGGAAATTTTCCAAATAATCGAACCAGAGACCAAGATATTAACAATGAGCACTACATACTATTATATACCTTACAATAAATAAGTTAAGATGGAGACTACGGCAAAATTGATGTTAAATAGAGGTTACCCCCTTAACCGTAAAATTCAAAATTAAAGACAATGAATAAAAGACGAAAAAAGGAAGAAAAAGGCAAAATATAATAAAAATTATAAACATAGGTTTAGGGGTTGTTACTCCACGACAGGGACCTCATGTCACTCACATTCTCTCACTCAATCGCACAGGCACTAATCCTAAAGATGGAAAGGAAACGGGACCGCGTTTGGGAGATATTACTCTGCGCCAGGGACCCCAAAAAATCACACCGTTGCTAGAAGGTTTGTGAGTCAGTACGACCGCGACAGAAACCTACTAAGCAACCACAAACACACGTACACGCCAAGAGGTAAAGGGAAAAAAAGGGGGAAGGAAAGGGAAAATAATACTAGCTTTAAGGAAGAGACCTAGTATCGCAAACAGCGGCCTGTAGGTTTATGTGCCTTCCGGCAGCGACAGGGACCTAACAGACGAAACAATCACGCACACAAGATCTCTCAAGATGAGATAAACGTACTAAATACGTATTTCGAAAGCAATGCTCTCATCATCAGTAGCTGATGTGTAATGAGGGGTACAATTCAGGCAATCAAGCTGATTATTAACAATTTTATAAAAAAAATGTTCAGATTGCTCACGTCTTGTTGAAATTTAACTAAAAATTTGGAATATTTTTCACAAGAACAGTAGTTTTTATGATACAAATTAATGACATTCGTACGCATCTTGGGAAATTTGAAAAACGGGAGAAAATTAAAAACGCACCTTAATATAAACGTTTGATGACATCTATGGATATAACCTTGAAAAAATCTTATCTGAAATTTAAATTACTGTCGTATAATTTTTCAGCGGAATTAAATCAAATTTACCAAGAGATAATTTTATTTTTCAACGCTATAAGTTCCCACAGGAGAGAAATATTGCTCAATGATTACCTTAATTATTTAATTTTATCGTAAACTGCTCTCAATATTTATTTCCAAATTACTGCTTTTCAAAATTTTTTCTAACTAGTGGAATTGCCCGTCAAATGTGACGGGTATGCGTGAATTAAGTATTATTTAAAATTGAAATAAAAATTATTGCAACCAACTTGAATAGGCACCTAAAAGTAATGAATAAATAAAATATTAACGTAATTGAGTGTTCCAGAGAGTAAAAATTGTTTTTGGATAATAGAAATTGTATGACAATGAAATACATTACGCTATGCAATTATTTTACGACAAAAATTATTTTTAATTTATGGATCATTTTATTTTCTCTTTTTCCTTCTCTGTCACCCTGCTTTCTTTCTTCTTCTCCCACTTTCGCTACCTCGTACTCAAGTCTTCAAAGTCCGCATTCCTTACGCATATAGTATATAGATCATATATTTCAATTTTTAATTTGAAAAAAAGTACAAGCCTATAAGTCGAAAAATTGATTTTTACGTGTTATTTTATGGAAAATAACACATCCATCTCCTTCCCCACTCTCACCAAAACAATTCCGGCCTTAATTTCACATCCTCATGCTTCCATTAGTAAGTGTACCAAGTTTTAAAGTCTCAAAGTTTCTTGGTCTTCAAGATATGCTGTCCATACACACACATTGCCTTTCATCAATACAGATACAACCGGATATAAGGTAGATAAAACTATAGAAATATTAAATAAAACAATGATAACTTAGGAGCACGTGAAAATGATGTATTTCTAAAAATCCTCTTGGCACGCACGATTATTGCTACTGTTTATTATGACTATTATTGTGTCATAGTTTATGATTTTAAATCCGACAAAAAACAGCAACGTATGATATCTCTCATTATGAACTTCAGAGTTATCATACTAGAATAACAAGAACAGTCATAAATTTATATATATTAAGCTTGATAATGTGATTATCACCCATCAATTTACTAAAACCGAGTTCTTTGAAGCAGTTAGTGATATATAAATAATAAAGATATAAATATATATATAAACAAATATCTCGTTCTGAATGCACTAAGTTTTATATTAAGGTTAATAACTCCTGCTTTTTATTTACTTTTACTTAATTATCGTTTTTGGGGGTGATTTTTTAATCGAGTGGCTTATATAAAAATATAAATATTATTTACGGAAGAATCTTTAGGATTATAACAAGCGATTTTTACGGGCATTAAAATTAATTTAATTATAGTAAATTTTTCTGATAAATAAAAACAAAACTGTAGAGGTTTGTATTTTTATATTTACACTAAACGACTAAAACTAAATAAAAAATAAATTTTAAGTTGGTTACCAATACATAAGTTTTGTGATGAGTAAGATTATGGTGGTATTTTAAAAAGCATGCACACACGTACGCACCCATGCACGCAGGCTCGCACGCTACAGAATGTCATCCAAACTTGAAAAATGATGTATTCCCGCAAATATAAGTTTCCGAAAATCTCACCGATAGATGGCAGTAAAAACATCAAAAAAGTCCCACTTAAAAACGATAAATAAGTAAAAGTAAATAAAAAACAGACGTCATTTACCTTAATATAAAATTTAGTGAATTCAGAACGAGATATAAACCGAAATTTCTTTTAATTCGCATCAGTAATGGCACAGAAATTCATGTTCTAACAGGTATTTATTATGACCAATGCTTTTCGTTTTTAGGGAATATAATCCCTGTGAATAAGATGGATTATTAACTTGTTTATCTATCAACCATAACTGCTTTGGTTTTAGTGGTAAATAATTAATAGGTTACCAACTCCATGTATTGCAATCACATTATCAAGCTTGATATATAAATTTATGGTTATTTTATTCTAGTATGATAATTCTGAAGTTCCTTATGAGAGATATCATACGTTGCTGTTTTTTGGCGGAGTTGAAATCTTAAACTATAAAACAATAATAAAATATAGCAATAATTTTTAGCGTGGGTGCCAAGAGATTTTTTCGAAATACATCATTTTCACGTGCTCCTACGTTATCATTATTTGATTTAATTTTTATATAGTTTCTTCTTACTTATATCCGGTTGGTACCTGTATTATGGAAAGGCAATGTGTGTGTATGGACAGCATATTTTGAAGACCAAGAAACTTTGAGACTTTAAAACTTGGTACACTCACTAATGTAATCATGAGGATGTGAACTTGGGGGGCAGAATTTTTTTTTGGTGAGAGGAGGGAAGGAGAGGGATGTGCCATTTTCCACAACATAACACGTAAAAATCAATTTATCGACTTACAGGCTTGTACTCTTTTTCAAATTAAAATTAGGAATAATTGACCTACAATCTTAGGTCTTGTACCTTTTTAAAGAATAGTATATAAGGTTTTTAATTCGTATCGTCACATTTTGCCTTCGATACAAAATCGTATATGTAAAACGTTTAAAACATATTTATTTGAAAGTTTTAAGTTTTTTAACGATATGTTCCTTTTCGACAAAGTCATTGTTAAAACTCGAGATTGTATTGTCTCCTTAATCGTTGTACTATATGCGTAAAGAATGCGGACTTTGAATGATTGACTACGAGGGAGAGAAAGATTGATAGATAGATAAATATCAATTCCATTAGTTAGCAATAATGTTGAAATGAAGTAAGCTGAAAATATAAATTGTGCTATTGAGTGAGAGAATGTGTGAATGACATGAGGCTTGTCGTGGAGTAACAACCCCGAAACCTGTAAGTTTATAATTTTTATTGTTTTTTTGCTTTTTCCTTCATTTCTTCCTCTTTTTGCATTGTATGTCTTTAATTTTGAATTGTACGGTTAAGGAGTTAATTTCTATTTAACATCAATTTTGCCGTAGTCTCCATCTTTAGTTATTTATTGTAACGTATGTAAAAGTATGCAGTACTCATTGTTAATATCTTGGTCTCTGGGTACGATTATTTGAAAAATTTCCTCTTGATTTTTTAATCGAGTGGCTCATATAAATAATTTTATATTATTGACAGAAGAATTTTTAGGAGTATAACAAGAGATATTTACGGGCATTAAAATATATTTTAATTATTGTGAAGTTTTACGATAAAAAGAAATAAACTTGTTTTATGTTTGAACTTCCATATTTACATTAAATGACTAAAACAAAATAAAAAGTGAAAATTTTGGTTTCTGTTTTTACAAATGTTACACAAAACTTTTGTTTGATCTCGTATAATAAAAAAATAAATTTTAATTTCGTTACGAATACATAAGTATTGTGATAAATAAGATTATGGGGATTTTCTTAAAAGCACGCACGCACGTACGCATTTTAGGACGGACGGACGCACGCACGAACGCAAGCACGGACGCACGCACGCAAGCACGCACGCAGGCACGGACGGACGGTCGCACGCACTGACGGATGGACGGACGTACGCACGCACGCTACAAAATGTAATCCAAACTTTTAAAATGATGTAATCCCGCAAATATAAGGTTTCGAAAATCTCACCGAAAGATGGCAGTGAAAAACGACAAACAAGTCACACCCAAAAACGATAAATAAGTAAAAGTAAATAAAAGACAGACGGTATTAACCATAATATAAAACTATGTGCGTTAATAACGATATATATATATATATATATATATATATATATATATATATATATATATATATATATATAATTTATTTATCACTTACCGCATCAAAGGTCTCGGTTTTACTAAATTAATGGGTGACAAACATTATCAAGCCTGATATATATAAATTTATGACTGTTCTTTTTATTCTTGTATGATAACACTGAAGTTCATATTGACAGATATCATACTTTGCTATTTTTTGTCGGATTTGAGATCATAAACTGACACAATAATAATCATAATAAACTGTAGCAAATGATTTTTAGCGTGCGTGCCGAGAGATTTTTTTCGAAATACATCATTTTCACGTGCTCCTACGTTATCATTATTTTAATTAATATTTATATAGTTTCTTCTTACTTATATCTGGTTGGTATCTGTATTAATGAATGGCAATGTGTGTGTATGGACAGCATATCTTGAAGACCAAGATACTTTGAGACTTTAAAACTTGGTACACTTAATAATGGAAGCATGAGGATGTGTACTTAGGGAGCAGAATTTTTTTTGGCGAGAGGAGGGAAGGAAAGGGATGTGCCATTTTCCGTAACATAACACGTAGAAATCAATTTTTCCACTTACAGGCTTGTACTCTTTTCAAATTAAAATTAGGAATAATTGACCTACAATCTTAGGTCTTGTACCTTTTTAAAGAATAATAAATAAGGTTTTTAATTCGGATCGTCACATTTTGCCTTCGATACAAAATCGTATATGTAAAACGTTTAAAACATATTTATTTGAAAGTTTTAAGTTTTTTAACGATATGTTCCTTTTTGACAAAGTCATTGTTAAAACTCGAGATTGTATTGACTCCTTAATCGTTGTAGTATATGCGTAAAGAATGCGGACTTTGAATGATTGACCACGAGGGAGAGAAAGATTGATAGATAGATAAATTTCAATTCCATTTGTTAGCTATAATGTTGAAAAGAAGTAAGCTGAAAATATAAATTTATCGATTGAGTGAGAGAATGTGTGAATGAAATGAGGCTTGGCGTGGAGTAACAACCCTTAAACCAGTAAGTTTATAATTTTTATTGTTTTTTTGCTTTTTCCTTCATTTCTTCCTCTTTTTTCATTATATGTCTTTCATTTTGAATTGTACGGTTAAGGAGTTAATTTCTATTTAACATCAATTTTGCCGTAGTTTCCATCTTTAGTTATATATTGTAACGAATGTAAATGTATGCAGTACTCATTTTTAATATCTTGGTCTCTGGGTACGATTATTTGAAAAATTTCCTCTTGATTTTTTAATCGAGTGGCTCATATAAATAATTTTATATTATTGACAGAAGAATTTTTAGGAGTATAACAAGAGATATTTACGGGCATTAAAATATATTTTAATTATTGTGAGGTTTTACGATAAAAAGAAATAAACTTGTTTTATGTTTGAACTTTCATATTTACATTAAATGACCTAAACAAAATAAAAAGTGAAAATTTTGGTTTCTGTTATTACAAATGTTACACAAAACTTTTTTTTGATATCGTATAATAAAAAATTAAAATTTAAATTCGTTACCAATACATAAGCATTGTGATAAATAAGATTATGGGGCTTTTCTTTAAAGCACGCACGCAAGTACGCATTTTAGGACGGACTGACGGACGCACGCACGAACGCAAGCACGGACGCACGCACGCAAGCACGCACGCAGGCACGGACGGACGGTCGCACGCACTGACGGATGGACGGACGTACGCACGCACGCTACAAAAGGTAATCCAAACTTTAAAAATGATGTATTCCCGCAAATATAAGTTTTCGAAAATCTCACCGAAAGATGGCAGTGAAAAACTTCAAACAAGTCACACCCAAAAACGATAAATAAGTAAAAGTAAATAAAAGACAGACGTAATTAACCATAATATAAAACTTAGCGCACTAATAACGAGATATATACATATATATATATATATATATATATATATATATATATATATATATATATATATATAATTTATGTTTCACTTACCGCATCAAAGGTCTCGGTTTTACTAAATTAATGGGTGACAAACTTTATCAAGCCTGATACATATAAGTTTATGACTGTTCTTGTTATTCTTGTTTGATAACTTTGAAGTTTATAATGAGAGATAACATACTTTGCTGTTTTTTGTCGGTTTTGAAATCATAAACTGACACAATAATAATCATAATAAACTGTAGCAAATAATTTTTAGCGTGCGTGCCAAGATATTTTTTCGAAATACATCATTTTCACGTGCTCCTACTTTATCATTATTTGATTTAATTTTTATATAGATTCTTCTTACTTATATCCGGTTGGTATCTGTATTAATGAAAGGCAATGTGTGTGTATGGACAGCATATCTTGAAGACCAAGAAACTTTGAGACTTTAAAACTTGGTACACTTACTAATGGAAGCATGAGGATGTGTACTTAGGGAGCAGAATTTTTTTTGGTGTGATTAGGGAAGGAGAGGGATGTGTCATTTTCCGTAACATAACACGTAGAAATAATTTTTCGACTTACAGGCTTGTACTCTTTTTCAATTTAAAATTAGGAATAATTGACCTACAATCTTAGGTCTTGTACCTTTTTAAAGAATAATAAATAAGGTTTTTAATTCGTATCGTCACATTTTGCCTTCGGAACAAAATCGTATATGTAAAACGTTTAAAACATATTTATTTGAAAGTTTTAAGTTTTTCAACGATATGTTCCTTTTCTACAAAGTCATTGATAAAACTCGAGATTGTATTGTCTCCTTAATCGTTGTACTATATGCGTAAAGAATGCGGACTTTGAATGATTCACCACGAGGGAGAGGAAGATTGATAGATAGATAAATGTCAATTCCATTAGTTAGCAATAATGTTGAAAAGAATTAAGCTGAAAATATAAATTGTGCGATTGAGTGAGAGAATGTGTGAATAACATGAGGCTTGGCGTGGAGTAGCAACCCTTAAACCAGTAAGTTTATAATTTTTATTGTTTTTTTGCTTTTTCCTTCATTTCTTCCTCTTTTTTCATTATATGTCTTTAATTTTGAATTGTACGGTTGAGGAGTATACAGTCAAACTCGGATATAACCAGCGCCATGGGACCGTCTAATTTTGCTCGTTATAGCGGTTAAACTTAATATCCGTGAAGGCAAAAGCATGCATGCGTATGGTGAAATAAGACATAAGAAGTAAAAGTGAATATATAAACAGAAAGTTTATTTAGTAAATTTATGGAAAAACATAAAAATGAGAATAAACTAGAAAATTTAAAATAAACATTTGTACATATAAAATTTACTCACAGCTGCATCCTTAATCACTCTTCTTTTTAGAAAAATAACTTTGAATGGTAGCCTGTTTCATAGATTTCACTTTGAAGTCTCTTAAGTTTCCTCTTATTACACTTATTGCACTAAAAACACCATCGGAAATGTCAATGTTTTCAAAAAAATCATTTAATGTTTCCACAGCATCCTGAGCTTGAGAGTAAGTTGGCACGGCTTTCGTCGGGATTGTGTCTTCGACACATTCAACAATGTCTTCATCACTGTCTGCTGTGTTTTGTACTGTCTCTATTATTTCACTCTCCGTAGGAATTCCACTGGTAATCAAATCATCATCAACATGAACAAAATTGTCAATGTCATTTACATGGTCAAAATTCGCAATTCCATTTTCATTAAGCCATTCCGACAGAGGTAGATCATCTACATCAACGTTATGGTTATCAATCGAAAATTCTCCCGATATTAAACCAGACTTCCGAAAACAGTTTATGATCGTTGTAGGTGAAACATTGTCCCATGCATCTGTCATCAAATGAATTGCATCCAATACAGAGACGTTGACATCTAAACCTCTTTCCCTCCTTTCAATCAACTGTAGAACAAAAAATCGCTTGAAATGGCCTTTAAAACTTTTAATTATCCCCATGTCTATTGGCTGCAAAATAGAAGTCGCATTTGGAGGCAAAAACACCAGTTTTACATTGGATAACTCCTGCATATGTGGGTGCGCAGGACGGTTATCGACAAGGAGTAAAATGTTTCTATTTTTCCTCCGAAACTCGTTGTTCCACTGACTTACATATTGCTGAAAAATATTGGAAGTCATCCATGCCTTTTATTAGCTGCATATTCAACGGGAAGCTTCTTTACATTATCGAAGCAACGCGGCTTTTGTGACTTACCAATAACAAAAAGTTTTTTGTGTCACTCCCATTCATGTTTGCGCATATTAAAACTGTTAAACGATTCTTAGGTCTTTTGCCACCAACACATTTGTCACCTTTGAATTTAAACGTTGCATCAGGCATCATGTTGTGAAACAGTCCAGTTTTGTCGGCATTGTAGATGTCTTCTTCTCTGTAACCTTTTCGACACTCCTCCCAAACACTTTTCACCCATTCACTTGCCGTTTTTGAATCTGCTGACAGGGCCTCTCCACTGACTTTCGCATAAACAATGTTATGCCGATTTTTAAAACGATCGAGCCACCCATTATTGCATGTGAAGTTTTCATGTCCTAACTGTTTTGCAAATTTATCTGCCTGTACCTTTAAAATGGGGCCGTTGATGGGGAAACCAGCATTTCTCTGCGTCTTAAACCACTCCAGAAGTGCTTGATCAACAGTACCCAAGTCACACTTCCTCATTTTCTTGTTCGTTGTTAGGTTGTCCTCTAGTGCAGATAAAATCGCTTCTTTGTTTTTCTATAAGGTTGAAACCGTAGACGACGATAAATTAAATTTTTTGCACACTTCAACATTTTTTTCACCACGTTCTAACTCTCGAATAATATCAACCTTTTCGCGAATAGACAGACACTTCCTTTTATGTACGAACATTTTACTCGTTCAAGGGCAAAATCTCAACTGATTTTTGTGATCAACGCTACGAACTTTCTTTGCAAACTGTGAGCATACCAATTCCAGAAAGAGTTAATGAGGAGACGGATTAAATCTGGGATTTCCCATCTTTACGTGGGAAAGGGTGTTGGGTGCATTCGGCTGAGCGACGGGGGCGGGCGCCATTGTACATGCCCTTAGCCCCTTACCCCCCTTCCAAACACAACCTCCTGGCTGTAAAAGAGCTGTGGGTTGGGAGGAGAGGACGAAGGACCTCCGCGGGTGCCACTGTATACCTGCAAGTTGGGAATTCTTGGTTTGGACGAAGGGATTATTTTTTAACAACAACGCCGCGGTCTTTAACCTCCCCTAGGGATAGGGTGTAGAGGCTGGACTCGAGAACACAAGGTTACATATCTTGGGTCACTATGAGGATTGAAGGGGCTGACCGCCACCGCGTTTGAGACAGTGAGACGTGGTCGAAGTTTGCTCGATATATCCGTGAAGCGTGCTCGTTATATACGTGAAATATTTGTATGTAAATATTAGTAAACTTATCTTGGAGGTAGCATTTGCTCACTATAGCCGTGACCTCGTTACAACCGTGCTCGTTATATACGAGTTTGACTGTATTTCTATTTAACATCAATTTAACGTAGAAATAATTTTTCGACTTACAGGCTTGTACTCTTTTTCAATTTAAAATTAGGAATAATTGACCTACAATCTTAGGTCTTGTACCTTTTTAAAGAATAATAAATAAGGTTTTTAATTCGTATCGTCACATTTTGCCTTCGATACATAATCGTATATGTAAAACGTTAAAACATATTTATTTGAAAGTTTTAAGTTTTTTAACGATATGTTCCTTTTCGACAAAGTCATTGTTAAAACTCGAGATTGTATTGTCTCCTTAATCGTTGTACTATATGTGTAAAGAATGCGGATTTCGAATGATTGACTACGAGGGAGAGAATGATTGATAGATAGATAAATGTCAATTCCATTAGTTTGCGATAATGTTGAAAAGAAGTTAGCTGAAAATATAAATTGTGTGATTGAGTGAGAGAATGTGTGAATGACATGAGGCTTGGCTCTGTTTTAATGTATTTAAAAGGCACAAATTGAAGGTCTTCATACCGCATTTTTTTCCAACCACGTTTCTCATAGGTTCGAATAGCATTTCCAACTTTATGTATGATTAGAAGTTCTTTAAACTTTATTCTATCCAAAAAAACAGAAAAAGATTTATAGAGAAAAGATATTAAACTTTATTCTATTGAAATCGGATGAAATTATGGAATTTACCTTGTTCTGAAAGATTGCCTTCTGAATTTTTTGAAAGATTGCTCTGTTCTGAACGAGGCGTTTCTGTTACTGTTGGCGGCTCCATCGTTTGCTTTGTAATGAAATACTAAAAAGCTAGCTCAACTTATTAAATATGATTTTCTAGATTTATGACGCATGCGCAATAGGGATATATAGGTTTTAATAAAAAAGATATTTCTTTTTCACATTTTTTTATTCAAAAAATTACAACGGAATTACCTTTTCTCTCAAGGAAAAGTTGCTCAACATTGGGAGCACTATTATAATGGGCCATCTCCCCATCCGTAATCGCCAGATATCGTTTTGGGTGGAGGATCCTTTTCTTCCCCCATCTGGCATGACGATATTCGCTATAATTGCTGGTCCAAATCGGGTCGTCATTTTAGCGAATTCTTGAATCGGATACGATGCACCCTCCTCCAAGTCGCTAATCTTCCCGAAACAGGTATCCTCTTTTAAACTATTAATCTTTGCCTTTAATGACTGCATCTAGAAGATAAATTGAAAAAGAAGTAAATATAAGAAGGGTTGATAAATAAAAAAATATTTTTAAAAATCGTTTTTACCGGTATATCGAAGCGCTCAAACACGCTTGCATTATTTATATAAAAGTTATTTCTAAATGGCCCAATAGGTTGTTGACGCTCATTGGGCCACAACGGCATCTCCTCATAACACGTTAGATCCATTCTATAAAGTAAGTAAAAATGCTTTGGTAATGACGATTTTTAAATCGTTTATTTAAAACGTTTAAAAAAGAAAAAATTTAACTTACTGTTTGAGGCGGTGGTGGTATAGATGGAAGTAGTAGCGGTGATAGCGATGGCGGTAGCGGTGATGGCGACGGTGGTAGCGGTGATGGCGACGGTGGTAGCGGTGATGGCGACGGCGGTGAAAGAGGTGAAGAGAGCAGAAGGGAAAGTAATGAAGAAGAGAGTAATGCTGGTTCGAAAGAATAAGGGCACTGTGCGTCTTCGGTCCAGCAGAGTGTGCAGAGGCAGAGATACCTATTATGCTGGCAACAGGGGTGATAATAGCAGGCCATTTAAAAAATGGGGGTTATATAGTAGTTATATATAAGATAGAACTTCCGGTAAGCGTAGCAGGCGTTGTAACTTTCCACACGAATGCTTCGAGAAATTTCGTTTGCAACCTTTCATACGATTGCGGTTTAGATAATACTTCCGGCAAGTTTGCTTAACAGCGAGCGTTGCGTCCTCCCATTCGATTGCGGTTTTAGATTTGAGTGGAGCTTACTTCGAGAAATTTTGCAGTGGTCTTTCATACGATTGCGGTTTAGATAATACTTCCGGCAAGTGCGCCTCACAGCGTGTCCTTCCATTTGATTGTGGTTTTAGAATTGAGTGGAGCTTCGAGAAATTTTACAGTGGTCTTTCACACGATTGCGGTTTAGATAATACTTCCGGCAAGTGCGCGCGTGTCCTTCCATTTGATTGTGGTTTTAAATTTGAGCAGAGCTTGCTTCGAGAAATTTTGCAGCGGCCTTTCATAAGATTGTGGTTTAGATAATACTTCCGGCAAATGCGCTTCACAGCGAGTGTTGTGACCTTCCATCCGATTGCGGTTTTAGATAATTTGAGCAGCTCAGCTTCGAATAAATGAAATATTTTCCGCGCCGAAATTTTGTACCCAATCAAAAACTTTCGCGCTTTGTGTTGTGAAAAGTATATAAGAGTAGAAATTTTTTTTCGAAGTCAGTTTTTCTGTCAAAAAGATTGTTTTGCGGAAAAATATATAAGAGTTGAAATTTTTTTAAGCCAGTTTTTCTGTTAAAAGATGGAGAATCGTGTTTTGTGTAATACGTGTTTAGTATATTACGATCCTCAATATTTGGATGCACATGAGAGATCTAATGTTTATCGTCGTCATGCAATTCCTCAATTTGGGGAAAGAGAACGGCCAGATCCCGAATTAGAAAATCTGTGCAATACATGTTTTACATATTACAATCCTAGATATTTGGCTGCTCACGAAAGATCTGAAGTACATCGCCGACATGTCATTCCCCAATTTGGGGAAAGAGAACGAGCGGAACAGCCAATAATCGAGATTGCCTCAGCAGTCAAAAATAGATTAAAAACCTATTGGGTAAGTGGAAATGAAGTGTATAAAGACTTACCATTATTTTTAGATTTTACTAAGGAAATTATTTACGCAAAAATCAGAGAACAATTAAATAACGCAGCTCTTAAAATTAATATTTTAGTGAAGGCAAAATTTGTAAAAGGGGATGAGGATGGAAGAAAAGAGGAGGATAGATGGTTCAAAACAAAAAATGTGAGAATTTTATTAAATGATAATATATATGATATTTTGAATGAGCTTTTTGGTAAATTAATGAAGGAAAAATCTGAACATCAAGCGAAAGAATCGGGGTGGTCTTTGAGCGAGATTGCTGGTCTGGAGTTAAGAATTAATAAGTACACTCCTTTAAGAGGGGCCACATTTATTGATCTTCCAGCAAAAATTAAGCTTACCCATTCCGTAATAAACGTGCAAAATTTTGATATGTACTGTTTTAAATATTCTATATGGGCAAAAAATATAATTAGAGACCCGCAGCGGGTCGCATCTTACGATAATGATGAATTTAGAAAAGGGTATAATTGGGATTGTAGTACTTACCCAACGCAGCTTAATGAAATTTCAAAATTTGAAAAATGTAATAATATCTCTATAAATGTTTTTGGTTTAGACGAGAAAAATAATGTGTACCCCCTTAAAGTGGCGGACGAGGAACTTGAAGACCATCGCGATCTTTTGTTTTTATCCGAAGATGAAAAGAAGCATTTTTGTTACATTAAAAATTTTGAGAGATTAATTCATAATCAAATGACTAAACATCGTAATAAAATTTTTGTTTGCAAAAGATGTTTTATTCATTACCATAGCAAAGAAAAACTTACAGAGCATAAACGTGATTGCAATATATATGCTCCTTCAAAAATTATTCTTCCTACCACAGATGAGGACAAATGGGTAAAATTTAAGAGTTTTTGGGCCGCCATGCATGTTCCATTTGTAGTATATGCCGATTTTGAATGTATTCTTTCGCAAATTCAAACTTGCACTCCTTTATCTAACCATTCTTATTCAAAATTACTTCAAAAACATGACGTAATGTCATTTTGCTTTTTTCTTGTTTCGACTAATGAAGTTTTTGAGCCCGTTCTGTATCGGGGGCGTGATGCAGCAGAAATTTTTGTAAAATATATAAAAGAAGTTGCAGAATTTGTTAGGGGGGTTTATAAAAACGTAATACCAATTTCTGCTATGACTCCAGATGAGGAAAATGCATTCAAATCGACAACTATTTGTCATATTTGTGGGGGAGAATTGGGGAGCGATTGCGTAAGAGATCACGATCATATTACTGGCAAATTTAGAGGTGCTGCACATTCAAATTGTAATTTGAATTACAAAATTCCAAATTTTCTACCTGTTTTTATTCACAATCTTTCAGGTTATGACTCCCATTTGATTGTTCCTCAATCGGGCTATGATGAAAAAGAAATATACTGCATCCCAAATTCTGAAGAAAAGTATATTTCTTTCTCAAAAAGCGTGGGTGACAATTTTTCGATTCGATATTTGGACACGTTTCGATTTATGGCTTCATCCCTTTCCAAATTAGTTGATAATCTTCCTTGTGATAAATTTCAACAAACAAGGAGAATTTTTGGTAATAAGCAAGATTTGGTCACGCGCAAGGGCGTTTTTCCATATGAATATGTAGATTGTTGGTCTAAATTAGATGACAAATGCTTACCACCAAAGGAAAAGTTTTATAGCCACCTAACACAAGACATTATTTCCGATGATGACTACAAATTTGCTCAAAAAATGTGGGTAGAATTTGAGTGTAAATCTTTGGGTGATTACTCCGACTTATACTTGAAAACTGACGTAATTCTTTTGGCTGACGTTTTTGAAAATTTTAGAGATGTTTGTATGGGGACATATAAATTAGACCCAGCATAGTATTTTACAGCACCAGGCCTTGCGTTTGATGCCATGCTTAAATACACGGGAATTGCTATAGAATTAATGACTGATTATGATATGGTGTTAATGGTTGAGAAGGGCATTCGTGGAGGAATTAGTCAATGCACCAAGCGATATAGTGAAGCTAACAATAAATATATGGAGGGATTTAACCCTACTGATGAATCTCGCTATATTGCCTATTTAGACGCAAATAACCTATATGGATGGGCTATGTCAAATTACCTACCATATAAGGATTTTCGGTGGCTAAATGAAAACGAAATTCAAAATTTTAATGTCAACTCCATTGCTATTAACAGCAATAAAGGTTATATTTTGGAAGTAGATTTAGAATATCCAATTCATCTTCATGATGCTCACTCTGATCTCCCATTATGCCCAGAAAATAAAATTCCTCCAGGTGGTAAGCATAAGAAATTATTGACGACTCTTGACGATAAAAAGAATTACGTAATTCATTACGTAAATCTTAAACAGGCTCTTTCTTTCGGACTTATATTAAAGACAGTTCACCGCGTCATTGAATTTACTCAATCTCCATGGTTGAAATCATACATTGACTTAAATACGGAGTGTAGAAAAATTGCAGCAAATGATTTCGAAAAAGACTTTTATAAATTAATGAATAACGCGGTTTTTGGTAAAACAATGGAAAATGTTCGCAAGAGGATAAATTTGGAATTGGTTTCTAACGAAAAAAGGTTGGATAAAATAATTTCCAAATCTATTTTTCTTGATCGAACGATTTTTAACGAAAAATTAGTTGCTGTTCATTTACGAAAATCCTTTATTAAAATGAATAAACCTATTTATATAGGATTATCTGTTTTAGATTTAAGTAAAACGCTAATGTATGATTTTCACTATCGGAAAATAAAGCCTAAATTTGATGACCGGGTAAATCTTTGTTACACGGATACTGACAGCTTTATTTATGAAATAATGACTGATGATTTTTACAAAGATATGTTGACTGACTTGGATTTTTATGACACATCGAATTTTCCAAAGGGCCATTTTTGTTTTTCCGATAAAAATAAGAAAGTAATAGGAAAAATGAAATATGAATGTGATGGGCGTATAATTACACATTTTATTGGATTAAGGAGTAAACTATACGCCTATCGTATAAAAGGAGAAAAGGAAAAGAAAAAAGCAAAAGGAATTACTAAAAATGTAATTGACAAAAATTTAACTTTTGATAATTATTTAAATTGTTTGAGGGATAATTCAATAGAATTTAGAAAAATGACGACTATTAAAAGTACAAAGCATGAATTACGTACGGTAGAAATGAATAAAGTTACTTTAAGTGCTTTTGATGACAAACGGTACGTTTGTGAAGATGGAATAAATACTCTTGCCTGGGGGCACCAAAAAATACCAAATTTAAAAAGAACGTGGGATGAAGCTTTTGAAACTTGAAACTTATCTTCCTTTTACGCAATCGTTTCTAATATATTTGCCTTGATCAAATAAAATTGGCGTAGTATTAAAAATACAGCTGAGGTGAAAACATCGATAACGATAATGCTCGTTAAAGAATTTTTTTTGTTATTTTTCTTTATTAGTGCATCTTTTGCAAATGATATATTATGCGTGACTAATTATTTACATAAATATGGGTATTTAGGCACCCCCAATGATGATACTCAAATTTCGCAAGTAAATTTTACAACATTTAAAAATGCTCTTACGGTATTTCAAGAATATTATAATTTAAAAGGTAATTCTCGATTCAACGGCAGTGCTTCGTCTGATGTTGACGCATTCTTAGACTCGGTTTTGACCTTTAAGGATTGCGCGTATCGTTTTTGGGTGTGACTTGTTTGATGTTTTTCACTGCCATCATTCGGTGAGATTTTAGAAACCTTATATTTGCGGGAATACATCATTTTTAAAGTTTGGATTACATTTTGTAGCGTGCGTGCGTACGTCCTTCCATCCGTCAGTGCGTGCGACCGTCCGTCCGTGCCTGCGTGCGTGCTTGCGTGCGTGCGTCCGTGCTTGCGTTCGTGCTTGCGTCCGTCCGTCCGTCCTAAAATGCGTACGTGCGTGCGTGCTTTTAAGAAAAGCCCCATAATCTTATTAATCACAATACTCATGTATTGGTAACGAACTTAAAATTTATTTTTTTATTATACGAGATCAAAAAATAGTTTTGTGTAACATTTTTTATAACAGAAACCAAAATTTTCACTTTTTATTTTGTTTTAGTCATTTAATGTAAATATGGAAGTTCAAACATAAAACAAGTTTATTTCTTTTTATCGTAAAACCTCACAATAATTAAAATATATTTTAAGCCCGTAAATATCTCTTGTTAGACTCCTAAAAATTCTTCTGTCAATTATATAAAATCATTTATATGAGCCACTCGATTAAAAAATGAAGAGGAAATTATTCAAATAATCGTAACCAGAGACAAAGATATTAACAATGGGTACTGCATACTTTTACATACGTTACAATAAAACACTAAAGATGGAGACTACGGTAAAATTGATGTTAAATAGAAATTAACTACATAACCGTACAATTCAAAATTAAAGACATATAATGAAAAAAGAGGAAGAAATGAAGGAAAAAGCAAAAAAACAATAAAAATTATAAACTTACAGGTTTAGGGGTTGTTACTCCACGCCAAGCCTCATGTCATTCACACATTCTCTCACTCAATTGCCCAATTTATATTTTCAGCTTACTTCTTTTCAACATTATTTCTAACTAATGGAATTGACATTTATCTATCTATCAATCTTCCTCTCCCTCGTAGTCAATCATTCAAAGTCCGCATTCTTTACGCATATAGTACAACGATAAAGGAGACAATACAATCTCGAGTTTTAACAATGACTTTGTCGTAAAAGGAACATATCGTTAAAAAACTTAAAACTTTCAAATAAATATGTTTTAAACGTTTTACATATACGATTTTGTATCGAAGGAAAAATGTGACGATACGAATTATATTTTATATTAGAATCTAAACTAACCATATACTTTGTATTTAAGGAAATGGTACGTGCTTCTTTACTTTTAGGGAAAAGATTTTGAATAATAAGTATAACTGATATATCAAAATGGTGGGACCCCATAGTAAATAATTTACTAATTTCTTTATTGTAGGCATCATGCATTAAATCATCAATTACATAAAGAGTAGGTATATTATTAGGGTTATCTGAATCAAATGATGGTACTTGATTTTGTATTTCTAAACCGCGCAAATTAGGCTCACTTCCAGGATAACAACACCAGACTATTCGATCGATTTGCTTATTAACTAACTTGGATAAATTTTTTAAAAATTTTATCGTAAATGTCGTCTTTCCGCAACATGTGGGGCCGGCAATAATACAAGTAAATGGATGTTTCCACTGTAATGTCATTTGTAATACTAAGTAATAATAAACAATATATAATAAATTTATAGCAATTTATCAAATTGTGCTACAATAACTTTAAAATCACTTAAAATTTTTAAATAAGAAGTAGAACTTGTTGGTGAGCAATTTACCCCAAATATTGAAAGATTTTTTTCTCCTGCTCTAATAATTGATTTTTTAAATTCGTTAAATTCATAAAAAATCTTATTCTTACAAAAGTATAGCATGCCGTTTATATATCTGAACGCAGAATTTACTCTTGGGGGTATCCCAGGAAATATTTTACTAATTATACTATAATCTTTTTGCCTGAACGTGCATTCATTTAATTCCATAACATATGCATCATTATAAAGTATAAATGTACGCCCAGAATTAGTATTTATTACGGCATGTATTTCCGCATTTGGAGGCAATCCTAACTTTGAAAATTTTATTGGATATCCTTGCACAAGTTTTAAGCTAGGAAAATTAATCATATATATCATATTTTCTATAAATAAATCTTTAATAAGCTGCGGTTTTACGATTTCAAATGGGTTTTCAATATCAATAACCCAAACCCATTTTTCATAAAATATATACATGACATGATTTACTATTAAAAAGGTATCAATATTTAAAGTGCACAAATTCGGTGTAAAACCATCATCATCATTTGCCGAAGAATCATCATCATTATCATCTGAAGGTGGAATATTATCTGAATCGTCTGAGAACTGTTGCTTGCCGTATAAACTTTGTACTGCTAAGATATCATCTTTATGTAAATTTAATTTGCCATTATAATATGAATGCATAATAGCATCTTCATTATTTGAATGAGATATCCCTAATGCGTGGCCTATTTCATGCAATAAAACCGTAAATAAATTAGTTTCCTCTTCAGTAGTTTTATTATTTAGCTTTAAATACCATAATTCGTCTTGATCAATATGAATTTCAATAGGCGTATTATCTTTATTTGGGTATTCTGAATGAGATAACATTCCTCCCCTTCCATCTAAAATAGCAGGGCAGTATTCATCAATTTTTTTTTTAAATTTGTGGTACCCCCGTTTATTAGAAATAATTATATCTGGATTTTGATTGCTATATTGAAATAAAATATTTGTATTTTGTTGCCACATTTCAAACGCGGCTTTAGTTAGTTTTAAAAGTTCTTCATTAGCTAACGCATAATACCATTTTAAATGCGTAGTTTGCCATTTATCCCTATGGGTAGCAAAACTAACTATATCATCCGGAACTCCACATCTTGATCTATTTATCATTTTAACGTCTGTGTTTAATTCTCCATTACCTTTTAAATTATAATATTCTTGAAATACCGTAAGAGCATTTTTAAATGTTGTAAAATTTACTTGCGAAATTTGAGTATCATCATTGGGGGTGCCTAAATACCCATATTTATGTAAATAATTAGTCACGCATAATATATCAGTTGCAAAAGATGCACTAATAAAGAAAAATAACAAAAAAAATTCTTTAACGAGCATTATCGTTATCGATGTTTTCACCTCAGCTGTATTTTTAATACTACGCCAATTTTATTTGATCAAGGCAAATATATTAGAAACGATTGCGTAAAAGGAAGATAAGTTTCAAGTTTCAAAAGCTTCATCCCACGTTCTTTTTAAATTTGGTATTTTTTGGTGCCCCCAGGCAAGAGTATTTATTCCATCTTCACAAACGTACCGTTTGTCATCAAAAGCACTTAAAGTAACTTTATTCATTTCTACCGTACGTAATTCATGCTTTGTACTTTTAATAGTCGTCATTTTTCTAAATTCTATTGAATTATCCCTCAAACAATTTAAATAATTATCAAAAGTTAAATTTTTGTCAATTACATTTTTAGTAATTCCTTTTGCTTTTTTCTTTTCCTTTTCTCCTTTTATACGATAGGCGTATAGTTTACTCCTTAATCCAATAAAATGTGTAATTATACGCCCATCACATTCATATTTCATTTTTCCTATTACTTTCTTATTTTTATCGGAAAAACAAAAATGGCCCTTTGGAAAATTCGATGTGTCATAAAAATCCAAGTCAGTCAACATATCTTTGTAAAAATCATCAGTCATTATTTCATAAATAAAGCTGTCAGTATCCGTGTAACAAAGATTTACCCGGTCATCAAATTTAGGCTTTATTTTCCGATAGTGAAAATCATACATTAGCGTTTTACTTAAATCTAAAACAGATAATCCTATATAAATAGGTTTATTCATTTTAATAAAGGATTTTCGTAAATGAACAGCAACTAATTTTTCGTTAAAAATCGTTCGATCAAGAAAAATAGATTTGGAAATTATTTTATCCAACCTTTTTTCGTTAGAAACCAATTCCAAATTTATCCTCTTGCGAACATTTTCCATTGTTTTACCAAAAACCGCGTTATTCATTAATTTATAAAAGTCTTTTTCGAAATCATTTGCTGCAATTTTTCTACACTCCGTATTTAAGTCAATGTATGATTTCAACCATGGAGATTGAGTAAATTCAATGACGCGGTGAACTGTCTTTAATATAAGTCCGAAAGAAAGAGCCTGTTTAAGATTTACGTAATGAATTACGTAATTCTTTTTATCGTCAAGAGTCGTCAATAATTTCTTATGCTTACCACCTGGAGGAATTTTATTTTCTGGGCATAATGGGAGATCAGAGTGAGCATCATGAAGATGAATTGGATATTCTAAATCTACTTCCAAAATATAACCTTTATTGCTGTTAATAGCAATGGAGTTGACATTAAAATTTTGAATTTCGTTTTCATTTAGCCACCGAAAATCCTTATATGGTAGGTAATTTGACATAGCCCATCCATATAGGTTATTTGCGTCTAAATAGGCAATATAGCGAGATTCATCAGTAGGGTTAAATCCCTCCATATATTTATTGTTAGCTTCACTATATCGCTTGGTGCATTGACTAATTCCTCCACGAATGCCCTTCTCAACCATTAACACCATATCATAATCAGTCATTAATTCTATAGCAATTCCCGTGTATTTAAGCATGGCATCAAACGCAAGGCCTGGTGCTGTAAAATACTATGCTGGGTCTAATTTATATGTCCCCATACAAACATCTCTAAAATTTTCAAAAACGTCAGCCAAAAGAATTACGTCAGTTTTCAAGTATAAGTCGGAGTAATCACCCAAAGATTTACACTCAAATTCTACCCACATTTTTTGAGCAAATTTGTAGTCATCATCGGAAATAATGTCTTGTGTTAGGTGGCTATAAAACTTTTCCTTTGGTGGTAAGCATTTGTCATCTAATTTAGACCAACAATCTACATATTCATATGGAAAAACGCCCTTGCGCGTGACCAAATCTTGCTTATTACCAAAAATTCTCCTTGTTTGTTGAAATTTATCACAAGGAAGATTATCAACTAATTTGGAAAGGGATGAAGCCATAAATCGAAACGTGTCCAAATATCGAATCGAAAAATTGTCACCCACGCTTTTTGAGAAAGAAATATACTTTTCTTCAGAATTTGGGATGCAGTATATTTCTTTTTCATCATAGCCCGATTGAGGAACAATCAAATGGGAGTCATAACCTGAAAGATTGTGAATAAAAACAGGTAGAAAATTTGGAATTTTGTAATTCAAATTACAATTTGAATGTGCAGCACCTCTAAATTTGCCAGTAATATGATCGTGATCTCTTACGCAATCGCTCCCCAATTCTCCCCCACAAATATGACAAATAGTTGTCGATTTGAATGCATTTTCCTCATCTGGAGTCATAGCAGAAATTGGTATTACGTTTTTATAAACCCCCCTAACAAATTCTGCAACTTCTTTTATATATTTTACAAAAATTTCTGCTGCATCACGCCCCCGATACAGAACGGGCTCAAAAACTTCATTAGTCGAAACAAGAATAAAGCAAAATGACATTACGTCATGTTTTTGAAGTAATTTTGAATAAGAATGGTTAGATAAAGGAGTGCAAGTTTGAATTTGCGAAAGAATACATTCAAAATCGGCATATACTACAAATGGAACATGCATGGCGGCCCAAAAACTCTTAAATTTTACCCATTTGTCCTCATCTGTGGTAGGAAGAATAATTTTTGAAGGAGCATATATATTGCAATCACGTTTATGCTCTGTAAGTTTTTCTTTGCTATGGTAATGAATAAAACATCTTTTGCAAACAAAAATTTTATTACGATGTTTAGTCATTTGATTATGAATTAATCTCTCAAAATTTTTAATGTAACAAAAATGCTTCTTTTCATCTTCGGATAAAAACAAAAGATCGCGATGGTCTTCAAGTTCCTCGTCCGCCACTTTAAGGGGGTACACATTATTTTTCTCGTCTAAACCAAAAACATTTATAGAGATATTATTACATTTTTCAAATTTTGAAATTTCATTAAGCTGCGTTGGGTAAGTACTACAATCCCAATTATACCCTTTTCTAAATTCATCATTATCGTAAGATGCGACCCGCTGCGGGTCTCTAATTATATTTTTTGCCCATATAGAATATTTAAAACAGTACATATCAAAATTTTGCACGTTTATTACGGAATGGGTAAGCTTAATTTTTGCTGGAAGATCAATAAATGTGGCCCCTCTTAAAGGAGTGTACTTATTAATTCTTAACTCCAGACCAGCAATCTCGCTCAAAGACCACCCCGATTCTTTCGCTTGATGTTCAGATTTTTCCTTCATTAATTTACCAAAAAGCTCATTCAAAATATCATATATATTATCATTTAATAAAATTCTCACATTTTTTGTTTTGAACCATCTATCCTCCTCTTTTCTTCCATCCTCATCCCCTTTTACAAATTTTGCCTTCACTAAAATATTAATTTTAAGAGCTGCGTTATTTAATTGTTCTCTGATTTTTGCGTAAATAATTTCCTTAGTAAAATCTAAAAATAATGGTAAGTCTTTATACACTTCATTTCCACTTACCCAATAGGTTTTTAATCTATTTTTGACTGCTGAGGCAATCTCGATTATTGGCTGTTCCGCTCGTTCTCTTTCCCCAAATTGGGGAATGACATGTCGGCGATGTACTTCAGATCTTTCGTGAGCAGCCAAATATCTAGGATTGTAATATGTAAAACATGTATTGCACAGATTTTCTAATTCGGGATCTGGCCGTTCTCTTTCCCCAAATTGAGGAATTGCATGACGACGATAAACATTAGATCTCTCATGTGCATCCAAATATTGAGGATCGTAATATACTAAACACGTATTACACAAAACACGATTCTCCATCTTTTAACAGAAAAACTGGCTTAAAAAAATTTCAACTCTTATATATTTTTCCGCAAAACAATCTTTTTGACAGAAAAACTGACTTCGAAAAAAAATTTCTACTCTTATATACTTTTCACAACACAAAGCGCGAAAGTTTTTGATTGGGTACAAAATTTCGGCGCGGAAAATATTTCATTTATTCGAAGCTGAGCTGCTCAAATTATCTAAAACCGCAATCGGATGGAAGGTCACAACACTCGCTGTGAAGCGCATTTGCCGGAAGTATTATCTAAACCACAATCTTATGAAAGGCCGCTGCAAAATTTCTCGAAGCAAGCTCTGCTCAAATTTAAAACCACAATCAAATGGAAGGACACGCGCGCACTTGCCGGAAGTATTATCTAAACCGCAATCGTGTGAAAGACCACTGTAAAATTTCTCGAAGCTCCACTCAATTCTAAAACCACAATCAAATGGAAGGACACGCTGTGAGGCGCACTTGCCGGAAGTATTATCTAAACCGCAATCGTATGAAAGACCACTGCAAAATTTCTCGAAGTAAGCTCCACTCAAATCTAAAACCGCAATCGAATGGGAGGACGCAACGCTCGCTGTTAAGCAAACTTGCCGGAAGTATTATCTAAACCGCAATCGTATGAAAGGTTGCAAACGAAATTTCTCGAAGCATTCGTGTGGAAAGTTACAACGCCTGCTACGCTTACCGGAAGTTCTATCTTATATATAACTACTATATAACCCCCATTTTTTAAATGGCCTGCTATTATCACCCCTGTTGCCAGCATAATAGGTATCTCTGCCTCTGCACACGCTGCTGGACCGAAGACGCACAGTGCCCTTATTCTTTCGAACCAGCATTACTCTCTTCTTCATTACTTTCCCTTCTGCTCTCTTCACCTCTTTCACCGCCGTCGCCATCACCGCTACCACCGTCGCCATCACCGCTACCACCGTCGCCATCACCGCTACCGCCATCGCTATCACCGCTACTACTTCCATCTATACCACCACCGCCTCAAACAGTAAGTTAAATTTTTTCTTTTTTAAACGTTTTAAATAAACGATTTAAAAATCGTCATTACCAAAGCATTTTTACTTACTTTATAGAATGGATCTAACGTGTTATGAGGAGATGCCGTTGTGGCCCAATGAGCGTCAACAACCTATTGGGCCATTTAGAAATAACTTTTATATAAATAATGCAAGCGTGTTTGAGCGCTTCGATATACCGGTAAAAACGATTTTTAAAAATATTTTTTTATTTATCAACCCTTCTTATATTTACTTCTTTTTCAATTTATCTTCTAGATGCAGTCATTAAAGGCAAAGATTAATAGTTTAAAAGAGGATACCTGTTTCGGGAAGATTAGCGACTTGGAGGAGGGTGCATCGTATCCGATTCAAGAATTCGCTAAAATGACGACCCGATTTGGACCAGCAATTATAGCGAATATCGTCATGCCAGATGGGGGAAGAAAAGGATCCTCCACCCAAAACGATATCTGGCGATTACGGATGGGGAGATGGCCCATTATAATAGTGCTCCCAATGTTGAGCAACTTTTCCTTGAGAGAAAAGGTAATTCCGTTGTAATTTTTTGAATAAAAAAATGTGAAAAAGAAATATCTTTTTTATTAAAACCTATATATCCCTATTGCGCATGCGTCATAAATCTAGAAAATCATATTTAATAAGTTGAGCTAGCTTTTTAGTATTTCATTACAAAGCAAACGATGGAGCCGCCAACAGTAACAGAAACGCCTCGTTCAGAACAGAGCAATCTTTCAAAAAATTCAGAAGGCAATCTTTCAGAACAAGGTAAATTCCATAATTTCATCCGATTTCAATAGAATAAAGTTTAATATCTTTTCTCTATAAATCTTTTTCTGTTTTTTTGGATAGAATAAAGTTTAAAGAACTTCTAATCATACATAAAGTTGGAAATGCTATTCGAACCTATGAGAAACGTGGTTGGAAAAAAATGCGGTATGAAGACCTTCAATTTGTGCCTTTTAAATACATTAAAACAGAGCCAAGCCTCATGTCATTCACACATTCTCTCACTCAATCACACAATTTATATTTTCAGCTAACTTCTTTTCAACATTATCGCAAACTAATGGAATTGACATTTATCTATCTATCAATCATTCTCTCCCTCGTAGTCAATCATTCGAAATCCGCATTCTTTACACATATAGTACAACGATTAAGGAGACAATACAATCTCGAGTTTTAACAATGACTTTGTCGAAAAGGAACATATCGTTAAAAAACTTAAAACTTTCAAATAAATATGTTTTAACGTTTTACATATACGATTATGTATCGAAGGCAAAATGTGACGATACGAATTAAAAACCTTATTTATTATTCTTTAAAAAGGTACAAGACCTAAGATTGTAGGTCAATTATTCCTAATTTTAAATTGAAAAAGAGTACAAGCCTGTAAGTCGAAAAATTATTTCTACGTTAAATTGATGTTAAATAGAAATACAGTCAAACTCGTTTATAACGAGCACGGTTGTAACGAGGTCACGGCTATAGTGAGCAAATGCTACCTCCAAGATAAGTTTACTAATATTTACATACAAATATTTCACGTATATAACGAGCACGCTTCACGGATATATCGAGCAAACTTCGACCACGTCTCACTGTCTCAAACGCGGTGGCGGTCAGCCCCTTCAATCCTCATAGTGACCCAAGATATGTAACCTTGTGTTCTCGAGTCCAGCCTCTACACCCTATCCCTAGGGGAGGTTAAAGACCGCGGCGTTGTTGTTAAAAAATAATCCCTTCGTCCAAACCAAGAATTCCCAACTTGCAGGTATACAGTGGCACCCGCGGAGGTCCTTCGTCCTCTCCTCCCAACCCACAGCTCTTTTACAGCCAGGAGGTTGTGTTTGGTAGGGGGGTAAGGGGCTAAGGGCATGTACAATGGCGCCCGCCCCCGTCGCTCAGCCGAATGCACCCAACACCCTTTCCCACGTAAAGATGGGAAATCCCAGATTTAATCCGTCTCCTCATTAACTCTTTCTGGAATTGGTATGCTCACAGTTTGCAAAGAAAGTTCGTAGCGTTGATCACAAAAATCAGTTGAGATTTTGCCCTTGAACGAGTAAAATGTTCGTACATAAAAGGAAAGCCTGATATATAAATTTATGACTATTCCTGTTATTCTAGTATGATAACATTGAAGTTCATAATGAGAGATATCATACGTTGCTGTTTTTTGTCGGTTTTGAAATCATAAACTGACAGAATAATAATCATAATAAACTGTAGCAAATAATTTTCAGCGTGCGTGTCAAGAGATTTATTCGAAATACATCATTTTCACATGCTCCTACGTTATCATTATTTTATTTAATATTTATATAGTTTCTTCTTACTTATATCCGGTTGGTATCTGTATTAATGAAAGGCAATGTGTGTGTATGGACAGCATATCTTGAAGACCAAGAAACTTTGAGACTTTAAAACTTGGTACACTTACTAATGGAAGCCTGAAGATGTGTACTTAGGGGGCAGAATTTTTTTTTAGTGAGAGAAGGGAAGGAGAGGGATATGCCATTTTGCATAACATAACACGTAAAAATCAATTTTCGACTTACAGGCTTGTACTCTTTTTCAAATTAAAATTAGGAATAATGGACCTACAATATTAGGTCTTGTACCTTTTTTAAGATTAATAAATAAGTTTTTTAATTCGTATCGTCACATTTTGCCTTCGATAATAAATCGAATATGTAAATCGTTTAAACATATTTATTTGAAAGTTTTAAGTTTTTTAACGATATATTCCTTTTAGACAAAGTCATTGTTAAAACTCGAGATTTTATTCCCTCCTTATTCGTTGTACTATATGCGTAAAGAATGCGGACTTTGAATGATTGAATACGAGGGAGAGAAAGATTGATAGATAGATAAATGTATATTCCATTAGTTAGCAATAATGTTGAAAAGAAGTAAACTGAAAATATTAATTGTGCGATTGAGTGAGAGAATGTGTGAATGACATGAGGCTTGGCGTGGAGTAACAACCCCTAAACTTATAAGTTTATCATTTGTTTTGTTTTTTTTTTTGCTTTTTTCTTCATTTCTTCCTCTTTTTTCATTATATGTCTTTAATTTTGAATTGTACTGTTAAGGAGTTAATTTCTATTTAACATCACTTTTGCCGTAGTCTCCATCTTTAGTTATTTATTGTAACGTATGTAAAAGTATGCGGTACTCATTGTTAATATCTTGGTCTCTGGGTACGATTATTTGAAAAATTTCCTCTTGATTTTTTAATCGAGTGGCTAATATAAATAATTTTATATTATTGACAGAAGAACTTTTAGGAGTATAACAAGAGATATTTACGCGCTTTAAAATATATTTTAACTATTGTGAAGTTTTACGATAAAAAAAATAAACTTGTTTTATGTTTGAACTTCCATATTTACATTAAATGAATAAAACAAAATAAAAAGTGAAAATTTTGGTTTCTGTTATTACAAACGTTACACAAAACTTTTTTTTGATCTCGTATAATAAAAAATAAATTTTAAGTTCGTTACCAATACATAAGTATTGTGATAAATAAGATTATGGGACTTTTCTTAAAAGCACGCATGCAAATACGCATTTTAGGACGGACGGACGGACGCACGCACGAACGCAAGCACGGAGCACGCACGCAAGGACGAACGCAGGCACGGACGGACGGTCGCACGCACTGACAGATGGACGGACGTACGCACGCACGATACAAAATGTAATCCAAACTTTAAAAATGATGAATTCCCGCAAATATAAGGTTTCGAAAATCTCACAGCAAGATGGCAGTGAAAAACATCAAACAAGTCACACCCAAAAACGATAAATAAGTAAAAGTAAATAAAAGACAGACGTTATTAACCATAATATAAAACGTAGTGCATTATTAACCAGATAAATACATATATATATATATATATATATATATATATATATATATATATATATATATATATATATATATATATATATATATATATATATAATTTATGTATCACTTACCGCATCAAAGGTCTCGGTTTTACTAAAGTAATGGGTCACAAACATTTTCAAGCCTGATATGTATAAATTTATGATTGTTCTTGTTATTCTAGTATGATAACACTGAAGTTCATAATAAGAGATATCATACGTTGCTGTTTTTTTCGGATTTGAAATTATAAACTGACACAATAATAATCATAATAAACTGTAGCAAATAATTTTTAGCGTGCGTGCCAAGAGATTTTTTCGAAATACTTCATTGTCACCTGCTCCTACATTATCATTATTTTATTTAATATTTATATAGTTTCTTCTTACTTATATCCGGTTGGTATCTGTATTAATGAAAGGCAATGTGTGTGTATGGACAGCATATCTTGAAGACCAAGAAACTTTGAGACTTTAAAACTTGGTACACTTACTAATGGAAGGATGAGGATGTGAACTTAGGGGGCAGAATTTTTTTTTGGAGAGAGGTGGGAAGGAGAGGGATATGCCATTTTCCATAACATAACACGTAAAAATCAATTTTTCGACTTAGAGGCTTGTACTCTTTTTCAAATTAAAATTAGGTATAATTGACCTACAATCTTAGGTCTTTTAACTTTTCAAAGAATAATTAATAAGGTTTTTACTTCGTATCGTCACATTTTGCCTTCGATAAAAAATCGTATACGTAAAACGTTTAAAACATTTTTATTTGAAAGTTTTAAGTTTTTTAACGATATGTTCCTTTTCGAGAAAGTCATTTGTTAAAACTCGATGTCGTATTGCCTCCTTAATCGTTTTACTATAAGCGTAAAGAATGCGGATTTCGAATGATTGACTACGAGGGGGAGAAAGATTGATAGATAGATAAACGTCAATTCCATTAGTTAGCAATAATGTTGAAAAGAAATAAGCTGAAAATATAAATTGTGCGATTGAGTGAGAGAATGTGTGAATGACATGAGGCTTGGCGTGGAGTAACAAGCCCTAAACCTGTAAGTTTATAATTTTTATTGTTTTTTTGCTTTTTCCTTCATTTCTTCCTCTTTTTTCATTATATGTCTTTAATTTTGAATTGTACGGTTAAGGAGTTAATTTCTATTTAACATCAATTTTGCCGTAGTCTCCATCTTTAGTTATTTATTGTAACGTATGTAAAAGTATGCAGTACTCATTGTTAATATCTTGGTCTCTGGGTACGATTATTTGAAAAATTTCCTCTTTATTTTTTAATCTAGTGGCTCATATAAATAATTTTATATTATTGACAGAAGAATTTTTAGGAGTATAACAAGAGATATTTACGGGCATTTAAATTTATTTTAATTATTGTGAAGGTTTACGATAAAAAGAAATAAACTTGTTTTATGTTTGAACTTCCATATTTACATTAAATGACTAAAACAAATTAAAAAGTGAAAATTTTGGTTTCTGTTATTACAAATGTTACACAAAACTTTTTTTTGATCGCGTAAAATAAAAATATAAATTTTAAGTTCGTTATCAATACATAAGTATTGTGATAAATATGATTATGGGACTTTTCTTAAAAGCACGCACGCACGTACGCATTTTAGGACGGACGGACGGACGCACGCAGTAACGCAACCACGGACGCACGCTCGCAAGCACGAACGCAGGCACGGACGCACGGTCGCACGCACTGACGGATGGACGGACGTACTCACGCACCCTACAAAATGTAATCCACACTTTAAAAATGATGTATTCCCGCAAAAATAAGGTTTCGATAATCTCACCGAAAGATGGCAGTGAAAAACATCAAACAAGTCATTCCCAAAAACGATAAATATGTAAAAGTAAATAAAAGACAGACGTTATTAACCATATTATAAAATGTAATTCGTATCGTCATATTTTTCCTTCGATACAAAATCGTATATGTAAAACGTTTAAAACATATTTATTTGAAAGATTTAAGTTTTTTAACGATATGTTCCTTTTCGACAAAGTCATTGTTAAAACTCGAGATTGTATTGTCTCCTTACTCGATGAGAGTAATGCTCCTATTGGGTACTTGCGTCCCAATAGCCTACTTCCTTGCACTACGTCTCGTTGTGCTTTACCTCATTATCCTGTTCACCCTGATATTGACCTTGCTTCTCTCGGACGTTGATTTTGGCCAACGGATTTGCTCTTTTGTATTTTCCCGTCGAAATATGGGGAGGCTATCAGAGTTCCTCCTTCTCACCTATTTCGCTTTTCCCCCACTGCGGAAGCTGGGCCCTGAAAAGACCTGACTTTCCGCTCTTGTGCATTGGCCCTGATAAATGGCCCTTGCTGTCCTCCCTCTCCCCATTTTGCCCTGTAAAGGGCTTCGGTTTTTCCTGATTTCTGCAGAATCTGTGGCTCCGTTGGTTCTGTCGTTGTCGCGAACCGGGGGGAGGCTAACGCAGTTCCTCCTTCTCACCCGATTCGCCTCGGATCCGGTCGTGGACCCCGCTGGGGGGCCTCTCATTCCTGCTCCGCAGTTTTGATCTCTTGTGGTCGTTGCATGAGTGGATCCATCTGCCTTTCTTCCGCCACTCGCAATGTCGTCCTCGCCTCCTGAAAATGCAACTGAAAGCATGATTCTCCGCGGGCTGCACAGGCGGAGTATGCCATGCGATGGCTTAATAGGCTTCAAAACCCCTGATGGAGCGATAAATACGTCTCTCAGGACCGCCTGAGAACGATGCAAATCGCCTCCATCCTCCGGTTGGAGAATCCTGTGAATCCCCGCAATACACACCGCCCCTCTCGAAAGGACTGTTTGGTGACTGACACGGCTGCCTGTTCCACCATTCAGTCACCCACCGCAGGACAGGGCGCTGCCAAGTCCAAGGGGGGGAAAAACCCGAAGAAAAAGAAGGGTGCTCCTTCCATGGGGGCGCAAAACCCAAATGCTCCTACCACATCGACGACTCAGGCCCCATCGCACGTGGCGGTGGTTCTACCTAAGCCCGTATCGGGGCAGCCAGCACCCCTCCCTTTTCCAATTGATACTCACCCTATAGAGACAGAAAATCTGGATGCTCCCTCGCAAAAGAGGAAGCTCTGTAAATCCTCTGGCATTGCATGCACCCAAGGAGTCCGCCACCCAGGGTGCTCAGGCAAATGCTGGAGAAACCGCCCCAGTGACGCCTGATTCCTCCCTACCCCTCTCTGAGTGTACCATGCCCGTTCCTGCATCACTCACTGTGAGTGTCGAGGATATGGAGACCGAAATTTCTTGCTCCACACTGAAGCGGAAGCTTTCGGACGCACTGGAGGTAGTATCCTCAGGGCAATCGCATCACCCCCCGGAGCTTGCTACCCAGGAAGCGGAGGCCGCAGCCGATGAGCCTTTCGAGATCGTGACCAAGAAGAGGAGGAAGAGAGCCTCCAGAAAGAAGGTGGAAAATCCCTCCTCTAACGCCACCCAACCCAGTAGACCTAAGGTGAAGCCGATTAACGTCTATGGTGTACGGAACCACCCCGACCTCATTGACTCTCTCCAAGAGAGATGTGGCAATGAATTCGAGCTCGCAATCAGAGATGTCTCCACCAGGGTCATCGTTACCTCGCCGGAACAGCAGGAGAAAGTCCTGCAGATCCTCGACGAGAAAAAGCTCGAGTACTTCTCGCACCCGACAGAGCATATAAAAACAGCTAGACTGCTCATTAAGGGACTGGCCAGTGATTTCCCTCCAGCTAGAGTGGCCGCGGGGTTGGCGGCGTTGGGAATCACGGTTAAGTCCGTAAAGCACATGGTGCAAACGGCAGAGGGGAGGACACAACCTGACAAGACCAGAAAGTTCATCGCCGTGGTGGACAAAACTCCGGGCATCCCTCCCCTTCACAAGATCACCCACATACAAAACTGTCGGGTGCAGGTGGAGTACTTCAAGGGAGGAGTAGCGCCGCAGACCTGCTTTAACTGCCAGAGGTTCGGGCACTCCTCCCTTGGGTGTAGGATGGTGGCCCGCTGCTATAAATGCGCGGGAAATCATCGGTCCCGCGACTGCCCCAACCCACCCACGGCACCTAGGAAGTGCTGTAACTGCGGTGGTGACCATCCCTCCACATACAGGCAATGTTTTGTTTACCTTGAAGCTTTGGACAAGGCGCTGGCGGCAAATAAGTGCAATGATGCGCTACAGCGCAAGGCCAACAAAGCCAGGACAGCTTCGGATATTAAACTATCATAGTCAAGGTTTTTAAAATTTCGTTGGGAGATAAATTTCTGCTTAAATTTTGGAGAGTTTAGTGAGTAGGCTTGAAAAATTAAGTCATGGGAGGAAATGCCCGGGACAGGTAATTGACCATGTGTGCAAACTTTATCTGGGTTAGGAGTAACTAATATGTCAATCCAAGTGGAAGAATTTTTAGTGTTATTTGTGGGTTTTAAAGGTAGTATGCTGAGGTTGTGCGATGTAAAAGAGTTTTTAAAAAAGACAGCATCGGAGGAGCTTGAGGCAAAATTTGCATTAAAGTCACCAGATATAATTAAGTGCTCATAATCGTGTCTTAAGTTGGCAATGATCTCGTCAATGTCAGGTAGATAACCAATTTTTGGAGGACGATAAACGATTCCTAACAATATTTTTTTTTGAATTGACGACTACTTCAAGGAAGAGATATTCAGGTCTGCGGGAGTATTGCGCGTCGCTGGTGGCGATTACTTTACAAGCAAGGTCTTTACGGACGTAGATTCCTACTCCCCCTCCTCCTTTCCCTATCCTATCATTGCGAAACAAGTTATACCCAGGCATTTCAACAGAAGAGCTCGAGATAGCAGGTTTCAGCCACGTTTCGGACATGGTAATAGCATGTAGATCGTTGGGCGGGATTAATGAGCGCAGTTCGTCGAAATGAGGGACAAGGCTTTGGGCGTTAAGATAGATAAGTTGGAAGGATCGGGGAAAAGGTTTAAGTTCTTCTGTAAGAAGAAAATGTGTTGGAACTGGGATGGGTCGGGGAAAACCATTATGGGAAGGAGGCGGACGGTTGGTGGTAAGATGAGGAGTGTGATAATGAGTTCGTCTGTGGAAGCTTGGTCTGACCAGTGGGTAAAATTCAGAGGCGTTAGGGTTTAGGTATGGCACCCTGCAGTGTGACGGGACGAAAGCAGATGCATTTGGGTTAAGAGTAGAATTAGGCTGAAGAGAAGCTTTGGTGGAAGGCTCAATGACAGACATTTTGCGGGTAGTTGAGTAAGCGGCAAATATATATATATATATATATATATATATATATATATATATCTATGTAGAGGATGATTCAGGTAAAGAAGTGGTTGAGAAGGGCTATAATAAATTGATTAATGCACACGGGAAAGAGCACACATAGCGGAGAAGTAATGCTACAGTATATGCCAATGACTAAGTAACAATAATAAGAATACAAATTAATTATTTGCCAAGCGATCCTCCACTGTCATCTCGGGCAGAAACTTTGCGGCCGCCGTGGCCAGTGCCTGGACGACCCCTGATCCTGAACTCCTGAGGAGGGCTGAGCCTGCTATTCCAAGCTGTGCCAGCACCAAAGCGGCGCCCGAGCCTCAGAGGGATCCTCCGCCTACGGCAAAACTACAGGCATCAACACCCTCCGCGGGGCAGATAGTGCCACCTGCGCCGCGTGGCGCCCCTCCCGCCACTCGAAGCCAACCTCTTACCTCTGACGATGAGGAGCTATGGGATACCATAGTTTCTATAACGAGGGTCCTGAAAAAGCACGTTTCCAGCCGCCAAGGGCTCCTTCTCCTGGAGTTGCTGGAGGAAATTGCCCTTTCTAAGTCCGGAAATGGAGATACGCCGTAAAAGGGGGTGTTTTTCGATAGTGGGTTGGAACGCCAACGGTATTCGCCACCGTACCGACGAACTCCTCCCACTCCTTCATGACCTTGGTGCCTCGGTCGCTGCCATCGGCGAGACGCGGTTAACGCCCAACATCCCCCTGAACCTGCGAGGGTGGGCTGTGCTCAGAAAGGACAGGACAGGCCGCCCTGGAGGGGGAGTCGCCCTCCTGATCCACACGACCCTAAGGTTCTACGAGTGCCAGCTCCCGGAGATGAACCAGCTCGAGGCAGTGGCCGCGGTCATTCGCATGACCAAAGGGAGGTTGCGAGTGGTGGCCGCGTATTACCCTCCTGGAGAAGACCTTGATGAGGATGATGCTTATGCTCTTTTCCCCCTGATGGAGTCCCGACGGTTGTGGCGACATCAATGCCAAGCACAGAGCCTGGCACTCCAGGCTGTCTAACCCCAGGGGGCGGAAGCTCTATCGCCTCATCGAGGATGCGGGGTTATCTGTCTTGGGGCCCAGAACCCCGACCTACCTTCCTACTTCTGACGTTCTGGACATTGTCATTTCCTGCAATGATCAGTCGTCTCTAAACGTGTCCACCTTGAACGAGCTATCGTCAGACCATCTGCCGCTTTCTTCAAGGCTCGCGCGCAATAGGGCCTATGCAGTCACGGAACTCAAGAGCTAGTTTGTGCTAATGGAATTAAAATCCGTAGCTTCAATTCCGCGGGATTTATTCGCGCTATTTCCTCCAAACGTTAGTCACTTAATCTATTAATTTCACTATTTTAAATTATTTCAATAACTAATCGTTTCCCATCTATAGCTCTCACAATTCGAAAGGTTCTATATTTTTATCGGTATTTAGCCTAACGAAAATATCATTTCATTATTCTGTTTTCTGTTTAACTTCAATTGCAAATCAGCGAGATAGTTAAATAAATAATTATTGAAAACGTTGGAAGAAAGACGATTTTATAGATTCAATGACTAACTTTTCAAGGAAATATAGCGAAGAATAGCTAAAACTATTATGACCATCCTTAAGTCTATCCTGTAAGATAAATTTACATCAAGTAAATAATAAAAATTATAAAACTTAATTAAAGACATAGGCTCGGTTGTAGATGGAGCAGAATCATTTGCTTACTTTGAAAAATGGCATTCTCAGATCGTTTACGCGAGTGTACTTAACAGCTTTTGTTCACGAATACTCCACCAACAGCATATTCTCCTAACTGCAAACTGTGCTATAATTGCGAAACAAGGCTCCGATTCCCGGACAATGTGCAATTTTTCGCCGTTTTTTCGGAAATCTTCTTAAAACAAACTAACAAAGCAAGCACGTGACCTGAGTCAATTCCTGTGTAAGGTGTTCATGGTCATGGACAAGATATTGAAGATTGTCGTCAAAATTAGTACGACGGACGCAACGACTGGAGAAAAACGTGTGTTAATCGCGTAATAAGTTGGGAGGGGGATAATGACGATATACCATCGTTTTCGCGAAACATTGTAGCGAAAACTTCAGTCACCTCCGGTACTTGACTGAACTTAAGTTTAAAAGAAAATTCTGTGAAAGGAGTTCGCTTAAAATTATTTCTTGACAAAAAAGTAAAATGTGATTGAAAAAGGTGCGAACTGTTATGGAAGTGTTATCACCCATTCATATGGCTTTGATGTTTGTAATAGGAAATATGGTATCGGAGAAATGTTATACATAATAATGGCTTTCCAGCAGCCCTTCGTCTGAAAGCCAAGAGAGAAGAACGATATTTTCACCACTAGAGGTCAGTGGCGTATCACGGACACAGGGTAGCGACCGTTTGCAACAAAATGGAAAATTATTTAAGAAAGTGATTTCCTTACGATGCATAACTTGACTAAATATTTAAAAGGAACATTTCTAGACATTTCAGCTTGTTCGTAATAATGATAGAACACCTATTCATGTCCGTTCACTTATAAACCGCAGTGACTTAATTTCATTACGGGAATAAAAATCTCGATAAGTTTCACGAAAATTCGAAGTATCGTGGGTCTCGGAAATTTCTATTTCTGAGATTTGCTTTACTTCCATAAATTACCACCAAATACGTCTACAATGTAGCCAGATTACAAATCTGGTGTTCCATAACTTCTCTATGGCTATTGGAGAAAAATAATATATATCCCATAGCCATAACATCGTTATGAGAAACGAAATTCGCATTTCGGCTACGATGAAGTCGCCTTCAGTGAAGGTTCAGCGAGATTAAGTTCCAAATTTGTTCTTCATTTGACAAATATATCGGTGTTTGGAGTTAAAAGAAATATTAAATATAAGCTGTTGTTGGAATATTCGTAAACAAAAAATGTTAAACACACTCGCGTCAGCGATCTGAGAATAGCATTTTTCGAAGCATCTGAATGATTCTGCTCTCTCTTCAACATATCTGTTTAATTAATTTCAATTATTTTATTCATTTTACTGATATAAATTTATCTCCTAGGATGGACTTAAAAGTTATTATACTACTATTAGAAATTCGTTGCTCAATATCAGAGAAACTTTATTTGTTTAATCTATTAAACCGTCTCCCTTCCAACTTTTTCCTATAATTATTTAATTAGCCATCTCGAGGAATCGTATTTGAAGCTAAATAGATGAAAAATTAAATGGTATTTTCAAGTCTTAAAAGTGCATTATTTAATATATATATATATATATATATATATATTGAAGGAAATTTCATCATCGTACAATCACTGGATTTTTTTTTAAACACGACGAGCAGTTATTATAACATTATTCGAGTTAGAGACACATCACGGACACACCGTAACGACCATTTTCGGCACAATAGAATTTTTCTTTAAGAAATTTATTCTTATACTACGCAGAATTTGGCTAAATTACTAAATGGAGCGTTTCTCGACGTTTCAGCTATTTAGCAATATAGAGAGCACACCTTCCTTTGGGCGTTCATTTGTAAACCGCAGCGGCTTGATCTCATTACGTGAATGTTTCGCGATCAGTTTCACTAAAATTTGAAAGTGTGTGCAACTTAGAAATTTTTAAAATGTGTAATATTATCGTCAAACGTAATGCGAACGCCGACGGACGCAATAACTGGCGTTAAACGCGAATTAGCCACGTCTCATTTTCAAATAGTAATCGTGATGTTTACCGAAGAGACTGTTTCAAATTTTTAGTATGCCGGCTGAAGCTTCATTTGGCAATTGTGTCTTTGTTATAAGTAAACTGTTAGATGAAATGTAAACTACGGTTTGAAAACTCCTAAACAAAAAGTATTATATACACTCGCGTAAACTTCTGGGAATACCATTCTAAGAAGGGAGAATTCTATTCTCGATTAACCTTCGTCGAAGTCGACTGCACTGTAGCCGGCATGCGCACTTGGTTTCTTATAACTTTGTTATGGCTATAGAACTTGAAAACCCTAGTTTAACAATGCAAAAATTCGAAGTCAACAATTGAAAAGTTGAAAAATCGAATATAAACTTAAAATATGAGCAAACAAGAATTAAACAGCAGAATCGAAAGTAAGAATAAGAATCTTTATTTCGTTTTACGTGAAATAGTGTAAATCTCGAGTCAAAGTCTCGATCGTATGATATATTAAAATGTTAAAGAATAAAGGTCTACATATCGTATTCCAGCCGATTATGTGATAATCGAATGCAAAAACTAAAACTTTCCTTATTTCGTACCCATGCCTTTTTGGGAGACCAATTCCCGTTTAAAACCTGCAAGAGTTCGCGTCGAGCATTTAGGCGACTGCACACTTAAAACCTGTCGGAGTTTAGGCCGAGTATTCAGGCGAAAGATTTGTCGAAATCGAGCCGACCGTTTCCGGTTTATTTGCGATCATGCCGGAAGGCTTCAGATGCAGTCAAGCAGGGACGCTCGCAGAGAGGCAGGCAGACACATAGCGGTTATAGTATATTAGATTACGGTAATCCTGAAAATTTTAAGAGATTTATTAATGTGCATTTAAGGTGCCACTGGGACCAAAATTAATTTTCTTTGCCATTTTCTCTTTTTAACCATGATACGCGTTGCTATGAAGTGACAAATGATCCGAAAAGAACTAGTGAGAATAAAACTGCTTCCTAATTTCAACGACGCTTTCGAACATTTTGGTAATGGCATTTAGATCGCAAGAAAGCGAAAATGCATCTCAGTTGCACGTCTCGATCACCTTTTGCGTTTCCCTTCAAATCGTCCAACAGCGCCACCTGGTGAGAGAAGGTCGAATCGGGAAGATTGAAATAGGCGACGTAGATGGCGACACTTGAGATATCTCTGTCAAAGTTGAGTTGTTTCGCACGAAAAAATTCCTGGATGAATAAAGTATACATTGATTGCTTAGTAACAGCCTTTCTCACAAGCAAAGTATGCAGAGAAGTTATTGTGATCTTGGAAAAATCCGACCGCGATATATTGATGAAGATTTAGACTCTGCACTCTGTGCGTATTGTTAGGGACTAAAGGGTGGGATAGAATAAATAAATTTTCCTCGATAGACATATTAAATGGCTTTAATAATTACATCGCTAATGAGAGAAATTCCTCTCGAAGGTTTTTTGACAAAGTTCCATCCGTTACTTGAGTTATTCACTGGAAATAGATTAGAGATGAGTTTTATTGAACTCCCGAGTGATTAAAATCCGTACCCAAAACTCACAGAGCTTCACTTAAATCTGAATAACTCACCATATTCTCCTCCTTGATTTTACCTACCGCGTACTTCGACATATTCAAGGAAGACAAAAAATTAAAAATGTTCCTATTGTTACTTTAACGCTATTCACGTACTCATGCGGAAATAAATGAAAAATAAATCACTTGCAGCAGCTTCTGAAGTAATAGAATTTATGTTTTTCTCATTTTCTCAAATGTATACCCTGGTCGGTACTGAAGCCGTCATTTGTTTATCTTTCGTGGAAAATTGCAATTTTAATTTACAACTATATTTGTATCAGTCAAGGTTTACGTAAAAGGGGGAGTTTTATGCGAGTAAATAGAGTATTAACGAATTTGAAAAGTTGGTGATATAAAATTAAGGAAAACTTTTTATATTCTCTGATATATTGCAGTTAATATTTTTGATACCTTTAAATGTAATTTAGGAACTCGCACAGAGAATTATATTAATGCAACTATTACTGTTGTTTTGAAAAATGTTTTGGAATAAACCTTTTAAAAGGAATAAGTTGATACGTTAATTTTATTCTGGGGTATTAATTTTCTGTTAATCAATCATACAATAAAATTACCTGGTACAATAGTGCGCCTCTCAACTTGGGCATTGGCGAATTTGTGTGAAGACACATAGATGAATGCATGTCATCGTGTTCATAATGACTAAATCCAAGATGTATTCCTAGTTTTGGAAGGGAGATGGCAACCACCATAGGCAGGAGAAGAAAATCAGTTTTTTATTGACGTCACAAGATATTTTTTTCCGAGAAGCGGTGACAATCCTTCAAATTGTTTTTGAAAATATGCGTGATAGTCTCCGTATCGTCGCACAACCGAATGGTGCAGACTGCATACATTAAATATCACTCGCGTGCAGCACGACTTATTTCATTTCCTCCTCGTTTAATTTTCAGTAATTTCTGCTCATTACTCTATTCGAAATAATACGTTTCCCTAGGAGGCGGAACGCGTCTCTTCCAACATGAATAATATTTTCATCTTGTCTCAGTTTCTTCATTTTCCATATTTTCTTCCATTTTAGAGGACGCACGCTACCCTTCAAGTCCTGCGTTTTTATAAATTGTCCTCAACTTCTGTGCTGTAGCTTGTTTTATTATTATTTTCTCGTGACGAAACTACCCATAAGGAAGGACAGCTGTTGGGGAGAATACATCCCTTGACCTATCCCTTTCCCGTTCGTCCGCCGCCTACCTTATATCCCGAGGGATGGGACACCCTTCCGAATATATCCTACTTTTGATGGATGATAAGGTATCAAAGAGTGAATCCACTTTCTCTCCATCTTTCCCCCACAGTTTCTGAATTGTAGCCAAGTATCCTTTCTACGCTACCGAGCAGCTGGGACGTAATGCCGGAGTGGTCTGTCCTTTTCTCCCTCATACAGGGCACTTTGTATGCAACGCGTGTCGGAGAGAGTCGCGTGGAGTCCATGTCTGCGTCCAGACATCCATTCCGATGGAAATTGCCGTGAAGGGGAACCTGGGGAGAAACTATGGAGGAGGGAGATAAGATGAGATAGGGCTCTAGGATAAGGTTGGAGGCAGGAAATATGGACTCATAAGCAGCCATAGGAGGAGGGAAAGGCGGAATTTGCGCGGAGGATGCGGAAAGATCTGAAAGGATGGAGAGAGCAAGGCGAAAGGGATGGAACGAGTTGAAAAAGGGAGGGAGGGAGAAATAAAGATAGAGAAGAGTAGAAAGAAAGGAGGGCAACTGGAATGAAGGAGGTAGGGAGGAAATGTGGGAAAATGGAGCGAGGGAGAAAGAGAAATAGAAACGGAGGAATGGAGGCATGAGGAAGGGGAGAAGAGGGCTTAATGAATGGAAGGGAGAAAAATGAAATGGGAGAAATGAGGAGAGGGAGAAAAATGGAGATGGAGGAAGAAAGGAAAAATAGAAACGAAGGAAGGAGGAGGGAAAATGTAGAAAGGGGAGAAGGATGGAGAAAGAGAGGAAAGAAGAGATGGAGCAGGAGGAAGGAGTCATGAAAAAGGAAGGAAGAAAAAGTAGAGAGGGAGAAAGAGAGGAAGGGAAATTGAAATAGGATGACAGAAGGAATGGAGGCATGAGGAAGGGTGAGGGGGCTTGAAAAATGGAGGAAGGGAGACAAATGAAGAGGGAGAGGGAGGAAGGAGAAATAGAAACTGAGGGAGGGGGAGGAGGCACGGATGAGGGAGGAAAGGGAAATGTTGAAAAGACGAGAAGGAAAGGGTTCAACAAAGGGGAGTAGAAACGGAGGAAAGAAGAGATTGCAGGAAGGAAGAGTAATGAAGAAGAAAGGAAGGAAGAAAATGTAGAGGGGGAGAAAGAGATAAAGGGAGGGAGAGAGGGAAATTTAAACGGAGAAAGAAGGGAGGAACAGAGAAAAAGGTAACAGAGTTAGGAAGATAAGGAAAAAGTTAAAGAAGGATGAAGGAAGACGAAGTGAGAGGAGTGAGGCAGGAAGAAGTGGAAGAGGGAAGAAGAGGGAAGGATATATGAAGGAAGGGGTGTGGGATGAAGGAAGGAGGGAGGGAAAACTGTTGGAAAGAAGGGGATCAAAGGGGTAAGAGGGGGAAAATGCCAGTGTCTTAGCTGCTGCCGCCGCGGAAGGGAAGCAGTCTGGCGTGAAAATTAGCCATTGGAATACTGTCAGTTATACTTCGAGTATTATTCATCAAGAAATGTAAACGGTGACGATTAAAGGCAGTTCACTGCGTTACAGTTTATTAAATTTCGGAAAAGGTCTTTGTTCTCACATGCCTTTTAAATGTTATATAGAAATTAATATGCAATGTATGGAATTATGCAGCTGCATCTAGGACTCGCACGGTTTTCATTTAAACGCCCATTTCCTAATTACTCCTAATGGAAAATTTGTGACTCCGAATGGAAATGGTTAAGTAATGGATTAAGCAAGGTAATTTAATTAATACAATGAATATCGTAATATTTTTAAAATTTCAAGGAATTTTTTCCTATTTGCTATAGTGTGTCATCTTTAATTGAATACATTTACATACGCTTTAAGAAATATTGAAATTTATATCAGAGGTCAGGCATCAAAGTCTATAGGATTTGAAGCTTAACGTTTGCTGAACAATAATTGTCATTAATGCTTTCTGCCAAAATTTACTTGCATTCAAATTTTCTCTTTATGATTCCAATTTCAGAGATAGTATTTAAAAAACATAAATCCATGTTTGTATTATATTTCCTGTAATGTGTAATTTCTATGATTTTTTAGCTAAAATTCTCTGATAAATCAATCTTAAGGGGGGAATGCAATTCATTTAGGTTGCATTCATAAAATGAAAGGATGGTAAAAGAGAAGTAACAATATTCGAGTGATAGAATTAAAACTCATTTCAAATTTGCGCCGTGATTCAATTATGTTATCACGTGTTACTCTCCATTTAGTCTAGTGATAGTAATATAAAACTCACTCATGGATTTAATTTCGATGCGAATTGTTTATAGCAAAATTAGGTGAACTTTTATCCCTAAAGACGTACTGTTGGTAAGTTGATGTGGCGCGATGTGGAAATGTGTGTTGGGAATGTTCTAGCAGAAGGAGAATCCTGAGAGGTGAGGTTGCACAACCATTTAATGAGCAGGAATTCTCAGACCTTTAGGCTTTTGTGTGCCTGTGACTTCACTTCATGTAAATTTGCGGATCCGTGCCGCAGGGCAAAAACACATTTCTCGAATCTAGGTTTAACTGTCCTCCTTTTGTGAGGAATGAATGCTACGTAGCAGTTAACTCATCGCACACGAAGAGATTAACTCTGCTTCCGTTCATATTTTTTCGACACAGTGTGTGATATAAATTATTCGAATAAAAATGTATCTGTTGTTTTTTTAATAAATGTTTTATATTTCAGCAGTTTAACAGGCTCAATTTATATCCGTTTCCAGAGATTAGAGTCGTTTCTTAAAATATTTCCTCTGAGAAATATAAAAACATTTTGTTTTTATTACATTGTATTTATTGATTTTAAATGGGAAATTAAAATTGTAGACTTTGAATTCGTAATTTTTAAGCGCTTCTAAATTTAAATCGTAATGTACATTCACGATAGTATTTTATTATTATTTTAATACCATTAATACGGGATGTTACCAGAGAAATTTTTAAAAAATTCTTTATCCTCGGTTTGTATTTTATGCTCGCGTTAACATAAAATTTTCTCTTAAGCAATCAGGAGTTTAGTTATAGTTTTGGTTAATCTTTCATTACAAAGCGAATTATGCTTCAAATATTTATATGGCTTCATCGGACCACATTAATATTTGTAGTTCTTATTTACCACTAAATATGTGTAGAATTATATTTTCGCCGTTACGTTCTAAAACTATCAACAAATTGATCTTTGTGGATCTCACTAAGAAAAATATAGTCAGGCCACAAATGGGGCCAATTGAGCTAAATAGGTTAGACCGTTTGACAGAGGCAGCCGCGTAAATTCCCTCGAAAGAGGAGAAAAGGAAGCAGTACACACGGAAATGAGGAATTCTAGCGATCGCTCACAATAGCGGGATAAAAAAGAACACTTTTCATTCGTCATGTTGGAGAAACCATAAGAATCATTACATAAAGGAATGGGTGCAATTGGGGAGGGGAGGAGGAGTGATAGCGTGAGTGGAAAACCACGATGTACCCGAGCGACGGTGGCGCCACTGAGCGTGGCGAGGGAGAGAAGAGATAGGGAGAGAGTAAAAGAGAGTACAAGTATAAAAACGGTGTAGAGTGAGGGAAGGAAAAGAGAATGAGGATGAAGTGTCGTTCCACAGCCAATTATTCTGCTTCCCACTCCGCTGGAGCAGGATATTAGTTCCATTACAAGGTCCCCATGGGTGGGAGAGTGGAATCGGGAATGGGGTGGCGGGATGCCCCCACGAGCACGGATTCTTTCGTCGCAGTCCACCTCACTAACGTCCCCTCCTCTCTCTCTTTGCGCCCCCTCCCCTATAGCCCTTTTGACCCACCCCTAAATTTCTCTATCCTTTCCTCTCCCCCTCATTCCCTAGTCCCTTTCTTCACGTTCGCCTCTCTCCTTACATTCATCCTGTCTTCCACATTTTCGCAACGCCCTTTCCCGCTTTTCCTCTTCAATATGTCCTCTCATCTTTTCCCTCTTTCTCCTATTTGCCTATATCTCCCTCCGCTCTTCCAGATCTGCTACCCAAAATTTCTCTCCTCTTATTAATTTCCTCCCTCCTACAGGTTTCCCACGTTCTCTTCCTCTTCCCTCTCAATCTATTCTATAAAAGTTCTACCTAATCCTCCCCTCATCTCTCCCTCCATTCGTATTCCCGTCTCCTCTTTCCGCCTCTTTTTAATATTTGATTGCCTTATTCTAATTCACCTCGTCCGTGTTCTTTGCCAACTTTATCCCTCGCAAAATTTGTGCGTGATTCTCGGTATTCTCTAAATGTGGCGTTTTCTTCCAAGAATGCAAGATTTAGTCTTTTTTCTTTATTTCCGTCTTCAGACCGACAACCGCATTATTTTTCTTCCCTGTGGCTTTTAAGGCGACCGGCGAGTTTTTCTTGTTTTAAGAATTTATTGCAGTAAATATTTTGTTTTTATTTTCAATGTCCCTTTAGCGTAGCAATTTTATTCTAGTTGTCTTTTCTTTAAGCCTTTTGCCAAATTAGAGACATGGTGAGAATAAATGGTTTGAAAATTTTTCGAATGGTACTGCGTCGGATGTTTCATTTGGCATCCAGGATAAGTTTTAAATCTTATGCTTTTAGAAACGAAATTTAATCTTTAATGCGCTGCTTTATGTGGGTATTTTCTAAAAAGCTTCTCCTTTGCACGGGCGATAAAATTTTATATTATTCGTTTGTAGCGGTAAATTCGCTCGCTTTTCCACTTACTCGAAAATAAAATGAAACTATTAGTCGTTGAGGATAACTTCTGCATCTTTGGCCTCGATTTATGTTTACGGAGATTTATGTTTTTGGAGAATATTTAAAAAGAAATACGCATACTCTGTAGAGCTAAGTAGAATACTAATTTAAATAAAAATCCTTAAAATGTCCCATTTTGTTGGCAGAAATTTATTCTACAAAAAATTTGAGAGTAATCGTTTCCAACTAATACCTATTTTGCATTACAGCAAAATATAATGTATAATTTACTTGCATATTCATCACTTAGTAACGACTCTCGATGAGCTCGTCAATCTGTTTAACGATTTTTTGAAACAGTATCATTCAAAGTTTAAGCTGTATCAATCTTTTACCAAGAGTTTCTTAAGGAATATATCTATTCATCGTGTCTAAGTATTTTGGATCTCTAAAAATACTGTTAGTTAACTGAATTTCTTTTAATTAATTACGGTGGTCTTCCAGTGCCGGTGCATAGTTGAAGTATAGCACCTATTAAACCCTTAATCATATCGAACTTTTCCAAAGATGACTTAAGGGTCTCAACAGTAATCCTCTAAACTTTGGGAAGACATGAAGAGAGAGAGAGATTTCTCCATAAGGAGAAAGGTCCTTTCCTCCATCATCTTCGTGTTTTCTTGTTGTTACCTTCATCCTTCTCATCCCTTTGTCCTTTGCGGCAACACTCCTCCGTCACTGCCGTGATTTACCTTAAAATTTTAAGAATTTCTTTCCTGGTTAACGTTTGAAAAAATCCCTTAATTACATTTAAACATTTGTAACAAATTTTATGGGTAGTCATTTCGCCCTTAGCGCAGTGTGTATCATCGTTTAGTTGGCGTAGCAATCAGTTAAATCGCTTCAAAATATTCATTGTTGCTTCAAATTTAGGTAATTTTTTCACCAATGAATATTCTTTTTGAAAGTTTAACGATGACACTTTTGCTTTTTGATGAGTTGGCTGTGGTAGTTTCCACTGAATAGGGTCAGTTGAAAACCACTAACATTTTGAAATTGAAAGAGATTTTTTGCACCCCATTTATAATCTCTAGATTTATTATATTAGCCTTTTTTCGTTCAGATTACTTTGACGTATGTCGATGTCGTAAGTGTGAAGATGATTAGTTTTGGGTGACGATTGGGATGAAATATGTGAATGATGGCACTGCGTTTTGAGCCGCTAGTTTAACTATACGTACAAGCAATCATGGTCGTTATGAGGGAGAAAAATTTTTCATATGGTAGGCAGCAGGCGCAAATCCTAGGGTGGGGGTCGTCTGGGTTAACGCGTAAGGGTGTAGCCACTTAAAAAGTAGGTGCAACTTACATTTTACGTTTCTGTTCCCAGATGATTCGCCTCTTGCCTTACGCACAATGGGTATCTCAGAGGTGAATGAATAACCGGACGGGAAGGGAGGAGAGAAACCCGGTGCCTGCATTTGCATGCTCTTACGAAGAACACCAGAGGGGCAAGGACGGAGTGTCGATTTGAGCGCACTCATCTGGTCGGGTTCGTTTTCGATTTCTCATTGGCTCTTCTTCGTCACCTTAGTACCACAGCACACAAATAGGGGGCTAGGCGCCCTTCGGAAAAAATAAGGATTCGAACCGGGGGTCACTTTTCAGCAGCAGATCATGGTGGGGCCGATGCTCTAACCACTTCACCACCGACTCCCCAGCAGGTTATGGTGGGGCCGATGCTCTAACCACTTCACCACCGATTCCCCAGCAGGTTATGGTGGGGCCGATGCCCTAACCGCTTCACCACCGACTCCCCTGAATTGTATTGCACGATCTTTCTCACGTCCATTCGCTTCTATACCATTCCATAATGCAACCAGATTAATATATGCGTATTTAAACGCTGATTTCTTTTTCTCGCTCTTTGGTAACAAGACTGTTGCTGCCGCTGGTGTCTGTAGAACTTAGTGGCAGCAAGACATAAACTCGATATATTTTAATGCCGCATTACTCTATTTAGTTATTTTGTGAAATATATAGTTTATAAAGTATTACCTACGATATTAAAATCTGTAACTGGACGAATTTCAATCAAAATCTTTGTGTCCTTGTCCGAGTAAATAGACATTTTGTGAAAATCGATTAGAATATGCAACCCTCCAACATTGCGCAATATGGATAATTTTAACGAAGTTCCTATTCTGGGAGATACCCTATAAAAATGCGATATTCCCTAATATTCTGTCGAACCCTTCAGTTTCTAGATGCTCGCACAGAGGGCAGAGTCTGAATCGCAAAAAGCACTTTTTCTGATTCAAGGACACTTTAAACGCTATTATTAATCAATATCACGCGGTCAAAATTTTCCACAATCACAATAATTTCTTATCACTCGGCTTATGACTTTTTCCTTTTTGTGCGAATCAATGCTGACAGAAATATCTCAAGTGTCGCCGTCTACATGCCTCTTTCAATCTTTCCGATTCGACCTACTCTCATCAGGTGGCGCTGTTGGACGTTTTGAAGGTCGACGCGAAAGGTGATCTAGTGATGCAGCTTGGACGCATTTCTCGCAATCTTGCGATCCAAATGCCATTATCAAAACGTTAGAAAGTGGTTTCATTCTCACAAGTTCTGTTCAGATCACCTTTCTCTTCGCGGTAACGGATATCATGGTTAAAAAGATGGCATTTCTCGCTTTTTCAACGATAAATGACTTTAAGGAATTGTTAAAAAAGAGGGCAAGGAGGAGATCGATAGGGAGATGGAGCTGGATGGAGGATTTTCTTAATGGATTGGATGTGAATAAGAAGGCAAGGGTGACATTTTTCAAAGCGGAAAACTTGTAGTCTGACCGTGGGGACGAAGAAAATTTCTTACGATGAACGCATTCGTTTGAGAGCTATGACTAAGTGGGAGAGGTTGGGAATTAGAAGAGTTATGCAGGGAAAATAGGTTGGTTAATAGGAGAGATGGAGATAGCATGTTTGTCGCGTGTTGATCAAATTTTATCTTTGCAAACAGTATGAATGCTTCGTCGGAAATTAAAAACTGACGACGTGTTTGCGCTTTTTTCCTTGCGGATTGTTGTTGGTTAAATAAATTGAACTGTCTTTATTTTCAGTTTCAATTTCTTGTTACACTTATCACTGTTTTACATCGATCTATTTAGCATAGTAAGGAATTTTCTGCTGCTCGGTTTAGATTATACTTTGCATGATATTTTTAAACAATGGTTTATTTATATTAAAATATTTACTGAAATAATTGAAGGACATCGATAAGAAGGGTGAGTTATACAGTTTATTTAATATTTCTGAATGTGTATATGATGCTTTTTTATCTCAACTGGGTTTCAATTTATTTTACCATTAAATTATATTTTTTTACAATTTCGTGGCATATTAGTAAGTGTTATATCAACGGCTAACTTGAACATTTTGCGAATTAGAATTTTCGATGCGGGAGATAGCGTGCATGTGTGCGTATTTTCGCCCAAAGTTCACTAAATCATTGCTGTGTTAACGCCAAGTCTTGATTTAACGATTAATTACTGCTAACTGGAATGTTAGCATCACATCAGTGGCACGTACTAAACTGCGCACGTAGCTTCAAAAGGAAGAAAGTCTTAATTCTCACATATTCGGCATGCCTGGCACTTTTCTTCATTTTTTTCCCACGCTGGCAGATTCTTCTCCCTAGGATCCACGAAAAATCCCCTCCGAGAGCTTAGAATTGCCTCAAGATTTTCAATTCCCTTTCGCTAAAGGAAAAACAAGTGACATCGCAGGCGTCTGCACCAAGATGGTGGGGAGAGAGGGAATGTGACGATGAGTGGGTCGAGAGGGGGATCGGAGGGGAGCGAGAGAAAATGGAGGCGGTAGATTCGCAGAAGATTCAAACGAGGAGTGCATTCCGCGTCAATGCGACAACTTTTCAAGGGATTTTTTTCGAGAATAGCACAGTAAGCCGTTGGCAACATTCTCGGAGGAGGCAGTCGGATCGTTATCACTTCACAAAATAAGGATCGCTTAAACTCTGCAAAACGTCTCCATCTAGGAAACCTTCCTTCCACCGCGTCCTTTCTTTCGCGGCCTCCCTGCTTGCTGTCTTTTTCGTTCTATTCTCCACAGCCGACGTCTCCGATACCTCCAATCCTACCCGTCGTCTTTCTAACTCCGCCTTTCCTCCACCTTCCTCGTCTGCTTCTTACAATCTCCCTTCACCCTCCTTGTTCGCTGCGGGTTGGAGGAAGAGGTAGGCATCTTTGAGGATTTTGGGATATACCCGAAGAGGATAAATCACTTCCCACAGGACGGGGTCCCTTCTAAGCGGAGAATTCCAGCCCAAAGTGATATTAAGATTGAATATGCCTACGCTTTCGATCAAATTTGAAAAAGATTGACGTCGTTACTCGTTATGACATGGGTCTAAGATTCAATCGCTATTTTCCTTTTCTTTCAGGGTCTATTATTCCGCCTATATTATACCGCAATATTGTCATTTTTTGGACGAGCTCGTAACAAGCCACACTTTAATACGAATCTTTTTGCTTTATGATCTGAAGAATTTAAGTTACGCTAGGATGTTTGCATAGTCCCTTTTTATTTCTCTCATTCCTATTTGATTAAATTCGTTTCATAAAAATGCACGCAAAACACCCACACACACACACACACACACACACACACACACACATATATATATATATATATATATATATATATATATATATATATATATATATATATATATATATATATATGCGCCACAACTCCGTCAATGGGAACTAGCCCATATTGACATCCTCCGCTCCCTCTCCTTACCAGGTTTAAACCTTCGCTAACACTCCCACTCCAATCACCCTTTTTCCTTTCCTCTTACCCCTCTTTCCCCTTCCCCTTACCCCTCTTTCCCCTTCCCCTTACCCCTCTTTTCCCGAACCCCTACCTCCAGTGTTACGCTTATTTTAGTCTTCGTTTTTCTCTCGCTGAAGAAGGGCGTGTGTTGCCCGAAAGCTCCAAATTACAAGCCTTCCTCTATCGCTGTGGACGTCCACCACCGTATGGTAAGTGTTCACTGGCTCCTTCCTATCCCTCTCAACCTCTCGTTGCATTTATTTTATCATATTATTTCTTTTTCCGTATCGTTATATATATATATATATATAATATATATATATATAAAGGAATACGACATATTACATATTAATGCTTGTAATTTTTTTTGTGAAATAATCTTAACTTATTTGGATAATAAGTTTAAGTTGGCATATTACTAAAAAAATTCCAAAGCACTAAATCTCACGTATTCACCAATCAAATTTGAAATCGCCTTAAAGTTTGCTAGGATAAACTTTCTTCATATTTTAAATAAATGTTCGGCATTCCTTTGAATTCCCTGCCAGGATAAAAATTCAAAGTAAGAGGAATTACTCTTCATAATCTACATCTACATCTACATTATACCCTGCAAGTCACCTTTTTGGTGGATGGCAGGGGGTACAGTGCACCAAGGGTCCATAGTTTTCCTACGTTATCTTTTTCTATTATGGTCTATTATCGTCCTAGGGAAAAACGATCCTCTATATCGCTCCGTTCTACAGTCGATCTCACGAATCTTATCCTCACTGTCCTGCCTTCCGAGATACGTCGGGCTTCTGATAAGTCTTACTACCTCATTCGCTAGTCCCTCCGACATAAATTTTTCCAGTAGTTTAATTCTAGCCTACAGCCTACGTTCCTCTAACGATGTCCATTTCAGATTTTCTATTAATGATGTTACGCTTTGTTTAGTATCGTAATTCCTCTTTACAAATATCATAGATAAAAATGGATGCTAGTAATAATTGTCGAAATCGTCGAATATTTTTAGATTTTCAATGCTATTTGATCAATAAAATGTAAATGAAATTCTTTCGAACTATACAAATCTCAACAAGAAGCATCAATTCATTTATGTCACATATTTATATTTAAAACATATATGACGCTTTAAAAAAGCAAATCTAAAATGTATATCCTTATTCGTATTTAATGTTATCGCCTCAACTATTTAATTGATTATTTCCATAGAAAAATTTATGTTTGAACAACGACAACATAAATTTAGGTAAACATTATCCTCATAAAACCTCTTATTTTTTCCATTTTCCGCCGGCTAAGAAGGGATGTCAAATTAAATTTTCAGGAAAGAGACGAGAGAAGGAGATCGATGCTCTCTTTGTAATAATGCTTAACAAGCATCCATATTTTATAAGTATAAGCTCTTTAAAGGAAAACGCCCTATCATCTGTCTTCGTATTTGAGAATATTTCTGCCGTGAAACTTTCTGCCTCCCGAACATCCCCTCAAAGGCCGTAAACAACTCTCATTCTCAAACGCCCAGCTAGATCCACCAGACGGGTAACGGGAGAATATCCCTCACCTCTTCTCTCGCTCGCTTTTCAGCCTCCGCCGTCAAGTGCGATCCTCCAAACTCCCCCGCTCTTTGGCAGAAAAATTCACAAAGCTCATTGGGGATGTTCATGCCTCTGAGTCTGCGAAGGAGATATCAGTTTTACAATACTAACCCTTCCCATACGCAGTATCACACTCTCTACATCCAGGGCTCATACGTGGGGAGAAGCGGCACACATACACGCACACATCGAAGGAGAGAGGGGAAACCCGATAATCTTCAAAGGAGATATTTGGGACGAGAGAGTGCGATGGAGTGAAGGTAGAGGAGGAAGGAGAGGAGGTAGGGGATGGGGTGAGTAGAAGGTGTAAAAGGAAAAGAAGGTTTAGTAGAGAAAAATTGAGAGGGAGAGATCGGGGAAGAGCGACAGCACACAGTATAATCAAACTTGCTGAACCAGGTTTCTCTGTATGGCTCAGGGATCGACTGTTCCTATGATCAAAGGGAAGAGAGCCCCCCCCCCGCCCCCAATTCCTCGCCTCCCGTCACTCTTGACTCCCTCTCTCTTTCCCCTTATTCGTCTGTTCTCTTCTTTCGTTCCCTTGCATTCTCTTTCCCCCGTACATATAAACCCTACCTCTTTGCCCACGCTTTTGGTTTTTCGCCCTCTTTACTCTTTCTTCGCTATGCCTTCGATGTTTTTCCTTTTCTTTTAGCACTACTTTTACTGCTCTATACAATTTGGGCTTTCTTCCTTGCCCCTACCTTGTCTCCTTTCCTTTCTGTTACTTTTTCCCTCTCCGACTTCCCTTTGCCTATTTATTTCTCCTGTTGTATGCCTTTTATCTCTCTCTATACGTTTTTGTCCTATTCTACGCTCATCCTACGCTCTTCCGATCCTTTCCTCATCTCCTTCCTTCCTTACCGTCAATTTCCTTCCCTTGCTCCTCCGTTTCTCTCATATCCGACGCAGCTTGAGATTGGTACCTATCAAAAAGGCCCATCTTCTGCCTGCTCACCTTGGGGTTGAGAGGACGGTAGGGAGAGGAAACACGTGGAGAGATACGAATTGTTCGTGAGTTATATCGGGGATAAAGAGTCGGAGGTGGGAAGAGTACGATAGGAGGTTAGTATTTAGGAGAAGTGAGAAAGAGGTAATAATATATTAAATGATGATAATACAATATATACCAAACTAGTGCACATAAAAAGTCGGCGTAATCAAATCTTAAGTCAACAAACATTGAGAAAAAGTACGATGAACGGTTTAATATGGCACCTTTAAACTCACGCGACCCTCAATAACTCTTTGATTCGTAAGGGGCATCGTGCATATTTTCCTTCAGACGCTATTTTTAGGAAAATAAACTGTTTATAAAACATATATTTGTTCCGGTCCTTATTAAATAATATATAATGTAATAGGGTGTGGGAGAAAATGAGAAAATGATTTGGGGGATGGGAATAAGCGAGAGGTTAGGACGGGGGAGAGTGAAGAGGGAGAAAGTCGAGCAGGAGGGTGTGAATGTAGCGAAAAAGAGAGGACGGGCTCTGCATTGAAAAAGGAGTAAAAAGGTGAAGGTTGGAGGAGACTGTAATCCTTTAGAAAATGTTTACGGAAGGAAAAGTATATATGGTCGAGAAAGATTTCTGCTAAAGTCTGCCTTCGAAGAAAAATAATATTTTTTTGCACTCTCAACTCTTTTAGAAGCGGAGGTGTTAAAAGGAAAATTTGACTTGAAGGAGATGATATTTTCGTAAAATTCGTACGCCATATTGGTACGAAAACAGTTTATATATACATTTTTTCAATAGATGCGATTTCCACGAGACCGTTTCTTTCCGATTATGATAAAAATAAAAATTCAATTCTGAAAGATGTGTTTAGGCTAGTTAAATGATCGGTAATCAAGTAAACTATTTATAGCTATTAATCATATTTATTTGTTGTGGTAAAGTGAAGTAACATTTTAGATCCAAAATTTAAATAACGAACGAAATGTTTCAGGAATAAATTATTCTTATAATGCTTTTGCAAATAAATCGAACGAAATTAATTTCCAAGTTTTTGCGCGATGCAAAATATAAATACTTATTCAACATCAAGCATTTTTATGAGATATCACAAATTTGTGATAGATTTATGATAGATCCCCAGTTATAAAAAAATACAATTTCAAAATACAATATCCGACTCAATAGATGGATTAAAAATCGTTCATATCTATCGAGCACATTGTAAAAATATTCAGGTCATATTAACGGTACGTCATACAACTCATCGTTGACGGAAAAATCGGGTTGTAAGCTAGTTTTGCTCTTATTTTTTCATGTATTTCCCGATAGATTTTTAACGCGATTAGCAAGAAATCCCCTTCGAACGCCTACGGTATCGGCTTCCAATTTCATGCTCAAATTCGTCGAAGTTGAAATGTATCCCCACAGAAAAATAAAAACGAAGCTCTTGAATTGGAAAATGATTACTTTTCAGCAATTGTCTCATTACCCTTTGAATTGGAACGACCGGAAACATTTCATTTATTCCTTCACTCTTTCGATACAAAGGAAAAAATTGGCGAAAAGTGAGCGAGGCAGAGAGATTAATATGCGCACCGAGACGGTTATAACAGATAAGAATCATTAATATCCTCATCAACCTTTTTTATTCCTCCGAAATACGGAATAAGAGAGTTCATTCAATTCCTGCTAAAATACCTCCACGTCAGTTTCAGGAGATCCATCCATAAAAGTGTTGAAGAAATCGGTGGTGTGAGGGGTAAGTTGGCGTCGTTGGCTGCCTCTGAAAATGCGGCTTTTGTGCTCCTTAAGAAGAGAAGCGGGCGAATATTCCACAAAGTAGAGACCAACAGTTGCAATTATCCTTCTATTCTTCGAAGGAGGAAAAAGAACCGCGGGAAGAGGGTGTCATTCACTCGCGTCGTTATTAGCGGGAAAGCGTTTCGAGTTAGGCATGTAATCTAATTTTCCCTTTGCCATTTAATTTCTGTTCACATGTGAGGTGCGGTAAAGAGAGTTAAAAGTAACGTCAGATTCCCAGGAGAGTAAGAGAAGGAGAGAAAGGGAGGGAGAAGGAGATAGAGATATGGAGAAGGGAGAGAGAGGAGACAGATGGAGGGGAGGAGAGGCAGGGAAGAGGGAGGGGAGAGGGAGTGAGATGGAGGGAGGAGTGAGAGGGAGGAGTGTGAGGGAGGGAGAATGAGAGAGAGAGGGGGAGAGAGAGGGAGGAGGAGAGAGGGATAAATAGATAGATAATCGTCTTTATTCGGGCGAAATTTAGACCAGAAGGTCCATTCTTACATTTAACCCTTCGTCAATATAATAAATACAAGAAAAAGAATAAATAAGGTATAACAAAATACATTATATAAACATTATGTACATTAATCATACAAATTAAAAAGATAAAATTGAATACAGATTTGTGTTTGTGGGGAAAACCTAGGTAAAAATAGACATGTCCTCCCTAGTAAAACCCACGCAGGGAAACACCCACTAAGAAGGGGGGTGTGAAAAACCTGCGAAAACCCTTGATAGTGTACATATGGTAATACAAAACTACAACATTAAATAGAAAGGAGTATGTACAGTGGGAGAGTTCGTATATACAGCGTAATTATATACCGTCATAAAAAAGTACACGTAAAGGAAATAACGTAATGTAAACAAGAAATATACAAGTTTGCAGATTGAGATGAAATATACATGAAATATATACAATGAATGAATATAAAGAATGTTGTTGGGGCATGCATATTATAATAAAGCAGGTAAAGATATAAAATACATAAATGATATAATACAATACAAAATAATATAAAACAATAGAAAAAAATAAAAACAACACAAAAAATATACATAAACAATAGAATATATATATATATATATATATATATATATAAACAATACAAAATTATATTAAGAAATACAATGTAATATAAGACAATAAAATAAAAAACTTGAGTAAGGATAATTTATGTGGAGTGTAAAGAGATGATTAAGGATTACTTTGTTGTTTTAGAAAGTGAGTGACACAGGTGCGTTTGAATGAGTTTAAAGAGAGAGATGTTTTAAAATTCTCATCTAAGTTATTCCAGAATCGGCAACCGGAGACTTGAAAGGATTTATTGTAGATATTCGTCCTGTGATGAGGAATAAGGAGGTTATTCTTGCCTCTAGTATTCCGCTTGTGTACTGTATTGATTTCATTGAAGAGGGAAGAGAGGTAGTCAGGTTTGTTATAAGTAAGGATTGTGTACATTTGCATCAGGGTATGTAAGTTCCTTCGAGCGTCAAGTTTGAGCCATGAAAGATTATTGTATTGTTCGCTAATGTGGTCACTCTTTTTAAGGTCAACGATGAATCTCATGCAGGAGTTTTGTGTGCGTTGAAGTTTTAGTGCCAGTTCGCAGGAGAGACCATTATAAACAACATCACAATAGTCAAAGTGAGGAAATAGGAGTGTGGTCACTAAGAGTTTACGTAAGGAATTAGGTAATAAGTTTTTGAGTCTTTTGAGAGAGTGCAAGGAGGAGTTGATGATACTACAGATTTTATTGATATTAGGAGCCCAGGATAGAGTTTCATCTACTATGACACCGAGGTTGACTACTGATTTTTTAAAATGCAACGTGGACCCCTCTAGCGAAAGAAGAGGAGATTCGCTATGATCTATGGAAGCCAATAATTTGGGGTAGCCGATATTAATTGATTGACTTTTTGCGGGGTTGATCTTCAGAAAGTTATTTGCGCTCCAAAGAGAGAGAGAAGCTAGATCAGAGTTAATTTTAGCAACAGCATCGGGAAATTCAGGTACGCGCGAGTGATAGTAGATTTGGAGATCGTCAGCATATAGGAGATAATTACAGTGAGTGAGGGAATTTGAGATATCATTATTGTACGGAGAGAATAGCAGGGGGCCAAGAATAGCACCTTGCGGAACGCCTCTATTTACATTTAAGGGACGAGATGATAAATCATTAGTAATAACCTTTTGAGAGCGGCCATTTAGGTATGAGCGAAACCAGTTTCGAGAAGCGAGTGAGAAGTGCAAAAGTTCAAGTTTGCAAAGTAGGATGTCTTTGTCGATGGAGTCAAAGGATTTACTGAAATCCAATAGAGTTAGAATGGTGATTTTTCCTTGATCCATGGCTTTGCGGACGTCGTCTGTTACTTTCAATAGTGCGGTAGCTGTGCTATGCGATTTAGGAAAGCCAGATTGGAACGGGTCGATGAGATTATTTTTTGAAAGGAAATGAGTTATTTGCTCATGTGCTAGTCTTTCAAACGCCTTGGAGAGAACAGGCAAGAGACTAATTGGTCTGAAATCAGCGTTTTCGTGAGAATTGTTTTTCTTGGGAATGGTATGGACAAGAGCTGATTTCCATGAAGTAAGGTATTTAGATTGAAGAATAGACCAGTTAAAGATATGAGTGATAATGGGGAGAATGATAGGAATTTATTTATTTATTAGTATTATAGACACGCCGTCATCTCCTATTGCAGTTGACATAATTGCACGAAGTGATTTAGCTACCTGTGGTTGTGTGAGTGGTGTAAATTCAAAGATTGTATTTAAGGTGTGATTGTGTTTGAGACTACGGATACGTTCAATAGTTTCAGATTTTAGGCCTACATCTATGGTCGTGGGAGGTTTAGTGAAATGAGCGTTAAGCTCATCAAGGGACAGGTTTGGTGGAAGTTGCATATCTTTATTTTTACCGACACCCAAGTTCCGTAATTTTTTCCATATCGAGGACTGTGTTCGTGCAGAGTTGGTTGAATCGTGTACATATTTAATTTTAGTGTTGCGTATAAGTTGTTTTGTTTTATTTCGCAATGATTTATACCGCGATAGTACATCAGGATCCTTAGATTTCTTAAAATCACGATAAATGCTGTCACGGCGGGACATAATCGATTTTATTTCTGGAGTTAGCCATGCAGCATGTGGCTTTGAGACCCGAATGATTCTGGGAGGGGCAAACTTTTCAAGTAGCTGAGACATATATAAATTAAAAGTCTGAACTTTATTGTCTATGTCTTCTAGGTGCTCGATTAAATGCCAGGGTAGGAGCGCAGCCTCTGATGTTAATTGTGATTCATTAATAGATTTATAGTCGCGAACCTTTATGAATTTCTGCTTAAGTTTTTGACAAGGTAGGGAGTAAGCAATGTAAATCATATCGTGCGAAGAGATACCGGGAGCTGCTAATTGTCCGTATTTAATTATTTTCTCGGGATTTGCCGTGATAGCAAGATCAATCCATGTGGCGGAGGTTGCCGTATGATTCGTTGGCTGGAGTGGTAAGACGTTTAGCCCTAGGGACTCGAAAGACTGTAACAGAAAGTGGGAGGGGGGAGAGGTAGGGGGAGAGAGGGAGGGGAAGAGAGAGAGGGGGGAGAAAGGGAGGGGAGAGAGAGGTGGGGGGAGAAAGGTAGGGGAGAGAGGGAGGGGGAGAGAGGGAGGGGGAGAGAGGGAAGGGGAGAGAGGGAGGGGGAGAGGGGGAGGGACAGACAGACAGGCAAACGACTTTATTAGGGCGAAATTGAGACTATATAGTCCCTTCTTACATTTAACTCTTTCGTCATATAAGTAGTTACAATACTTACATATTAAAAGAAATTAAATTACATAAAAATTACAGTAAAGTATATACAAATTACAAGTTAATTATATATTGGTTAATAGATGACAGAGTATTACCAAAGGATATTGTTAGTTTTATGGGTAGAGAAAAAACTGTGTATCAGTTATATTTTAGCACAGAAAAAAATTCCCACTGCGGAAAACACCTACGAAGAGAAGAGAGATGTAAAAATCCCCGAAAAATTCTTAAATAGTTCAGAGAAAGAAACAACAATTTGAGAAAGAGAGAAAAAATCCTTTATAAATACATACATTAATATCCATACAAGCGAGGGGGTGAGAGGGAAATAGGGATTGCAGGGCAAGATATGCCTGGGAGATCACATCGTAATTATGATAACGGAAAACAATGTACAATAAAATTATGAGTTTATGCCTAATAAGCGCATCCTTGTGAAAACCTGAAAGAGACGATAGGGAGTGGTTCAATGCATGGAGAGTGAGAGGAGATACTTGTAATACAAGTGTTTAAAAGTGCCTAGAGATAGAGAGTTTTTAATTAACGTTGGAAGGCCATTCCAGAATTTGCAAGCAGTGACGGTAAAGGAATTGTTGTAAATTTCTCTTCTGTGAAGTGGAGTTAGTAATTTATCGCATCCTCTGGTATTGCATTGGTGAACTGTATTAATGGCGGCGAACTGAGAAGCAAGATAACGAGGGATGTGATTATTTAAAAACGAGAAAATTGATCTGCTACGATAGTTCGGTGGTAGAATATCCGCCCGTAGATTGGAAGACATGGGTTCGATTCCCGGTAATAGCAGACTTTTTTCTCGTTTAAAAAATATTCCCCACTATTAAGAACTTGATACAATAAGGAGAGGATGTGAAGGTTTCTTCTGGATTCGAGTTTTAGCCAGGAGAGTCGACGGAAGTATTCTGAGACAGGGTCAGACTTTTTAAGATTAAAGATGAATCTGATGTAGGCATTATGAGAACGTTGTAGCTTAATCGCGATATCCTTTGATAAGTCCTGGTATACAGTATCACAATAGTCAAAGTGAGGAAGATTTACAGTTGTATTTTTAGTGTAGAGGGAAGAATGTTAGTGAGAGGCCTTAGAGTGTGTCGTGCAGACTTTTATTACATGATTATTCCAGGTAAGCGTTTCATTATTTAGAATACCGAGATTTTTTTATTATTTTGGAATAGGGAATAACTGAGCCATCCAAAGACAGAGGAACTGAATCCGCAAGTTTTATAGAAGGCAGTAGTTTTGAATAACCGATTAAAATGACCTGCGATTTCAAGGGGGATATGTTGAGAAGATTATCAATGCTCCATTCTTGGAGTTGAGTCAAGTCATGATTTATGTTGGCAATGGAAAGAGATAAGTTATTTGGTTTGGTGTCTAAGTACATTTGGAGATGATGCTTGGAGTAAGTTAAATATTGAGAACAATCATTAATAAAGAGAGAGAACAGTAGGGGACCTTAAATTAAGCCCTGCGGAACGCCTTGGTTAACATTAAGCCATGAAGACGAGGAGTCGTTGGAGATGACTTTTTGGAAACGGTCGCTAAGGTACGAAAAGAACCAATCTATCTATCAACTGAGTCGAACGCTTTGCTAAAGTCAAGCAACACTAGTACTGTAGGTTTTCTGTCATCCACGTGTCTGCGTATATCATCGGTGATTTTAATTAGCGCGGTGGTGGTGCTATGTGACTTCCGAAAACCAGATTGTTGTGAGTCAAGTAGATTATTTGCGTTGAGAAAATCTGTGACTTGTTCATACGCAAGTCGTTCAAGAATTTTTGATAAAGTCGGTAAGAAGCTAATCGGCCGATAGTCATTGTTTGCGGAGAGAGATTTCTTAGGGATTGGGCTGACTAACGCGCGTTTTCATTGCGATGGGAATTTTCCCTGTAATAAGGAGTGGTTGAAAATGTTAGTGAGCACTGGGAGTATTAGATGCATTAATTTGTTAATGATCATGGTAGAAATACCATCAGCACCTTGGGCTTTAGTTTTGATTCTGCGTATTGCTGAAAGTACGTTAAATTGCGAAACAGCTTTAAAGTGGAATTGTGGAAAACAGGAAGACTCGTTCGCTTTTACCGTAAGACTACTAATGACTTTGCGTTTTCGTTCTGTGTCGATTGTTGTTGGGTTAGTCGAGAAGCTCTTATTAAGGGAGTCTAGTGATATGTTTGGTGGTAAGGAAGAATCCCTGTGCTTACCAATACTGAGGTTTCACAGGTTTTTCCATAGGGCGGATGTTGTTACAGTGGAGCCTGATATAGAATAAGCAAATTTTATTTTGGCATTTTTAATCCACTGTTTTGTTTTGTTTCTAATATTTTTGTAGGCATTGAACGTATTTGGGCATTTATTTGATTTAAGGAGACGGAAAATTGAATCGCGTTGTGCCATATATAATTTTGTCGGCCGTTATCTACGGGGCGCGAGGTTTAGAGACACGTGTGGTTTTGATGGGCGGGTACTTGTCGAGTAAATGTAAAAGAAAAGTGTTAAGTGATTCAACTTTTGCGTCTATGTCGTCAGCATATTCAATGGTTTGCCACGGAAGATGCGCTGCTTCGGCAGTTATACTATCATAATCAAGGTTTTGAAATTTCGTTGAGTGTTGAATTTCCGCTTAAATTTTGGAGAGTTTAGGGGGTAGGCTAGAAAAATTAAGTCATGGGATGATATTCCCGGGGCAGGTAGTTTACCATGGGTGCAAAATGTACGTGGGTTAGCGGTAACTAATATATTAATCCAAGTGGAAGAGTTTTTGGTGTTATTTGTTGGTTTTAATGGTAGTATGCTGAGGTTGTGCGATGTAAAAGAGTTTTTAAAAAAGACTGCATCGGAGGGGCTTGAGGCGAAATTGGCATTAAAGTCACCAAATATGATTATGTGTTCATAATCATGTCTTAAGTTGGCGATGGTCTCATCAATTTCAGATGGATAACCAATTTTTGGAGGACGATAAACGATTCCTAACCGAATGTTTTTTTAATTGTGGAATATTTCAAGGAAGAGATATTCAGGTCTGAGGGAGTATTGTGCGTCTCTGGTGGCGATTACTTCGCAAGCAAGGTCTTTACGGATGTAAATTCCTACTCCCCCTCCTCCTTTCCCTATCCTATCATTGCGAAACAAGTTATAGCCGGGTATTTCTACAGAAGAGCTCGAGATAGTGGGTTTCAGCCACGTCTGGGATATGGGAGGGGGAGAGAGAGAGAGAAGGAAGGGGAGAGAGAGAGGGGGGAGAGAGAGAGGGGGGAAGAGAGAGGGAGGGGGAGAGAGAGGGTGGGAGGAGTGAAAGGGAGGAAGAAAGAGAGAGAGGGAGGGAAAAGGAATGAGAGTGAGGGAGAAAGACATAGGGGGAAGGAATGAGAAGGAGGGAGAAGGAGAGTTAAAAAGGGAGGTATAAGAGGGAGGGAGAAGGAGAGAGATGGAGGGAGAAGGAGTAAGATGGAAGGTGAAGCAGTAAGAGGGAGGGAGGATTTAAAGGAAGGGACAAAGAGAGAGAGGGAGAGAAAAGGAGTGAGAAGGAGAGAGAAGTTGAGATAAAAAGGGATGTATAAGAGGGAGGGAGAAGGAGAGAGAAGGAGTAAGAGGGAGGGAGGAGTAAGAGGGAGGGTGAAGCAGTAAGAGGGAGGGAGAAAGACAGAGCGGGATGGGTAAGGAGTGAGAGGGAGGGAAAATGAATGAGCAAGACAGACTCTTGCCCATTTCGCGTCTTATACTCTTCGCATTTTCTTCTCAACACGCAGGATTAAGTCCAAACCATAGCCAAATAAAGCGAATTGATTTCCATCGGGTGTGGTTTTTTTCTCTTCCAGTTTCAGTGATTTCTGTAATATACTAACATCATTAGGTAGATCTTTGTTAAAGCGTATATATTATATTAATATTATTATATATTATTATATATTATAAGGGATAAATATCGAATTCGCTTTTTGCATGTGAGCAAATTGACAAATAATATCGGCCATACATAGGACGAAAAAATTAGTTGCGGACTTGGACAACAAAGCAGCGTTAATTCTCTGGTCGTATGTTCTAAAAACACTTTTATGATCATTGGAGAGGTATACATTGTGTGAGTTTTACTGTATATTATAAAAATGAGCAGTTAATTATAAGAATCTGAAGTGGCAACCACATGAATTTCCCCATACCTGTAATACAGTAGCCATCTGATATTGGATATAGCTACGAAGCTCCAACAAATAAGAATATAAAGGAGCGTTACTAAGACGTGACTAAGCGTAAAGTGTTTACAAAAGTCACCTTTAGATGATGGTAGTAGCTAAATATATTGTATTTAAAATATGTCTTAAACAATGCATTATATGTGAAAATGTTACGAATAAAAGTTGTAGAAAATTATATTTCCTACAACTTTTATTCAAATTATGTTTTACATTGATCAAGTATTAAAGCAAATATTGAAATAAACTGATAAGCGACAAGAGTAAATATCGGCTTCCGGTTTACCGATTTTACCAAAGACTAATCGGTTATTGTTCCTTTAATAAAAATATCAAATAGAAAATTTCGCGTTGATATGATTTATAGTTTTTGAGATAGAGCACCCACAAATTTTCGGTCACAGACACACCCACCCACTTACATCATCGAGAAAATAGTCAATGCGTGTTCAGGGGACCTTAAAACATGTAATTCCGTTGAAATCCCGGATTCGATTTTTTTATTAAAACAATACTTTATCTACGCAGTAAAAGCTTTGTTATACGGCACGAATGGGGATTTGGAGGTGTCGGATAACCAAATTTTTCGTTAATCTGAGCTGCCTACCTACCTAGGATTCACCCACTCAAATCAATAGTAAAAGTATAAATTTCTATATTAATACTTAAATAGGAGCGTGGGGTCTTTAAAGACCCCACAGCTTTAAAATATACTAACTTTTCTCTACTTATTTGCACAAAACTGATTTATTCAGTACCTTCCAAAAACATTTCTCTCCTTCTAGACTTGTAAAAATTTCGGCTTTATTTTTGTAGTATTTTGTGTAATATTGTATTTTTCGTCATTGGTATCATTTAAGACCCATCGCGCCTACTTACGTACTGCTTCGCTCTTCGGATTCTTTCTCCTTTTCGGCAAACGAATACATTTTATAGTATATTATTTTAATAAGAATGGTTTATTTTATGCTTTTATGAACTTTTGTGCGACAAAGTGATCGGGCGTAAATACCTTTAAAATCATTATGCATTTAGTGAAACAAATTTGATTTATATTTTCATCCTAAAAGCACATTTTCCTTCAATTTTTTTTCGGTCGTTTTGATATTGATTTGCTGATATTTTATAATTGTATGCTATACAGGCATTAGTCGGAAAATCACCTTTCAAAGATAAGAGGAAATATGTATAAGAGTCAACGTCTTACGCGTAGGCAATCCAACTCACCGAGAATAATTACTGCGGTGGAATGCTTGAAGAAATGCTTTGTTCTATTGTAAGAATTCACTATGTTCTTGTGACATGGACACTGAAAATATCCGGCTGCCTTCTTTGTTCACGAAATGAGTAATTCTTGAACAGTATTGGGGGATACACCTCATTTTATAAATCACCAAATAGAATATGAATTATTTTATGCGGGGAAGGAAGAATTACATTTAATTGCATTTATAATTTTAAAAACTTTGAATTTATTTGCGGTATACATTTGAATTCTTGTGTTAAATACTATTTTATGTGATAGCTAAATCGAATGAAATGCGATGGAACGTATTTTTGGAAGATTAATAATTGTGTATAATCAAGAAAAAAATCACTTATTTACTGACGCGTTAAATGGATTTAATGAATACATTATTATTAGTTATTGCTCAAAGAAGATGAATAAAGAGATGAAATTAAGTATTTATATTTTTTTGTTTTTGTAGAGTCGACTATGCAATAATACTTGTCATCGGCTCACGAAAAGAGAAATCAAGATAAAATAATAAAAAACTCTAAACGAGTGTCTATTTTTGTATAATCAACGTCTTGGTTTATTATAGTACTCTAAATGGAAACACATATCATCATCATCATAGGTAGTCTGTCCGTAGACAGGTCCGTGATTATTCATGGTTAAACCTGGTTCTCCATATACTCCTATTTTCCGCTGTCCTCTTCATATCTTGATAACTCTCTTTCCCTTTCAAATCGTCTATTAGCTGATACCTTTTCCTACCTCTTTCCCTTTTCCCATCTAGTTTTCCTTCTAACACATCTTTAATCATACTCTCTCTCCTCATGTAATGTCCAACCCAGTTAGCCTTCCTCTTTCTGATAGTCTGTATAATCATTCGCTTCTCTCCTATTCTTTGTAGCACTTCATCGTTTTTCATCCTATCCGTCCATTTTATTTTCAACATTCTCCTCCAAGTCCACATTTCAAAGCTTTCCAAGTATTTGATGTCATTTTTCCTTAGCGTCCATGTTTCTGCCCCATACAATGCTATACTCCATACGTAGCATTTTATCAACTTCTTGCGGATATCTTCCCTTATATTCCCTGTAAGTAGTTGTTTCTTTCTCCTGAAAGCCGCTTTTGCTTTTCCTATTCTAGTTTTGATCTCATCCGTACATTTTGCCTCTCGTGTTAGGATACTTCCAAGGTATTTATATTCTGAAACTTGTTCTAATGGCTTTCCCCCAATAGTTATGTTCAGATTCTCTTCTTTACCCGATATTCGAATGACCTTGGATTTTTCTGTATTTATTTCCATACCGTATTTTCTACCTGTTATCACTAGTCTATTTATCATTTTTTGTAGTTCCTCTTTCTTTCTTGCTAGAAGTACTTGATCATCTGCGTATTTTACTGTTCTTATAATCCTTCCTCCAATTTTGAAATCCCCTGTGCCATCTAAAGCTTCTTGCATTAGACTTTCTCCATATATATTGAATAGGGTTGGCGATAGGCAGCAGCCTTGTCTTACTCCTCTACCGATATTTATTCCGCAGGTGTCCACATTCTCCAACCTGACCTTTACAACTTGATTCTCATATAGATTCCTAATCAGTCTCCTATCTTTCCAGTCTACACCTATATCCTTTAATATCTTCATCAACTTTACCCAATTTACTCTATCAAAGGCCTTCTGCCAGTCTATGAAACATGCGCAGATATCTTGACTGTATTCTATTGCCCTTTCTGATATGATTCTAACTACTCCTATAGCATCTCTAGTTCCTCGTCCTTTTCTGAAACCGAATTGATCTTCCCCTATTATTTCTTCTGCCTTTTTCTCCAGCCTTTTATTAAGAATCCTCGTGATGATCTTCGATGTGTGTGACAGAAGGCTTATAGTTCTGTAATCTTTACACTGCATTGCCTTTGGCTTCTTCTTTAGAGGGATCATTGTTACTTCTAGGAAATTCTGAGGCCACTCTCCCGTGTCGTAAATCTTATTAATTAATTTCGTGATCGCTTTTAGTCCTTCTGATCCTATGACTTTAAGTACTTCAGCCGGTATTCCATCGCTGCCCGTGGCTTTCCCCTTCTTTAGTTCCATTATCGCTTTTTCTACTTTGCTCTCCATAATACTTGGTCCTAAATTGTCTTCTTCAATGTTTTCTTCGTCTTCAAGTTGTATTTTTGCCGCTCCTGCCTGTTTGCTGTATAATTCCTTAATGTATTCTTCCCATACCTGTGCTACATCCTTTGTTTCTGAGACTATCTTCCCATCCGTATTCATAATTCCTTTACCACAAATTCCATTAGACTTCTTATCTTCTAATTCCAGTGCCCTAGCGTACATCATATCGTACCGTCCTAACTTCTCCATTTGTTCTATTTCATCACATTTTCCTTTTATCCAATTTTCTCTAGCTTTATCTGTTACCCTTCTCAACTCATTGTTTATACGCCTATAGTTGGCTCTACCTTCTTCACTGTTAACGTTTTTCCATTTTCGTCTCTCATCCATTTTCTCCAGCATTTCCTTCGTGATCCATGGTTTTCTGATTTTCTTCTCTTGTTTTCCAATCTCTTTATCCAAGGTATCCTTGATACTGGTTTTAATTTCATCCCATTCTATATCAACGGTCTTCGGTTTGTTTTCCAACTTTCTTAGGTTATCTTCCAACTTCATGCTGACTACATCCTGCCTTTCTTTCAGTTTTTCTAGGTCCCAGGTCTGTCTTTCTCTTCTCGTTTTTCTTATTTGTTTGAGCTTTGTACTCACGTCAACTATTAGAAGGCTGTGATCTGAATCAATGTCCGCTCCTTGAAATGCCTTGGCGTTCTTTATGCTGTTCCTAAATCTTTGTTTTACAAGGATGTAATCTATTTGGCATCTCATTCTATCTCCTGGGCTTTTCCATGTGTATAACCTTCGTTTATGGTTTTTGAACCATGTATTAGTCACTACAAGGTCATTATTGATGCAGAATTCTACGAGTTTCTCCCCTCCTCGATTTCTCTTCCCAAGTCTGTATTGCCCGACAACATTTTCTTCCTGTCCTTCTCCGACTATGCTGTTCCAATCTCCCATTATTATGCAGTTTACCTTTCCTCTTCCGTCTTCTTCGTAAATTTCATTAATTTGCTCATAGATCTCATCTATTTCTTCATCGTCATGAGCTGACGTTGGCATATATACCTGGATTATCAGCATGTCCACTGGGACTGCTTTTAGCTTTATTGCCATCAGTCTATCGTTCGTTGCTATTATCTTTGTCACGCTTTTCATCATATCTTTCCTAAGTACCAGAGCTACTCCCCTTTCCCCACTATTTCCTCCAGAATAAACTACCGTGAATTCTTCCGAGTCGAACTGTCCTTCTCCCTCCCATCTAGTTTCGCTTAGCCCTATAATGTCAACTCTATTTCTTCTCATTTCTTCTTTCAAGTTCTCTAGCTTTCCTGCCTTTCTCATAGTTCTTACGTTCCAAGTCCCTATTCGTAATTTACTTTCGACAAATGTTTTCCTCAAGGCAGTCCCCGCCCGGAGATCCGATTGGGGGACTATTTTACCTCCGGATTGTTTTACCTCGAGAGAACTCATATTGTCCAACCATATAATCTTTACTAGGGATTGTAATGTGGTAGTTTCCCTCTTGCTTTCCACATCGCAGTACTGTAGCCGTTCAAATCGTCCTGATCACGCCTACAGCTGTATTGGATATAGACCCAACCAACATCATTTGTTTTCGGCTCTATACCATACTGACAGTACTGCTGCCTACTGCCAGGCACTGATGATAGTTTTTTTTTTTTTTTATAAAACCTCCATTCGAGGGGTTTGAACCCCCGAAACACATATATATTTCTAATAATGCTTGTATGTTGCTATTAAAAATTTAAATCTAAAAGTAATAGGAAAGGTGAAGAAGGCAAAATATAATATAATTTAAAATTACTTTAGGGGGATCTTAAGAACCCCAAACGCCCACTTACGTTACGAAATAGAGTCAGCCTACTTAAGGGTTAACTAATGTAAACGACATTGTCACCAAAATACTGAGTATGTATAGGACACGAAAAACAAAGGTAATTTTAAAAAAAGACATTTAACATCACCGCAAAACTTTTTATTTGAATATTTACTTACCGAATCACAATGGGAAACTGTTTACGTCTCAAGCGCCATCTAGCGGAAAGCTCCGAAAACTTTCCAGGATGTTCTACATTAGTTGTCACCTACCATTCAGCACCCAATATCTACTTTTCACTTGTAAATTTACTGAGGATCGACTATGCCTATGTAGGCCATGGTGAGAGAAATACTATTGATCGCGGGCGAAGGGGGTTCCCGTTAAGTCATCCCAAACTTTAGGAGACAGAAACCAGCGTCATAACATGTCATGTTTAACAGGCACCACCGACTCGATTGAAAACAACTCTTTTTCTGAGTTTAACAAACCGGAATAAAACTATTTGAGTTTTTGTTCAGAGCAAGAGAATAATTTACTTTATACAATTTTGGAGAACTGGTGTGTAAGATGATACTGCAACTCGAATACTGTCAATCAGGAATTTGTCTGTTACTCTGGTGCGATGCTTTCTTTTGATTTCATTCATGCAAGAAAACATTGACTCACAAATATGTTGAGCCAAGTATCTGCTTCACTTTCAAAGCTTCATGTAAGAATTTCTCTCAACCAAAGTCAAAATCTATATCGTCTCATTTGATTCAATAAAAAGTTAAAATGCTGAGAGACGGCTCCTTGATTTACTTTAGATGGGCCAGAGATGGATCGGCCCCTGTTCTAGATGATTCCGTGTATATTTGTAAATATTTCCGGGTTATTTTTCAAGCGCCACTACGCGGAAAGCTCCGAAAACATTTTTTCGTTGAACGCATTTTAAGGAGATATTCCGTTTATTTAATATTTGCTTTAAGATTTGAAAAATGTCAACAGTACTGGAAAAAAGTCGTGTTGTGTTTGTTCGTAACATTTTCCCATATATTGCATTGTTGAAGAGATATTTTAAGAACTAAATTTTGTAACTGTCACAACCACACCACCTACCGCTGACTATTGTAAATACTGTACACTCCTTTTTGTATTTTCTTAATTGTTATGAGTTTCGTAGCTATAAGCAATATCAGATGGCTACGGTTTGAGTTTATTTCTGTTCTTTGTAAAGTATTTCAATTTTTCTCGCAGTTCCTTAAAATATTTATTATCATTTAAGTTATTTGGAATTTTTAGAAATATTACAGATATAGAGGAAGTCATGTGGTGGCCACATCAGATTTCAAACCTACTTTTCTCTAAAATTGTTTTTTTTATTATCATCGGCATTTTGTACCAATATTGTTGTAGCAAGATTTTCCTGTAAAGCTCATTGTTTCCACATTTGTGGCGTCATCAACATATAACTGACGTACTATTTCAATTGACTCGATAGACTTGTTAAATGTTCACACCCGTGTGCGTCTGTCATTTTCTGTGGAATAATATGGTCAAGAAAAATTAGCTTGTCCAGCACCAAACTCATTGAATTGGCTTTTTATGTCCTTGACAAGCATTTATTTTCATTGATTGAGCAAGAGTTACTCACTGTATAAGAATGTAATTGTCTTTTTAGATACATTTTACAGCTGCAATTTAAATACTTCAGTAATATAATTAATACTAAAAGTTATAACTCAATATCTACTAATAGAGAAAATTGATGAAATCTTCATATGTACTGTCTGTGAAATATTTTACCCCATTCATTGGCTTCAAATAACAAATCAAGCATTTCAGGTAATCGAGTCTATCATATTATTTTCACTGGTTGACTAAAATAAATCTAACTGGTTATTTTACACATAATTTATGATAAATCATCGTTCCATTCTCATGAGTCATAATTGTTACGAAGCAGTTGAATTGATTCCACGAAGAGTAAAGTCGTATGAATTTGGATCTTCTACATATATCGAGGTCGTTTGAAGTTTCACGTTCTCAGCACCCGTGCCAAATATGACGCTGCCACCCATGAAAATCTACAAGCATCTATATAATTGGGAATGACCTTCACGGCACACATACAATGATAAAAAGTAAAAAATCGCCTAATACTGTAATAAAATTTATTACGGCATTTGGAGATTTTTTTACTTTTTATCATTACAAGCATCTACGTTAGACCAGAACAAAAAGATTTATTGTGCCTCCATAGCAATTAACAGGATTAGGGATTTAGAAAATTTCACAAAGCGACTGTTTAACCTCGAACATTCCAGCCAAAAGTCCACTTTTCAATCATCAGTCCTCCATAAAAAACGGCCGCACTCCGATCCATTAATAAATTATAACGCGCATGAATTTTCCAGCCTTGCCCTTTTACACGACTCACCCTTTCAACCACTCGAGTTAAAAGTTCCACTCCATATAATCCTCGGTACGGTTCGAGACCTTGCGGTACACGTTGGTGGTGGTGACCGCGGCTTCTGCACCTCTCTGCCCGCGGGGAACCGCTTTCGGGCGGTGTGCGGGGAAAGAGAGGGAAGGGCAGGGCCGGACGGCGTGCCTCGCTCGCCACTTCCACGACCCACACCCGCCGCACCACCGACGCCGCGGCCTCGAAAATTCCGCGTGCAATAGACTCTCGCGCTCGCATCCTACGGCCGCAAAAAGCGCATCCGATCCACTCGACGCCGAGGTTGCGTCACTCGTAAACGCCGGAGCGGGTTTTAATCTGGAATAACGGAATGCGTTAGGTTTGGTTTGGGTCAAGGTGGGAGGGAGGAAGTGTAGGGGGAGGGGAGAGTGGGAATCGGGAGGAATTTTATCAGGAAGGGGAGAGGGAGGTAAGTTGGACGGTGGGAGGAAGATATGGTAGGATGGAGTGTAGCAGGGAGCCGTCGAGGGCGTGATGAAAAATGAGGCAAAAACAAACGAAAACCACAAAGGCTCGTGTCGCTTTCAGCGTCTATTAGCGTCGGTTTGTCCGTCCGTTCGCATGTTCGTTCTCGGCTTCTACCGAACAGATTTTTGTGAAATTTGTTGTTAAGGACTTACAATAAAAGAAAATGAGAAAATTTCAAAAATAAATCATGTAAGCCAGTCGGGGGGTACCACTTTACTGGTGACAAAAAATGAACTTTCCGTTATATCTCGTAAATGTTTAGTCAAATTAAAATAATTTTCTAATAATTTTCTAGAATTAGTATTAGTATTCCTTCGTCTTAGTATTAGTATTTCTTCGTCTTTACATTTTTATTGTAGGAGTAGCCGTTATCAAGAAAAGAAAGTCATAATTCGCTTTGAACTTAGAAGATTTCTTGCATAGCTACTTAATGTTGTCAACGTAAATAATCTTATTGGTTACTGAAGAATAATATCTGCTATAATAATAAGATCTGCTATAATTACAAAATACATTTTATTCCTTACGCGTGCATGACTGATTTTGTAAGCGAAAGGAAATGGATCATCTACGGCGAAGGAAAGAACATAAACGTAAATATTACAACTATTGGACTCAGGTGAGGTATGTTTTAAATAATTTTCGATTGTTTGGTCGAATAAAACTGATTAGAAAATAAATTACTAAATATAAATTGAAGATTTCTCTGGAATCATTTCTGATATATCGTTTTGCAGTATAAATCATTAAAATTACGTAATATGTTTATTTATGCATCAACTAAAGTGGGAGAAGAAATTTTTAATAGACAGAGATACAATCGGGTCGTGGTGTTTCGCTGATTTATGGTGTGCGTTCGGTCAAATTATATCGTATAGTTTCAAATACTCCATCGCACGAAACGCGCCTATTTGTGATACACTGTACACTTTCCTAATTTGTTCATCTTGATGGAGGGCATGGAAATAACCGCCGTGCCGTAGTTTTCCCATTGGTACGAGATCGTATCTTTGCCTTTGTGTAGCATTTCTTCAAGTCTCGTAATAGCAGAACCTGACGGGCTGGCGGAAAGCCGCTACGAAATGTTGGAACATCGATAGCCGCGAGAAACGGTCAAAAATGTCTCGCTTAAGTGGTTTTATTTTCGACAATATTAAAATATCTTCCCAACAGATAACGAGGAGTTGATTGTATTTTGTTTGACAGGGTTTTTATTAAATAATAGATACCTAAGCAATCAAAAGAATCAGTTTCTGTTTTGTAGCTCGTTCACTTTTCAACGCTTAAAAATCAAACTCTGAACCTTATGTCAATAAGAACTTTATTGTTTTATTGCAAATTTTAGATACATTTTGCAATATATATGCAAATAAAATATAAATATTTTAATAATATTTTGCGTTTACCTACGCGAGTCATGCATAAATCAACTGGCCTAGGGGGAATTTCTGCCCGATGTGACGCATGAGACATAACTAAGTAGTATGTATCCCATGGCCTTTGTGTATATTTGAGTGACTCAGAATTCGAGGCTGTAACTGGAAAGTGGTAAAAAGGTATTTGTGTCGTATTAAATTTCATTGCTTTTTAGATGCGATATGTTTCCCGATTAGCTTAAAATTCATGTGAAGCCGGCGTTAGTATTTTATCTTCGCGCAAAATGAATCAAACCAGCGTAAATCTCATGCACTTTTCTCAGTATTATGTTAATTTATATAGTATATTATTCCAAAAATGCACATTAAAAGACACAAAATAGCGTGAAAAACCTTTTACTTTGAATTCATCTGCTCTTTTATTGTAAAAGTGATGCGAGTTTTACGTTTTCATCGATCAAAAAATGGAATTTAAAATCGAGTGTACGCGATGTTACTCTCTAAGGACGTTATTTAGAAAATTTTGAAAAATTGAGAAACATTTTTTGAGTTTTTCATTGATTCATACTTCCTCCTCGGTAATGTAAAAATAGTTTAAGCGTTAACTAGTGAGGTACGATTATGATTAAATTTTAACAGAGGTGCACTTTCACATATCACTTGTTTTTTGTTGTTAGTGATTCACTAATTATATCTAAAATAGGATATTCCGAGTTTAATAATATATATTGAGGGTTAAAAGTAAATTAAGGATGAAAAATTTTTATTAATTTAATTTCTTTGTATAGTGTAAAGTAAAATTCATAGGCCACACCTCAGTAATTAAAGGTTTTTATAAAATAATTTCCATTTCGCTATTACTTTAAAATATATATATTTATCTTATCTGCGTTGGATATAGTGTGGCATAAAAATCTGTAATTTCTAATTTCACATCTTTTGATCGATATCACGAGACTCCCTCTCCACATACATCGGCATTGAATTATTAATCTTTCCGTGCTTTGTGCGGTACGAAGGTCGGATAAACTAGGACCGGTGTCGGGCATGCCAAAAGACGATTTTCCCTGTCTTAGATCAAGTAATTCGTTCTCTTGTCTCGTCGTTCTCAAAGCTGGGATCTCTCGCTCAGCAGAATATAATGTTCCGTGGCGGGAGATGAGGCGGAAGGTGGAGAGAGAGAGAGGTTAGCGAGGGTTGCGTGGGGGAGGGGGAGTCAAAGTGGGAGTGGGGCGCGAGTCGCGGAGGAAGACTACAGCGAGGGAATAAGGAAGGGTGCGGATAGAGGAGGGTGAGAAGAGGCACGTGGGGGTGGGGGGAGGCGAGAATGGGGGTAGACGTGGCGAGGGGGCGGCAAAGAAGGCGAGCAGCGAATGGGGACGGTGGGGAAGACCTGCGCATTTGATTATGGGGCCAGGGATCTTGTAGAAGATTTAACCTCACGCTGCCTTTATGAGCCCTTAATGGTGCTCGGAGGTTCTAAGTGCGTCGCACTCCACTGCTAATAACGTCGTGAGCTTCATGGGTTATTGGAGAGGAGGAGCTGGCTTCGTTGCTTTCTCAGCGCGACACTCGGAGATGTGCTTCTCAGACGCTTTACATTTTGATGATGAATGCTTCCAAGTGGCACCGGCCAAGCCGAGAATCACCATTAAACATCCTCCCGCCGCTTCATCCTCCTTCATTCGCTTTCTCCCCTTCCTTAAAAACTACCCCGGCCGCGTTCCCACCCGGCCATCCTTTCGCCTTCACCTCGCCCGCTATCTCTACTATATTTCCTCCTCAAAAGTCTTTTCCCCCACTTCCGAGAAAAAGAGCTACCAACTCATCTTTTCGCGAAGTGGTTCCCAGCTAATGTTGTGAGGTGAGGGAGTTATACGCGGCCCCGTATATATTCTATCTAGCGGATGCATTGTGCGGAATTATTATTATTCTTATTTAATTTCTCTCCACGGTCTTTATTTTCTTATAGTTTTTACCTCCGCTCGTCACGCGGAAATGCGTGCCATCTAGTTCTCCTTTATCCTCCCTTTTCTCTCTCTCTCTTTCACCCGTAATTAAGCGAGATTTTTATTTTTCATCCTTGTTAAAATCCGTACGCGTGCTCCGAATCATTTTTAGAGAATCGTGGAACATTCCTCCGATTTTCCCTCAGCGGCGTTGTCTAATTACCGGCATGCGTTTTAAATTAATTGACGAGAACGAAAATTGATACGTAAACACGGATTCGCTTAATTCCGTTCGATATCGAATTCAAGTTGTGCAGTTTCTTCGATGATTGAATTCCTAACTTTTATTCCCCTTATTGCCGGGTTAAAATCCGCTTGCTTAATCGCGAGTGTAAGTTAATGATCATGAAGGTCGTTGAAAGTAACGATTATGGCTACATTTGGTTTTCCGAAGGCCTGAATTTGTTATTTTTAATGAATAGTTGAAGAAATGTTCCAGAAGTTACGTGTTATTTCATCGTTATTATAAGTTTTTGCTGAATGTTAAAATAGTTTAATGTTAGCCCCGCCTAGGCTGTCTTTTCCAATTGTTGTCGCGTTTGTTACACAAAAGTGGTGATGAGCGAGAATGATCCGCGGAAATGCTTCGCGTGTGTAGGTAAATATTTTACATTTGCGTCTCATTCTTTGTCTATGGAATTGAAACTTTATCAAATATACCTTATTTGCTATGTAAGTTAAATTTATCCCTAGGGAAATCTAAAGCTTTTAAATGGATATTTGAAATAAATACAAAATTTTCGATTCTCTTACATCAAACGCAACAATTTTTGTTTATGAGTATGTTAAAATTATCAAATGCTCCGAAATGTTGTCATAAAGAGGGAATATTTAATGGAATAAATCTTAACAAATGTGGATTCCGTACTTAAATTTTGGTGTCTTTAATTTCTTCGGAACGGGACGAAATCTAAATATCGAGTAGAAGCTTCGTTAAAAAAGAACTGGATTTTTCATTCAAAATCAGTCACCCCAGGAGTATTATCTCCTTTTTACACAATTCGTATTTGTACTCTTCCGACGCCAGATAATTAGTTGTTAACTTTTGTCTTCTGCAAATATTAATTGCGTAAAGCTTGCCGAATGACTATTATCTTTTGTTAGATCGAGTTCATTATGCGCCGTGATCAGTGCGTAAAGCTTGCCGAATGACTATTATCTTTTGTTAGATTGAGCTCATTATGCGCCGTGATCAGTGCTTATTACGAACTATAGTCATTGCTGTTTGTTTGTCATGTTCAGCGATTCATTTTTCAGATATTTCGGAGTTTTTTGTAAAATGAAACGCATTAACCCTTAGATCGACGGAAATACAAGGACACGATACTAATTAAATATAAAACTCTGATGCAATAGGCAGTGTATTCGAGTTTCGGAGTTTCATCAATTCCTTATTTTTCTTTGACGGAGAATCTGAATAGGATTTGTCTTAAAACGGAATGTGACCACCAGTTGCAAGGCATTCATGTGGATTACTGTTTATTTACAGTTTCTCTATTTAATTGACTCTAATCATTGCGGAAATATGTTCAGAAATATTTCCATTTTTTCCATAGTTTCCAGGATTTCATTATTCATTCTGATTCATTCGAACTTTGAGTTTGTCATCCCAACAATTAACAAACGCCATGGCCCATTTTATCTCATTTCCTCTTTTAATTAAACGTTTCTGTGCTCTCCACTTATATACGCTTGATGTATCTAGAAGCAATCCGTACATTAATAGATTGGTACACTAAGTGAATCAGCGTGAAAAATGCTGTTTTTTTTTTCATTTTAAATAAATCCCTTTGTCACCATGTCTCAGTATTATCGCCTTATTTACACAGCTTACTCCATGTAATACTCACTGTCACTTCCTTTCTCTTCGTTGATTTTTTACTTCACTTCCCCTCTTTTCTTCCAATATAAATTTGCGCACTTTCCCCTTTCACCAAACCAAAGTAAATATTTTAGACTTCCTATGTTTGCACGCGTCTCTCATTTTGCAGCACTTACCTCAGGAAGCTAAGAGGCGTTATTGCAGTCTGAGGAAACTACTCGAGTATTTGATTCCTCTTTAGCACCACTGGCAAACATTACATGATTCGGAAGACACTCTCGGTTTCAAAAACCATATTACAGAGGAATTTCTAAACTACTGCTAATAATTATTCCGCGCTTCACTGCAATCGGTTAGAGTTTACGTATGAATGCAAGGGGTTATATGTGAAGAGGTATCTCTTATGCAAATTCGCGAAATAGTATTCAATATTTTTAATTTTCCGTTAACCTAACGCTTTGACTGCTCACTGTTTGACATAATTTTACCCTTGCATGCTTGGCGATTTCTGCCTATTTTTAGCGCTTAAAAAATCGCTTATTTTCAAATTGTCCATCCGTGCGCAAACATTTGGAGCAAAGAGAAAAGGCGAGACACTAAAAGTTTCAGTGTAGTTTTGGACCTGGACCATATTTATTTTCTGGTCCGTTTGTTTTTTAGCAGGATTAAAACAAAACTAATGAAGTATCTATACGGATCCGTTTTGTTTACCTTGTTACAACAATAAATGCGAAGCTTAAATACGTTCCTTTTACTTTATAAAATGGTCTAAAGATCATATTACAACTACTAAACTTTGGTGAGTTATGTTTTAAATAACAAAGAGGGAGTGGTGGTCAAAGATTCCGGAAGTTTAGGGGAACTTACTAAAAAACACTTTTGGAATCTGCTTTTGCAGTTCTCTTTTAACTTATTAAAATTTCACATTACCAAAACACATTCATTATATATTTATATAATTTGTATTTGCCGCAATACTTATCATTATGTTTTATATTGATTAGTAATCAACTGTGTTTTTATTTGATCTTGATAAAAATTTAAGTGTTTCTTTCTAAAAATTTTATTTTCATGAAACTTTCTTTGTTTCTTTCAGGTTGGCTGCAAATCGCTTTGAAATTGCTAAAAAATTATAACGAATGATTATTTCAAATTTCCAGTAATAAATACTTCAAATGAAGAACTATTATTGGGTTTTACTCTCATACTGGTAACTATACATTCGTTAGAATAACGCAAGAAACGTATTTGAACGATTTACGCAAGTAAAATTTTCATGGCTAGGCGTTGGAAAACAGAGACTGTTACGCAGCTTTGTAACGTATTATGATAAATTAGTTTTTTAAATAATGAGCTACAATTTTGGGCCTCCTAAAGATATCAGCGTGGGACGGAATCATTTTCAAGCTTTTATATTAGAGTTCATCGTCGAAAATTTAAGGATTTCTTTGTTGAGTTTGGCTGGAGAAGTATCACCGTAGAAAATTATCTCTTACCATAATTTTATTTAATATAAATTACGACAAAACCTTATTGCTACTTAAGGTAGTTACCTTGTATTATCGATTTAAATATACCAAAGGTACGTTAAGATATTGTGGGAAATTCATATGATTTTATAAAGTAGTTTGTCTTTATCAAACAACGATACCATAGTTCTGGACGTCATGGGATAGCTTCAGAGCCGACTAATGAACTAAATATTAGATTTTGTTATTGGGAACAGAGAAATGTTCTTTTCGAAACAAATTCTCTCTGATGTCTTTCAAAAGAAAAATATCTAAAATCGCGTATTTTTTACTCATCTCTTGAATATTTTATACAAATTTACGTTTACACTTGTTTCACTCTCTCAGATTATCCATCTTTAAATTAGCGCTAGTTATCGAAGGGAATTTTTTACTTAGAGAGGAATACGTGAGAGTTCCTGATTGTGACTGTCTTACCGCATTTTTCCGCGATACCCTAACGCTTATCTCTACCATCACTCTATGATTTTCCCTTTCTCTTTTCCACGGTGTCCGAAGCCTAACTTTCTCGGAGATCTTTCCCAAAGTAACTTCTGAGATAGAAGTAGTTAAGCAAAGGTAAGAGGGTGAGGTTTTCGTCCGTATTTCGGGTCAATGTTCAATGAAACGAGTTTTCTCCCGGTTTCTTCCGCTTCCAAATACGTTTCCTTTCCTTTAAGATGTCGAAAAGCCTTGGTAAAGTTTTCACCCAATGGCTTATAGCATTCTCTCGTCTCGTCGGCCAGGGAACCTTAAAGGGGTTCCTATTTCCTGGTATCACTCAACATCTCTTCATTTCCGTCCTTCTCGTAGAAATGCAATTTTTAGAGTTCCAATTTTGCTTCAACTTCCTTGCGGAATACGTAAGAAATTTGCATCCGAGGCAAGGTAATTTATATTGTTTCCCCAAAGAAGTTTATTTCTCCCTTTTTCTCGTGAATTAATAAAAAAACCTTTCGTTTTTTAATATTTGAGCTTGTTACATGAAGGAAACTCATGTTTCTCGCCATAGAGTTATGCAGGAAGCGCTGATTTTTTCATTTTTAGTGACACGTTTTTTATATTTTCCGTAGCCGATAAAATATTTTAAACAATATTGAACCAAAATGCGTTTTAAATTACTTTTATGTTTTATATCTCCTGAACGTAAAATTGGTGATACAGATCGCACGAAAAATTTTGGGCAAAGTAACATTTATGATTCGTAAGAGTTCTAGAAAATATTGATTCTAAAAGTCTTCCTTTGATAAAGTGTTCGAATAATGCACTAAAATTCGTACACATTCTTTTTCCAAAAATATATATAATGGGCAATTTCTGCATTTATGAATTGCAAACTGATACGTAATCAGTATTCCGCATAGATTGGTCGCATTTTCATGAAAGACGCAATTTAGTTTTAAATGAAATAATAAAATAGTTAGATATTTAGATAAAAGCTTTTATAACTGCACTATAATGGCATCTATAAAACTGTAGAAGAATGTTCTTGAAAATCGGTGGGCGACAAGGGGTGCCTTTAAAATTTTTCAAATTAAGACTCTGAGCAAATGGTTATAGATTCAAAGTTTTAAATGTGCACTATTTGTGTGACCTTCGATATCTTTTGTAACGCTGCGGAGGAAATGTTTTGGAAAAATTGGTGGACGGCAAGAGGTGTTTTCGAAATTTTCAAATTAACATTCTGACCAAATGATTATAGATATGAAGTTGAAATTTGAAATTAATTATTGAATAGATTGCTTTATATCATATAATTATATTAATGAATGTATAAACAATTTTAAGTTTAGAATTCTAAATCAACCTCAATAAATAAAACACGTTTTTTTATGTTGTTTCAACAAATGCTCCATTTTGTAGAATGATCACGTAAATTTTCGAAATCATTGGTCTCCTCTCTCTTCTTGTCATTTAAAACATACCTAACCGCAGTAAGCAGTTGCAATATAATCTATATCCCTTTATGAAAGCAAATTATACGTATTTACTCTTCGTTTTTATAGTTGTAGCCACGTAAACAAAACGAAACTTTGTCATGGTAACGAACCCTTACAGATAGTTCATAAAGGTTTAATTTTAATCTTGCTAAGAGTAAAGGGACGAACAGACCCAAAAGTCGATAGGGTCTATGTCTGTCATCTGCCAAAGTTATCCTGAAAACTTAAATTCCCAGCTGTTATACTGCTTACAAATTTTAAGGACGGTGTAATTCAAAACGACCAATTAAAGAAAACGTGTAATTGGAGTTCGTAATGCGTTAAAAAAATACGGATGAAAAGCTCTCCACGCACCGGTAAATTCCCTGTACGGAAGTTGACGCAATACACTGAGATGGTGAATGTACCCATAGCTCATATAATGGTTCCAAAGCAGGGCAATGTTTATAAGATTTTTTTTCGCTCCGGTTTTCGTTCGAGTTCACAAAAAACCCAAAATTTCGGTTCGGTTCCGGTTTCGCTCCAGCAATCACCATTGAACCAGTTTGAACCGATTTTTTTCATTCCGAATGAATTTATGGAGAACATTTCAAGAGAATTCCAAAATAATATTTATTAATTAATGTTATTTTTTATTTAAACCAATTGTCTTCACTATTGCAAGCTAAGAAGACAAAAATAGATATCCGCACTAACAACGCGCAAGCGCTTCTCCCACCATGTAACTAACAGTAAAACATTGTATGAATTCCCTTCTTACCTTTTTTGTTATTCAATTTGTAAACGGTTCCTTTTATACGACTGCGTCTAATATTGTTCTACAAGAATTCAAATTTTATTTTTTGTCTTTTTAGCGCGTATAAAACTATTAAAGTTTTATTTATTTTTTAGTATTTAATTTGATGTAAAACCGTTATTATACAGTCAAAAGTCAACGTTTATTTGATTTTACAATTCCAATATATGCAGATACTCTAATTACCATTATCAATTTACTCCAAAAGTACTCATGCACGTAGTTGATCAGGTACAATAATATTGATTAACATTATCGTGTAGAATGTAATTCACAAAGAGTTGTTCAAAGAAGAGCTACTTGACTATTTATTAAATACAATAATGTAGTTGTTGATACTACCAATACCATACAATACATAATTAGATAAATTTTCTTAAGATGACAAATATGTACACACAATAACATTTATTCAAACAACCAAAATTCAATCTAATTAATAAAATGTCCTCCAATTGGGTATTGATTTATAGGAAGGAATGGATATTTGTGACTGGTTGGACTCCGGGAAAGAGATACCAAAGAAGATCAGTAAGGAGAGATGTAAGAGGGGTGAAGAGAAAGAGATAAGGAGGAGACGAGGGGTTGAGGAAGCTTGAGTGAGAAGGGATTATTTACATAGGGAATTAAATACACTTATATAGATAACTATATTAAAATTGATTCCCGTTGCCGTCATTTTGACGAATGCTTGCGATTTTATGTACATGATAAAGAAAATGTCGGCTGAAATTCAAAATGTAAAACGCTTCAAAGAAGGAGAAATTCAATGAAATTGAAATACGACAAACTTCATTTATTATGCATGAGCCTAGAGTTGAATAGCATATTATAAATATTCTTTTTCTCATTCTGCTTTATCCCCATCCTCATTTGCATTCACCTCCCTCTCCCTATGTATTCCGTACTCCTTCAAAACCCGGAGATATACATCGAAGAGGATTAGGACGATTAGAAAAAAATAGTTGCTTTTTAAATGTATGCATATTAAGCAGGAGAATGATGACAACAATAGAATACAGCTATACCGGTTATCAAGGATCTAAAATGATAAAATTAATAAAAACGTAAATATTTAAAGAAACGCGAGTGAGAAATAAAATTCGATAATAAGAAAATTGATCTAGAATCTTTTATCTTTATGGTCATGCAAATATCGCGCTAATATCTTAGATGATTAAAAATTACAACCACCACCGACTCCCTGAACTGGCATTCCACCACCGACTCCCCCAACTGGCATTCCACCACCGAAGTCAAATGAGCTATCGCATTTCTTCCTCCTTAGTATTTGCAGATCGTCCACGATGTGATAGCTCCATTGAACTATATACAAAATCAAAACAAAGTAATCCAAAGAAACAAACTAATAGGATAAGAGCATAAAAAAGGAATTAAAGAAGCATACATAGACTCTTTCTCATTGCAGTTATAAATTTATTAAGCTAGCATAAATGAGTTTGACCTTTTTCAGTAATAAAATTAAAGTCATCATTTAGGGAAAAAACAAAATGAATAATTAATTGTCAAACACATGTTAACTTCACAGTACCCGCTAGTTCAATGCAAGTGCCTGCTCATTACTTATGTCTGTCTTCGTTGTCGTCCACGCTAACCACTGGTTTGTGTGTGTACATTTTTGACTAATCAACATCTTGGATTATTAAATCATGGTAAATACATGGTTTAAGAATCACCAGCAGGGACTTTACACATGGAGAAGCTCAGGAGACCAGATACAATACCAGATAGATTACATACTAGTCAATTAAAAGATTTAAAAATAGCATTAAAAATGTGAAAACACTACCAGAGGCAGATATCGATTCCGACCACAACCTTTTGGTGGCAAATACACAATGTAGACTAAAGAGCATTAAGAGAAACATAAGAGTTAACAAGAAATGGAACTTAGAGGAACTCCTTAAAAACAAGGAGGATATCATGCCTGAGCTGGAGGAAAGATTGGGGGAGAAAGCTGAAAAAAATAGGAACAATGTAGTTGAGGAGTGGAGATACATCCATACCAACATTAAAGATGCAATGGATAAGAAGGTAGGAAAGATAACAGGTGAAAGAAACAAAAAACCCTGGATCACAGCAGCCATGCTGCAAAAAATGGAAGAGCGGAGAAAGTGGAAGAACATAAACACTGAAAAAGTCAAAGAAAGTATAGGGAGTTAAATAATGATGGGAAAGAGATAAAGCGAGGAGATTGTCGAATGTGAAAGAATTTGTAGAACAGACCTCATGTATAGCAAAGCAAGGCAAGAAAGATAGGACGTAAAGGAATCATGAACAAAAGTGGTAAAATGGTTTCGGAGTCAAACAATGTAAACAATGTCTAGAAAGAACACATTGAGGTGCTGTATGACAAAGAAGAATGTCAAGAAATATTGAATTAAATAAAAAAGAGGATGTGGAAAAAGATCAGCTAGGACCAAGTATTCTCGAGTCTGAAGTTAAAAGAACAATTAATGACATGAAAAGAAGGAAGGCTGTTGGGAGTGATGATATACTAGTGGACGTACTTAAGGTATTGGGGTCGAAAGCAGTTAAGCAACTAACAAAAATTTTTAACCAAGTATATGATACTGGCATATTGCCTGAAGATTATTTAGATGTTTTTATGATACCACTGTAGAAAAAGAACAATGCAAAATGTTGTAAGGATTACAGTACTATTAGTTTAATTTCTCATACAGCTAAAGTTCTAACCAGAATAATAACCAAAAGAATTGAATGTAAAATAGAAAAGGAGCTACAAGATAATCAGTTTGGTTTCAGAAGAGGAAGAGGGACTAGAGATGCTATAGGATGTATGAGGATCATGATAGAAAGAGCGCTAGAAGTCAATAAAGGTACGTATTTTTGTTTTGTAAATTGGGAGAAAGCTTTTGACCGAGTGAAATGGGATAAAATGCTGGGTATTTAAAAAAAAATTGGAATAGATTGGAAAGATAAAATACTATTTAAAATCTTTTAATTTGATCATAAGACTAGAGTCAGGGTTGAAGGAGATGAAACAGAAAGTACTTCAATAGGGAGGGAAGTGATGCAGGGGTGTCCAATTTCACCAGCGATATTTAATATTTATGCAGAAACAATAACAGCAGATGCGTTGATGGAATAGAAAGGATTAAAGATAGGAGGTGAAAGTATTACCACCATTAAATACGCAGATGATCAGGGCTTAATAGCAGAAGGCGAGAAAGAGATTCAGACGATAACAGACACACTAGTGGAGGTTAACCAACAACATGGAATGAAGATCAATGCAGAAAAAACAAAATCATGGTGGTTTCAAAGGAACATAAAGAATTAAATATAATGGTAAATGGCCAAAAAGTGGAACAAGTAAGTAGTTTCAAATACCTCGGTAGTATTTTAGCGCAGGATGGAAGTAGTACACAGGACATCAGAAGTAGGATTGCAATTGCAAAAGCAGCATTTAACGAGAAGGAGCTTCTCACAAGCAAAAAAAATAAATTTAGAAACAATGAAGAAATTAGCAAAATGCTACATATAGAGCATAGGTCATTATGGTGCAGAGAGGTGGACGGTAAGGTGAAAGGAGGAAAAATATTTAGAAAGTTTTGAGATGTGGGTATGGAGGAGAATGATGAAAGTAAAATGGAAAGAGTGGATTGGAAATGAAGAATTATTAGAAATGGCGGGAGAAGAAAGGATGCTGATAAAACAATCAGAAAAAGAAAAGCAAGTTGGATAGGGCACATATTGAGAAGATATTGTTTACAAAGGACGATCTTAGAAGGAAAAATTAGTGGAAGAAGAGGAAGAGGGAGAAAAAGAATAGGAATATTAGAAAATGTAATGCAGGGATATAATACTTATAGAGGTATAAAAGAGGCTTCTAGGGAGAGAGAGAAATGGAGTCAGCGAATCAGTTAAAACCTGTCTTCGGACAGAAGCATGATGATGATGAGTTAAATCGACTGAAATGCGATGGAACGTATTTTTGAAAGCTTAAAAATTGTGTATAATCAAGAAAAATTCACTTATTTACTGACGCGTTAAATGAATTTGATGAATATATTATTAGTTATTACTTAAAGAAGATGAATAAAGAGATTAATTTACGTAGTTAAGTTTTTTTGTATTTGTACAGTCGACTATGCAATTATACTTGTCATCGGCTACCGCAAGGAGAAATCAAGATATTAATATGGAAAACTCTAAATGAGTGTATATTTTTGTCTAATCAACCTCTTGGATTATTATAGCAAGAGAAAAAGAATAGGAATATTAGATAATATAATGCAGGGATATAATACTTATAGAGGTATAAAAGAGGCTTCTAGGGAGAGAGAGAAATGGAGGCAGTGATTCAGTTAAAACCTGTCTTCGGACAGAAGCATGATTATGATGTTCAAACGGGTCAGATGGAATATGAATGGATTGTAGGAGAACCCTCTGGCTTCATAGGTGGAGGTTTTCGACGTTGACACTCACAGTACGTTGCGACATACCTCCGCACCTGTTAGTTATTACAAAGTCATAAATACTTCTCTTGGATCCTTGCTAAAGTTCTGGTAAACCCAAGGTGACCTGCTGTCTGGTCATCATGCGAAGAAAATAAAAAATCGACTCAAGTTTGTGCAGAGACCACCAATAGCCATGCTCTATTTAATACTTCAAAGGTCATATACTAATATATATTCCCAGCTGTTTCACCTCTTGCCTACGCGCAATCGGTATCTAAGATGTAGTGCAATGAATAGATGGATAGCAGGGAGAAGAGAACCCGCTGCCGGTATTAGCCTACTCTTAACGAAGAACACCAATGGGGCCAACGGCTTAACGTCCTTTCCGAAGGACGGAACGCTGAATTTGCGTGGTCTCCTCAAACCACACAAACCACAAAAGGGGCCGGGCGACATTAGAAAAATATTCTACTTTCGCAGGATTCGTACCCGCTGACCCTTCAAGCAGCAGACGAGTAGCAGCCAGCGTCCTAAGCACTACGCCACCGGCACCCCCATGTTCTATTTAATGAAGGCCTGCCGCCTCTTTTATACAAGATTCCGTCCCGTAAGGTAAAATGTTTGGATATCGAACCATCTGATTCAATAGGCCCATTCAACCCCTTCTCTAAGGGCGTCGATCATCCTTCGAATGACTGGATCGGCATATTGCTCATTAGCCAGATCTTCAGGTTCCACCGCGGTTTGTGTTGGATTTCGCCCTTCTCCTCGTGGGTAGGTTCTACAACCGGTGCCCACGAGAGGCAGTTGGCATCATCGTGTTTACTTCCCCTTCTATAAGATATCATAAGATCAAATTCCTGTCGGCGCAGCGTCCACCTTGCTAGTCGTCCCGATGGGTCCTTCAAACTGACCAACAAACACAGGGAATGATGGTCCGTATTCGAAATGGCTTAACGTAAAGATATGGTCTGAATTTATTCGCAGCCCATACAACAGCCAAGCACTTTTTCTGTGGTGGAATAATTAATTTCATTTTGTCCGGCTGGCATACGCGATGACTCTTTCCTCACAATCCTGATACTGCACGAGCACGGCACCACGTCCTCTGTTATTTGCATCCGTATGCAATTCAGTTGGAGCTCTTTCGTCAAAATGTCCAAGAATTGGTAAGTCTTTCTCTCAATTCTTCGAATTCTGCACGCTTTTCCTCTCCCCAGTGAAATGACTCGGTAATTCTAGTTAGATGGAACAAGATTTTGGAAAAATATTTTATAAATTTCCTATAATAAGCATACATACCCAAAAAACTCTTTAGCTCAGTTATAAAGGACGGGATTGGAAAATCGGCCACTGCTCTTATCTTATCTGCATCGAGAACTATCCCCCTTTCCGATATTATATTACCCAGAAACTTCATATCTTCATAGGCTAAGCGGCATTTACTCAATTTCAGCGTTAGACCGGATCGCTCTATTGCTTGCAGAACCCGACTAAGCCTATCGAGGTGCTCCCACAAGGTAGAGGAATATACCGCTATATTGTCCAAATAAACCAAACAAATTTCCCATGTTAATCCCCTTAGAATATTAACAATAATCTCTGAAACGTCAACGGCCAGTTACACATTGCAACAGGTCGGTAACACAATAAATTGCCCATCATAATGTCTTTTCTCAATATTTATTCCAATAAAACATTGACCTGATGGTTCAATTATTTACCTACATGCAGTCTTTAGATTGCCCTCTGTACAAGGGATCACTAATAATCATAATTACTTTAGTAAAACCCATTACTCCGGGTTTTCCCAGTTTTCCAGACGGGAATGTGCCTTAAAACAATAGAGGTATAAATCGTACCGCACGTGACGAATAGAATGGCAAACAAAACGACGCCCGGACCAGAGGACCTCAAACCGTAGTGATTTTTCCTTCCGCCTTTCATAGTTTCAAGTTACACTTTTTGATACAATACTTACTAGAAGAAATCCTTTCCATCCACGTCTCACAGGTTCCGCGTTACAGAGGGGCATTCCTATGAAGTATGGTATCATTATGCAGGATGCATTCTAGATTTCTGACTTTGGTAGGTTTCCGTCTTATACAGATTCCGCCTTTCACATGTTTCACTACATGTGAAAATCCACACCGGATTGACTGGCTTCTTATGTCTCATCCCTGGCCAAAGAACTCGGAATCTCATAAGAGAAACTGTATTGTCTCTATGAAATATGAGGCACTTGTTCATAGCGAGTCTTTTTCCACTATCTGTAAGCAAAACCTTGGACGTGACCTCATAGCTATCTGATTAAAAATTTCAACCTTGTACCTCAGATAATGACTACGTCTAAATTGAGGGAGAGTTCTATCGGGTAAAATAGACGCCTTAAGAAGAATCAAAGGTCCTATTGTTAAATTCATAGAAGGCGGGCGTCCAGAGGAGGGTGAAAACAAACGAGTTGAGTTTGTTGATGGGAAGAGACGGGTGATAACTCGTCGCCTATTTTCGCAAAAACGCATCGAACAGAATGAGTGGCCGTGACCAAATGTTGGACTATATTCTGTTGGCAACAGACACAAAGAATCATTGCATATAAACAACGTAATAACAACGCCGAGAATGGCGCCAGATAAGTAAAGAATCAGACCGCACAACAAACGATGCTCTGAGACTGTGAAAATATATAAACTGCGAGAGATTTTACTGCTACGTCTTTATAGACTTATCACAAAATAGGTCACACAAACAGACGTCCTAAGGAAAATAGGCAGAAAAATGTAAAGTGGTTCATGGTTTAAAACGAAAAAAATTCTCGAGAATCTTGAGAGCATGTTTTCGAAGCTCGAGATTCTCGAATTTTGGAGACAAAAATGTCTCGAGAATTCTAGGTTTTACGCTTGCACCATCTCTGGAGCTTATGTTTACATTGATCTACACAATGTACCATCCGAAAATTTTATTTATCTAGAACTTTTATCTAAAAAAAAAATAAAATTCACTTCCGTCTAAATTGGCGCCCCTACGAGCTCTCCGACCTAGGTAACCGTCTAGTTTGCCTGTTGCTTCTCCATAATTAATTTAATAGAGGAAAGGTTATTCTTCTAATAACTTATCAATATTTCCTAATCGTTGACCTATTTAACAGCATTTTCCGCGATATCCTTAAAAATCAGCTGTGGTGTCTCAACCTGCCTCGGCATCCTGGTTTGGAGACCTTGGGTTAATAGACGTGGCCGGATGTTATGCCGACAGGATGTGATAGGCAGGATATGTTAATAGCCGATTTACAATTTTACGGGAAATTTATACCACCAGTATCATATAATATTGTACGGGCTATATAAAACACCGGAAGGTATATACAATTGAACAAGTGGATTGGACCGTCGAAAGTATAAACAATTGAACAGATAATGTGGATCACAAGAAGTATAAACAATTGAACGGGTGAATTGAACCGAGGGAATTATAAATTTTTGAACGGACAATTTGAGCTCCCTAACGTATAAACAATATAATGGGTACACTTTACCACCAACGATATCAACAATTGAATGTTTAATTTGTACCACGAGTAGAATATGATATTTAAAGGTTAATTTTAACCACCATAATTATAGTAATCAGTAGAATGAACAATTGAGCATGTAGAGTGTACAACCCTAAGTATAAAATTGAAAGGATATGTGTACAGAATTATACGTAAACAATTTAACGAGTAATCTGTAGCACCAGACGCATAAATAACTGAACGGGTCAATTATACTAGCCTTATTATGAAAAACTAAACGGGTAATGTGAGCAAGAATTATTAACAGCAGAGCGAGAAATATTTACCACCACTAGTGAAATCGAACGTAGGCAATATATCGATTTTTAACATTTCCCGCCTATTATATCCGCATAGCGTCCGTCGGAATAATGTCCGTTCGGCATAGCGTCCGTCGGCATATCGTCCGGGTACCGTTATTGAAACTTAGAAACTCTCAAAGAGTGTTCAAAAACATGTCGTCGTTCAACTAAAATCCTCGAATGTTTACTATTGAAGGGGAAAATCGTTGAAATTAATAAATTTTCCCACTGCGATTGACATTAGGTTGCGAATTAGCTCAGAAAACGGATTAAAATAATAGATCCGCGTAAGTGAAATTGAACCGGCGCTGATTTTTTTACGCCCTCTGCCCTCCGTTCTAGGTTATTTCGAAGGGTTATCTTCCTGAACCTTTCCGAAATTCGGTACCAAACGTTGACCCATTTCCCGCACAAGCTCAAAACCTCCCCTTGGACCCACCTCTTCCGCCCCCGCACCCTCGCTCTTCCCACTTCCTTTTTAAAACACACCCACACACACCCTCTCGCTTGGACATTTCTACCTCCATTCCCCTCCGTATCTCGTTCTCCCCTCTCTCTCTTTCTATCTGACCCTTTCCTCTCTCTACTTAAACCTACTCCCCATCGCCTGGCGTCGCCTGACCCTCAACCAAATATGCCTCTCATCCTACGAAACCTCTTTCTCTTTCGCTCTTTTCACACTGCATCAGCCCATCCCTCCTTTTCCTCTCAGTCTCTATTTCGCCACTCACTTGTTCTCTCTTATCTCTCAACCTTTCTCTCGTCTCTCTCTCTCAATGACTTTCTCTCCTTCCATTTCTTCCAGTCTTCCACTCTCTCCTACTCTTACTTAGCTCCTAACTTTTCCTTAGGCTCTTTTCGCCTCTTTCACTTTATCTCCCGCTCTCCCTTCTTCCATCCATTAATCTCTTCTACCTCCATCCCGTGTGTCTCACTCTCTTCGTTATGTGTCCTCTTCTCTTCGTCATCTCTATCCTTCTCCTTCCTTCACTCTCACTGCCTTTCTCCAGCACTTCTTTCCTTCCCAGCAAACCATTCCACTCTTAAGAGCTGAAAGAATTTCGTTACGAAAAGCAAAAAAATATGTTCATAATTTTTTGTAAAAGGCACTCCTTTTATTTTTTACATCGACCTTCGATGGTAAATATTGAGTTATGTATGCGTATAACTGGGTAGTAGTTTAACTCAAAAATGTCATCCATTGGTTGATTTAATAAAGAAATATCTAGAAGTTGAGGTTTATGCCACACGATTTGACAAGAGATAATGTTTTTTTTGAGCTAGTTCGATTTACTTCATTAACCTAACCATGTTTGCTCTGTTAAAATCTTTATTTTATACGAGTAATAATTATTTTACTTCCTAATTCTCGATTCATTCTTTGTTAAAATAATGTAAAAAAAATCAGTATGATTTTACTTTTTACGGATAAAAATTTGTAATAAAGTTTTGCCATTTTAGTTACTTAAATGGAGCTCTTACGTTTCAAAGATTACTTTTTTGTCTCTAGTAAATCCGACTTTATTTTCTGTCACTTCGCATCAATCCACCTCTTAATTCTTTATTTTCTTCCTTCCTCTATGCTACACACTTAATCGCGAGGCTTTTATTTTCTCTCGTCAAAGTCGCAATAACGTTCGTAATGTTTTACACGTTTTATCAACTCCTACCCCCGGTACCTTTTTCTTTAGGCACTATTAAAATTTAGCACCAAACACCGTTAATTCCTCTGCTTTGATCCAGAGAAAATCCGAATATTTTAATCTACTCGATCCCACGAGAATCTGTAATGTATCGCTAAAACCCCTCTTAACGACCTTGGCGATCAATAAAATTCTTCTAGCCCTGAAACTGTTGAGTAAAACATCCGCATTCCGAGTACAAGGTAGACATTCACAGTAAAAATTAGCCCGCCATCGTTGTTTATCCGCAATTTCGGTAAAATGTTCGCCCAAGAGATGCCATCCTATACTTCCCGCCTCTCTTTCTCTCCCTTTCCACCACTCTTCTTCTTCCTTCATGAAGGATTATCCCGGAAGCAAACGTCCTTAAGTTTTCCTTTCCGCTGGAATGAATATATCTTTCCTTCGCGAAATAATTTGCGAACTCGCGTCGCATACGGAGCGTTAGCGAGTATATTTTTAATGTGATACAATGCGTATATATATACATACATATCTCGTTTCGACCGCTCAGCTGCTCAATAGCCTATCACGCCTCCCTCATCCCTTCCCAGGAACCCTTCCTCCCCCTATTATCTCTCGCGGTATAGAAATAAAAGAAGTTATCTCTCTCTTATACTTCTTTCTCATTTGACCCCGTGCCCCTCTCTTTCATACCGGCAGCGAGAGTGGCCGGCGGATGCTAGTGACACTGATTGATAGCGAGAATAGGAGAGGGTTAGGTTCCTTGAGGGGTACCTCCCGAGGTTTAGTTTCCCCACTTCTCCACCTCGGTGGCGTTATTCCCCTGCAGGGTGTGATGTAAGCCGTCATGTGAGGGATGAGGGGGAGTGAAGGGAGAGTAAAGTGGGAGTGAAGGAGGAGAAGTGAGGGAGAGGGAGGATTAGGTGGAAGGAGGTGAGGGTGGAGGAGAGGGTTGGTCTGACGTGTGTGGCGCTGAGATGACACGCCCCATCTCCTTGATTCCTCCAAGTGCTGCTCATTTTTATCCTTGCTCTTTGATATATCTGAGCCAATAAACAGTAGTTGGACCATAGTCAAATTGATAAAAATTGTGGTCGGACATGAGGCTAGGATATAAATCATTTTGCCAAGGTACATTCGTTATTAAAGGCTGACTCGGCTGTAGAACGGGGTATATTTTATTCATGAAGTGGAGCGAACACCCTCTTATGCATACAATACTGAGCATTTTCATTTTTAATGGAGATTTCCGTAGAATATAGTCTAAATTAATTACATTCAGTGTACAGAGCGTAATTTATTAAATTGAATGTTTGATCATTCATAAATTGAGAATCCCTTCAATATCCAGGATCAGCCCTCTGTATTATGGCGTCTCGTGCAAAGATCCTTTCCAACACCCGGTTTTTCAAATAATTAATAATTTTCACGAATACATACTTATTTATTTATGTAATATAAAGTGATAAAATTGACATCAAGGAAATGTCACCTACAATCCAGCCCGTTCAACTATATCCATTACTTGCCAAAAGATTTTCACTTTCATATTATACATATATGTGTGTACATATGTACATATGTGTACATTTATTACCAAGTTCGGTAAATGTAAGTCTATGTTTCCAGAAATACGTATTATCCGTACATTTCCCGGTAAATGTGCACTTTTACCGATGTGCCTTGGTAAATGAGAAATGCTACACTAATAATTACGTTAATTTATAACAAAAATCATCGAGGGTTCTGCTCCACTGGTATATTTTAAGATGAACGCTTCCAAACCCGAGGGGGGAACACAGTGAACGTGAGGAGGATCCAAAAAAACTTCGACAAACCTACCCAACCAGGTGAGGTCGAGTAAAATTTTCCTTCATGTCCAAATTAAGTTTAGTTGTGCACATTTACCACGAGATTTACACATTTACCGGACAAATAGGTTACTTCGTATTTCTTCTTTGAAAGAAGTCCCTGATATCAAAGTAAAATATCGTTCGCTTTTAGTTCTAAGTCGTCCAACGTGCAGTGAGCATTGATTTTGTACATTCTCATAAGCCTTTTACGAAGTGTTTTTTATGATACTCAAAAGCTATACTTGGAGTTTAAATCCATATTGTAGGGATTCATTAAGTGAATTTAACAGCAGCTTTGAACAAACAAACAAACAACACTGAAAGTTGCAGTGCCAAAACTAATTCAAATCGGCCTACAGGGGCCCGAGGGTCCCCATTGTTGGTTCAAATTTCGGTTTTTTTTTAAGATATCTCAACAACCAATGGACCAATTTTGATGAATTCACCACCAATATCAATTTTTCGGTGAGACACATTATCTAGCCTAAAATGGATAAAATCGATTTACGGGGTCAAGGATCGTAATGTAATGGCCGATCCAAATTTTACGATTTCGAGGGGTCCCCATGGAACGGTCGGTCCAAATTTCGGCGATGTCCCTCCGCCCGTACGTATATATCAGGGAAGAACTGGCTGAACCGATTTCAACTAAATTTGGTAGGTACATAGAATCTTCACATAAATACATGACCAAAACGACATATTTGGAACGGATCGACCAAACAGGAGTGCCACAATTGCAAAATAAACTTTTCGGTAACTATGCTTTTGGAAGGAATTGGCGAAACGGATTTCAACCAAATTTGTTAAATAGAATCTTCACATAAATTTATGACCAATAGAGATATTTGGACTGGATCGACAGGGCAAGGGTGCCACAATTTCAAAATCAATCTTTTCGGTAATTATGCTTTTGGAAGGAATTGGCCAGACTGAATTCAACCAAACTTGGTACATAAAATTTTCACATAAATTCATGACCAAAAAGACATATTTTGATACGATTAACTATGTAGGGTGCCAAAATTGCAAAGTTAACCTTTTTGGTAATTGGGAAGTGCGAAGGAATTAGCCCAACCGATAAAAACGAAATTTTTTATGAAGTAGGCGTGCAACATAAAATAACAAAATCAAGATGTTTAGTGTATATATAGAAAGTAGGGCTGCCGCAATACAAGGAATAAAAAAAAAATTTACACGTATTTGTGTTGAACTGTCCACATCAATTTTAATCAAATTTTATACTTATAATATACACCTATATACCAAATCATATTAACATATTTTAACTGAATCAGCCAAACAGGGGTGCCACAATTACAAATTACGCTCTTTAGGTAATTAAGCATTAAGAAGGAATTGGCTGAACGGATTTCAATTAAATTGTGTTTATTATATTTGCACAGCATATAATAATTAAACCAAGATGTTTAAAGCGGAGCTAAAGAGCAGAACTACCACAATATAAAGTTAATAATATCTCTTTTACACGTATTTCTATAGAACTGACGCAATGGATTTAAACCAAGTATAGTATATTTAATCTTCATATCAATAAATAACCAAAATGTCATATGTCAACAGGGTCGACTGAATTGGGCTACCATAATGACAAGGTTAGAATTTTTCTGTAACTATGAATTCCAAAGGTATTGGCTGAACAGATTTCAAATAAATTTCGTTTGTAGGGCAGGAATAGAATGAAAAAACTAAATGAAAATGTTTAGAACGTATCTAAAAAGTAGACCTACAACAATATAAGGAAAAATAGTTTTCTGATTTCAAACCAAATACATTAATATTCGATTATACTACGACGAATTTGACGAAAAGCACTCTGTTTGAAGGTATCTCAGCAACCAATTGACCGATTTTGATGAATCCTCCACCAATATCAATGTTGAACCAAGAAACGTAAAGACTTAAAACTTGGTATACATACTAAAGAGACGTTGAGGATATGCACCTTGGTGTCAGAACTTTGATCTCTTGGTGGGGGGAGGGAAGTATCAAATTTGAGTCTATAATTCATTTATTCATAACAATTAAAGGGGAATAGTGGTCACTTACATTGAGAGTATTTTGAGTTTGGATAAAAATATTATCGAGTGATAATGCATGAAAAATTCTAAACTCTAAACCCAGGGCATAGCCCGAGCAATTACGCTAGTGTGTATATATATATATATATATATATATATATATATATATATATATATATATATATATATATAACATATAGGGGAAGCAGCCCAAATATTTGGTTACTCCGGCCAGTCGCCTGGCTATCTGCTACCTCTGTCCGATCCCTTCTATAATACGAATATTGAAATGGGGCACTGCAGTGAAAATGTCTCCACGTTTAATTAGTGAGTCATCGATAACACTTTCGGAATTTATTGCTATTACATTGTAATCGAAGTTTTTTAAAATGTTACTTTCTGAAGAAAGGAATAATAGGAATAAAAATTATAGAAATAGGAAGGGAGAGAGGGATGAGGAGAGGCAGGAGAGGAGGAAAGAAGTTAGGGATGAATTTTTGGAGATGTAGGTAGACGCAAAGGATGGGAGAGTATAATGCAGAAAGAGGAAGAAGAGATAGTGAGAGGGCCACTTGGTGTAAAGGGATAGAGAGAAGATACGGGGAAAGTTGGAGGGAAGGTACAGGTAGAGTAATGAGAGAAGAAGAAATGAAATTGGAAGAAGGGGGAGACAGGAAGGTGGTTGTAGAGAGAAAATTAGGGGGATGATGGAGAGAGTGCGGAAGGCAGAGAGACAGGAAGGAGAAGTACGGAAGGAGAGAATGAAAAAAAATGGGAACGGGGAGGGAGTAAAAGCGACGGGGAGAAAAGGGTGAAAAGAGGGGGGGATAGGGGGTAGGGAGAGATGGAGTGAGATAAGATGAGAGGGAGAGAAATGGAGATAGACATGGGTGGAAATGGCGGGGGAAGATTGAGGAAGTGGTTTAAGGAGAGATGAGGAGGGTCGGGAGGTCTTAAGATAACGCGGGGTGGGGTCGTTAGGAAGGTCCTAATCCTTTCTTCTATCTCTCAGGATATTTCCAGCGGTGCGTGCACAATGGTGCGGGGGGAGAATGGTTGGAGGAAGGAGGGTAAGCGAACCTCTTGATGCTAGAGGATAAGGAAGTGTGAGCATCGCTCATCGTGCAGTTTAGCAAAGGATTTCGCGTCACTTGGCAATTGAAATTCTCCCCCCGTCTTTTACCGTTTCTTTGCCGGATGAAGAAAAAATGTTTGGATTAAGGGAGGCGTTAACGCATCCCTTTTCGTCGAAAACAAAAGACATTTTGCATCGGATGAGCCCAAATGAATTTTTGCGTCGTCATTACTCAAAATACTTTGAAATTCGTGGAAGAAGGAAATCTCGTTTTTTAATTCTTGTTAAGAACCGCTTTTCCTTTTCTCTGCCTTATTTCGAGACGAAATTAATTATTTAGGAATTTGGCTTTTAATTTTCATTATTGATTCCAATTTTAAATGTCAGTAAAATTACAAATTTCTAGGTGATCTATGTATCTTTCACCAAAGACGCAGCTCCACATATAATTCAAGATTCGTTTCAGTAGGTAACGTTTCTATAAACCTTAGCAATTATAGACAAATGGAGAAATAAATATTTTTCAAACAAGATTTTTATCTTTGATCGAAGCGAAATGGACCGGAATTCCGTTTGAAGATGAGCGCCATGTTTAGCACCATTTCGGAAGCTTGAAAAAAGATAGAAGACGATCGTAGATTTTATGGAAAGTTTTCCGTTCGGAATACATTACGATAGATTGCCTGTTTCCGTATCTCTCTCGAGAATACCGCATTGCATGCGTTAAACGCTTTCTCTATCCCTCCCCTTCCTATTGATCAAAACTCCTCTCGACGCAATCTTGAATAACAAGGGAGATAACAGTACCACGATACGTACGTGAGTGAATAGTAATGCCGCACTTTCTTCCAGGGAAGCATAAGGGAGAGGGGAAAGAAGAATTCACGGGACGATCATCCACTCATCCCAAGCATCCATGCGATGTCCGCGCATAATTCTCTCTCTCCCTGCCTCTCCCCCCTCTCTCCCCCCTCTCTCTCCTCCTCTCTCTTTCTTCCTCTCTCTCTCCTCTCTCTCCCCTCTCTCCCCCCTCTCTCTCTCGTCTCTCTCACCTCTCCCCCCTCTCTCTCTACCTCTCTCCCCCTCTCTCTCTCATCCTCTCTCTCCCCCCTCTATCTCCCCCTCTCTCCCCCTCTCTCTCCCTCTCTCTCCACCTCTCTCTCTCCCCCCTCTCTCTCTCCCCTCTCTCACTCCTACTCTCTCTCTCCTCTCCCTCTCTCCCTCTCTCTCTCCCCCTCTCTCTCTCTCTCTCCCCCTCTCTCTCTCCCCCCTCTCTCTCCCCCTCTCTCTCTCACCCTCCTCTCTATCCCCCCTCTCCCACTCTCTCTCCCCCCTCTCTCCCCCCCCCCCTCTCTCCCTTCTCTCTCTCCCCCTCTCTCTCTCTCTCCTCTTTTCCCCCCCTCTCTATCTCCCCCTATCTCTCCCTCTCTCTCTCCCCCCTCTCTCTCTCCCCCTCGCTCTCCCCCCTATTTCTCCCCCACTCCTTATCTTCTTCTTGCCCTACTTTCCAAACGTTCCAACTCCTAATCCTCGCGCGAGAATTCTTCTCGAATACGAAACGATCGTTTCTTTGACTGTTGTTAGCATTTTCTTCTTCTTTCTTTTCTACGATCAAGGGAAACGAACACTCAGGTCTGTTTTGCGGCGAATGTCATCGATTGGCCCGTCGAATAAAAGAAGGCATTTTTACTTTGAATGCTTCAGATTCCCCTCCCCCCACCAGCTGGAACAGAGACTACTCTTTTTCACTCGGTAGAGTAGGAGAGCAAAACAATTTTAAGGCTCTTCCGCCGTACGTAAGCACGTAATGGGATAGAAATCCTCCCGTCTTCACGTCTCTCAACAGAGGATATCCTTTTCGCGGAACACCCGGAAATCTTAGTGTCCTTTCCCTTCACTTAAGATCACGATGAAGGTTTTGAAATCTCAATCTCTTAGGCTGAGTTCCGAGAGGGGAAAGGGCGTGTCTTTTCGTGCGGTATTACTCGGTGGATACGTGGGAGCTCCTCGCCGCGCTCTACCCTGCGCTGGTTATATTCTTTTTTCTTTCCCATCCGGAGCGAATCTGTAATCGGAAAAGTGGGGAAAACCCGTATCGTTTTGAGTCTGTTCATGGCGTCTAATCCCTCGAGCGTGAGATTTAAGTAAATGCAGCTCGATGTAAGGTATTTCTGCATGCATTCCTTCCTCACCCGTCCCTCTATCGGCGAAACTAAATACCAATCCTTACGGGATGTTCACGAATGTATGTTTTTAGGCGGGTTTACATCCTCCCATCGACCTCTGTCTCGAATCTTAACTTCCCACCCACCCATTTTCTCCACTCTCCGTACTCTACAATAACCCGATGCGCTTTCCAAAATATAATCTGCTCCCTTCCATTCTGCTTACTTTTCGCCGCTCCTCGCACTCTCTTCGCCCTCTCTTCGCCATTTCCGAGTTTTTTTTTCAGTTTGCCCTCCTCGATCTGTTTCCTCATTCGCTCTATTCCGCGCGCCAAACTCTGCCTAAGGGAACACCATTTTGCCTAATCCACGAGGATTCTCGTTAATAGCGAGGGAGATATTAGCGGAATAAGAGGTGGGATGGGAATGGGGTAAGATGGAGATGAGAATGGGAGGGTTGAGGGAAAGGGAGGAAAAGGAAGGAGAGATGGAATGCGAGGGAGAGAGAGGAGGGAGGTTTATGAAATACCGGCCAAGTTTGAGTCTTCACCTTCTAAAAATCCTTTCAGTGACTTCCCATTCTCTTATATCTCACTCCCTTTCTGCTCTTCCTTCCACACCCCACCGTTTATCTTTTTCTTCATCGGGTGACCAGATGTCCCCTTTGAAGGAAATATGTCACGTCTTTATTCATAATGTACCGGTATCCCGTAAACGTTGGCCGAGACCATCATTTGCACCGTGATTTGAACTTTTAAAATCTCCTCTATAAAATGTTTATGATGCTCTTAGTTGATGGTGGGATTTGTTTATATTTTGTTTAGATTCCCATTTAAATACAGAGGGTATGTAAAGTGTTAAAACGTTCTTATTGCATGATTAGAGATGACATTGAAAGTTACGCTCAAAAGTTTGTTCGGAATGTTAATTTAAATGAAAATTATAACGGGGCTCGGTGCCTAGTAGGAGTTTCTTCGGTTTTAGTGAGATATAAATTTTTTAAAGTTAGGTTTCAACCCGGAAAAAACATAACTTGATATTTTAATTCTTTCAAATCATTTCAAACGATGCATTGAAATGGTTAAAATTATTTCCTCCTCACAAAAAGGTAATTTTTTGACTGGTGAGTTATGGTAAATATCCCGCTTTATAACGTTACAATCTGGTCACTCTATTTCTTCATCTTCTTCGTCTCACATAATCTCTCTCAACCCCACAGTGACAATCTAAGGGTCCCTTATCTCGCGAACGTTACACTATAAGATGAGTCGGACTTCACGTAAAATACCGCCTGTCATTCGGTGGACGAACTATAAGAGGAAGTTCATGGGAACAGTACATGTCGCGTTTTGACGGCGTGGAGCTCTATATCTTCCCCGCTAAATGTGTTTGGTACGAGAGGAAAGTGTCCTTGCTGGTACTTTTCTCTCGTATACGGATGGGCGGTGATGGCTCACGCCGCGTCACTTAACATGAAATGCCGCATGTGCCATCTTCAATAGACGACCGGTATTACCTTCGCAAAGTCACGGAACAGCTCAACTAGATCTCGAGGCAAAAAACGCACTGGCGAGCTTTGAAGCAGACCCAGGTTTTTTCTCCTGGTGGATTTCTCGAACAAATTCCGCAAGATTAATCGCTTTCCATTCACCAAAATCATTTTATATGACATGAACATGAATATCCAAAAATGGTCATTAGAAAATCAAGAATTTTATTGTTTATTTTCAAATAAGTATTAGAATAGTCCATTCAAATAATCTGCCCATCGCCCTCGTGACTCAGAAATACGGAAGGGAATATTAACCACCTATCGCCAATAAGAACCTCAGATATTTAACAATTTTTAATGAAGGGTAATATAAAATTTTAGGAATATTTATTTTTTCAAAATTTCAGTACTTCTATTATCGTGAATCATATACATAATACGTTTTATTAGGTATATAATTATCTCTAGACAGGGATTCAGATATAACTTACTAAAGGGCAATCGCGCGAAGAAATCCCAATGTTAACATCAGCATATCCTTATCCCTTTCATAGCCACTCGCCTGGATATCGCCTTAGTCAGGCAAAATTAAAGCAGGTCCCGTTGTTCAGGGCGTCATAGTGTCACCAACGAGAGAGCTTCAGCCCAACTCAGGCCATGAATACTCAAAAGACGGTTGTGTGTGTGTGTGTGTGTGCGCGCGCGTGCGCGCGTGTGTAGCAGTGTTCCAAATCAACCGTGTTTTGGGGGCAGCACGGGGTGAGGCAAGAAGAGGAGGTTTAAGCGTACGTGTTAGGGAAGGGGCGACAAATGGTCGGAGGGAGAGGTGGAGGAAGGGAATGAGTGAGGCTGAAGGCAGCGACCCAGCAAAGCGTGAAACGGGGCGCACTGGACCGGATAATCCCGTCCCGACTCGAACGTTACTGTTTTGTATTTTATAGGTAAACACAATATGATTGGCATGGAATAGAAAACTTTAGATATTTTGTGGCTTAGGGCACTTTTGCGCTGAGCGCCAAATATTCTATAGATATATTCTTAAAAAATTAGATTTTACTGAGGAAAGTGTCAAATTTTAAAACATTCTATGCATTGATTTTTTCAAAAAACCTGACTAAAATTTTGTTCTAGACACATGGATTAAACACAAAGCTATAAAGGACTATAAGCTCCCTTTCTCATTCCCCTCGAGTCTCCTTGGCTGTCGGGACCTCTTCCGCGCCTTTCACTGTCAATCCTCGTCAGAATCGCCACCCGGCGGAGTTGGTTCCACTATTTCCAAATGCAGCACGCGGAACATCACGCAAATTTTATACTTCGTCTATATCCGGGAAACTTACCTATCTCTTGTATGCCAAGCATTTTCTTACATATTCTGTGGGATAATTCATGTGAAATGCTGATTATTTGTACTTAAATGCACGTGTAATTTCTCTTAGTATTTTTACAGGTTTGCGTAGGTTTTTCACAACACCTCGAGGGTGTTTTCTGCAAATACGCAAAGCTTTCATCATATTTAGCATATCCCACGCAAACAAATTGGATCATTCTATTTCTTTTAACTATGCATTTCAATTGTATCTTTTTTGTTATTTTAATGTGCGAATGTTTATTAATACCCTGTATGTCAGCTTATGGTACATGTGCGGAATGGGGCTAACAAGCCTCAACCTTACCCAAATCAACACATATCTTTTCTTCCTTACGCTCCGTATCTATCTCTCTCATACATCTCTCTACCTTGATTCCTCCTCACTTCCTTTCCCTTCCTCACGATCTATCGAGGATGAGTCTCGTAGTCTTTTGGCAAGACAACATTCGCAGACTTCCGTCTTCCCGTTCTCTTCTTTCTGTAGAAGTTTCGATCTGATGGATGGATTTCTTTTTTATCCTCACAGAACTTCTTGGTACTTGATGCCGAGAAGATAAATATTTTTTTTCTTCCGTCCAAAACAATTCTCAGAAGTTATCATTTCCTTTTTCGATGGACGAGTTTTGTCGTTATTTAATGCGATTTTCCGAATCACGGGGTTTTTTGTTTGAGGATTTGGAAATGGCGGTTTATAGCCGGATGATATTATTTCGCCAAAGTGGATTAAATATTTATAGCTCGATGTGAATTTTCATTATACAACAGATAAATAATATTTGATTTATCTCTTTGAGGGAACAAAGCGTAACTTTTTGTTGTTTGTCGGCATTTACTTTTACCCGTCAGTGTTCAGTGAACGAGGGTTTTGTGCGCAATATATCACTAAGCTATAAACGTAGAATCCAACTCACCGTTCCAGGAACTTATTTTTCGTCGTATAGTATTTTTATTACTCAAATCCTAACACACGTCGCAATATCATCGCTTTAAAAATTGGTCTTTGTGTATTCTATGTCACTCTGTGGACAGAATGACCAAATTCGACATTGTAACAGCGTATGGAATCAAAAAAGGAATTTTCATCAACCAACATAAGACATTTTTTCACAATACGTTCATAAATGTTATATGAAAATTTCTTTGTAGCTGCTCATTTTTTTCTAAGTGCAATTTTATTGGAAAATTGAAAATTTTTAATAATTTTTCATTTTAAATGTATAATTGAAGAAAAAATAGTCATTTTTCTTTTATGTTTTCAATAATCAACTGTTCCAGTCGTAATTCTCTTCTCCGTTAAATATTTTAATATTTTAAAATTATTTGCAAGAGAATGCGTTGAAAAGCAGCGGAATATCAGCTAATATTTTTGTGTATTTCAACGTTTTCCCAAAGGAAATTTATTTATTCGGGAATCGATGACTTTTGTCAATAGAATGCTGATCTCACGTCATTGAGTTTCTATTTAGCCGCAAAATGAAATTCACGTAGTAGGATTCTCGTCATCTCAGTCATTTTTATTGGCCTTTTTAATTGCAGAGCTTGGTTTATGCGGTAAATGCGAGAAAGAGGGAAATAGCGGTTGCAGTTAAATGGATTAAGTGGTGGTTTTAGGAGGCGTCCAGCGTGATGACGGCTAGGTAATTACTTTCGCATTGAGGACAGCCATCCCTTGGAATTGATTGCACATTATGTTTGCTCTTGCGTCATGCCAAGGGCTCGGGCACCTGCCGACCATTCGGAAGGAATTAAATTATCTCAAATATTGGAAAACGAGCCCTCAGCACCATTCGTAATAAAACGCATACAAGGACGCCGCATTGCTAAAATAGCGAGCCTTTTTGACATTACCAACCGATGTTTCGTGTTTTTCTCATATACGAGATATATAGTGAAAGTATAATATATAAAAAATCAAAATTCGAGATTTTTATGGATATATACAATTACGCCACGATTTAGCGTCAATGTTTGTCCATCACTGACATTGGCGCTAAAGCGGGAGTGGTGGTAAATCGAGGTATATGCAAGCTCAATGTAGTCATAAGATGGAGGTTTTGTTCACGATTCGTGGGCAGTATGCGGGGATTGCACAATGTCGCTGAATAGGGCTCTGGCTGTACCTACCTTCAAGTGTTCCTGAGACCGAAAAAGTGGTTTTTGCTGTTACGTCTGTCTTTGGTCTGTCATTTGCGGGTTACTTGAGGGAATAGACGGTTTAACACAATATGATGGAATATCGTATTTTTATATTGTATTGACCGGATTAAAAGAGTTTTTGACATGAAATACGTCGTGCAAAAACGGAGGGTAGGTTATTCTTATCGATTTTCACAGTGTCAATTTACTGAAAATGACCAGAAGAATTTTGATTGAAATTCGTCCAGTTATGGAGATTAATGTCATAAACTAACATATAAGCTATATTTCTCGCAAAATAATTATAATGCGTCCAGTAACATTGTAACACATTGAGTTTTATGCCCAGCTATTCCCAAGCTATCCCTTCTATAACAGCAGAATTGCTTTTGCTACGATTGAAGCTGCGGGCATACGTTAGTAAAACCACTTACTTTTAATATGAATATTACAGGATGCCATCAATATCAATTAGCGATTCTATTGAAAGCTCTCATGGATCTGTAATTTTTGAAAGGGGGCCTGAAATATAGTTATACAACAAAAATTTGCATTATTTGTGAATTCGATAAAAGTATTTGTTGTAGAACCGGGATTGCTTGCTTAAAAAATAGGCAAACTCCCGTTCTTGCTGAAGGAAATACTTGGAATAGAGAAAGGGAAACTGCTGGTGACGATTTTATGGAAGTCACGTTGGCAAATCTGTTCGCAGCAAACCGAAGGCCGAAAAACCAGGTCTGTTTGTGGAGCGATCCCGGGAGGCATGCCGGCATATCTAATATCCTTGTTGTAAGTTGGTCGGGAATTTCGCGTGCGTGTGTATGCGCGCGAATGTCGAAGTTTTGCTCTCTGTATTACAGTAGTTCAAGGTGTTTTTTATTCGGCCAAAATTGTTTCGTCTGGTTTCTTTCTTGCGGGGTTGAATATCGTCCTTGTTCGCATCCCGACGTACTCCCTATTCGGTGAAAGGTGGTGGAAACAGATAATCCCGCTTTCAAACTGCCTAATCTAACGGATGGGGGCGTCATTTTTGTTCCTCGTGAGCACACGATATTATTTTTCTTTCATTTCTGAGGACGGCTAAGTATACATACTCGGTGATAACTCAAGATATTCTCTCTCTTTACTCTCTCTCATGTAAAAACATGAGCTTTAAGTGTGTCGAATAACAAAATGACTTTAGATGTGTTGACTGTGTGAACATTCCTAAGAAAACACTTAGATTAAAAAAAGCAAGATTTTTTGGCATTCAGTTCTCAGTGAAGTTATAGCTTCCATTAATTAATAATTTGTTTCATTTTTAACGATGTTCCCATATTCCTATCGCGCTTTTTGAGACGAATGAAAATTTGAGGTAATGCATCCGAAATACCAAAACACTTGAGTTGTTCAGGTATTTATGTATTTAATATATAACGTACTCACTAGACCAAAATGTATAATCGTAATCTTTGTGCAACCTAATCAATAAATGTTTGAGTTTTAATTAAAATACTTATTTTCAAAGATTCGAAAAAAATTAACTTCAAAGCTAGTCAGTGGAAAATTTACGTTCTATATTAGTGAAAGCTTATTAAAAGTTATCCGATTTGCAGAACTCCGAAGCAAAAATGAATTCAACACTACTATAAATATGAACTCCTCCCTGTATAAGAGTACGCTCTACGTGCAGCTGTTTCCTGACACTTGTTAGGGCACTGAAGTTGGTATATTTGCTGTCAAATTCATCCATCTCTGGCACCAAGACCACTCTACCGATCCAATCCCGTGCCATCTTGCGTTTTCCAAATGAACTAGGCACAAGTCAGCAAGATAATTTGATCGCGTTGGTGTAGTAAAGGGATCAACGTCTTTTTTAGTCTAGCCGACGTAGAATATTTATTTATTCGATTTTGAAGATCGGCGTTGTTTTTCGACATAAAATGCTTTATTAAATTATCCTCTAGCCGTAAAAGTGTGGAGGAAATCATATGTGCATATCAGCTGCAATAAAATCGGTCTCAGTAGAAATTCAGCGATCGTAATTTCTGAAAAGAAAATTTTTATGACTTAAATAAAATTTGTTTTTTGTTGTTTCTATGGCTAAATTATCTGTTGGATTCTTTCCGTTATCTCAGTTAAATAATTTCTAGAAGAGAGAAGGAACGAGATGCCTTACTTGTCCGAGACCCGAACCCCAATATCTCACTCGCTTTAACTACCCTCCCGGCGAGCGAAAGACCCGGATTCGATTCCCAGTCATCTGTTTAATTTTTTAATTCTCTCTCTCTTGGAATTTATGTCTGTTTGCTACCATTCATATAAAACTTAAATTCATTACATCTTGAGCTGAATGATACCTTTTAGGGATAAAGGTCTTAAAATTCAATGATTTCTATGATAAAAACTCACTCGTGCTTTGTTGCTCCTCTAATGTCTACGAGAACGGTAATTATCAAGCGAATTAAAATGGAAGTGATGCGAATTTCAATGTTCAAGGAAGTGTAACGGAACTCGGGCGTGTTACGTCCGGTTTCAAAATTAAAGAAAACTTAAAGACTAAAAAGCCAAGGTGCGCTTTCCCAGCCATAAAAATCCCAACTGACCCAGATTTTTCCCAAGGATAATGACATCCGCGAAATCCCTCTCATTCTTCGTGCTCATGTGCAGTTCTTTATCTCCGTCCAGCGCCGGAGGAATGACCGTTTAACAAAAGGAAATCGTCCCTTATGAAGGGGATCAGCGAGTCACAAAGGGGGTCAAAAACAACCTGGGAGAGCCAATAGCTGAGATTGTTCTATCCTTTTTATCCTATCTTTCTCTCACTGTCCCTTTCTCTTCATCTTCATCTCTTCTTCCCTCCCCCTCTCTCTGGCTCTTTTTCTCTCCTCCTACTCCAAGCTTTGGCCATCCAATCAAAACTGCGGGGAAGACGAAAAAGGCCTTGGAGTTATATTTCCAGTTTCAAAATGCGGCACTTGATCTCATTTCTAGAGTGCGGCCATACATTCCTCTCTCACGAATAGTAATATTCCCTCTCAATTCCTCCTCTTCGCTTCTCACATTTCTCTCTCATATTTAGTCATCGTTTCACCTCCATTTCCATTACTCCACTCTTTGCATTTTACTTTCTTTCTTTTGAGGCTATCTATCGAAGGTTAGGCAGTAGTAATCTCAAATTCGCCTTTTTTATTGCGTTCTGCTCTTTATTTTTTATTTTAGCAAATTTCTAAAAATTTCCGTAACACATTGCCTGTATTTCCTGTACCTTGTACTATTTTTCTGTTATTATGTATAATTTTTTATGGCTACACCTTAAATAATTATGAGTTTTCCCTTATTAGAGTTTCTGGATGGTTTTATTATTCCCGCCAGAAGCACTGCTTGTGGGAAAATTAAAGTTTTAAAATTATATTTTGACTAAACATTTAATGTTGCATGGCTCAGATTTTCAATGGCATTAAATATTAACATAGTTTTATAGCTTTATGATGGGCTTGAGATCTCTTTTCTATAGGGGCTTAAAAAAAGGTTTGTATGTGCTTTAGTGATTTCTCGAGAAAGCACGCTTATGATAATTGTTCTTTTCACACAGTGTAATATTTATTCTCATAGCAACTATTATTACGTGCTACGATTCTTGTTTTAATAAGGGTAATTTCCTATCTTCTAGTCTCCTGAGTGTACACGGTTTATGCGTTCTTCAAATTTATTTCTGGAGATTGGCTAATTACTTAATGCCTTTAATTGATTGTTTAACGTTGTTTTAAATTCATAATCAAAGAGCTTTAGTAGTAAACATGAAAACTTCTCAATTACAGAAGCTTTTAGTAAGAAACTGTTTACATATTCTCATGGCCTGAGCATTTCTGAGGTCTCGCAATAAACGTAATGAAGGATAACTTATTAACTTACCTTACAAATTGAAGTACTTCTTGGTTATTACCCCTTCATTGTATAAATAACAACTCGTTACGAAGGAAGTCATAAATTAGAAAGTGGATTCTTGTCTCACATTTAACTTCGTCATTTATATTATGAAATATGGCAATCTAAAATATCCCAAGTTTTAATACAGTTTATGTCCACTTTATAGATGTTTCAGCTTCTGTTATTGCTATTCGCGACTTCATTTCCAGTCTGAGTAACAATTATCATCATTGAAGTTTTCGAGCGAGTATTCGAATCGATTCGCATGGCAGAAATCATTTTTTGATGTGTTAAATTGATGAATAGCAGCTCGTTCCACGATTTTTACCTCTTCTATGATTTCTAAAAGGAAATAAATGTTATTTCAATTAATATTTTATAGCCATCGAGGATATGGAATGGGATTAATTCTATATACGTGGCACCCATTTGAGAATAATATATCCAAACAAAAGCCAGAGTCAAATGTTTTTTTCAATAAAAAGTCATTAAACCTTTCTCTTAATCCATGGATGCAAACTCGGCAGTTTTCATTCAGCAGCGGAGTTGATATCCAATCGCGAGAAGATAATATTTGCCGAGATCGAGCGAGCAATTTCCTTCCCTTCAGTTTCCTTTCAACTTATTTCCCTTCCTATCATATTAGCTTGTTGTTTTTCCATTTTTGATTCCCCAACAAAGAACTTCATCCCAATTTCAAAATAAATTCCCTCACCAAGCCGACCCAACCATTTTATTCCTCCCCTCCCGTTCGCTGTATTCTTATTATACCCACCACCCCCCAAAGAATGTCCTCCCGACCGAACGCCCTCCCCATCCCCTATTTTAAATGGAGAATGGAAATTTCAGGAGCAGCATTGCCAAAATCCTGCCAAATGACAGCGCTACGCCACCCTTATGCCACATTCTCCCCATTCCACTCGGTTCCTTTGTACCATCACCACAATCTTCAAACTCCTTACATTCCCTTGCCAATTCGTACCCATATCTCGTCCACTTCTCCTGCCAAGCTTTCCTTCGCCCTTTCCTCTCACTGTTTGCCCACCCTTTACCCCTGTTTCTATCGCTTTATTTTCTCTCTCGCCACCTTCTCTCACGCCGCCTAACTCTTCTCGGCCTCATTTCCGACTCTTGTTTATACGAAACCACCACCTCCTTCATATTACGCTCGGTTCTTCCTCGCTGCGTTCCTCGTTCCGTTTCTCGCTCATGTCTTCTTCCCTACTGTAATATCTTTTACTTTCGTTCGGCAACTCTGTCCGTATGTTCGCCGCTTTCCCCTCCTCCCACGCTCGTTATTTGCAGATACTATTCCTTTGAAATGTCACTTTCTCCGCCGTTCTTCCTTTTCGCTAGTCTCTCCCACTTTCTCTTTCCTCCTCTTGGGTAACTCGAAACCCAAGGATGTGACGGAGGATGTTCGAGAAACCAAGAATTCGAATCGTAGAACTTCATCTTAACCTGCATGATTACGAAGGTCAAAATATTTGCTTCAACTCATAGAAAATTGCAGTTACGCGCGTTCGGTTTATCGAAATCCGACCGCACATATTCCTCTCTTCTTCTGTCGTCATTTCTACTCCTTTTCTCTTCCCTTCCTAGAATTCCGCCTCTTTTCCGCTGTTTCGCCTGGAACCTTTCCGTATTCTCTTCGGTTTCGTTTTTTCTCTCGTCTTTATCATTACTCGCTCCCCCTCTTTTCCGCCGTCATCTCCTTCTCTCCCTTCCTCCACCCATTTATCACTTTCCCCGCTTTATTTCACTTCTAACTCACCCGTCCGTTCTTCCTCTTCGTATCTTTTCCCTCACGCCACCCCTTCCCACCCACTTCCCACCCGTCTTCCTCATTTTCTTCCTCTCAATCTGCCTCCCTCACTTCCTCCTTCTCTGACTCCCTCTTCCCATCTCTCTTTCCCCTTCCCACCTACCCAAAACGTTCCGCCAGTCTGAAGAATTAGGACCTCGCCGAGACTACTCCCTGCCTCGCATTACAGTCAATGGGAGAAATGAACTCAGGGTGGAACAAAGGGATGAATCTGGGACCTGAGTGCCTCGAGGGAGAGAGTGAAGGAGGAAGAGAGGGAGGGAGGAGAGGGAGGGGGGGAGGGAGGAAGGGGAGGGAGGGAGGATGAGAGGAAGGATCGGGAGGGAGGAATAGAGTGATAGTGGAAGAAGGGGGGGAGGAAAGAGTGTGAAGGGGAAAGAGGGGGAGGTTGAAGGAAAGACGGGGAGTGGGTGGAGCTGGAAGGAGGTGAAGGGCATTGAGCGTCATTTCCCTCTTTCTTTACTCTCCCTTCTCCTTTCACTCCCGTCCCTCCCAATTCTTTTCTTACCTACATTTCACCTCCACTTTTGTCTCTTCCTCCCATCCTCTCTCATTCTCTTTTTTCTGGCCATGCACTCTCTTCTCCCATCACTTGCTGAATCGATGACTCGGCCTCTTGGTCAGGCGATAAAATTCCGAGTTCCCGGACGACACCGCACCATATAACCAGTGATTGAGCCAACAGAATCCGCAGACAAAAATTCTTCCCATCCCCAACTTCACTAGCCGTAAAGAGATCAACGATGTTGGAGCTTGATAGATGGATTCTATCTTGGAGAGGGGAAATTTGGAGAGAGAGGAAGAGGAGGCGCGAGTAAAACTCCTTTCACGTCCACACATACAAATATACACCTCGCTCCCTGTTATCTACAGGAGTCTCGCCACTTCTCTTATTGTTGAAAGGATGCGATAGCTCATTGTTCTGGATCGCTAGTGTTATTTTTAAAGTTCTAGTGTCAGCATTACTTCGTTATGTTTTGTATATCCAGTCGAGTATCTATAACTCGAAGCTCGAGGGAAGATAAATAAATTTCCACTAATAGAAACTTCTTTTCATCAAGACTCGAATATTTTTTTGATATTTCAACGCTGCTGTCGGTAAGATTAATTCCACAGAATCGGTCTTCGTGATGGAATGCCCTAATTGAGTTTCAACCAAAAATTTGGTCGAATCGTAAATAATATCGGTATTTTAGGCGATTATTGGGCGTATAACCTGAGAGATTTTGATTTGTTTTTTCTCCGAAACGGTTCGTAATTTTTTCAGCTATAAATGGGATAGATTGGATTTCCAAAAAATTAACATTGATTTTTCAGTTAAAAAATTTAAAGATTTCTCATCATCAAGTTGAGAAGATCAAATAAAATGGAGCTAGGTGGTTAAAATATTGATCTTTTCTTATTATCTCTCGTATTTTCTCAGAGCCTTGATTTTTGGATCTTAGCTTCCCTGAAAGCTCCCTTTCAGAACTGGTACAAAGAAATGAAAAATGGCCTTTTAAGAGGGAGAGTACACTTGGACTTCAGCTCTAATACGAAATGAATTCCTTAAAGAAAATTTTTTTCGCTGTAAAATATTTAAGTGGTTTTGTTGCCCGATAATATTTTTTCTTTAGGAGCAGGACTTGATAAACGCGAAGACGTTAATCTTAATTACACCAAAATTTCATGCTTTAATATTAATAAATTCATCTTACGCGCTATACACGTAATTTAAAGAATATTTTAAATTCATTTAAATTAAAGTTATATATTTCCTTTAAGCTATATTTTTTAGCGCGTGGTGATTCTTAGGAGTAAATATTACTCATTTTTATTTTATTATATTATCGATGAATGTATTTTGTAATAATCTGTATTTTTGTGACAAATTCATCTGCAAGAAAGTTGTCAGAATTATTAGCCAGATTTTAAAAGGACTTAAACGTTTATAATATTTTGTGTAGCGTAAAAAAATCTTATTTATAATTTTTCGATTAGTTCTTTTCAAATTCGAGGAGATATGAATTGAATAATAAATTTCGCTTCAATTTGGGCTTAACGCATTGTTCTTCTAACATAGCGCAGTAGGGGACTCAGTTTATGAAGTTACTCTAAAGAAACAAGAAATAAGAACGTGTCAGTGTGTTGTCAGGAAAATCGACAAACATCCTAGTGAGAGAGAGAGATAGATCTGAATACTAAGGGAGCAATTGACTTTATACAAAGAGCATAGTGTTATTATACTTTCTTCAGCGTGACAATATTTAACTAATATTTTGCTGAAATTAAATTTATCGTTAGAATTCATTTTGTAACAAATTTTTTAAGAAATGTTTTTTAGCATTCTGGTCTGGGTAATAAACTGGTAAATTTTCTGAAATGCTACACTTCATTGGATGTATCCAACTGAATTTATGGTAGATGAGATTTAGGAATTTCTCTTCATTTGTCTATTAGTTAAACACAAAGGAATGTTTTGAATTAAAATTCTATGCATGCAGGCATATGCTGAGCAAGAATAAATTCTGTATGACAGGAACAAATTATGCCCTGACCGGGAATCAAACCCGGGTGAGAGAAATATCCATTATAAACCAAGGCTCTGCCTTGATTATTCCTTGGTAGAATATCCGCCCGGGTTCCAATTTCGGTAAAGATAGAATTTTTCTCCTGATTTGTGGAATTTATTCATGCCTATACTTGATACATAATTTTGGAAATAGCATGGATAACAAATTTTCGATTTAAACTCTTTGGTAATTCAATTAGAGAATTTGTGAGAAGACACCTTCACGGAAATTGTATTTAGTTCACGCGTTCCGATGTCTTTTCAAGATCGCCATTGCGAAGAGGTTCATAAATTTCTACTAAAATGTTCGATGAAACCATAGTACAATTTAATTTTTTCTTGAGAAATTGTTCGTGTGACGTGGAATGAATGAGGCGTGAGGGGGAAGAGGTTTTGGAAAGAGAAGGTGGCGTATGAAGGATGTAGCGGGTAAACAGTTGGCCATCACCACGCGGAAGAGTAAAATTTCCATTGTTACTCTCTGTATCTCTTTCTCTCGCTCACGCATACTTAATGAGCTTTTATTTTCGTCTTCGTAACTTATATTTGGACGTACAACGTCTATCTTTGCGCGAATACTCCATTTCTTTCAGTGTTATGACGGTAATGCGACTGATGTATCACTATTTCAAACTGCAAAGGGGTGGTTTTTAATTCTTTAATTTTTAATGGAATATGGCTTTTGATATTCATACGCCAATTTCATTGCACAAAAGTTATATTTTCATAAACAGACAAAATCATTCTTAAACAAGATATGATATCGGATTAATTTAATTGCGAATATTGACTTATGTACGGGCCTATAGTGTTGCGAACGCCCGCGAGATGGCAGTAGCGTGCGGTTCGGGACGAAAGAGGAAGTAGGCAGAAACTTTTAGAGAAAGACTGACAGTGTGGTGGCGTCGAGAGAGGAGTAGGAAGTGAGTAGAGACGACAAGAGAAATCGGTGTGCATCGGCGGGCTACCGTAGCAATAGTCCCTAAACGCGGAATATACGCGACATTTGGTGTCAGAAGTAGGATTTGCGGAATATACCACGCCGTTTATTAAACAAAAAACGGGCCTTGGGGACCACGTGTCGTCTTTGCACGTTTTCACCGTGTTGAAGTGGACGTTAGCGAGGAGGTGTGTATGATACTACGGAGTGGGCGCGAGATTACCGGTACGCACGATATATACGCCGCTATGGAACCTTCGCTCGTCCGCGAGCTAATGAGCGAGATGGCGCAGCAGAGGATGGCCCTTCAGGAGGAGTTAAGGGCACAGAGGGAAGCCTTCCAGAGCGCGTTTTGTCGGCGGGAGCCCGAGAGTCCGCCAAAATGTACCTCTAACACCATGCCCCGAGTGCTCAGCGCGAAAAGCATGGCTGCTATCCCAACGGTCGTCGGGGATCGCGACGAGGACGTTCGGCGGTGGATCGCAACGATTTGGCGTGTGGGGCAGGCGGAGGGATGGGAATCTCCGGACTATTTGCGGGCGGCGCTGGCGAAGATCGCGGGGGCCGCCGACAACTGGCACGAGGTGAGGGGCGTTCACGCGGCTTCCTGGGAGGAGTTGGTTAAAGGCCTCGAGGCAGCGTTTGGGCAGGAGCTGCCCTTAGAGGAATGGTGTCGACTGATGGAAGCCAGGGTCCAGCAACTTGGTGAGCCTGGCAGCCATTATGTTTACGACAAGCTGCGTCTTTGTCGTCGCTGCCCCGTCGATCTGCCGATGGCGGAGCAGATCCGGAGGATCGCGCGTGGACTGCGGCGTCCGGAAGTAGCGGCTGCGGTGATGTCAGGGGCGCCATCGACCGTCGACGCGTTCCTGGAGAGGCTGGAGGCGGTGGAGAATGGACTTGGAAATCCCATGATTGTCTCGAGTTCGCTGCCCGGCGCGGAAATGGGGTCCACTGCGCTATCGAACGGCCGCGGGGTCCCAGGTGCGGGTATCTCCAACCAGGCTTCCGTAGCCACACCCGGTGAGGAGAAAAGCGAGGGCGACCGCCAAGATTCGCTGCCGAGTATGCTGGAGTGGCTCTCCGCGCGATTGGACCGGCAGGAGGTGTTGTCGGGGCAAGAGAGTAGGCGTGTCCGGGACCCGGGGAGAAAATCGTAGGGGGGGGGGGGGGAATCGCGTCAGAATGTGCTAAATTTGCCGGGGGAGTGACCATCTAGCGCGGGATTGCCCTGACGCGCCGCGGCGTGAAATCGCGTGCTATCTGTGCGGTCGCGAGGGTCACCTCGTAAGGGACTGCCCGGAACGGCCGCAGGGAAACGGAATCGCCGGCCCGTTGGGCCAGGGGATTCCGAGTTGTGCAAATATGGTGAATAGCGGACAATTACCATTGGTCCAGGTAGCGGTGCCGCCCTTTGGAAATCTTAGAGCTCCTGTTGACAGTGGCGCCTGCGTCAGTGTTATCGGGGCTGTCACCGAGAGGTCTCTAGGCCTAGTGATTCACGCCGAGGATGTTATGGACATGAAGAGCATAGATGGGCGCCCGGTGCGGGCACGGGGGACTGTGCGCATGCAGATCCGTTTCCACGACGCGGAAGTGATGCTGGAGGGCGTCAGGGTCGGGGACACTCCCCCGTTCGACCTGATATTAGGTGTCGACTGGATCTTAAGGAGCGGCGCTGTCTTATTGGGAAGAGGGGGAGGAATTCATGTAAGATTGGGAGGCGAGGGGGCGAACACTATCCGGGGCAGTGAGGACGCCGACGCGGTCGACGACGCACCCGCCTTTATGATTCCGAGCGCACCGGAGGCCGAGGTCGAGAAGACGACCGAGTGGAGTGCAGCGGTGCGGGAGTTGGGTATGATGGAGACGGGTCTGGGACCGGATATTATCGGCACCCTGGTAATGGAGGAGGAGAAAGTGGTGCCCCCTGGTGCATTAGCCTTCGTGACGGCCCGCGTCCCCGGCTCCTCACCATCCATAATTTTACCTCCGCGGTGACGTGTGCCCAACCGGGTCGGGAATGGGCAAGCCCTGGAGCCGTCCTCGAGGTCAAGGTAGAGATCCCCCTCCTGAATGTCGGTCGGAAGCCCATAACTTTTAGGCGCTCGCAGCGACTAGTGGACGCCTATCCGGGCGAAGTTGTTGGTTCGCTTACTGTTGGCGGCGAGACCGTGGCCTGTGGCGCGGAGGACGACAACGAGGACGCTACCGCGTGGAACGTAGGGAGCGAACTGGGAGAAGCTGAAAAGAGAGAGCTAGTCCGCACACTCTACCATCACCGTAAGTGTTTTGGCTCGGTGAGCCACCGACTACCCGAGGAGACTACCTTCCCCTGACCGGAGGAAGCTCCGGAGTCCTACAGCCAGTTCCTAGAACGAGTGGAGAGGGTTCGGAGGTGTGTGGCTTCTCGGACTTCGGAGCATAAGCGCGCCCAACATGAGGGTTACAATCGAAGACGAAGAGCGCCCCCCCAACTACAAGACCCGCCGGGCCGCCAGACGCGGCGGCGATGGAGGACTATGGCGAAGGAGAGGCGACCACCGGCGAGTTCACCAGTGGGGAGGACGCAGGCGCCATCGGAGACGTGATAAGCACCGAAGAGGAGGGACAGGACAGACTGGAAGGCATGAACGGTGAAGAACAAAACCGGCCGCCTGCAGAGGAAAGGACACGTCCTCGTCGCGCGACCCGAAGGCCCCCTAAGCTGGCAGACTATGTGGGCTGCCTTTCCCACCGCCCTTCAGGCATCGGAGACTGCGGTGGGCCAGTCGAGGGCGAGTGGCAGTGTCAGGAAGGGCCGAGTGTTGCGAACGCCCGCGAGATGGCAGTAGCGTGCGGTTCGGAACGAAAGAGGAAGTAGGCAGAAACTTTTAGAGAAAGACTGACAGAGTGTGGTGGCGTCGAGAGAGGAGTAGGAAGTGAGTAGAGACGACAAGAGAAATCGGTGTGCATCGGCGGGCTACCGTAGTAATAGTCCCTAAACGCGGAATATACGCGACATTAGGTTACCATGTTGAGGCAAATACTCTTTCTAAATTGTAATTAGTATATTAGTGTAGGATAGAAAACGGGATTAATTTTTTAAAAATTAATCTCGTACTTATATGCGGACGATTTGCATTCATGTTTCAGAAGCTACTTTAGTTAAACCATTGTTCAAAGTTATTGACAACAAAAAATGACTTTTGGGAATTCACTAATAACTTTAATTCGATCAACAAATTGTAAATTGAATTTTTACTACAATTTTAATAAAAACTTGAAGTTAATCAATGGATCGGTTTCGGAAGGTACGTATTCTGTTTATTGTATTCTATAAAGAATATCAGTCCATTCTGTACTCATGTAGCAATTTGTGCGTGTCAATTAGAATGATGTTATTTTGAATCAGGCAACGTTATTTTCTGTTTACACATTGCTCTTAAATAACTATGAATATCATTTAATTAGGTACGCTTCTTTGAATTTTATTCGTAAAAACATCAAAATTATTAGATCCAATGAATTACGCTTGTAATGAAGGGATTCTTTACAGAAACACCGGAAACTACTTTCCGTCCTACTCAGAAGCGAACGCATGCATAGCGTGTGTAATTGAGGTTTAAAAACCTCTTTCAAAAAATGCTACCGCCGTAATCAAGTCTTCTAACAACGTAATTAAGGAATATTTTTTCACTCTTCAGACTCTCGAGCCATCTTTAACTCTCGCCATTTCGAATCATTTTCACCCTCCATCCCCAACTCTCTCTCGATCCCAGTTTTTGTCTTAACACCCACCCTATAAAAAAGAATTTTGATATTCTACCGTTTCGCAAAAACTTCTACAACACCTTCCCCTTCCTTCTGACCCGCATTAGACCTACTAGGAGCGTGTCTTCTCCCCTCATTTGCCCTTCCCTCTCCCTTTCCCATCACTCCTCCCTCTCTCGTCTGCTCATTTCCCCCATTCCGCCTCTTCCTGCATCGTTTTCTCTCTCCGCGATTCTTTTTCCTCCTTCCTACGATTCGTGATGGTCGACTGATGGACGCGTGCCTTTTCATTCGCTCTCCTTCACTTCCCATGCCTCCCTCGCTTCTTTCTCCCCTTGCCCACCATCTCTCTCACTCTTTTTTCCTGCCGCAATTCCTCCTCACCCACCTTAAATCGAGAGAGATGAGGCTGAAGGGTCCCCCCCCCAATGTTTTTTCATTAGCGACGGTAAGGCAATGTGGAGAAGCTCGCCTTAAAAACTAAATAAAACAAACGGAAACACCAACCTCCATTATTTAACCTCTAATTAGTGAAGCGAACCGGATTGGTCTGGTGAAAATTTTGAGAGTCACCGCCTCAGAGAAAATATTTAGGGTAGTTTTATTTTGAGGAGTGTTGGTATGCGTGATAACACGTCGAAGTTTTAGAGAGGTTAAAGGTATTTCCTGATTGTTTAACATATGAAGCAATTTTTTTCGACGCATGTGTTTATCCCTTACCTAATAGTTCATCAGTTACTTCATCTGATTTCATACCAAATATGTTGGAAATGTTATTTACATATGATATTTGGTAGTTACTTTATGTCAGGCATGTCAAACTCGAAGAGGCGCCCGGGCCGCCTTGAAGCGATAAATGCTATAGAAGGTTCGCATTAAAGCGATGGATGTTAGAGAAGGGCCACAGTTTTTTAATGAGGGGCAGAGCTATAAGATATATCATCTCCTTTCGCTTAAATAAAGCGCTTATATGCAATCCCACACGATACTCTTGAGACAAAATTAGCTATCGGGCAGTAGTAAGACACAGAAAGGGCCACATAAGCTTCCGCTGGCAGCCAGTTTGGCATGCCTACTTTATGAAATGATTTACAGATACTGTAGTGTACTATAAGTGTGCCGATTTATATGTTTAATGACAGGTAATTGACACTTCCCAATTACTCGCAGTCGACTAATGTGCGTGTCATTAATTAAAGCGTTTTATGTCAATTTCATAGTGGAATTACTAAAGTTTTTTAAGTATACTTCAAAGAAATTAATATTTATCCCGTTTTTGTCGGATGCTCTTTTGTTCAATTCATTCAATTTGGTTTAAAATAAATCATAAAACATAATTTTCACTTTTGTATTTGTATGTGTAATTTTATTCTAACTTGTTTTAGTTTTTAATAAGCCTTAAGGGTTCATTAGCTTTGCCAAGCTTCATAGTTAGTTTTAAAAAACTATTTAAATTTGAGCATATTTGGCAAAATTTTAAATTATTTAATATCATATTAACTGTCTTGCTGATAATTTTACGCTTTATTAAGTATATTTATATAGTCAGTATATATGATCTAGGGGTTTTAAAACATTTGACTTTATAAGTGCAGTATATATCATACTTTAAGCGTAAACTCTCGTAAAAATTACTCAAAGATTTCTTTTATTGTATCTCTAAAGTTAGTAAATTTTGCCTAAATTCCTTAAGGTCTCTTATACATATATAAATTCGTTATGTGGAAAACAAATGCCTTCTTACGAGAGGAATATATTAAACACATTTAAAGCGTACTTATTCAAAGTAATTTCATCTACGTCTTCGATTATCCGCGTACCTTGCTATTGGAAATTTTAGATTATTACGGCGATAGGGCCATCTCCCTTTTTATTTACTAGGTAAAAGCTGTATTTTTTTACTTTAAACTTCGAGATATTTTATTTTCATGCCAATGTTCAGTAAAAGCTTTATTATCAGGCACCTAACTATCAGGGAAACTCTAGTAACTGGTATATTTCCATAAACGGCAATTCAGTTCAACATTCTAGAAACCGGAAATATTTTCAAATATATCCAGAATCATCTAGAACAGTGCAGCCCAAACTTTTTACATGGCGGGCCGCATTCGTGGTTGTGAATGCATCGGAGGTCCGCGTTGGAAGTCACGAGAGCTTCGGCGAGCCGGATGAGTGTTTACATTAGAAGTTGCCAAGGTATTTTGTGGTCTCATATTAGCAGAAATCAAGTCTAAATAAGTTACTAGTGATAAAGCTCCACCAGAAAAGGTTTTGATAGGATTATTACACTGAAATATATGAAATTGTCTATATTACATTCTACCAATCATCTCTTCGTCATAGCTTCGCGGGTCGCATGGAGTGCTCTAGAAAACCGCATTTGGCCCGCGGGTTGGAGGCTACTGATTTAGAACATTCTGAAAAGTTTTCGGAACTTTCCGCATAGTGGCGCTTGAAACGTAAACCGGAAAAATTTACAAATACACCCGGAATCGTCTAGAATAGGGGTCTATAACATGCCGATCACGATTGACCGGTCGATCTTTGGCCTTTCAGAAGTCAATCACGGAGCCGTCTCTCAGCATTTTTCTTTTTATTGAATCAAGTGAGACGATATCGATTTTGGTTTATATAAATTCTTATAGTTCATTAGTGAATGTAGCTTTGAAGGTGAAGTCAATACTTGGGTGAACATATTTGTGAGCCAACGTTTTCTTGCATGAATGAAATCAAAACAAAGCATTGCACCAGCTTAACAGACAAATATCTGAGTGACAATATTCGAGTTGTAGTATCAACTTACACACCAGCTTTCCAGTATTGTGTAGAATATGCAGTATTACAGTTAACATTAATTCAATAAATAAAGCTTCATTACATATGAGTTTTCTTTTGCTATCAGCGAAATTTTATTTTTAAGTAAAATATTCTCTTGTTCAGAACAAAAATTCAAATAGTTTTATTCCGATTTGCTTAAATCAAATAAAACGTTGTTTCCAATCCAATTGGTGGGGCATGTTATGACCTTGGTTTCTATGTCTCCTAAATGTTGGGGTTACTTTGTGGGGACCCCCGCCCCCGCTCAACAATATTTCTCGCATCTTGGCCCACGTAGACATATTCGATCCTTGGTAAATTTGCAAGTGAAAAGTAGATCTTGGGTGCTGAATGATTGGAGACACCTGATCTAGAACATCCTGGGAAGTTTTTGGAGCTTGCCGCTTGATGGCGCTTGAGACGTAAACAGTTTCCCATTGTGATTCGGTAAGTAAATATTTAGATAAAAAGTTTTGCGGTGATGTTAAATGTCTTTTTAAAAAATTACCTTTGTTTTTCGTGCCCTATATATACTCAGTATTTTGGTGACAATGTCGTTTGCATTAGTTAACCCTTAAGTAGGCGCACTCTATTTCGTAACGTAATTTTAAATTATATTATGGGGGTGCCGGTGGTGTGGAGGTTAGGACGCTGGCTGCTACTCGCCCGATGCTTGAAAAAGTCATCGGGTACGAATCCTGCGCGAGTAGGATTTTTCTCAAGGTCATCCGGCATTCTGTTTGCGTAGTTTGAGGAGACCGCGCAAATTCAGCTTTTCCGTCCTTCGGAAGGGACGTTAAGCTGTTGGTCCCCCTGGTGTTCTTCGTAAGAGTAGGCAAATGCCGGCACCGGGTTTCCATCCTCCCTCCCCGGTTATTCATTGCACTACCTCTGAGATACCCATTTGTGCTGTAAGAGAGGCGAATTGACTGGGCATTCAATCAATCAATCAAATTATTTTATATTTTGCTGTTTTCGATTTTTATTTTTACTTGTACATTTAAATGTTTGAAAGGAACATACAACCATTATTATTAATATACTAGGGTTTCCATTAAGAGTGCTATAATAATCCAAGAGGTTGATTAGACAAAAATGGACACTTATTTAAAAAATTTTTTTTCTTTATTTCTACTTTCGTTAGCCGCTCACAAGTATTATTGAATAACTGCTGTCAAATACAAACATATCTAAATAAAAATCTAAAGCGATATATAAAAAATTGTGCTATGGGAATATTGAATTTATATTTACCGATTTATTTTCTAATCAGTTTTAATAAAACGAGCAATGAAAAATCATTTAAAATATACCTCACGTGGGTAGCTGTAATATTTACGTTAACCTTCTTTTCTTAGTCTTAGATAATCTATTTCCTTTTGCTTACAATATGCTGAATGCATAATTAAGGAAATTTAACTTAATTTCGTAATTATGGCATATCATATTCACAACGAAGATTGTTTTCGTTATCCATGCATGCATTTTTCTAAGTTCGAAGCGAATAACCTTTCCCGTTGTATTTTCTTGAGATCGCCGACTCCATTACAAAAATGTATTTGGAATGAAATATTTTCTTTAGCTCACACTACAATTTTTATTAAAGAAATTTTAAATTATATTATCACATATACATGTATGTGCTACAGGAAGTCACCTTTCTCCCTAAAATTTTCAAGCTGACCAGCTATTCATTGCACAACCTCTTAGATACCATTGCGCGTAGGCAATAGGGAATCCGCAGGTCGTATAAAAAAATTATATTACCTTTTTCTTCTTTGCCTTTTTAACTTTAACTTTTAAAAGTTTAAAAGCAACATAAAACCATTATTAGTAATAAATGAGTGTCTGCATTTAGAGTGCTATAATAATCCAAGAGGTTGATTAGACAAAAATAGACTTTCATTTAGACTTTTCCATTTTTTTATCTTGATTTCTCCTTGCATGAGCCGATGACAAGTATTATTGCATAGTCGACTGTACAAATACAAAAAAATCTAAATACGTTAATTAATCTCTTTATTCATATTCTTTAAGTAATAACTAATAATATATTCATCAAATTCACTTAACGCGTCAGTAAATAAGTGAATTTTTCTTGATTATGCACAATTTTTAAGCTTTCAAAAATATGTTCTATCGCATTTCAGTCGATTTAACTCATCATCATCATGCTTCTGCCCGAAGACAGGTTTTAACTGAATCGCTGCCCCCATTTCTCTCTCCCTAGAAGTCTCTTTTATACCTCTATAAGTATTATATCCCTGCTTTATATTATCTAATATTCCTATTCTTTTTCTCCCTCTTCCTCTTCTTCCACTAATTTTTCTTTCTAAGATCGTCCTTTGTAAACACTCTCTTCTCAATATCTGCCCTATCCAATTTGCTTTTCTTTTCCTAATTGTTTTTATCAGCATCCTTTCTTCTCCCGCCATTCAGCTTTCTCCCCCAATCTTTCCTCCAGCTCAGGCATGATAGCCTCCTTGTTTTTAAGGAGTTCCTCTAAGTTCCATTTCTTGTTAACTCTTATGTTTCTCTTAATGCTCTTTAGTCTACATTGTGTATTTGCCACCAAAAGGTTGTGGTCGGAATCGATATCTGCCTCTGGTAGTGTTTTCACATTTTTAATGCTATTTCTAAATCTTTTAATTGACTAGTATGTAATCTATCTGGTATTGTGTCTGGTCTCCTGAGCTTCTCCATGTGTAAAGTCCCTGCTGGTGATTCTTATACCATGTATTAGTTACAATCTGTCTATTTCAATGGCAGAATTCCACAAGTTTCTCCCCTCTTTAATTTATCTTCCATAGTCCATATTTTCCCACTATGTTATCTCCCTGTCCCTTTCCGACTACATTGTTCCAGTCTCACATTACTATGGTGGTGATCCTTCCTTTTCCCTCCTTCAATATCTCCGTAATCTGTTCATAAATTTTATCTACTTCGACGTCACCAGCATTAGTTGTTGACATATACACTTGAATTATAAGCATTTTCACTGGCTCTATCTGAAGTTTTACGCCTATTAATCTATCATTAACTGTCACTACCTTGCTAATTCTTTCAGTAATCTCTTTTCTCATTATAATCGTCACTCCCCTTTCCTTTTTCTCTTCTCCCGAGTAAATAATCTTAAATTCGTCTGAATTTCTCTCACCTTCTCCTTCCCAGGGAACTTCACTAAGACCTATTATACCTACAATATTCCTTCTCATTTTCCTTTTTACGTTCTCTAGTTTACCCCCAGAATTTAGAGTCCTAACATTCCATGTGCCTATTCTTAATTATTCACTACTTCCTTTCTTCTTAATAATGTTACATTATCTCTGTGCATCCCATAGGGTTGTCCCCAGAGAGATCCATAGAGGTATTTGCAGCTTTTCAGCCTATCATGGAAAATATAATGAGGTAGTTTCCCCTTGCTTTCCTCATCGCAGTTTCACAGAGTGATTACCCATCTGTAGCTGTTCAGATCCACATGATCACCACCTACAGAGGTACTGTGCAAGCTGCTGCCCTTGCACAGGGGGATGTAAAACCCCCAAGACTGCTTCTTAGTCTGACTCTTCCCCTCAGACGTTTCCGGCTTGGATGGTCCTACCAGGAGAATTATCCCCCGCCGGCATAGCTCTTTGTTTCATAAGGCTGCTGGATATTTTCCGTTTCCATGTCACATGAACATAGTGAATTCTAACAATAGAACAAAGCATTTCTGAGGGCATTCCACAGTGGTAATTTTTCTCGGAGTGCTTGATGGTCTACGCGTAAGACGTTGACTCTTATACATAATTCCTCTTATCGTTAAAAGGTGATTTTCTGAATAGTGCCTGTATAGTATACAATTATAGAAATATCTGCAAGTCAATTTCAAAAGGACCGAATAAAAAATTAATGGAAAATGTGATTCTATGATAAAAATATGAATCAAATTTGTTCATCTAAATGCATAAAGATTTTAAAGGTATTTACGTCCGATCACTTTGTAGCACGAAAGTTCATGAAATCATAAAATAAACCATTCTTATTAGAATAATATACTATAAAATAGATGAGTTTGCCGAAAAGAAGGAGAAAAAATCCGAAGACCAAAGCAGTTACGTAAGTAGGCGCGTGGGGAATGAAATGCTCCCAGCGATAAAGATTACAGTATTACAGGAAATATTACAAAAATAAAGCCGAAATTTTTACATAACTAAAAGGAGAGAAATGTTTTTGGAAGGTACTGAATAAATCAGTTTTGCGCAAATAAGTACAAAATTATTATGGCATATTTTAAAGCTGTGGGATATTTAAGGATCCCCCGAGCCTATTAAGGATTAATATCCAAATTTTTAGTTATACTGTTGTTATCAATTGGTGAATCCTAGGTAGATAGGCAGGTCAAATAAACGGAAAAATTGATTATCCGCCCCCCTTAAATCCGCATCAATGCCGGACAACAAAGCTATTACTCTATTTTTAAACCGTCATAGCGGAAATGCTATCATAACAATTTTGAAAGCATAAATATTCGGTTTTCGCAAAAATCGTGATAAATGTTTCCATCTACTATACTATTTGTCATTCTCGGGGGTTGTTCCTAAAGAGACCGCGAACCGCAAAACCGGGAACGGCAAGTCGATAAAGTAAGTGAGAAAACGGCGTTCGGTTCTCATATCCGCAAGTATGAACATAAGTGAGATTTTTGACCTAATTTGGGATCGTATGCCATATAAACAAAGAAGAGAATATAAAAAATGAAATGATAAGCAATGGGACGAACGTGGAAATTTATGTAAACTAATACAAGTGACAAAAGTTAATTAACTTGCCATGAATTATGTAGAAGATATTATTTGATATTGTAGATGGAGGTGTTTCAGAAGGGTGTTAGTTGGAGAAGGTAGATTAAAATGAACTTAGTTTCAGAAATTCTGTGATTTGTTTTTAATTTTTTATGCATTTATTTTTAACGAGACATTGCTGAGTCAATTATCCTCTTCAACGTTTTGCTCCTTTCCATGGATGGATCAATTTGTCATTAATTTTTCTTTCAATCCGTTAGACATCTTGAAGATTTCCAATAATACCGTCACTGTGAACTGTTTTTTCTTTGGCCCTACATCATCTTCATTTTCGTTCTCACTTGATTGCGCAAGTTCTACAAGTTCCTTATTGGTCAATTCATTTGATCCATTTTTTCTTTTTTAGATCTTTGAAGCCCTCCCTACCAACATTTTTAGCCATTTCGATGATCCTGACATTTGCCCTGCCAACGCTGCGGTATCCTTGAGGATGAACAGCTTCGAGCCAAAGTTTCTGCCCGCATTAATTCATCGTTGATTCCGTTACCTCTTTTCAATATTCTACTATAGTACCAATAGCTTTTCGAATATAGAATGAATTCCAACATACGAAAAAGACATTAAACAATTAGTATCCATTTGAATCGTAAGCTAAATGTGATAATAAGAATAAGAAATGTTATTTATTTTTCTTTAAAACCGTTTCGGTCCGAAGATCATAGGTCTGCTCTTTATATTTTAATTTGCATAAGAGTAAAAACTTTTAAGTCGAAACGTCAACTTTTACGTGTTATCTTATGGAAATTATCGCCCCCTCCTATAAAAAACAAAAATTAAGGCCTCGATGTGCATATCCTCATGATCCCAATAATAAATGTACCAAATTTTAAGTCTTTAATTCACTTGGTTTTTGAGATATGCTGTGGAATGTGAATTGTACATTTTTTTTTTAATTTTCAAAATACATAAAATATGGTTTCATTAAATAAAATTTATAAATTTTATTCGGAAGAAATATATATTCCCCCTCAAAATAGCGTCAAATGGGCATTTATTTCTTAAATTACTAAATCAACCCTAAATAAAATAATTCTGATTAGTTTAAATTTCTGCCGAATTTCAATTTTATATCTACATCCTTGTTCGAGTTATTCTAGTTTTTATCACATTACACTCAAATCAACGTATCGACAACATAGCCTTTATTATTATTTTTGTGATTCTTTTAAAACTTTCTGTCTTTCTCTATTTCTCAAACCGTCCTCAAGTCCTCCATTCTTCTATCTTACCCCCGTAATCTGTCGCCCATAGATTTTTCACATGCTCGGTTTATTAAAACGTCCAGGACCTTCCTCCGATTTTCATACCGTTTCTCCTTCATTAATATTGAATTTAGCTCATTATTACGATTTATAATCTTTTTTAATCTTTTTTTCAGGTTTTTTGGTATTCCTTCTCGTAAATAACGCAACGAATGTATTGATTGCTATGAAAATAATTTCCCTCTCCTTCTGTCTTTCTCTTATTCTCGTATTAAAAGCCTTCAAAGTACGCTTAAACCCATAACGATTGGAATAACAATAGAATTCAGAGGTTTAACAATGTAATTGGTAGGCAATGTAACATCACGATAAATTGCAAGATTTCCCCAAAATATGCGAGTTATACGTTTAGCATGAGGAATTTCTAATTGTAGATAAAAAACGATGAACAGAATCAAAAACCTTATAATTGTTTCTTTAAGATCGTCTAAATATAAAGGTCGTGCGTCTATGTTTTCTAATTTTAATCTGAAAAAGAAGAAAAACCTGCACGTCCAAAAGTCGATTTTTACGTGTTATCTTATGGGAAATGCAAATCATCGTCTAGAGTCGAACCCTAAACGTTTTTCGTATTTTCCTTCGTCATAGCATTTTTGTATCCGAGTAGATTATCTCTGCCAAATTTCAAGTTTATATCTCCATATTTCATTGAGTTATTCGCGTTTTAAGAGCGTGTCAAGGACCAACCAAAAGAACCAACATAGCCTTTTATTATAAGGGGAGGATAAAAAGAATTACACGAGAAATCAAACGTTTTCAAAGGCTGACAAATTTAATAGTACATTTGGTATAATTACAGGATCCGTTTTGATCCAGTAATCTTTTGAAGCGCATACTTTTGGATTAAATTGGAAAAATCTTTTACACCGGTTACATAACAAAAGTTTGTCTGGCTCTATAAGCTCAAGTGACAATACGTTAGGCAAATCGACTCTGTTATTGTTCCTTAAAACCGATAATGAGAAGTAACTACAAAGGAATTTATAACACTTTCTTTCAAACACAACAAATCGGCAAATTTGTGAATGTCAGTCGTAAAACTACTATAATTGTCAGTAAAAGTTTAATTATTAAGATGAAGAGATCGATTTAAACTTAACTTATTTAGACGTTTACCTCGCACCCCTTCTGTTTCGTTTGCCAAACGTCGTGATTGTTTCCCCTCAGCTTAACGAAACGTGCTTCTCTTCGTTCATCGGTTTCTTTATTAACACAAAATTCATAACTTACCCTGAACTTTTCTAATCTTTTTACACGCTTTTCTTATTTCTATTTTCTCTTCCTGTCCTTGGCTTGTTTTTTATTCGTTCCAGTCTATTCTTTCTCTGCTCCGATGTTGCCTTTTCTTTTCTTGTAGTATTCTTTATGACTCGCTAATCTCACCAGTCTTTCTTCCTCCGTTTCATATCCGGGGTTTCTATTAAGCCAATTTCAACAAATATGATCTTACTATCAAACTCAATATGGCGGTTTGTTTTCACAAGTATTACATTTTCCTGCCGCTTGCTGTCAGTAGGTGCGCAGTCGATCTGTTCTTAAATTTAAAAATATAATTTAAATACCAGAACTTGAAAACGGTTTAAATATTTTTTATAGAGAGACTTCCTAATGTTTATCATGCACAGCTTTTGATTCAAATTCATTATATATTTCGGATTTGAATACATGAATATATCTCAGGTAAAGTTAATAAAAAAGAGTATAAAATAGTATATTATCGTAGTCGCCCGACATAAATCGCTACATGTTAAACAAGTCACATAAGGTTCTCAAATGTGCCTTTGCGGGGCTGGCCGCTATGACGGAGGTATTTTTCATTCCCCTTTTTATTACCAATGACATATTCCCATTCATCACCAAGGCTTTCCAAAGCTGCAGTATCTTTATTTGCTTCAGAAGTTTATGATTTCCAACAGTCCTCGGAAAAACATTATTTCGGAATATTTTTCGTGAAAACTCTGTCTCTCTCGTGAAAGACGACTCCAATATATATAAATGGAAAAAATATATTTAATCGACTTTATTATCTTACTCCAATCATCGTTTTAGCATTGAAAGTCCTACAAAGGTCTCCAATTCAATATTTTTATGCCAAATAGCGAAAATAATTACGATAAATCAAAACTAGTAACACGTAAAATCGCTGACAAACCGTGACTAAGCAAAACCGCGAACGGCGAAACCGTGATTGACGAGGAATTCCTGGACTTCCTTCTATCATTTATCATACCGATATTTATTGAATTAACAAAAAGCAAGGAAATATACCTATAAAACGAATGCAGGCCACCCGAGAGAAGAAAGTTGATTTCAAAACCAGAGAAAAGTAGACTATAAAAATTTTAATTTCAATAAAAAATGCAAAATAATGAAGAAGAAGGAGATTGGATGCACGAAGCATAATAACTTAGAAGCAAGAAATAAAACGCAAATAAGGACATTAGAAAAGCTTTAAACCGGAAAATATAATTCAAATTAATACAAATTTCTGAAACTGGAAAACGTATATTACGCGAAGATAACGTATTCCTGGAATTGGGCAGTCACAGAAGATTGAAATATACAAAATTTGATGAATTTTTACCCAAGGAAGACTGATTTCTGAATGTTTGAAAGGAATATAAGAAATTTAAATTACTGAAGATGATGTACTATCTGAAGCGAGATTTTTTTTATGAGGACCTTTGAATAACCTGGAAAAGATTAAAAAACTGATAAAAATTTGATATGCGAAACCTTTGTGTCCATATGTTAAATCTGATTAGATTCCTTATGTATGTGAAACTTCTTAATCTACGATAAAAGAACGTGGATACTGAACTAGCAAATTAGAAGTGTTAGGGCTGAAAATTAAGGAGACTACAAAAGGTAAAAATTCGACTCAAAGATTTCCACGTATACCTGTAAAGATAAGAAATGAATTCTGTTAAGGTCGATAGGATTGAATGAAAAAAGAATCTGTTCGAAGGAGAGAAGTGAAATAAAAGCGAAGAATTTTCGGATGGAAAGTGAAGGGATTCGAATGATATGTTACGAGGTGCAAAGGAAATAAGAACCACTCCCTCATTCGTATTCAAAAAAAGCTATTTACAGCGAAGGAAAATAATACAACGACCATAGTGTGATTTGAATGGGATATTTAAACAAATATGTTTGATGGCATGTTGCAAAAATTGCAATTGAAATTGTTGCATAAAAGAGGCTGCTTCCACCTCTGATTTGAGAAAATCAAAGTAATCTAAGTGTTCATTTGGATTACTGCAGCTGCATAGTGAAGAAAATAATAAAACCTGATACTTTCTTCTATCTCTCTCGGATATGGAAGAAGAAATAGTTGAAAACTTAAAGTGGAACTGCGTCAAAAAACGAAAATTAAATTTGGAATTTGAAAAAATGGAAGGTACTCATAAGTGAACTTCATTTCTCGTCCTCGCCCTCCTTCGCTGGCCAATAGTCGAAATCATATATATTTTTTTTTTCAGTACGTTATCAGGATTGATAAGAAAGTGAAATAATAATGTGCACGTAACAGAAATAATTTTGGACATTATCATCAGCAGTCCATATATTATTTAATTCTATTCGTATGTATGGTTTTATTGAAATTGTAAACCTTAAAATAGGAAAGGATACCCGAGTTTTTATTCCTTACCTCTATTGTTAAAAAGTGCAAACTAATGAGTGAATCTTATTTTTGTTTTAATATAAATTAACAATTATGTTAAATTAAGTTCATGTAAATGGTTTTCTTTCAGTTTATCTTATTCATAACACAAATTTTAGATCGATTTAACTAAGATACCGATTGCCTCGATGTACGGCTGAAACGGAAATAAATTGCAATATTTATGCAATTGATTTATTTATATAATTACGGCAGACATAGAGAGATTATTTTATGGTGTTATGCGATATTAGTCAAATCGGCAAATTGTTCATCGGTCATTGTGTTTTTGTAAAAGCAGCTTTATCGGACTGGAATTTTAAATCGATTCGTCAGCCGCACTGTATTTTCCCAGAATTTGGGCGAGTTACACGTATTTCATTCAACTCCAGGGCAATATACAAAGCCTTGACCTCGCAGAGAATAGTAATTTGCTCTCGGCCCTCTCCCATTCCTCATATTTCCTTTCACTTAAACAGCGTTGACAACGAGAATTTCGGAGAAAGGAGTCCCTCCCCTTCGCACGGTCCCGTATTCGCTATGAAAAGGAGGATACGCGATGCGTTACCGATTCCCAGTCGATGAAGCGGGAGACGTAAGTAAAGGAAGATGGTTTTCCTTATCATTTATTGGTGTTCTGATGAGGTCATGAAGGGTATTCCGTGCGGAGAAATGTTCGAGGGGAGGTTATGAGGAGAGGTTGACTATCGACCAGATTGAACTACACTTTGGAGGCACTAAGTTGCGAATGGCCCCAAGGGGAACCCAACCAAGTTACCTCTGTTTGAGCAAAGTGAGGAAGAGGGAGCCGGCGAGGGATGGGAAAAGGATAGGGGAAGGCGAGGGTTGATGGATGGAAGGGGTAGAAATGGAGGTTTAAGGCCCCGAGTGAGAAAAGAGACCCCCGCCCCCTGCGGCTACAACCCCAACCCTGCTCTCTCTCTCTGTCTGTCTGTCTCTCTCTCTCTAAATATCTCTCTCTCTGCGTGTCGTACCGCCTTCTCATCTTCTTCTAACAGGGAAGAGAGGTTTAATGCACTCCGGCTTTCCTGGCAGACGTGAAATCAAATCGACCCAAAGACTCTCCGTAAATGAACATAGTGGACAATGGGTTGCGTTGAATGCCCGCATCGGATCATGGGTATGTCGCATTACGGATTTTCTTCCCGAGATGGCCTTCAGCGACTTCTCTCCGTTGTTTGAGGTACAAGGGGAAGGTTGGAGCGATGAAAACCCGCCAGAAGAGAGTATAGGCTGCGGGTTGGGTTGCCGAGCAGTTTCCGTACTATTTTCCGCCTTTTTTTTACAAATAAATAAAACAAGAACGGAATTACGCATTCCGAGTTACAACCATATACGCTTTTGAAGCGAGACCAATTTCAATTTAATGGACGTTTTGAAGGTCTGGTTCCTTCCTTTTCTTACTACTTCTTTTTTGAAAGAGTTTTTCTTCATGACGAAAATTTAAAGACTCACCTTATTTAATGCTATTTCCTAAGACTAGGGATTCTACAAATAGCAATTGGAGACAGACAAATTGTTCTCGTTATTAGTCTTCTATTTTATGTGCTGGCTGTTACTCTAAATATTTTGACCGATGGACATTTATCATCTATTATCTAATTATAATTTTGTCATTTAAATGGGTAATTCCGGTTCACCTCTTCTCTATTTCCACATACAAAGTGATGTGAATAATGTTGAATATAATGTTCAGTTGGTGTAATTCGAGGTATATGAATAAATTTACTAGCTGAAGCTTCAGATTAAATCATGTACATAATGAAAAACTCATCATAAATCTATCGTAAACTTTTATGAATTGGAACTATTATTATCATTGCGTTACATTTTGCAAGTGATTTGGACTCAATGTTAAACAGGTACACAACTAATAAAAACAGGTGTTTTTAGCTCTAATTCCAATTTCAGGCTGTTTTATTTGTTTAAATAATATGCAAGTACAAGTGCAGTAATATGATAATTATATCCTTCCATAGAAATAGAAAATGTTTAATTATCCGTTAATATTTATTAAATGTATACTGCGCATGCGTAAGTAATTTTTTTATCAATAAGTAATTTAAAGATTATTTTAATGATATAAATCGTAAGGAACATGTGGGCAGTTACATCCACATCGTGATAAAGTGAATTTTAGCTTAGATAGTGCCGTTCTGTGATATCAGATTTCCGCGTAAAATTCGAAGTCATCTACGGTAGTGAATCTCTGATGACAAGCATACTTACATAGATCCGCTCCCACGCTCCTCTCCCCCGATAACATCTTTCCCTTCTTTCATTGTTCCTTTTGCGACTGAAGTAATTGGAGTGAGAGAGGCTCTTAAAATCTAGTCGTTGGAACGGAGATAGAGCGGTCCCATATCAAGAGACTGACTTAATGCTACCTGGAGGTGGATCTTGGAGTTGGGGATTTCTCTCTCCCTCTTTCTCTCACATCCCTACTCCGAGTTTTCTGGGATTAATGCTTTCCCTAACCCTTTTTCCTCCACTCTCTCAATCCGCTCACTCTGTATCGCCACGGCTTGACGCAAATTGAATCATTTCCACATGGTAGCGATCAGATTCCTGCTTCTAAAGAATCCTCTCCTATCACACGCATTCCCCATTTTAGAGATTTCAGGGCTTTAGTTCATTTTTTTTCTTCTTTACAACCGGCTTTTGAGCCGTTGCTCTTCAACAGACGGTCGGATGAAGGGACATAGACGGTTAAGGAATCGTGAGTCAATTAGTTGTTTGCCTTTGTTGGAAGTTGGAATTTTATCCATAACAGGTCCGTTTTCATGAAAAAAAATTATCTTGATTATTTTGTTAAATCCAAGTAAACATTACTATAATGAAAGGAAAGGGAGAAAAAAAAATCGAGATAGTCTTTATAATTATAAAATTACAAATATTTGAAACCATATACGAAGAGTGAATAATTTTTGTGTGATGATGTTTGAATTAAGCATATACTGAAGTGTCTAATTAGTAAATGTTTTGTTTTTCTCGATTCAAATAAGATCTTTTTCAAAAGAATGATTTTAGTTGAATTGGAAATTTACTCAAGTTAGATGTCACCGACTTAAAACGTATTGTAGTCCGGTTTTGGAACAATGATTCTCCTAAACTAAAAATTATTATTATGCTTCACTGTCAAATTATTTTATTGTGAAACTTCTTCGCTTACTATCAGTAAGTTATTTGTAGAAGGTGTGATTGCATGACGTTGTATATTCCTATAGTTCCAAAAAACAGTTATTATTACTTAATATCATGACAATATGGTCAATGATTGCCTAAACGTTATGGCTCATTAGGTTAAGTGCGTAACAAAATAGTAATTTGGAAAGTATAAAATTTCGTAAACAAAATTTATTAAGGATACGCACACACACGTGTATATATATATGTGTGTGTGTGTGTACACACACACACATATAGCATAAAAACTTTGCTATGTCATCGTTAATTCATACGACTAAAGGCAGGCTTACAAATGAGAGAAAATGGATTGAAGTCTTAAATACATACGTATTTACGTACATACTCGCAACATTAATATCTTCGGCCCCTCTGCAATTACTTTCCTTAAAACGGAGCTCCACGCTTTGGACTTTTGTCCTCTCTCACCAACCGCGTCTCTCCCTCTCCTCATCCTCGTCTACACTCTCTCAGCCCCTATCCTCCTCTAACCTATTCCCTTTTCCCGCCATCTCCCAAGCCTCCTTTTCTCCCCCGCCTCCCCCTGCTATCCACCGCTCTACCCCCTCTCCTCTCATCTGCTGCCTCTTGCTTTCAACCAACCTGCGGCTCCCACCCATGATCTTTATTTTCATCCACCCAACTCATTTCCTACACGGCGAAGATCTTTCCACAACCCCTTAGGCTCTTGCGGGATTTTCGCGAGAGACGGTAAAAGAGAACGATAGAAGGAGAGAGAGAGACAAAAACCTTTGCCGTAGAATCATCCACCCATTGGTGGCCACGCGTGCCAACGTAGGGAAAACTCCCCGGATGTGTGTTCTTACGTGCAGCATTTGGAGCTGCAGGATATTGCTTGCAACCCTCTCTTTCTCACGGTAGTAGTTCCCGTATCGGAAAGAAACGCGAAAGAGACTTGGGGAGAAGCCCTCTCTTCCCCCTATCCCAACAACCCGTCTCCTTTTTATCCTTTTGCTGCCTACAACGGATTTTCCTCGATGAGCTCTACCTGGAAGTAATACTCTGCTTCTGTAGATTGGATAAAAGCCGCGTATAATCCCATTTGAAAAGATTCTCTACCTCTTTATTTTTTCGCCGCAGATAAATGCCAGGGAATATTAAATCACGATGATATTCGTTGGATAGGCGGATATTTTTGTCCTGAAATAAATTTTCGTTTCTTTGAAAGATTTTCTGGTGACTTTATGTAGCTCTATAGGTTTATCGTGGTAACTTTCTGATAATTAAAGATCTACCTTTAAGCATAGATATTCCAGGATGTACACATACATACACACACAAACACACACACATACACTCACACACACACACACACACACACATATATATATATATATATATATATATATATATATATATATATATATATATATATATATATATAGCTGCTTCTTAGATTGGGTGTGTCCTTACATCATACCATATTTCAGAGTTCAGGTGCGTAGCATTTCTAGTTGTACCTAAGTTTTTATAACACATTTCCTATATATATATATAGTTTTGGCGCCACAAAATGATCTAATAAAATTATAAGTTCGTATTTTTAAAAGCGTTCTTATCTAAAAATAAGCAATCATTTCTTTAAAGTTTTATTTTTCGAGCTTTATATCCAGCAAACATTGAAATCTATATTTTTAACGGTGTCATATTCAACAGATAAGATAACCATATCAGAATGTCTTTCTTGGTTCATTGATGACCGTAGGTAATGCTTTTCAATTTTAGTTTACTAAAAGAACACTCTCCAGTTGAAATTAATATGACGAGTGTCAGAACAATTCTCAGAGAAATTTCACATTGGGAAATGAACTTAAAATTTCGTATTCGTGAATAAATCCTACAATTTTCTTCTGCGTAACTTTTACATTTTATATCGAAGGAAAATGGCGTTTCAAACTGCGAACTCCTTCGATTAACTCACGTTCATCGTTTTCAGACACTTGCAGCATTTTTTTCTGAAATTTATGTTTTCATCTTCGCTAATGTTATATACAGCACAACTTAAAATTTAAAAGCATTATCAATTTCACATAAAGATGTAAATCCTACCGAAATTTGCGTTTGAAGAGAATTTATTGCCTTATGCACTGCATCGTAGAGAGTATTTTCTGTGGTTTCAGGTATTGGGGACGCTTCAGTTTTCATCTTGTCATGAAATTTCCTTTTTCTTCCTCTTATTTTCGTGTAACTCACATTTTACTTGTGCATAATAAGACTTTTATTTGGAGCCCCCCTGCGAAGCTGCGCCCTGGGCACGTGTCCCGGTTGCCCCGCCATCACTACGGCCCTGTATATATATATGATATAAAAACATAGGTAGTACTAGCAGGGCCGTGCAAAGGTACTTGGGGGCCCGGATGCAAAAGGGGTTAAGGGGCCTCGTTTATTTATGCTGAGACAAAAAATATTAAGTGGAGCAATTATTTATTAAGTATTAATTATCACAATTATTTTAATATTATTAAAATATAATTATTACAATATTTTTATGTTTTGATAATGAGTCAAAACAAAACAATCACCTATAATAGACATTATTAAATGTTATCATCAACTTGACACACAGAGGGAATTTACACAAATATGATTTATGTATTTTAATATTATTATATTTTGATAAATATTCAAAATAAACAATTTTTTATTTCAAATTCTATGCTCCCTCGATTGGGGCCCGCTAGATCGGGGTCCCTGGTGCGGCGCATCTAATGCACTTCCCATTTGCACGGCCCTGAGTACAATAAATGCTGCCTGAAACTTGGTAACAACAACCAACGGAAAAAATCGAAAATTCTAAAAAAATTCATTTTAAAGGGTTCGTTTTCGACTCCATTTTGAGACTCCATAAGAAAAGAATGGAAATCTGTGCAGGGCTTTCTGTAATTGTATTTTTTATTTTATTTACTATTATGACTGAAACTCGGGACTTGACCAGATGAAAGATTGAGGTTTATTGTTTTTGAGGATAAAATTTAAACCCCTGCCGAAATGGCTTTGAAATTTGTCTTTAATCGGAAAGAAGTGGTATCATATATATAGACCTTCCTTGCAGAGGTTAATATAACATATAATATACTAGTAGAAGGTGCTTTGCATTCTGTAAGCATTTCATCTCACCTTGAAAAAATATTAAATTAAAAAAAGATATATCATTATTAGAAATATTTATTAATTCAAAAGGTTTCACGTATGCACCGATTGTCTTTCTTTACCTACTGAACAATATTGAAGTATAACGGTCCCTAAAATTTGCAATTTTAAGAATATTAAATTTTTTCCATTGTGGGGTACTAATGCGACACCTTTCTGCCATATTTTATAGTCATAGCACACCTAGAATTACAATAATATTTATATAATTGTTTAAATTTTTAAATGGTTTTATCAGCCGCAATTAGAACTTAATGGCGATATTAAAATATTTATTTGTACATTTGCACTAAGCTCTAAATTGCTTCAAAATTCCAGCTCCCAAGCTCGCCCCATAGTACCTAAACATTTATCTATTTGTTTAAATTTTTATAATTTTTAAGAGCCAAATTAAAATATCAAAATTTCTATAATCCCTATTTTGTTTTCTTTTACAAATTCTACCTTTAAAATAATTTCATCTTCGTAGCACATTCGGAAATTCATAAACTTTTAAAAATTGTTTAAGCATTTGCGAATCAGTTGTTGAGCTTTTTCAAGATTTTCTTTATTCTATATAGAATCTGCTACAAAATATTTGTAGAAGTTCGACTCTACGACTTAGAATATCCAAGATAAAATTTGTTTTAATGCCGTTTTGCAGTGTGACCGTAGATGTAAATCGTCGGATTGGGTTGGTGTTAATATGGATTTTGCTTTCAAAATATATTGGTCGTTCATAAGAATGAACACCATAGAGCAGTGGTTTTCAAATTTTTTTAAAGAGACGCCCCCCTTATTTGTAAAAAAATTCTTGCGCCCCCTACACTACTCATAAAACAATATTGACGCATAGTTTTCTCAGCATGTATTTTATTCTATTAATACTATAATGTTCTTACATTTTTTTGTTAGTTCAAAATTATATTTCAAACAAATTAAAAGTAAAAGAGCACACAGATATTTATTTTTAAAATTACAACTTTTGATTTTCTAACTTCGTATATCAATGACAATAAAACATTTAATGAGATGGTTGTGCTTGTTCTTTGGCATATATTTCTTCAAATCGTGTAGTTGAAGATGATATTATCACTCGTAATTCCTTTTCGACAATTAATCGAGATCGACATTTGGTCTCCATCGCCGCTACAGCCAAAAACCCCGTTTCACACACATAAGATATAACAAATGGTAATAGAACTTGAATTGCCTTTTTGGATAAAATAGTATATTCCCTTTTCAACCTTAGCCAAAACGAAGGTAGTTTTTCAGGGTCAAAGTCTTGTTTCAACATACTCTCACAAAGCAAGTCGATTAATTGTTCCTGTTCAGGCAACGGTAGATCAAACGTACCATATCCATTGACAGAGAATGGGTTCCTTATCCATTCATAATTGGAAACATCAAGGTCTTTAAAGTAATGCGTGAAGTTCTTTCGTAGGCCGGTCAAATGATTAATAAGCAGATTTTTAATTTCTTGGATTTCATTTGCAGTGCGGGTAGTTTTTAAACTGGGAAACATATCAAACATATAAGTCTGTAAATTATATATCCACAGCTCTAACTTTTTCATAAACGCATCTTTCTGGATAAGAATGTGACTTTGAGGACCTTGAATTGATTTATTTAAGCAACTCAGTTTTTAAAAAATATCCACCATATACGCAAGTTTCATGAGAAAGTTTTGGTCAGAAAATAAATTCGCTTCATCATTACTATCCCTAAGAAAAGTCGAAATTTCCTCTTTTAGTTCAAACAGCCCTTGCAATGCATTGGCACGAGAAAGCCAGAGAATTTCGCAATAATATAAAACTGCCCTATGCTCTGCCCACATATCTTTGCCCAATTTAGCAAATAGCCTTCCTTTGCATGGACTTTTTTATGAAATTAATTACTCTTGTTACAACTTGGAAAACTGCATTTAGCTCTTCACTCGTATGTTTCGATACAAAGGATCGTCTTTGAAGCATGTAATGTGTCCAAATTGTGCGAGGGGCCACATTTTTAACGAGTGCTTGCAGACCTGCGTTTTTTCCTGACATTGACTGCGCTCCGTCAATGCAGAGTCCAATACACCCGTCCCACATTATGTCATTTTCGTTAAATTACACTGAAAATTTCTCGTGATGTGGCATTGCCTTCAATGGATCTGCAAAATAACAAATCTTCCTTAACGACAGTATCTACAATATATTGCACCTATGTAATCAGCTGAGCATCTTTGACTACATCAGTTGCTTCATCGACTTGCAATGCAAAATAGGAAGATTTTAGTTTTTCAATTAATTGATCGCAGAAGTCTTCAGGCAAACGCAAAATTCTCCTTCCCACTTTAATGTCGGAAAGTGGTACCATTCGAAGTCACTCTAGACATGATTAGCATAGCATCGTTTTCACCAAATCATTTGCTGCAGGTAGCACCAACGTTTCTCCTATCAAATAAAAGTATTTACACTTAGCAATTATGTAGGCAACCTTGTACGATGCAAGTAATCCATTTGCTGTTACAGACATGGTCTTTGAAAAAGTCTCTTTTTGCTTAATAAGAGCCTCTAATTTTCTCTGGAAAAATTCTCTGGGTTTTCCAACGTATTCTGCATGCACACTTTGAAGATGTCTTAATTTATTGGGTTTCATGCTATCTGCAGCTAAAGTATTTGTGCAAAGCAAACACAACGGCCTTTCCTCACCATCAGTAATAATCCTTGTGAACCCCAGTGATAAATATTGTGGATTATATTTTCTTGATTTTTGCCTTTTACTTTCTGTTCGTCTTTCGGCTCTCTAAACAGTCACTATCGCCTTTACTTGTGCTAGTTTCTGCAGCTTCTGTAGACTTTCTCTTCAAACCAGTTATGTATTTATCCAAGAAAAGGATTATAATTTCACTCTAAAAAACAGAAAAAAACTGCTGTGTCCACCACATGACTTTCTCCTTATATAGGTAGGTTATCAACTAAAACTATCATTAATTGTTAAAAAATAACAACTGAATAGCTCCCACTTCCGGTATATATCTGGTAACCATAATGTTATATAGTTATTAATAATTCAACAATAAATCTTAATATATAATTTGAAACTAACAAAACAACTGAAAAACGTCCTCATTCGGTTTATTAATGCCCGCCAAAATCTAATCAGCTCTTCGTTTCGTTACACAAATTCTAAATATGAAATTTTATGCTGATTGGATCATTAGTTTTTGAGAAAGTGCCCATAAAAAATTGTCACGCACACACAGGTAAACATAAAAATAATAAATAAGTAAATATATTTACTTACTGAACAAAACAAAACGTAGTATATCTTAGAATTTTGTATGTCAGACTTCAAAATATCCGTTTTCTTTTCTTATACTTCGGATATAAACTGTGATTTTTTCAAAAATTTCTCAACAGTTTTGCTGCCACAACAAAACAGTTCACAGTCTTTCAAATCTAATCAGAGAATGAGAAAGACAATGCATCCGTAGAGTAGTGGCCTAGACAAAATAGAAGTACGATATACAATCCATATGTGCAGAACAATAGCGGATCGGAGAATTTGATAACAATCTTATGATAGACGTTAAATTAAATCAATTTTTGATGATGTAGAAGTTACATTGTAGTCATAAATATAATTCAACGGTAACTTACAATGTAATAATGTTAACGAAATAAACACGGAAGTTGCAAGTGTTTTAATGCTATATTGTATTGAAATAAGTGGATGGGATATCGAGTATTGTATGCTGTAAGCTGCATGCAGTTAATTGTATGCTGGTCGTATTATTAGTTTTTGAGTTAGAGTAGGTTTTGAGTTAGAATAATAGATCGTATTAATAATTTTTTAGGTAGAACAAACAATTATATTGGCCATTGCTTCACGCCCCCTCAGAATGGGTCTCGCACCCCCCTCCCCCCTTGGGGGCGCGCCACTCCGTTTGAGAAACACTGCCTTAGAGCAGTGGTTTTTAACCTTCTCCTTGACTCACCTCCTTTGTAGCTCAAATTCCTGAACTCATCCTCCTATTAAAATATTATAGCACATACTAGTATAAAAGTCCGCCAAAAGGACGGGAAGGAATATATTATTTAACTTAAGATCTCGTACTGATTATTCATAGAAAAAATTTATTCGCATCTTTACAAGCGCTTGTGAGCAAATGGCTGAGTGCTCGCAGACGCCATGTTGACTACATTACATCTCCTCACCTCTCTTGTATCTCTTCATCACCTCCCCTGGTCAAGAACCCGTGCCTTAGAGGTTTGCTTTTTGATAGGTCCGACTATATTAATTTTTGAAGGGTGTTCATTATTCATTAGCGGTTAGAACCCCTTTATGTTATATGGTCTGTGCGGCATAACTGTATTTTGGGTTGCCTGAATATACGGGGCGCTGCTATAGAGTTTAAGCTAGGGTTTACGATCGATTAGTATAGCCTCAACATCAGTGCGTTATTTATCAAATGTGCGCTCTTGAATGCGCTTGCAGTTCATGGAGTTGGATAAAAACAAACTTTTTGTGGGAACATAAATGGACAAAATTATTTAGTATGCAAGGAATTACAGAAATGGGATGTTATTCTTCGATCCCTGATAAGTTAAATCTGTTGTAATCTGTATATGAAATATCAAGAAAAAAGTAAAATATGACGCATCCATCGGTGCCGAATTGCAGCCCAGTAATACTATATCAAATTAAAAAATTTTCCAACCAAGCTTTGAGAGCTGGATTTGCCATTCATGCTTCAACCTTGACTTGTCATTTTCAGTAATACATTTTTTATACGAATTTTTGATAGTTGGGCGTAAGGTTTGGTATATTTTTGCTATGCCATTTTCTATTGTGAATGTATTCTTTATTCTAAAGTAGTGGCATTAGAGCACTGTGATTCAGTTAAAGTATTTCATGTAACCTTTTTTGTTCATTTAGTGTTCTTAGAACATTTTCATTAGTTTGAAATTGAAATCACAATACCAGATCCTTCACAACGTGTGAATTATTAATAAAAAGCCATTATTTTATATTCAATCCACATTTCGAGTGAGAGTTCTTTTTGGTATATGGAATAATAGGAAAAATCGCAAATAAATTGCGCTAAGTGACAAGAAAGCCAAATGGGGTGTGCTTCTTTAAGCACCTCCGCTGAATTTCGCGGTGAGAGTTGTAACATTTTATAATAAATGTTATAATTCGAAAAATAAAGAAGAACTTAGAATGGTTAGGAACTCTTTAAAAACATAATATCATGGTGCACTTCTAATGAAATGATAATGATACTTTAAATTTATCTCATGAATTATGATAGAGTAGAGTTTTCTAAAACCTATGAATTAATGCTGTATAATAAACCATGTGATAAGAAGAACTGCATGTTTCCATAACTGATATTATCTATGCAAGTATAGATTAAAAATAAAAAAATTGGTTAGTTGAAATAGTGAGTTCACGATGAAAACTATTCTTTCTGACATATGCCCATGGCCCTATTTATCAAGCGCGACCAAGCCTGCTTACCGTCATAGCTGCATATGATACTTTTCCTAAGTTCGAGTGCCGCAAGACACAATCTGCGCACAAAAACGTGTAAACAGTAAACATAACTTGTGTTCGACGCAATAGAGAGATAATGCATGTCCTTTAAGCCAGTGTTTCCCAACCTATGGTCCGCGGAGGTTTTGTTTGTGGTCCGCGGAGTTTTTCAAAATTGGTTTATTTTTATGCCGCACCTCATATTTAGCTGGAAGTTTTCTTTGGAAAAAATTAAGAAAGTTGTACACTATCACAGACATTGAATATTTTTATTAATGTTGTTTTCACTTAAACATTTTCCCACTCCTTCGTATCACTGTAAGAAATGGGGTGGTCGGCAGGGGTTGAATGGGTTGCTGAAGTTTGGAAAACTCCTTTAAGCATCCCCAAAACGTCTAATTCGCGCTGCGTTGTTGCATTCTGGTGTGGTAAGTACTGATTCGCCCTCGAGTTTAAACTAATAAGAGCCGCTTGTCAAATTAAAAGATCCGCATGCGGCTTGAGAGCCGCGTTTTGTCCATCCCTGCTGTATATGTTGAGAGCAAAGGGGTGAAAATAGAAACAGATTTGGCTCGTAAACATTGCCTTTAATCAATTAGTGCCAAGAAATACATTTTCAAAATAAATTGACAAAAATGATAATTTACAGTGTAATAGGGTCTAGAAGTAACATTATATATGAATTATGTGATTAAACCTGCTATATATTTTTTATATCCAGGCAACTATATGTGCCTCTGGGTACTAATGGGTTAATACTAAAAACAGTTTTTAAGACTTTAGAACTTTAACCCATAACTGCGCTGGTAAAAAGATTGCGCTTACATGCTGGTGTGGTCTGATAGATAACAAATTTAAAAGCTGTTTTATTTTTATCTGAGAAGCAATATTTTAATGAACAACTATGAATATACACAGATTGTAAACGAGATATTAACTTAATAAACGCATAATGTTCTTCTTAATAAAATGCAATACAGTAAATAGGAAAAACTTTCAGTAGGAAAAAATCGTTAATATTAAAAACATGACAATGTTGAACTACATCATTGCAAATATACAAAATAATCATTTTGATATTCATTACACAAAAGATTGCTGTGTTCTGAGCATATAAACTTTTGGCATTTTGTGCAGCTGTTTTTGGGTTGCGATCGCGTTCCTGGGGGCACAGCTGTCAACGTCTCTTCCTCATTAAATAATTTGGTGACTGTTTTCAGGCTCCTTTCCTACCATTTTATCACAAGTATGTGCAGTTCCCTTGGAAGGTATCTGGCTTTGCGACGAGCGATATGTTCTTGAATCAAAAACATTCCCAATGTCTTTAAAAAGATTATCCGCGGTAATTTAGCACTTGTATAATTATAGTATGTCACCACTGCACTGAAATGTCAAGAATGTCAAAAAATAGAACCATAGGCCATCTACGGCTTCGTATGGACGTAGAGTAGTTGTTGCAGAGCTGTTTAAGTATATCGATACCTCCTTTAGTCACATTATAGTCCATAATAATCTCCGGCTTTCCAGATGAGTTAATCTACAGATCATGATGCATACTAGATAGTAATGTAATGGTTTTATTCTTCATGGAAACATAGGGGCAAATCGTCAAGCCAGTTGAGTGTCCGAAGAGAGTTGAACCGACTTCTTGATCACGATGAAGCTTGAATTCTTTCGAAATCTGTGACTTATTGTTCCTCATGGTACTCAGCAATGTAAGATTTTCTTTTTTGAGCTTCTCAGCTAGCTCAACTGAGCAGAACAAATTATCCACTGTCATATTTCTATTATTTCCTTTTACTGGTCCAATAAGCCGCAAAACTATTTGCGTAGGAATTGAGAGCTAATTACTCCGTGGTCACTCAATACAACATTATCCTCTTCAATGAAGCTAACATCTTCAGAAACAATATTGTCGTCAACGTCATCATCAGAACTGCAGTCCTCCAGCATCCGACGAATTTCATCTTCCAGAAAAACATAACATCCTGCCATATTTTAACAAAATAAGCTACACAAATACCTCTTACGCCTATCTACTTTACCCGCTGGATCCCTCAAGTACACTGATAGATGGTTATTTAGTGCGTTGGAAAATACCTAGACATGCAGCCCTGCTTTGCGGAAACTACGTCAACTACCGAGAAAAACAAATGACTGAGGTCCAGCTGATCTCACCAGCACAGTTAAGGGTTAAGATTCCGTGTTTCGTATATATATATATATATTTATATATATATATATATATATTATATATATATATATATATATATATATATATATATATATATATATATATATATATATCATTTATTGACAGAACACATCTATTGGTAATAATATCAAAATCGAATGCGAATAAGTTACGGAAAATTTTAACTAGTCATTTAAGTAGATCTGAAATTATGACAAAAAGTTGAATATTTTCCTGGTTATATCACATTTTTATATTACATAATATATTTATCCTTTTGTACTATATAATTTTATTAGCTTGAAAATTTTGTTTTTTTGAATAATCGCCCATTTATTCTCTTGAATTGAGCATTCTTACATTGCATACATGTAATTTTATCTTTAACATAGATATGGGCTCAAATATGGTGCATCTTTAACAGTGATTTATTTTAATTTTCATTACTCGGTATTAAATTGGCACGCTGATATAAGATTTTCTTTTAGACATCTTCCTATAAAACTTGCTGTTGTGTAACAAAACCGGTTTTAAAGGCAAAGTAAGAATAATTGTAAATTAGTGTATCAATAAATTGTGCTCCATTGCTAAATTTTAATATGCTCCTGCTTGTGATTTAAAGTCGACTGCGAAGCTACGTCTGCTCCTATTTTCCAATTATGTGTTCTCATTCCTATTATTTCTATTATCCTGTGATGGAGTGAAACTTCCTGCAACAGAATAATTGACCCGGATATTTAAACGCCAACGTGAATATGGACACGATAGTGCATAACTTACTTTATAGTGAAATTCATTCAAAACTATTTTCTGTGTATACAGTTGATACATACATAGAGAATATGTACCAAGTTGCGTTTTATGTTTACATTTCAGTAAATTTCCTTTGGTAGTATGCGCTTTGTAAGATACATATCTGATAGTTTTATTTTGCTTTAGAATTTTTTAAATAAGCGTCCCTTAATCGCTTTTGGTAATCCAGATTTATTAAATTATTTTTCTCTATTTAAAACTAATCATCCCAAACATAATGTGATAGGATTTATTAACTTCACGTTATTGAAAAACGGCTCATCAACTGACCAAATTACGCGGAATCAGTAATATTTGATCAAATTTCCTGTAATTCTTCCTTTGCCCGAATGGCTTAATATGGCGGGTAACCAAAGACTCCATTCTCCTCGTACAGTATACTAAAAAGTGATTACAGCGTAGAAAAAATCGGTGATTTTAACGCATTACTCATCGACAAAAACATTTTTAATTCCTCTGAGGCCCATTTTCATTCCAATCATCTCCGTCATCTGGTTGCTATGATTCCTCATCCGCCGCCGACGCAATCCATTTTCGGCCTCTCTCAGGGATGGCGCTCGATGTGAAATTGAATGACGTTACAGTGAGGGGAGGAGGAAGGGGACGTTGGGAGGGAAAGAAAAGGCGGAGAGGTGAGAAGGAGAGGAGGAAGGAAAGAGAAAGAGAGTGGGGGACAAGAGGGGTGGGGGGGACCGGCGTTACCCTCTCTTTCATGAGAGTCCGCGGACCATTCTTCACGGCGGACGAATCGTGATCGCTGGCCTGGAAACACATATTTTATATACCGCCTCTCTCATTCACCTCCCTTCCTTTACTACCTACCGCGCCTCAAACTCCCTCACACTCTTTCTCTCTCCCGCATCCCACTCGTTCCCACCACTCAATCCATCCCTCGAATTCTCCACTTTTCTCTTTCTCCCTATTTCTCTCTCTTCGGTTTTATTCTTTTCTCTCCTTTCAATCAATTGTTCCTTTTCACTGCTCATACTACACATCTTCCTCCCTCCCTCTCAACCTCCTCGTCTCCTCCTATCTTTCCCATCATTTCGACCCCTCCTCATCCTCCCTCCCTTCTCGGACTCATTTCCCCACCTCTCTACGTTTAAATCTCATCTACGTCTCCCTACTTCTTTCCACTGTCTCCCCTTTACATCCATTCTCTCTATTCCCTTTTTCCCATCCTGTATTTTTTCGTTTCTTCCTCCCTTATTCTTTTACCCTTATCTTCTTCATCCTCCCCCTCTCGTCTCCACTTATCCTTTCTCTTCGCCGTCATTCCCCCCTTATTCCATCCCATTCCTTCCATTCACCACTCTCTTATCCTTCCCCCTGTCCATTTCCCTTCCTCCACTATCCTTCCTTCTTTTCCTTCTCCATCATTCTTTTCGCTCTTCTGTACGCATCCTACTTCTTCCATTACAACTTCCTCTCGATCTTTCGACGTTCATCTCTCCTCTTACATCCCACCCTCCTGCAATCCTTTATACAACTTCCAGAATGCTTTCCTCCTATCTGTTTCTTTCCTTGGCGCCGTTGTTCCTCTCTTCCCACCAAAACTCCTCCTCTTTCATCCCCGTCTGCCTTCGTACATCTCCATTCTTCACGTCATTTGCAGTTGATTGAGTCTTTCTGAACTCCTTTGCATGGTTTTAAGCACGTGAACGTGGGTGTGTGTGTGTGTTTGATGAAGTAGATGTCAGAAACTCGGCTGTCTCTAGTGAGTGACTCCATACTGCCTTGAGCGAGGTTTAGAAAGGATGAGCGCGACTCATTCCCTCTCCTGATGTAATTGGGGCTTTAAATTGATTTTTCAATAAATATCGTGATTATACGATACCGAAATGTTGAAATTTTATCTCGGTTTGCTGTTTCAGAGTTAATTTTTTTTATTTCGATTTTTACCTACGCTTCATGCTTCGTGATTAGCGTGAAACTTTAATAATTATTTCTTTTAGGGAGTTTTAATCGAACTCGCTGATTACTAATATTTTTGTTAAGTGTTGTATGTTTTATTTTAGATCAACGTTCATTAACAGCCTTTTAATATATTTTGATCCCTTAAAGAGTATTAAACGATGGAAATTTCTTCATAACATTTCATTTTTGGACATAAATATGAGAGTGAATATTTGAATTAATATTTTTAACTCTTAATAGGTACAATGTTTACACTTTTGTGTAGCCAAAATTTTAAATTACTCAGCAAAAACGCCAAGATCCGTTTATTGTTTATATACTTCGTGTGATAAGATACATAATATAGTTACATTAATTCTGTATTATATTTATGTGTATTTAGCATCATTAACAGTAAAGCTGTAATTAAAGCTTATATATGGTAGGTTTCACTCAAGCTGCTCGTTAAAAAAAGAGGAATCAAATAAATCGAGGAGATATTGACAATGAAGAATTGTTCCATGTCTACACTTAAAAATCTTTCCGTTAGCGGAGGCGCAGTTTTCTCGAACGGATCTAAGTCGTAAGTCATCGATTATTTTTAAGGGATGTGTGAACTGGTGGCGTGTGCGAGGTCATCCATTTGTCGGAGATGTGATACAGCCGGGTTGCGCCGTAACTGGGAGGATAGGTAGGAAAGGGAGAAGTTATGGGAATATTGGGGTGAGAAAGGAGGTGGGAGTAGCGTCGAGGATCCGGCAAGGAGCGAAGAAAGCAGAGGTCGGGTTGAGGGGGCGGGAAAAGGATGAATGGGGAGGAGATTAAGGTTGGCGGGTGAGTTGGGGCGGAGGAATAGATCCGACTCGTTTACTGACCACTGAGGCGTTACGCCGTTCATTCTTTCTGGCTAGCGCCGAGAGAAATCAAAGCCCAAAATGCCTTTTTAGGAAACTCGCACACTTCTTGTGGCAGAATTTATTCTGTTATTTAGTATTACTTTCTATTCTTATTGGAAATGGCGTATGAAGAAATGTGTTAGAGGAAGCGTGTTGTCAAAACGAAATAAAATTAACCTGTTAGTTGGTTGAACGATGTTGATGCTCTTCCATCGTCAGTGCTTTATGTCGAATTATTTTTTAAATACCTATCGCGTAATCCGTATTTCGATTACACGTGAGCCATGAAATGCCAACCTTAGTACTGACTGCAAGATGAAGTAAGCAAGGTTTTACTGCATTGGTAATAGTAAAGTAATAAAGAAAATGGAATGAATCCACCTTAAATGTTAATATCTATTATGCCAAAAATAATATAGAAATATATCACGGTGATTTTTACATTATCATAAAGAAAGAAAGCTTTAAAAATAGTCAAATTATACAATGTATGGTGGCCTTAACTGTAAATAAGATTTTTTTGTACGTACTATCGTAAATTGAGATTTGTTTCGGGAATGATGGATATATCATTCACTTAACTTCCTCGCGCTATACTTATTCTCTTTTTCGGGCAAATAGAATTGATTGCCATTTTTGTTTTGTGTGATCTATTCCGAACATAATGGCATTGGTGGCAGAGCTCGAAAACATCTGGGATAGACATATTTCATTCGAACCTCGGTTATTGTTTTTTTTAAAGCGAGCCTTTCTTTGAGGATTATGGTACACGTTGCCCATATCTCACCAAACCAGCCTACGAGGGAGTGAAGGGGCAAAACCTTCGCATCACGAAGCATAAGTTCTGCGGAAGCATCCACCACAACCTACCCTTCGCCCCAAGCCCTCCTTCATAACCATTAGTCCAATCGTCGCCACCTGCTTCGCCGCAGCTTGGCGAGGGCACTTCCCTTCGCCCTCTCCCTATACTCGTCTCCGAACCCTCTTCCTCCCACAGCGCCGCGTCCTTATCGAAGCCTTCCCTCCGTCCTCCTGTCACCTCTCTCTGTCTCTCCTTAACCTGAACCGCCATCGCCACCACGCTCCACACGTTGACCCCTTCTCTCCCGCCATTAACATGCCCTCTCGATCCACCCTCCCCCATTTCTACCCTTATCCCCTTACGCCTGCTCCGACCTCGACCACTATGCCCGACCTCTTTGTTCTAGACTGGAAGCTGCGAGACACGCCACATCTCATGCCCTCATTCCTGACTCCCTCCCTCCATCTCCCTCCCTTCATCTCCCTCCCTATAATTTAGATGGCATATTCTCGCAAACCGTCTCCTCTGTCTCCTTTCGGATCCGCTCGCCTCCCTTCAGGACCCGCTCTTTCTCCTCTCTGGTCTCGCCTTTCATTGTCATTTTCCACTCTATGCCTATTCCTATACATATCATTATATATAGACGTTCCTTACAGAGGAGGGTTATATCTATTAAATGAAATAGAGATTATAGAACTTTTGATATTTTAATTTGTTTGGCTGTTAAAAATTCGTAAAATTTAAACAAATAGATAAATGTTTAGGTAATATGGGGCTAGCTACGAAGCAGAAATTTATTTAGAAGTTACCGCAATGGCACGAATAAATATTTGAATATTTCCTTGAAGTTTTTATTTCGGTCGTTATAAATATTTCAATATTTTATCAATTAGATAAATATTATTTCACTTATAGATGAGCTACAACGTAAAAATTTGGCTGAAAGGAGTGTCATTAGTCAATCACAATGGAAAAATAAAAATATTGTTAATATTGCAAATTTTAGGTATTGTTTTAATCAAATATTTTTCCATAAGGAAAGAACGAAAATACGAAAATTGGCGCAGATGTGAGATATTTTGAATTAAAAAATATCTCTGAAAAATTAATGTTTATCATGGTGAGATGAAATGTTTGCAGAATGCATATATATATATATATATATATATATATATATATATATATTAGTAGAAGGTGCTTGTATTCTGCAAGCATATCGTCTCACCTTGAAACAACATCCGTTTTTCAGACAGATATTTCATCATTACAAATATTTTTTAATTCTAAAGATTTCACCTCCGCAGCGATTTTCGTTTTATTTTTATGTAAAAATAATAGATTAAAACAATCCCCAAACTTTGCAATTTTAAGAATTTTATATTTTCTCCATTATGGGGCACTAAAAATATCGAATCTTCAGCTCATCTGGAAGAGCCTAAACATGAGTATCCTCCTATATGTTATATCATCCTCCTTCTCCTCCTTCTCTGTAAGGACCGTCTATATATAATGATATATTACGCGGCAGATAGGTTCCTAAAAATTTTGCCGAAATTTATTTAAAACAAGGTCATTATGTCAGTGAGAATAGGTTTCATTGTCGCAAAAACTAAAGTTTATTTAATATATATAAATTCTCAAGTGTCCGTCTGTCATGGTACAATTGAACATTTTACAATGTAATTAAGAGCTGAAACCTTCAAAACCGTTAAATCTCCATGAGATGGTCTCTATAAAAATCAAACATTACTGAAAAGTCCCGGATTCGACTCCAGGGGACGATTATATTTTCCCGTAAATTTACACGGAAATTTCAATTTCTCAAGGTGCATAATTTTTTTCTTTCAATCTTCAAAATGCGTAAATCTGGAAGAATTTTCTCCGTTTTTGCTTTATTCGACGGCTAAAACTATAAAATATCTTGTTTTTGCAATGTTTAGAAGTTTCACGGAAGAATTTGTCAGAAATACGCATTTCTTGTCGAAATATTTTGACCTTTTCCTACTCTTTCCTGTCAACCCACATTGTTGCCTCCGATTCAATTATCTTCTATTAAACCTTCAAATACACGAAAGAATTAAGTTATTTATTTCGCACTTTTTTGATAGATCGAAACTATTGTTGTAGCAACGCCAAACAATAGACTGCAATATTAATAATTGTAGATAATTATTATTCAGTAAACTGCGTGTGGACCTTTGGCGTTTTTAACGGTTTAATAAAAGAAGAATATTCTTTCTTTATATTACCTTTTTCCTAAGCATAATCATTATAGCCCACATATTTTTATGTTTATTAACGCAAATAGGTCTACGCATCAGTTTAAAATTTAATGATAAGGAGAATATGGGCTATTATTAATAAATTAAAAATAACATATTGTAAAGTCGAAAAAGTTCTTTGTTGGTAAAATCTCATTAGTAAAAAATGAAATAAATGGCTGAATTAATTTTATATTAAAACATTGCATATATTTTTATAAAGTGAAACAATTTTAAAGCATTAATAACAAAATTTTGAAAGTAATTGCTTTATATCATTATTTTCCTCTTAAAGATGGCATTTTAGCATTCACATTTGTGACACACATAGCAAAACGTTTTGCGAACACAGCTAGCATTAATAACAACACAGCAAATACGCCGTTAACCTGGAAAACCAGCTTCTAGTCGGCGTCCCTCTATGACCGCCAGGTGCAAACCCTGATATTTTTTTCTATGTACTATCTTCATCAATCATTTTTAAATGGTATAGAAAACTTGAAACTTCGTTATTTTCAGGTAAAATATATTTCCTGTGTGAATAAAACCTAAGTAAATCAGTGAGGAATTTTTACTCGGAAAGCCACGTTTCTTTAAAAAAATAATGCCAAAATAAGCCTCGATCGAGTAATAGAAACGGTGTGCCGCTCTTTGGGGTTCATTTTATAGCATTGCATACAACATTCTGGCCCTAAATGGGGATCCAGAGTCGATTATACTAGAATCCTTAACCCTGATAAAATGGAATTTTAAATACATTTATTGGCCGAGCGAAGCGAGGTCTCTCCTTCTGAGTCCATGTGCAATTTGTCTGTCTGTCTATTCTACAACTGCCGTCTCGGTTGTCTGCGTTTTACTAAACTAAGTGTGCATGTACAAATAACTTAGTGTCGAATGCCTATACTTTTTCTAGAATACCACCCTTATAGTTACCGCGCAATTTGCTTTAGCGCATTGCGCTAATTTCCAAATCTTATCCAATCAAAACGAAATTTGGTATTCATACAAAAAATATCAAATGATGAAGAAAACGTCAAATACATATTTCTCTAAAATGTACAGGGAGACTCCCAGAGGCGCGCAATATGATTCCCTCCATCCCTAAGTGGGCTGAGAGAGGTCGAAGATCCCGCGGATCCCCTAGTATATTATATCTATGTATTATGTATGTATTGTGGACAGCTTTTTTGTATATATATATATATATATATATATATATATATATATATATATATATATATATATATATATATATGTGTGTGTGTGTGTGTAATTTAGGAACACGCTGTATATATATATATATATATATTTATATATATATATATATATATATATATATATATATATACAGCGTGTTCCTAAATTACACCGACAAAATGATATGGGCTGTAAGGCGGCATGCCGGATGTGCGGAACACCCGGTCCCTGTGTTCGGAACAGTTTCATTTTCAAGCTTCGAGGTGAAAAATGTCATGGCTAAGCGCCCGGTGTTAAAGCACTCTATGTGATTTGCACGCCACCTGTGATGCGCTGTCTCGGTGTACGGTGAAATGTTTTGCTCACTCTCTTTACTTAATATTGCTTGCAGCCACGAGTGTATGGATTGCGGATTGTGCTTTTGGTGGCACGTGTGTTTGCCTAGTTTGAAGAAAAAGAAATTGGAACCTCGGGACGTAACAGCATGTTTTATTAATGATTGCCTCGAAAATTCCCACCGTCTTGCGGATTGAATCACAAGGAGCCTGGATGCGAGGGAAAAGGTCCGCCTCTTGACCGACTGCATTTTCATACACGAGACTCTTGTTGTGACCCCAAACAAAAGAAACGGCGCAATATATATTGCCCAAGCTTCCTCATATACGTATATACGTTTGGTTCACTGTGTACGCTTGTAAAATAAAAACGTTTATAATTAAAGTTAACCCTAGTTTAGCGTATAATTTAATGCAACTGATCGATATTTAGTAATTTTTTGGGATATATGGCTTGGTTAGTACTATTTGTGACATCAGTCTGTACGATTGGATGGATTTAATCAAAATCCTTAGTGACATTCTTGAGTAAATCGAATTTTGTTTCAAAATGTCAAAAAATCAAGTACCCTTAATTGTCGCGCAATATCGTTCATCTCTTCAGAATGTCTTTTATGAATGATATTATCCACAAATATGAGATATCATTCGATTTTGTTTAACCGTAAGGCTGTAGTAAGGTTTTGAGTGGATCGCGGCGGAGGCGTGACGTCATAGGGCTTAGGTAAGATAGCTTAGCTTAAATTTTAATGTCACCGGACGCCATATGGTGACTTTTTGAGAAATACGGCGTACGGAGTATTATTTGTTACATCCTGCTCTATAACGGGATAGATTTTAATCTAATTCTATTGAGCCATTTTTGATTAAATCAAATTTTTCTGAAAATTTCCAAGAATAAACTACACTTTATTTCTGTGCAATATCATTTTTATAAAAAAAGGCCTGCAAAATATGATATATTGCATAAATTTGAGATATCATTCGATTTAATGTGCGCGTTTGGGCCCTAGGACGGCGAACGGACAGACGGCGAACAGACAGACGGCATGGCGAAAACCTCTTTTATGGACTCAGGGACACCTAAAACGTGTATTTCAATCAAAATCTTTAAGTCGAATTTTTTAACGAGTACAACACTTTTTCAATATACTACTTATATGAGAAGGTAAAAATCCAGAGGATTGAGATCCGGGGAGCAAGCTGCCCAATGGACGGTTTGCCTTAACACCGGGCGCTTAGATGCGAGATTTCTCATCTCGTAGCTCGAACAGGATACAGGGACCGGGATGTTTGGTACATCGGGCATGCTGCCCTACAACCCCTATATATATATATATATATAGTTTGCCTGAGATACCAATTTACTGTAACTAGCTCAAACCAGCCTCCATTTCACTTATTGATTTTATTCGCTAATGAACGTTAAGAATTAAACAAATGTACACACACTTTATATATAAAGTGTGTGTGCATAAGAAAATAAAATCTATACCTGAAATACAAGCTGGTGTGAGTAAGTTACAGTGATACTTAAATTTGTATCTCAGGCAAACTAAACTCGACTGGTGAATAAGACATAACTTGTGTGAATATTGTTAGAATCACTTCTTTAAGAGACCCGTGCATCTTAATATTTATATAAAAGAAGTGTTTTTATGGCAAGCGTAATTCGTGAGCGTTTTGCTTTATTTTTCATACTTTTGCTACCCATAAAGTCCTAGAATAAAACAGTTTTGTTTACACGTAATTATATATTTATAAATTTCACCATTCAAGCTACGTGTGTACGCGATTTCGTTTTTTCGTAATATGTAATGTATTTTCTATTCGAGTATTCCATTTTATTTCGTCGGTTTCTCATCGAATAACATCTAATTTTATTTTAATTATCCTATCAAATGCAAAATTATATTTTGTTTGTGCTCATTATTTTATGCTTGACTTAAATAATCATAGAGATTTAAATAGGCTTTTCGTTAAGTCGCAGCATGTACGCAGTTTTTATATAGAAATGAAACGGAATTCTCAGACAAAATAACAATTTGTCTCGGTCCCATGGCCGTACAATACCGTAACTTGTCTTTCACCATCTGCTGCGGACAACACATCCCCTTCAATGGAGCCAAATGTGAAGGGAGTGAAAAGCATCCAGCGTTTCAGTAATCAATCATTCTTTGAATCCGGTGGATAATAAGTTTGCGAGGAGGTTGCGAGATGTTAAATAACGCGTGAGGCACACTGAAAGGCCCAAAGTTTCCCGTAAGAGGGGTGATGGACGGAGAGGATGGTGGTGAGATGTGAGGAGAGAAGTAGAATTGAAGGAGGTGGGGAGATGGGTAGTTTGGGAGGGAGGCGCGAGGCCATTTCTCCGTCTCCCGAAGGTCGTCCCATTCCGTACCCTTTTTATGCCTAGATGCGAAGGCGTCCGAGGGTCCAGACCCCTTTTCTCTCCCCTGCCGCCCTTAAAAACATTCCCCATTCCGCTTGTCTGTAACTCGTAAAGGGGATCATGGCTGCCATTACTCAGAGCGGTCGCTCCACTGAACTCGAGTGTAACACGGACTTTGAACTGCAAGAGGATTAGGTTCTCGGTCAGGTTAACGGCCTGCCAATGTAAAAACTTCAAAAGATCCTGGATGAATGTAGTTGGGTGGAATAGGGGATGGATTAGGAAGAGATGGAGCTATGTGTTGGATTAAAGAGAGTAGGGGTCAGATTAGGGGAGGAGGAGGACACGGTGATGTGCTGTGCATAGGGAGTCGTAAGCGAGGCTCTCTCACTCTTTTCTTTCCCTCTCTACCAAAATAACTCTTTCTCCTCCACTCCTGGCCGACCGCGAGCCCACCATTCAATATACCGCGACTACACAGCTACCGCTTCACAATCAAGAGATCTGACTACGTATATTCGTCCTAGCATTGTTTTTCCCTCCGGATATCCCAAAGTCGACGCGTCCCATGCATTAATATCGGTAAATCCGGAAATTGGAATTCATTTGACGGCCCTTAGGGGAGAAGTTACGGTTTTTCGTTTTGGTAGATGTTCCTAATATTAATATTCCTTTACACGAATCAAACTTAGATACGAAGTAAACAATTGGATTAGATAGGTTGATTTAATAAACTTCAGGGAAAATGTCGAAGGATGTCGCATATTCACTGTACCGAAATATTAAAAAATAAGAATGCAAATGAAGAACGTTTATACGGCTGCTGTTTATTCTTGACAATTTTGGTTCTCGCTACTATAACTTTTTAGATAAATCTCTGTGGTAAATTTATCCATGAGTTAAATTAGCCCAGGATTTGTCGTAATTACGATGAGATGCTAGAAAGTTTTGACTCCAAAATTAGGTCGGTACCGCATGCCCATTCCTAAAACCAATGTTAATTATCTCTTAATATTTCACGTACAAACTCTTGATGTTGGTAGTTAGTTTACTACCACGGGTATTAATTGTGTACAAAGTTTCAAAATTAGCTTTCCGCAGTGAAAAAAAAAATTACACAGAGATGCGTTTCCACTACTGAAGAAAACTGCTTACATTATTTTCTCAAAGGATAACAAGAAGAAAATGGGAAGAGAAAAAAATAAAGTTTGCAGGTGTAATGCGAAGCAAAGAGAAAGTTGTTGGAAAGGCATTCTCGAGGCTAAGAACTGAAAAACAGGGAGTTGATCGTCAAATGTTTTACCCTAAAGAGATTACAACCCTCTTAAAATTCCTTCATTAGAACAATTCCATTTCACCAAACCATAAATATTTCTTCCTCCCTTTTTTCTTTTCCTATTTTGAGTTTGCTTCATGAAATTTTTCCTTTAGATACTTCGCCTCTTTCAAAACCAACAGTAACTTTTCAGTATTCATTCTTTTGGTTATGGTTGCTAAGCGTTTTATTTCTCCATATTAATGCGGCACCATCTCCTCTGTGCATGGATGTTGAAACCAGTCTTCTATATTTCGAAACTTTTGGAACACATACAATAAGTGCATATCTTGAACTCAATCAACAGAAATTGTAGCTTTAAATATGTTTAAAATCATTTAAAGTGAGTTACGTTCGGATTAATAGAGGTACGAACAATTATTCGAAAAAGAATCCTACCAAAACATTTCTTCGAAGAACAAATTTAAAAACGATATTCTTCGAAAACGCATATCTTTCAGATGATTTAAAATAATAAAAAGCAATCGATATACCAACATTTAAATTTATTAACTTTGACATTATTAAAATACAATTTTTGCCGTCCCGTATTGTGGGCAATATCACGTAAATAATCACAAATATTGTTATTCTGTTCGAACGTACTGACAGCTAGTTGGGTTATGATGTTAGGCTGTGGTTTTGGAAGAAATGAATTTCTGAAGAAGTACTTTATTTAAGAATTGGTTCTTCGCAAATTTGTTTCCTTATAAATGTTTCAATGAATTAGTATACCAAGGAATTGGTTCTTCGAAGAATTCTTTTACAAAGAGCTGTTATCTGAGAATGTTCCCAAAAATGAATTAAAGTGACGTTCGTCGACATTTTTATCATTAATTTATTTCCATTTGTGTACCTCTATTTTTCGGGGTTCGTCCTAAAGGCGAGGTGGTCTTCGATTCGGGTAAATAAGGTATATTCAAAAACTCTCGTTGCTCCTTAAGATGCTTTTGAAGTCCCCTCCCTCTTCGCAGATTTCACACAATTACAGGCACACGTTCGTGTTTGGCTGCTTGTTTAAAGTTAATCCGTCAGATCTATTCAAACTGCTATCGGACCTTAAGTTTGACGCTACTACGGAGTCCAAAGATAAGAACGACGATTGTAGCTATATGAGAGGTTCTTGGGATTTATACTTTCTGACATTCGAACTATATAGAGAAGTTATTGTTACCGTAAAAAAATCGAATTAGAGATTATGAGGAATGTACACGTTCGAAAAAGGATTTATATTGCAACTTCTGCAAGCAATGTCATTTGCACATCTCGGGGGTAAATAGTTTAACATATTATCTATTTATGCCCACGCAGTGATTTCGTCCAGCCTTTCCTCATAAATTTCTTGAACAGGTACGTTCCTATATTTTCCATCAGTAAGTGTCATTATACACCATTTATGAAATCTAAACGGCATTTTTCGAGTAGGTGAATGCAATATGTTAATTAAATGGGCTTATGATACAGTAAACAAAAAAATCTCTTTAAAATATATATACAGCCTGATCAGACATTTAAAAGGTATGTGACTCCTACGGTGGTATAAAAGTTTTGTGTGGCGATATAAACAAAACTTTTGGTGATCCCAGATGAAGAGTATCGCACGAAAAAACCTTGTTTAAAGAACCATATTGCGCAACATGGATTTTGTTTAGTATTTTTCTCGTGATATATATTAATATTATTAATAAATGTATATAAGCAATATTTTCCTGTTAAGCATATAGGGTCCTATAGGGTTATAATATATCGAGTTTAACGCTCAGAGAGCGTCAATATTTTCCACAGCAGCATTGTTGCTAACGGTCAAACTGCCAGTCTCCGAGTTATTACTATCAATAACATTATTGTGTGGAGTAGAAGAGTAAGGTTATGAAAATGTTCGTGCAATGTATGTTCTGCCGAGTTTCGTTGACATAAAGATTTTCATTCTTCAATCACGCGCAATAATCTCGTTCCGAATTTATCACAAAGCAACGCGAAATAAATCATCGACGACGATGGATCAATTTCCAACAAATCTATATCATTGTATTAGTTTCTTCCGCACGTTTGAACACATCGACGTTGCGGCTCCCTAACGGGCTCACCGCGATGATGTTATATTTTTTTATGCGTTCGCCGTTCTCATTTAATGGATTTAATAGGTTAGTAGGCGGGTTTGTTTTTTGTTTCAAAACCCTCCCCTCTTTCGTATCGTGGCCGAATCCCTTCCACACCTTCGATTCACCACTTTCTCACTCACACAATCTCTCACCTTCCTCCTCTTTCCCCTCCCTCCTCTCTCCACTCCCTCCTCTCTCCACTCCCTCCTCTCTCCCCTCCCTCCCATCTCCCCTCCCTCTCCCCCCTCCGATCTCCCCTCCCTCCCCTCTCCAACCTCTCCCCTCCCTCTCCCCCTCTCCTCTCTCCCCCCCTCCTCTCTCCCCTCCCTCCTCTCCCCCTCCCTCCTCTCTCCCTTCCCTCATCTCTCCACTCCCTCCTCTCTCCTCTCCCTCCTCTCTCCCCTCTAGGGTTAAATGTAAGAATGGACCTTCTGGTCTAAATTTCGCCCGAATAAAGACGATTATCTATCTATCTATCTATCCCCTCCACCATCTCTCCCCTCCCTCCTATCCCCCTCCCTCCTCTCCCCCCTCCCTCATCTCTCCCTCCCTCCTCTATCCCCTCCCTTCACTCTCCCCTCTCTCCTCTCTCCCCTCCCTGCTCCCTCCTCCACCGACCGGCCGATGATAGATGGCATCCATCCCTATTTCCCTCTCACGGTGGACAAACGGCCGCGATTGTCTAGTTCGTGATTAACGGGGCAATGGAGGCGGTGTCTACACCGTGGTCGGAGGCCGTCCCGGGTGCTTCAGCAAAAAGAATACCGGGAGTCCGCACACACCCTCCCGTACTGCCCCAGCAGCCCCACATCTACGCCCCCCTTCCCGGGTTTCACGACTCCGTACCCTCTCACCTTCTCTCTGCTGCAGCCCCGAGCTTCGTATCAACCGCTCCCCATTATTCAAGCGGAGTTTCAGTAGCGGCTAACCCGGCGCATGAGAGGAAAGGAGCGGGAGGCGAATAGACCCATTAAGGTTGAGGTCGGATCGACGATATATATCTGGCGAGGTATGTCGCCGGATAAATTCCGAAACGCCCACCCTCTCCCCTTCTCTCTCTCTCTCTACACCTCGTCGTTTTGGCGATTTCACTTCGTTAATCTGTAAAAAAGGGGAATGCGAAGCTTTGGGCATTGTTGTGTCCTCGCGGGTGCCTTGACGCCCTGTGGCGTCGTGCGCGTGTCCGAGGCTGTCTCTCTCTCTTTCTCCCTCTCTCCCCGTCCCCTCTATCCCTCTCTCACTCCCTCTCTCCCTTTCCCCTCTATCCCTCTCTCACACCCTCTCTCCCTCTTTTACTCCCTCTTTCTCTTTCCACTCTATCCTTCTTTCACGCCCTCTCTTACTCCCTCTCTCTCTTCCCCCTCTATCCCCCTCTCACTCCCTCTCTCTCTTTCCCCTCTATCTCTCTCACACCCTCTCTTACTCCCTCTCTCCCTTTCCCCTCTATCCATCTCTCACTCCCTCTCTCCCTGTTCCCTCTATCCCCCTCTCCCTCTCTCACTCCCTCTCTCCCTCTCTCACTCCCTCTCTCCCTTTCCCCTCTATTCCTCTCTCACTTCCTCTCCCCCTTTCCCCTCTATCCCTCTCTCCCTTTCCCCTCTTTTCCTCTATCTCTTTCCCCTCTATCCTTCTCTTTATCCTTCTCTCACTCCCTCTATCCGTGTTCGAATCCCGCCGAGGACATGGACGTTTGTGTTCGTAATACAGGGTTATATGTATATGGCCACCATTAAATTAAATTGAATTATTATTATTTTCCCTCTCTCACTCCCTCTCTTTTTATTTTAGTCCCTCTTTCTCTCTCAATTCCTCTCTTTCTCTCTCTCACCCCGTTTTTCTCCCACTCTCCTTCGCTTCCCCTCTCTCCCTTCCCTCATCTTTTCTCTCCCACTCTTTCTTTCTCTCTCCTTACCACACTCCATTTTTCTCACTCTCCCTTTCTCACTCCATTTCTCACTACTTCACTCTCTCTTCCCACTGCCCCCTACCTTTCTCTCACTCTTACTCCCTCCCTATCATTCACTCTCACTCAGTCTCTCGACCCCTCTCTATTCCTCTTCTCCCTGCTCGCTTCGTCTACATCTCTCTCAAGCTTTATTTTCTTTTAAGTTTCGATTCGTACTCGTCTATTCGTTTATAACTAGCTTTTTGGAGTGGGATTACGGGTTGCGTCGGGTAGTGCGGGAGGTTTTTGGATGTTTCTGTGCGGGTTGTCCGATTTCCCCGTTGCAAGTGGCGACGTGGCTGTGATACACTCCACGAGCCGTTTAATTACAATTCACTGCCGTATCTTCGAGTGGGCGGGTGAGAGAGGGTGGCGTAGGATTATTTAGAACCCATCAGGATGACGCTGATGGACGAAAAATTCATTTCGGCGCTCATTTTTCTCTCCTACCGACCTCCCTCTCGCCGCTCCGAATATCCCATCCCCGACCTATCCCCTTTCCCCAAACGAGAACGATTTCAAATTTCCCTATAAGGGAGGTCCTTTTTCACAAAGGAATGGGAAATGGGGGGTGCGTGACGCGTGTTGAGTGTTTAATACATTTTCCGCCAAACTACAGGCAGACCTCTCAATGACAGCTGATGCGATTCCGCGACCGATTCGATTGATCTTGTTCAATCTTCCTTCGTGATGTTATTCACCTCTCGTAAATTTCTCCCAAACCTCCTCTGCCTTTTCCAAAGCTAAGGCCGTTGTTTGGTCTAAAACACGGAACGTTAAATGGTTGTAAAAATTTTCGATGTGTTCCCACAGCTTGCTTTTTCTCCTCCCGTAATTAATTGGAGTGTTTCATAATACTGCTTGCCGGAGAGGAAAGCCTAATTTACAATAACAAAAATAATTGATTAAATGGTGTGATAATTCATGGGTCCGGAATTATTTTGGCCGATTATACGGGTACGTAGTAATTTCCGAGTACGCCGCGAGCTGTAAGCACTGGGTATTTTTTATCTCGGGCGTTAAGAGCGAACGACGAGTTATATCGGCACGATGTGAAGTAATAACTATATTAGTAGTCATTTTTAGCTATTTATATCGTTCTATGTACTCATTTGTCTCGCCAATTTGTAGCCTTCATTTGTTTGTAAAGAGGAAATAATCAAGCAAATCGCATAAACTGAGATACTTTGAAATAAGAACGCTATACGCAAACAACGATATTTTTTTATTAAACGTCAAAACAAACGATCCAAAAGGGGAAAATGTTAGTGAAAGTAATTATTGATCGATCCCAATGGGTAGTTCAGACCGGAAATTATTGCCATGCATATTTAATGGAAAGATTCATCAATATTTTTTTATAATCTGGGGACGTTATTCCAATTTCTTTTGACGTTTTGGCGGAAGTATTGCAACCTTGATTTATAGATAATGTTTCCGAATAAATTCTTTTAAATCGGTTTGATCTACGTCATCGGTTTAAATATTTTATATTCGTTTTTAGAATTATTTTCTTTTTTCTTTCGTGAAGGAATGTTTTTTACGAATAAAGGATTGAAGTACGTACACGAACATGTATGTATCTATATATACGCGAAAATAATACTCGAGCTCATTTAAAACGAGAAATTATTTCGATATATCAGTCCTTTATTTCAAAAAAGGGTCAAATAATAAAAACTGCTTCCTATATCTAGAATTGGCTTTAAAATTCATAATACTGCAAAAAATGTGTTTGAAGAAATTTTCAACTTTCTTTATTTCCACAATTGAATTTTAAATTTCAGTTTTACATTTGGCTACGTTTAGGGATTTAAGCTTTAACTACTGAGGTAGAATTATGATCGCATTGCAACTGAGATGCGGTCTCCCAGACCGATATAGTTTTTATTATTATTTATTCAGTATTTATATATACAAATGGATTTGCCCAGTTTAATAACCTCATGATGAGTAAGAGGTAAATAAAAGAATAAACTTAATATATAACAATTAATATCTTGGTAAAATATAAACTGTCGGAAAATAAGGTAGTTGGATAATTTCCTACTTAGATGGTATCTCACCACCGCACCTCAATAGTTAAAGGTTAATCGAATTTTCAATGGGCGGAGAAAACATTCAATTAAAAGACAATATCTTTTAGAGAAGCCAAAGGAACTCTCTAATTACTAAAATGCGTCAATTCCATGATACCTTCAGCTTACCAAGGTAGTAATTCAAGATTCCTTTCTGTAATATTCATGCGGGAAAACCTAATCGTGACATTAAATATTTACTCGTTATGACCGTGAGAAAGGGCGTTATCATATATATTAATTTTGTAGCATGCGTGCGTGTGTCCCACGCCTATGCCAGCTGGAGGAAGGTGTTTAAAGCCAACGTTTAGTACCTCATTTTTCGTCTTTTCCAGTGGAAGGTCACCGAGGCATTCCTCTTTGTTAATAGCTTTTATGTTAACTCACCAACTATATATATATATATATATATGCAGTGTGTGGGAAAAATAGAAAACCAAAAAACTATGCAAAATGTATGAAGAACAAATTCTCTAGAATGAATAGGCACCAAGATATCGTAGTAAGAAAGAACTGTGAATTAGGGCAAGCATGTAGTCATGCTGTGAGAGGACCAAGGATAACAAAACGTCACGTGTGGCACAGGAAAGACAAAAATAGCTCACTGCAATACCACGGACGACAGTGATCAACACTAAGGTCGCAGTATGCAGGCTTACTCTCATACTGTGCAGTCGTTCTATAGCAGTACGCCGTCAGCACGAAAGGGGAAATGATATGGACTACACGTTACCCCAGGGGAGTCAACTAATTTTTACATAAGATCTACTTTGGCAGTAAAAATCCATCCGCGATCGACTCTTTCAAAAATTGAGGCGTAAGAGAATTTTTCTATAAAAAGATAGTAAGTAAATATAAAAGAATATCGGCACAATATTTAAACTTCCATATTTCACAAGTTTTTATAGATTTCGAAAAATTAATTCTTACTTAAATTAAAATACGTTTTGAATTTCAAGTTTAAATAAAAGAAAAAAATCATATCATTTTTATATTAATTAATAGCAATAATTAAAAAAACATACACAAACAACAATACTTGACATTTTTTACAAAAGTAGAACCTTACTACTACTGACAGCATTTGTTAATAAGAAAGCTAAAGATACCTACATAGAATTATTTTATTTACATAACTAAAATAACACATAAAAATGCACATATTTCATTTTGAACTTCCTGATGCTACGGAATTTGCATTACTTATTCTACACTGCAACGTGTCTACAATTTTGTGTAATTTGGGGTGTAACAACTCAGACCATTTCTTAAGCATGGAATTCGTCCGTTAAAGTAGTTCGGTATTTTGATTTTATAATGTTCATTCGCGAAAATGCCGATTCGCACAAATATGTCAAACCAAAACAGGCGTATAAATTTTCATCACATTTTCTCAAATTTTAATACTTATCTTATCATTTTTAATGTGATAATTTCTGCTTCAGTGTAAGAATATCCATATCAAAAATAGTTGAAAGGTTTTCAGCAATTATTTCTGATTTTATCTTGGTATCAAATGGAAAACTCATAATTACATACAATTACTACACTATCAAGTTTTTTTAAATCTTGAAAGCGGTTGTCAAATTCTGCAATGGCGTTCCTAATTTCTTCGATATATTTATTTCCGTTGAAATTAGTTGAAGCAGAAATATTTAATTGTGCCATCATGTTTGGAAAATTACATAAACTTTTATTTTCAAGCTTGGATACAAGCAGATTTAGTTTCTCTTTGAAAGCGTTTACAGAACTAACCATATGAAAAATCGTTTTATCCGGACCCTGTAGTTCTAAATTTAATTCATTTAGTTTAACTCTTATATCTGTTAAAAATGCTAAATCTAATAGCCAAACATCATCTTTCAACTGCTTGTAATCATCACCCCTCAACTGCGTCAGTAGATTCGTCCAACTGAAGTGAAAAAGCCTGACAATCCTTAACATCCTGCATTCATTGCTCTTTTAAATCTGAACTTATTTCTTCCACTCGTTTTGCAACTGTATTGCGTGATAACTGCATTTCGTTGATGGCAGAAACTATTTCTGACTTATTTTTAAAGTCACAAAACAAAGAGTCAGCCGCCTCTATATATGCTTTTTTTTTTAAATTGGTCCATCACTAAAGGGTTACTTATTTTTAGCAAGAATATGGCATACTCGTAAAGACAAAACTGTAGCCGCCTTTGATTTTGATGCTTGTTTAGTAAAAAATAACTGCTGTGATGATAGACTTGTCTTCAGTTCTTTAACTTTTGCTTTTCGTAAGTCACTGTCACGTGGATAGTTAATTTCATAATTACTATGCACCGTTTTGAAATGTCGTTCCACGTTTCCTTTCTTGGGTAACGAAACACTATTATCACAAATCAAACAACAACATTTGTTTTTGGTCATGATAATGAAATAATCGTGTTCCCATTCTTCATGATAGTGATACGTCTTCATCTTTTTACTGTTATTCGTGGTGTCACAATTTAAAATTACTAAAAAACTGTTTGAAACTGATTAATAAGCGCAAAACAAACGATCGTGTTTACTGTGCTTATGTCGCAACTGTTTTCAGGCAATAATACATAGTTGTGGCACTCTTGCACATTGACGCTGAAGATCAAGCACGCACATGCATACCGCATCTCTCGATACGATCAGAATTCGGTAAACTTCGGCTCCTTGGGGAAATATTTGGGCCGAAATTACATGCTTATAAAAATGGTTGCACTTGGGAGCGACGTCGCCGCATGTCCGACTTACCAATACATGCGTTTTTGAAAATTGGGACTTAAAAGAAAATATATGAATATGTTAATGGCGATCGACCAAAAATCATTACGCGATCGACCGGTAGATCGCGATCGACGTTATTGGCACCCCTGCGTTACACGAATACTATTATATGTACTTGATCCTCGGTGCTGCAGTCAGGGCTTATGCAGAAATGTATCCAGCACGCCGCCATTCACACAAAAATGATATTTGCCGGCCGGACCAGCGCATGGGAGAGACTGGCAACGTCATACCATATCTCGGTACCTATTCATTCTAGAAAATTTGTTCCTTATCATTTTGCTTAGTTTTGAGGTTTTATATCCGTCCCAACTGTTAGTGTACGCCATTTTCCCCACACCCTGCATACACAGACAGACAGACAGACAAACGACTTTATTAGGGCGAAATTGAGACTATGTAGTCCCTTCTTACATTTAACCCTTACAGAGGTTAATGGTGAGGCAGCCGATGCACGTGCCCAGGACGCAACCTCGTAAGGAGGTGCATAATTATTATAGAAAGATATATAGATAGATAATCGTCTTTATTCGGGCGAAATTTAGACCATAAGGTCCATTCTTACATTTAACCCTTTGTCAATATAAAAAATAAAAAAAAAGGTAAAGTAAGATATATATATACAATACGCATAACATAAACAGTATATACCTAAATCATACAGAGTAAAAAAAAATATATATATATATATAAAATTGAAGACAGATTAGAGATTGTGGGGAAAACCTAGGTAAAACAGGCATGTCCTCCCTAGTAAAACCCACGCAGGAAAACACCCACTGAGAAGGGGGGTGTGAAAAACCTGCGAAAACCCTAGATAGTGTACATATTATGATATAGTAATACAACATTAAATAGAAAGGAGTATGTACAGTAAGTCTTCGTATATACAGCATCGTTGTATACCGTCATAAAAAATACATATATAGGTATTAACGTAATGCAAACCAAGAAATATAATACAAAAATTAGGCAGAATAAGATGAAATATACTTGAAATATATACAATGAATATGGAGATTGTTGTTGGATCATGCATAACATAAGAAAGAAGGAAATAATATAAAATTACACATATGATATAAAACAATACATAATAAAATAAAGTAATACGAAATAGTATAAAACAATACAAAATGATATAAATCAGTATAAAATAGTATGAAACAATACAGAATGATATAATACAATGAGAATTAGTATAAACACTATAACATAGTAGACACTAGACAATGAAAAGGTAACAGTCAAAGGAGGCGTACACTTTGCGAACTCGATAACCTGCAAAAAAAATTAATTAATGTTAATTAAGCAAGGAAGAGTGAAGGAAGCCGTCTTGCAATTGGTAAGAAGAAAATGTTAAAGCTGACCTGAATTTTGGGCAGAGAACAGCAATTTAAAGTATTTATGTTTGAATATGTGGAGAGATGTTGCGTTTTGGAGGTCAGTAGGTAGGGCGTTCCAAAGTCTACAAGCTGTAACATGGAAGGATTCATTGAGTAGTCACCTGGCCCTCGAAGAGAACGGACGTGCCTTTCACTTCCTCCTGCGAGCGCTGACCTGCCTGCGAGCGACACCTGTAGTAGTAGCAGTAGCTGTAGATTAGCTGTAGCCGTATTGTTGTGTTAAGTAGAACTAGTATTTTTTCTATTTATTCTATTTATTTTTTCATCTTCTTACGTTAATTGTTTTGTTGTAATTGTAGTTTAACTCATCTTTGAGCGTAAAGCTTACTCATCCTTCTCTTGCCGTATCATAGTAGTTAATTGCGTCTCTCAGCCACTAAATCCGTAATCTTTGTAATATTTATTTATAGTAGCGTATTACATTACTCGTTCTTAATTATTTCCTTTTACCTTAGCATTTCTTTAGCTTCTAAATCTACATTGCTCTTGTGCTAAACTTTCTTGCTTATTTACTAACGTTGTTGGTGTAGTGAAACACTTTCCCTTTCACTTTTTACCTGCGCTCGACCCTAATTTAACCTTGAAGACAGCCAACCGCGTATTTACGTTAGTTCTAGTATATTTATATAGATAGTACAGATTAGTTAAGAGGATAGGATGGCTACTCCGAGGACTCCTGTTTCCTCCTTCTTGCGCGACGCTGGTTGCGAGGCCATGAGGTCTCGGATCACGGAGCTGGAGAGGGTGGTTGCGGACCTCCTTCAGAGGGTGGAAAGGTCGGAGGCAGCCTTGGCGCGTGGGGGGGGGGGTGCGGGTTCTTCCCTGAGAGCAAACCGCGCCAAAATGGCGGCTCGGGTTCGCCTGGGTGCGGAAGCCGGCAGAGCGATCGGGGAGGTTCCTGGCTCCTCTTCGCGGGTCGAGGGTCCTCCGGTCCGGAAGCCCGATGAGTGGTGTGTGGTGTCCACTCGGGGGGATCGTGGGGTGGTGTTGCGGAGACAGGGAGTTGGGAACGCCTCGGTGGCCCCTCTTCCTGTTAGTAATCGGTTTGCGGTGTTGTCGGAGGACGACTCCACTGCCGTTACGCCCGCTCCCGTCTCTTCGGTGGAGGCCGGGCCCAAGGAGAGCTCGGGGGGAAAGAGAGGGCTGTTAGTGATAGGGAGCTCCAACGTCCGGCGTGTGGTGGCGCCTTTACTGTCACGGGCCCGCCGGGAGGGAGTTCACGAGCGGGTGTTCTCCAGGTGTATACCAGGAGGTTGGGTGCCCCAGGTGACGAAGGAGTTCAGGGTGTCGGTATCGGGCACGGGTTGCTCCTCGCTGCGGGTGGTGGCCCATGTTGGTACCAATGACGCTTCGAAGCGCGGCTCCGAGGAGGTCTTAAGCTCCTTTAAGGACTTGGCCGCTGAGGTTGCTCGTGTCCGAGAGGAGTCTGGTGCTGATGTGCGGCTTTCCATCTGTAGCATTGTTCCTCGGACGGACTGCGGTTCTATGGTTTGGAGCCGAGTGGTCGGGCTGAACCGTAGGCTGTGGGACTTCTGTATGGGCAATGGAGTGGACTTCGTTGACCTGAGGCCGGTCCTGGACTCATGTAGGGCATCCCTAAACGGTTCTGGTGTGCACTACACTGCCGAGGCTGCGGAGGCGGTAGCGCGTAGGGTGTTTGAGCATTCTAGGGCTTTTTTAGGTTAGATTTAAGCAATTGCAATTTTTTAGCAAGCGTTGAGATGCACGCCAATAGTAGATCAGATGGTAGGTTAGGATGTAGGCAGCTTACCGGTACGGGATTAATTGAGAGCACAATAGGGGAAAATGTAAGAAATCCGTGCGGTAACAGAATTATCGAAGGCATGGGGATAAACGATCTTCCATGCAACAATTCCGTAGATAATGCGTGCGACCTTAACAACGCTATAAACCCGACGTTAAGTAACAGTAGAATACATTCCAAGCGTAGAAATAGTCGACATAGTAGGAAGGATAAGGAGGCAGTAAATAATAGTAATTATAATCTTAATAATAATAACAGTAATAATAGCTCAGTAGAGCGCGAGGAATCGTTACGTAGTCATAGCGAGAAATTAAAAATCATTACGGTTAATTGTCGCAGCATTCGCAGGAAGGAGGCCGAATTTGAACATCTTATTCGTAGTCTGCGTGCTGATGTAGTTATAGGCACTGAAAGTTGGCTTACGGCAGACATAGCCAGTCAGGAGATCTTTCCTCGTGACTATAGCGTATTCAGAAAAGATCGATGTATCCGGTCGGGAGTTGGAGTCTTTATAGCAGTTAGCAATAAATACGAAAGTTACCCAATACAGATTAACGACGACGAAGTCGAAAGTGTTTGGTGTCGTGTGAAAGGAAGCGACTCAAAAACTATAAATATATATAATATATATAAAACTATTCATTCCCTGGAGAAACAAGTGGCGACGCTAAATTCGTCTAATAAAGATAAAGCCATTATATTCGGGGGCGATTTCAATCTTCCGTCAATTGATTGGAGCCATCATTGCTTTTATCCCGGAGGTAGAGAGCGTGAATCGTGCGAGGCGTTACTAGAAACTTTCGGTAAGCACTCATTGTATCAATTAGTGAGATTTCCCACGAGATTTAATAATATATTATATTTATTTGTTACTAATCTTCCTGAGCGTATGAATAGAGTATCTGATGCTGAGGGAATAAGCAATCACAAGGCAGTGTACGTGGAATTTCAGTTAATTTTTGAGAAACAGGTTAAGGCCAAAAGAAAACTTTATGTATTCGCCAAAGCCGATTTCACAAGATTTAGGTCTTTTCTGCGAAATAAATATACTAATTTCAGCAATTTAACCGATAGTGCAGACGCGGAGGAATCCTGGTGCATGTTCAGAGATATGATGCGAGAGCGTACAGATAAATTTATTCCGAGCAAACTGAAGTGTGATAGTGCAGAACCTAGATGGTACAATCAGGAAGTAAGAAGCGCTCTCCGACGTCAAAGAAAACTCCACTCTCGCGTAAATAACACATCCTCAACAGCTACGGTCGAACAGATTGCAACAATAAGGCAGCAATACAAGGAGGCGCGCTCCATAGCCAGAGTAGCAATGCGTTATGCGTTTAACAATTATAAAAAGAAGGTTTTACAGGAAAACTTGAAAGAGAACCTAAAAGCATTTTGGTCTTACGTCAGGGAAGTTCAAGGTAGGGGCCCCACTATTGCGTCACTGCGGTCGGATACGGGAAACGTAGTTCACTATAGTATGGATAAAGCAAACCTATTAAATCATCACTTTCAGAAAGCTTTTACTCGTGATGACGATGAATGTGAAACCCCTATTCCTATGCGTCAGGGCGATTCGATGGAAGATTTGGTATTTTCGGAAAATGGCATCGCGCTCCAACTTCATTCAATTAAGCCAAATAAATCTCCTGGACCGGAGGAAATTCCCGAGCGTGTAATGAAAGAATTAGCTGCTGAAATCGCGCCGTATTTGAAAATTATATTCGAGAAATCCATTAGAGAAGGAGTAGTTCCTAAAGATTGGAAGGTGGCACATGTTACGCCCATCCATAAGAGTGGCGACAGAGAAAACCCCGAAAATTATAGGCCGATATCCTTAACTTCATTATCGTGCAAGATACTTGAGCACATAGTCTTTAGCTCTGTAATGCGCTATTTAGATAGTCATTCATTGCTTAGCGGATGCCAACACGGATTCCGGAGAGGTAGATCATGCGAAACGCAGCTCGGCCTGTTCGTGGACGATTTGTTGCGATGCGGAGAGAAAAATACTCAGGTCAATGCCATATTCATTGATTTCAGGAAGGCGTTCGATAAAGTATCTCATAGGAAATTAATTGCGAAGTTAGGACAATGTGGTATCAATTCGAAAGTTGTCGGTTGGGTGAGAGACTTCCTCTCGAATAGGGAACAGATAGTTGTCATCTATGGGAAATACTCGTCCCCCGTTAAAGTTGCTTCGGGTGTTCCTCAGGGAAGTGTATTGGGCCCTCTGCTCTTCTAAATCTATGTAAATGATATGTGCTCGGTTGTTCGTAGTAAAATTAGGCTTTTCGCCAATGACACCGTTCTATATAAAGAAATAAAAAATCAGGAGGACCATCAGTCTCTGTGTGAAGACTTAAGAGCCATTTCAGCGTGGTGCAAAGAATGGCAAATCGAAATTAATTATACTAAATGTGCCGCAGTCACGTTCTGGAAAATTAAGAACAAAGATTTAGGTTTCGAATATAAAATAGATGAAATGAGTATTCGACAAGCTGAGTATGTAAAATATTTAGGAGTAACCATTTGTCGAGATCTTTCGTGGGACATGCACATTCGTCGAGTTATAGGCGCGGCCAACAAGAAACTGGCATTCATAGGTAGAATAGTACGGAACACTACAGAGAAAGTACGCGAAACATGCTACTTATCACTGGTAAGACCACAAGTGGAATACGCAGCGAGCATATGGGATCCGTACGAGAAGGGACACATAATTCAACTAGAAAGAGTACAGCGCAGAGCAGCCAGATTTGTAAAACAAAAGTACGAACATAAGGAAAGCGTCACCTCTTTATTGAGCGATTTGAACTGGGTATCACTGGAGGACCGTAGATTGCACTCAAGGTTGAAACTTCTAGAGAAATATAGGTCAGAATGTCTAAAAGAGGAGGTAGTGGGAATAATTGTGGCACCGACGTATATAGGTAGAAATGATCGAGACGATAAAATACGTGAGATCGATTGTAGGACGGAGCGTTATCTAGGCTCGTTCTTTCCGAGGACAATAAGAGATCACAATAGGAAATTTCGAATTGCGTTAGACAATCTTTAGGTAGGATTTGGTGCATTGCACCCCCTGCCACCCACCAACTTGGTGAATTGCAGAGTAACTTGTAAAAAAAAGGTTTCAGCTCATAGACGATTTGAAAGGGAAAGAAAGGTATCAAGATATGAAGAGGACAGCGGAAAATAGGAGTATATGGAGAACCAGGTTTAACCAAGAATAATCACGGACCTGTCTACGGACAGACTACCTATGGTGATGATTATATCATTAAGATACAATAGGTTTTTAAAAATATTAAAGCGCCTAAATGCGTAGAGGATTATAGGATTAGAACCAAATAAAATTTTTCATTTCAGCTTTGTACCCAAATTAAATGAACAAATTTAAGTTATCAGACGTTCAACAAAAATAGTCCCCGTCATAATATTCCCAGAGGGGAGCCGTGGCACCTGTAGTTACAACATTCCCGCGCATACGAGGTTTTACTCCTCCCACTGGTTTCACACGTCTCTTATCGTGATATTCCAGTCACAAAGGTTAGAATGCATAATATGTAAGCACGCAAAGCTCCATGTTCGCTTGATTGAGTTTATTATTCTGCAGATAATATTTTGAAAGTTAGAGCATTGCTGATTGAACTAGGGAAACAAATAGTACTATTTATTCTAAAATTAAAAACTATTAAAAATGTACTAGATATGAAATAAAAATGCTACATATGCATTTGCGCCACTGAAAAATGCATCATTGTTTGTCTGCTTGAGTGTATTTGCCGTTGTCTGTAGCGCAAATTTTTCCACATCGTAAAATATCTGAAAGCCGTACGTAGTTGCGGTACCACTCGCTCGGTAAACATTACTTAGCACTTCCATTGCTTAAAGATCTGCAGATTGAGATGGAAGTGTAACCATTTCTTCCTCTTCGTCCTGAATAAATAGATTAATCTTCATCGTCTTTTGTCTCTGCCAGTGCGTATTGTATGATATCGTCCTCAGTCAGCTCCTGACACACTCGCAGCATCTTCCATAGATCTAGAATTTAAAAAAGTAAATGTACTAACAGATATTAATATCAGCGTATTACTCACAATCCATTTTTCCTTTTATCAGTCAACTTCAACGAAAGTTGCATAGGAATGCATTCTGAATTGAACTAGCTGCCCGTGTCGCGAGAAATTTGGGCACTATTATGCTCGCGGCATTATTATTCCTGTTTATAGTACATAACTGTCGCATTCTTAAAAAAAATCACATTATATGCAAGATATAAACTCACATACATTTGCGCAAAGGATGGTCTTTCCTGTTGTTGTGGTTGAAGTGGAACAATCAGGTGATAGATGCCATCTCGTATAACAACGCTTGCAATCCAACCGCTACTTGGTGGAATTATTTCGCGAACCTGTTGAGATGCCATAACCAAAGAATTACTGTGCTGCCTTGAGAATGTGCAATGAATTCGGCCATTTATAGTGGTATCCAGCTATAAATTGCATATTGCATATGCTGGTGTCCCGGCTTCTGGCATAGGCAAAGCAACAACAACAACGGCAACATATTTTAGTGCAACTTTGTTCGTATGTCCATAAAAAGGCTCCACAATGTAGGCATGGGCGGCGCTCGCATAGAACAATACCTTCAACAGCATGCTGCGTTGTGTTGATGAGTGATGAAAAATTTGATTGAAATTAATCTTTAGCTCGTTGTTGCCGCTGAGCAACAGCTCTTTTTTATGAAGAAGCTGTTGGATAACGTCATTCTGGGAAGAATATTTCCACCTTACGGTTCAAGTATTCTGGCGACTTTCATGATGCTAATATTCTTGTGACAACCGAACACGCCTATTTCTTTGAGCCTTATCATTTACTTAGCTAAAATTAGTTGAATTTGCCACCGTCTTCTTTGTTGTTCAGCACGTAGCTTATGTAGCCGTTCATCTTGTGTCTCTTTAGCAGTGTTTCCATGTTCTGGGATGGTTAAAAATCAATTAGTTGACATATAAGTCAATGTTACAACTGTGTTGTGTAATCGCACACAATCGTGACACTTTTAGAGTTTATAAATCACTTGTTTGTGGTGACAGATCAATCGTTTGAAAGTCAAAAATAAATATTTGACATTCTTTATTACACATTTGTGCAAAGAAACGGTGCAGTTGGTTACGGCGTACGCAATCGAATAATGTAAACTTATGGTGGTAGGTTCGAACTTTGGTGACTGGAAATTTTTCTGATTATTCTGGAAGTTTTTTCCTGGAAATATTGAAAAGGTTACTTACTAACACTCACAGCGTTTTAACATATATTAGTGCTTCTCAAATTAAGGTATGCAATAAATAAAAATTTCACGAATAATATATTTTTATCAGGGAACTATAAGAAATACGATCTTGTAAAAATTGTGAATAGTTATATACAATGAAGAGATTTGCATAAAAGTTTCTTATTTGTGCTATTTTCAATTCATAGGTGGCCGCGACAGTTGAAAGTTAATAACCGCTGATATATAGGATATCTGAGGAAGAGAAACGTGGTAGCATGGATGCACATCGGGCAAAAGCGAAAAGATTATCCCGCGTTATGTAGGTTCTGTAATAATCCCGATTGTCAATAAATACCGTATATATAACCATCATCCGTGTAGCGACGTTATTTCGTTCCAGGGAAATTCGTCGTTGCGTGGATGCGAAAAGCCATGGCGTTATGTTGACTACAGAATTATGGCGGAAAATATAATCCGGAATAAGCACTTAAGTATAAAAAAATGAAACATTAAGTACCTTTCTTAGATATTAGAAAATTTCGGTGTGGCGGCGTACCAAAGGTCTCCCGAAAGGCAGTAAAATACCCTGAAAACGAATGTATTCCCTCTCTTGTGTCGCTATCACGATTCATCCCTCCCGCTATACTTCTTTCATTCCCTTCCAGTCCTACAATTATCATATTTTTCTCTATCCTTCACCACTCTCTAAATTCCTATTCTCGTGAGCTATATTCTTCTTTCCATCCACATTCGCCTCTCCTACCATTCCCCATCCTAATCCTTCTCCAATATTTATCTCGGCTCTCCCAAATTCGTCCGATTCTACCTTTCACACTTTCTCCGAACCGTTCCCTCGTCCTCTCTTTCTCTTTCGAACGCTCCATGTTCTCACTTTAACGCCCTTCCTTCTATATATTTCTCCAACTCTCATTATCGCTGAACGCGAGGGAGACGTATGGAACGGCGTGGCTCAAAGCCCCGCGTTATTCCGACCGGCATCATAATTCATAGATTTATGCCACTCCTATCATTTACGTTAATTACAGCCCCCTTCCCGTACTTTCTCCTCCCCCGCTTGATGACACAGCTGCCACGCTAACTCTATCTTTTGCTTTTAAAATTCAACTACCGCACCCATGCGTATGAACGCTCTCTCTCTCCCTCCCCCACTCTCGAATCCTCTCCCCCGCCTCATCCACACCCACCTCACCACCCCACACTTTCCCTGGGTAACTAAGTGTAATTTGATTTTGTCGGCGCGTCGGAATTTTGCCGAGTTCCCCTTCATTCGGTCACAATATTCTCTCCTCCTCATCCTCCTCCACCCCTCAAATCAATGAATTCGGGGAGCAATGGGGTCGGGGAGGAAAAGGGTTATAATAGCGGGTCGGAGAGGAGGAGGTGCCGGATACGGTGTGGTTCGAACGGCGTAGGTTAAAAAGGAAAAGGAGGAAAAGTATGGCGTCGGGATGCGTAAAAATGGCGAGAGGAGGATGAAAAAAATGTACCGATCACATTTCACAATTTCTTTCAAATTACTACGTTTTTTCTTTTGGAATCCGTGGGTATTTTTACGCGAACATTTGAGTGCGTGGGTCGTTAGGCGTTTTTTCTTTCGTCGATCATCTTTCTCGTGGTATTCATCGGCTGATTTGAAGGTGTTGCTTAATTGAGGGAGTATTTTAAAAACTTTACCTGCGGTTTCGAGTGTTTTATTATTCTTTTACGGCCGCGAGTCCCGCGATTCGGTTCGTTTAATAACGACACACAGTTTGGATCTACTTTCAAAGCTGACGGAACATAGCAAATTAATTGAATCGTTAATATGTCATGGATATTTTTTCGTTCGGAATTAAAAATTAAATTCATATTGAGGGAATTAGGGAATATTTATCGCTTAGTATTGCGTAACATTTGCTGGCACGTTTTAAAATGGATTTTCTAGTTTGGTGAACACACAGGCAGATAAAATATTTGTTTATAAATTATAAACGTTAAAAGTAACCGAATTTGCCATAAACCGGCGGTGGGGTTGGAAAATTTAATCCGACCCAATCAATTTCATTAAATTTTGGAATGCCCCTAGCAAAATCGCTCTATTTTCGTTGTTTGCAACAGATGAGAGAAATTTCATGCACAAAAGATTATTTCAAGTGTAGTAACAATGGCGGCCATAAATAATTGTTTACATCGAAAAATGGTATCATTGCTTACAACATCCTCTCCACTCAAGCTTTGTGCTTCGTAACATTTATTTTTTCTTATAGTTAAAAATCATTCACAGCAATTTATCGGCCATTTTACAATTAACTAAAGAAAAAAGCAATTTTATATTTTATAATATATGTGCTGTGGTACGTTATTAAACGTTAATTAGCTTAACATTTTTTTAAATTTTCTATAAGTTGAATCTTTGAAATAAAAAAGGGCGATTGTTCTATTTATAAATTTATTGTTGGAATATTTCGGAGTTTATATTCGAGCTTTATTATTTAACCATTATAATTTTATTCCAGAAAACATTAATCTCGCGAGCTGCTTTGATTATTGAAAATGCAATAAGTCGTTTTAAAATCCACCATTTTCATTTTATTTATTGAACTAACCACAAAAACCCAGTAACTGGCATAATCTTGTTCAGTGTGGTTTTCCAACTAAATTGTTTAATAGCATAATTTAATAGCAAAAAATATTTATCTTTATTCTATGTGTACATTTTTATGGAAATATTGTTCAACGTTAATATGCAGCTATCATCATTTGGACTTAAATTTAAATTATAGGCATTTTTATGCGTGTGGTTTTTATCGCTTAAACTGGAAATAAAAGTTTTGATGTTTATATCATTTTATCAAGTTGAAAAACTGCTTCCTTCCACTGTAATTCCGTCAATGTCAGTTACAGCATGAAAGTTATTTGTGCCCTCACCATCGTATACAGAGGTCCAAATTGTTGTTCTGATACGTTTCCGTTACATTTTCCAATATACCTTATTAAATAAAAGAAAAACTCTCTGTTTGCTCTCTAGCCGAATGTCAAAACCAGGGCAAAAGCCAAGCCTCAGATTCCATTATTTGAGACAGGGAGAGAGAGAGAGAGAGAATTGGTTAAAATCTTGATTTGATAAAACAGATTTCTTTCTCTGAAAAATAAGACGTTCAAAACATTACATAATCATCAAACAATCTCCCAATTCCGCCTTTAATTCTCACGATATTTTTTTAATAATCATCTGCCTTCAAATTCCATTTATATATATATATATATATATATATATATATATATATATATATATATATATATATACACACACACATACAGTATAAATTGACCAGTACGTTAATAGTAAAAACGATGTTCTTGGTCCAGAGTAGAAATGTTTTGCGTCGCCTTTGACTTAACACTGCTGTGATAGATCGGTGTTACTCAGGAACAAAGTATTTATAATCGTGTGACAGGTGCAACAATTTCGTATTATTGTTCAATTGTTATTGAATATTACTTATTGAATGCATTATTTACCTTTCACATCATCGTCAAGGTTGAGGAAAACAAAAGATTTGCTGAATTGTGCGTCACTTTGTTATAATTGTACGAAATTATCAGTAACTTGTGTGTCATTGCAGCATAATTCTAGCGTAAATGTTTTCAAATGAAAATTATACTTAATGACTCATTCTGTATTTGTGTGATATACTCATTTAGTCAACGGTATTTATGCATGTTTAAACATGCTGGAATGATACTTTGGTAGAACAAATTACCAAAATAAATCTATCCCAATGTATGATTATAGTGAGGTTATATAAATAGAAGAACATTAAATTAGAGACATCATGTTGAAAATTATTTTTGTTTGCTTTATTTATTATGAACACATATAAAACTCGTATTTTTTGTAAATTAAATGTATAATTCAAATAAATATTGACACCATATAACTAGGCTTGGTAGGATTCGACGTTGTTTTTTAAATCAACGATTAAAATCGACGTTCATTTTCCCGAGAGATTTTCGACGAATATCGACGCTTTAAATTGCTACTTGGTAGAATTCGTTTATTTTTTTAAAATTCTGTCATTTTCCCGAGAGATTTTCCACGAATATCGACTCTTAAAATTACTACTTAAATATAGGGCTGGCAGTTTTCGGCCTTTCAATTCGAGAAACATTCTTTTAAAAATAATTTGCGAGTTCAGCGTAAAGGTTTTTAGACATTCGTTGATGCCGCTTAAGGAAAAAACATTAACGATATAATTATCACAATAATATTTTAGACCTCGAAACAGAACTATCTAATACTTTGTATCGTTTGATATATTTCATCACTGCACTACATATTCTCTTTATTTAACATAAAATATATAGTGAGAAAATTAGATTTAATTACTGAGCGCTCGATCTACAGTCTTACCCCAAATCTTGATTAAAATGTTTTTTAATCTGCAAAATATTTTACAACAAATAGCAAATAAATATTAATATTTAATCCCTCTTCAATTTTTAGTGTTTGCTAATTTATGTACACCTTTTTATACTATTATACAGAAATTGAAATTTACTAACCTGTAGCAAAAGACGAAGGGGCCAATAGCACGAGAGAGGAACGATCATTCCTGGATAGGGAGAACGGGTGAAAGTGCATACAAAAAGGTCATCTATAGGAAAAATCCTAGCAAGGATCGAGAAACATTTGTTTCCGGAATACATTCCACAGGATTGATGAGTGGAAGGGGTAGCAAAACGATTAGCGGGCTGTCTCCAAACGACCGCCGAAATTCTTTTCTTCCGAACCTCGTTTAACAGGGGTCGAGGCATTCTCAGCAGGGCATATCCATGACCTTGTCTGTATATATAGGCTCGTGGAATATACCACCATTTGGTCGGCAAATATAATCTCAAAAACTTCTAAAGGGCTAAGAAAAACGTGTTCTGAAAACTACCCTTGGACCTTGCAGTTACCTGATTGTCCAGAGCAGAAGCGTAAGTTATTCAAAAAGACGCATATTTGAGTGTAAGAAAATACCCTTCTTTCAGTCTCACAATTAATGCAAGCCCAGAAAAGGAAAGAAATCGTAGGTAGGAAATAATACTGCGTAAAAAGTGGACAGAAACAGCCTAATTATTATATTCAGTGTAGGTTTTTGACTTATACTTTTCCGTCTTGTTGGAAAATCGACGACTATTCATTATCGTCGATTTTTTAATTTAAAAAAATCGACGTTTATCAACGTTGTTTGATTTAAATCGAATCCTACCAAGCCCACGATATAACATTATAAGGAATCATTTAAGCGCCGAACAAAAAAAACAATCTTCTTGCAATATTTTATCCATAAATATATTAAATGATGATTTTTGTTATTTTATCAGAAAATTATCCTGCGGTACAATTTAATTCTATTGAAGTAATTTATTATGGCTTTGCCGCTTAAGTAGGCTGCACGTGCGAATTTATAAATTGCACTCTCAAATTACATTGGGAATTAAGGCAATTTACCTCGATTTCATTATAGCTGCATTTCATAAATTTCGCTAAAACGTTTTCATCTTATGCTTAAATATCCTCTTTTTGCTAACCATTAATTTTGTAAACGCTATCCCAGCGCCCTTTTTTATCATAAATATTTATCTCCGGTACATAAAATGTTCATGTACAAAAGTTTAAAATTCACTTTATGAAATACATGCTATCGGTAGCCAGTGAGAATTGATAATAAAATTTATAAGTTGAAAATATGGTACATGTCACTTAATTCTATTACATTGCTTTCTATTTAATCAATAACATTAAGCAGCTGACCAAAAAAACGGTAATCTTTCTTAAGCTAGATGTAATTTTTTAGTTATGCGTTTGATTACAACAAACGGTTGATAACAGTAGTTATTGAAGATTATTAGTGTAATATACTCATATCACTGTTGTTAGAACAGTACTTTTAATTTTAACACTAGGGAGATGCCCGTTGAAATTCAACGGGAAAGGTTTTTGTGAAATAAAAAATGAACGTAAATATGCCTTGACTTTCTTTGGATGGCAAGAAAGGAAACTTTCGTTCTAAATATCAATAATGAGGTCAGGCTCAACCCTGTGGAATTTACTCATCGAGAAAGAAAGAACTTAGTCACTTCCACAAACTTTCGTTCTTTTAGGCGTTCGTTGTTTCAAGTTTCGAACTCCTACGATGATTACCTAATTTTAATATTCGAATGATTAATGTTCTACATTCAAATGTACTCCTTCTCGTAAATAACGCAACAAATGTTGTTTACATTTGTTTGACCATTCAAAGCACGCTTTCGCGCATAAGGATTGAAATAACAATAGGATTTCGAGGTTTAACAATGTAATGGGTTGGCATGGCAACATTCCGTTAAAATGGCAAGATTTCCCCAAAATAATGTGAATTAAACGCATGAGGAGTTTCGAACTGTAGGCGGGAATAGATGAATGGAATAAAAAACGTCATAGTCTTTCTTTAAAATGGGCTAGATCCGAAGATAATAGGCGAGTTCTCTCTAATTTATATCTCAAAAAGAATAAAAGCCTGCAAGTCAAAAAAGTCGATTTTGACGTGTTATCATATGGGAAATGGTATTGCCTGTCTTGGAGTCGAATCTAAGACTTTTTCAAGATTTCTTTTCAACAGCATCTTACAATATGTGAATCGATCATTCCTGCCAAATATCAAAGATGAATATTGCTCCATTATCGAGTTATTTGCATTTTTATAGCGTCACAGAGGGAGCCACAAAGGGACAGAAGTAGCCTTTTATTATTTTTAGATATATAAACACCCTTTATCGAATGTTAGCATCCATTTGTTTTATCTCACGAAATTAAGATAAATCATGCCAGAATGGAGTGTAACAGACACGTTACTTTATTATAGATTTAATTCCCACTATATAAAGATCTTTTGCTCAACAAAAGCTGATAGAGCAAAAAGAAAAATCACCCCAGCATCAACCAAGAGAATTCTTCCTGAAATGAGCCACTTATTTGAACGCTCAGTGATAACTACCGGAAAACCTATTTAACAGAGCTGATGACACGTTATTGCCCAAGGAAAGAACGTATGGTACCCTTTCCTTCGGAGATCTCTATCAAAGTCGACGGGAGAGCTCCTTTTTATTAAGAAAGCTAAACGGTCCGTCAACACCTTACCAGGCGAATTTGATCCTTATCTTTGAGTGTAGAAGCGTAGGAGTTACAAGTCCTCTCCCCAAGCACACTTCTCAAAGACGGCGACGGATGGAAAGGGGGAGTGGAGTAAAAGTGGGAGTAATAGAATGGAAGGGTTGGGGGACAGCATAGGAAGGTTGAGAGGGGAAGAGTGGGGAGAGAACGAGGAGGAGGGGTCGTTCCGAGATGAGGAAAGGAAGGAAATAGGGCCTCTATAAAACAGTGTAGAAATTCGTTTTCCGAGCGCGAGGTGACGCTAGGCCATCGACAGCGCTCAATGGAGCGGGAGAAGAGAGAGGGGGGAAAACCCTCCCTCGCTCCTTAAACAAGGGAAAGGACGGGCGTTAAAGGGTAAGAGAGGAGGATATAGGGGTCGGTAGCGGAGGTGGATAGAGAAATGGGGGTTGAAAGAAGGTAAAGGAGGTGGACGGGAGGGTGTAAGCCGTGTCGGGGACAGGGAAAGTGGGAGAAGGGGTAGGGGAGGGCGGGGTTTGCGGTGGTAGTGTGGAAAGATCCCCGGTCCATGGTGTACATTAAATCCCCGTTCGCGTCTGTTTTGGGCCCCTGTGATAAATTGACCCGGTTGGGGCTCGTTGTAGACGGGGCGCCACGGAGCTCGAGCACGAGCATAGGATATAGCGAGAGAGGGTGGGTGGGAGTGTAACGGGATGGTGTGGAGAAGTGGGGGGAGGAGGAGAATGGGAAGGGCACTGCGTTTGTTGAAGAACGTATGGATAGACTGCTTTTATTTGAATGGAAGAGAGGTTGGGTGAGGGAGAAACATTTCTGACTCCTCCATATGCCACACTGTTTTCCGAAAGAATAAGGAGAGCCGATTCAATTCAATCACATTTCTCTCACTCTGCATTTATGTCCTTTGCCTGATACTCCTTTGTGCCATTCTTACCTCCGCTTTCTCCTTTTCAAATCCCATTGCCGTTTACGTTAGCATTTCTACCCTCCAGATTCTCCAGCCAATATCTTTTATGTACCTCATAGCATATTTCCCCTACCATTGAGGTTAATATTACATAAATCGCATTAAATCAACTTGCTCACTCTCTCTCTGATTAGCTTAAACCTAAAAACGCGGAAAGTCATCCAATGTTTAATTAAATTATCTACTAAAGTTCTCTTTAGGTTATATTAGGGCTTTACCTGTACGTTGTAACAATTTTCGACGATTTACATACAAAAAACTCTCTAAATGCATAACTTACTGAACTCAGATATCATGGTACTTTTCTCTGATATTACTCCCATCTTGCGGCAGTACCGAAAATTACGGGCAAACAGCATGCGGGGTGACGCTAAGGAGCCAAATATTTTTATATAAACTAAATTACAAGTTAAGAGCCGATTCATTTGACGCCACATGCGTTTAACTTACATTTACACGCTCAAAAATGCGAGTGGTGGTTAAATTTTTTGCAAGCACAAAAATATAAATTTTACTAATACTATAAGTTAAACACATAACAGAATTTCATTTTCTCCCGCAGCCTTGCTTACGCCTTTATCCCATTTTTCAATCCTTCTCAAATATTCTACGAAACAACGCATTTTCTTTCCCCCTCTCCTCACATCTCCCTCCACTCTTCATCCCTCTTTACATATTCCTTCCCCTAAGAATACCCGTCTCTTCCCCTCTTGTCACTTTTGTTTCCTTTCCTCCCACACTCTGTCTCCTCTCTCGTTCTCTTCATCACCCTCCTCCCTATTCACCCTTTCTCCGTCTGCTTGTCTTCCTTCCATCTTGCCTCTAAGATTTTGGCATCCATCCCAAATTGTATTTGTAAGGCTCCATTACCGAAACTGGGTACACTGCCCGATGTTTTTCGCCCTCCTTTGACTCACGAAGCTTCACGTCAAACTTTTTTATACAACTTGGTAAAATTCCTTCTTCCCGAAGCTAGGAATCCCTCCCGGAGTTCTTCTATCATTCTTCTATCATTTATCATCATTACGGATAAAAGTATTGATTGTAAGGGAGAATATTTCCCTTCAGTTCTCGGGAGGAGCTCATGTAGTCTGCACTCGAAACATCCATTTATAAGAGGAGAAAGCCATCACAAGCATTTCCAGGAAATTTACGTTGAAATTATTTCATGTAAAAATAAAGCAGGAAAGATATTTTTCTCGGTGCCCGCGCACTCACACACACTTTCCCAGTCCTATGTGATAAAGATGCCTATAATTACTGATGTATCTTCCTTAATTTTCGCATGCCGTAGGCAATACATTTATCCCAGAATTTCTCAATGGTTCCCTCCGCGCTTCAAAATGCACTTCATCATCGCCACGTACCCGTTTATTAGTACACGCATTTTTACTGTTTTTCCAATGATTCTCTCAGCGATTCCAACGAATTTATTGCCTTTCCCTCCATTTGGTCCAATTGTTCCCTCCCATTTTTTTATCTCTTTCTTCCCTCTCGATTCTTAACCCAAAAAGGAAATAAAAAAGAAGTCTACGGCAGTAAGGAAATTAATCTTATTCCCTTTTTACCATCCCTTGTTCCCCCTACTCCCTCTCCTCTTCACTCCCCGCATCGAGCCATATTGGCTGAATTTTTATTCGAATCCTTTGACTCGTCTTTTATCTTTCCTTCTTATTTATATAGACTTTCATTTACGTACCAGTGGCCCACGCTTTATTTCAATCCCCCCCTAAACCTCCTCTACTCCGTGTACTCCTCCCTCCCCCGATGCGTTCATCAACCGCTTTTCCAGCTAACTCCACCCCGGAGAAAATCCTTTAAAGCCTTTTTTTCCCATACACCAAACCCTATCCTCATCCCTATGTTAGTGTCCGAAAACAAGGCCACCACGTCCGGGGAAGTTCACTCGCAATGCAATGAAATCGATGAATCTTACGCATTCGACCCCGTCTTCGGATCCTCCTCCCCCTTCCCTCCCGACACCACCCCCTCCTTCCTCTCTCACTTTTTCCCCTCGATCCTCAGCCTCCTCTCCGCCTCCCTCCCTCTTCCGACAACTCCCAACTGCCGGCGACTTCGACTCCTCCTTCCTCTTCGCATCCCTCACCCAACACTTCCCCGGGCAGACGCGCTCTATAAATTTCCATCCGTGTCAAAATGAAGACCAAGGCTTTCGAGTAAAGGGCGGGGTGGAGAAGGGGAGAGGAGGGTGCGGGTCGAAGCGGCAGGCAGACGGTGGAAGAATCGTTGTTGGATGCAGAAAAGGGTTTTATTAGTTACCCAGTCGTTCCGGATTCCAGAGGGATGGGAATTAGGAGGGGCCATCGGGGCAGGGAATCAGTGAGGGAGAAGAGGATGTGAACGACGTTTAGGGTAGATGGGGAAGTAATGGAGGGATAGGAATGGTGGAGATGGTGGAATAGGTAGAGAGGAAGGACGAGATGCTGCGTTAGTTTCGAGTGGGGCGGGTATACCGGTGAAGCTCTCGGTAAATTAACCCGGGGTTATTTATTTGCTCCCAGCCCGTACAGCAGTGACGGCTTCAATTATTCCGGGAACGAACGCGACCCAAAAGGATAGGCCTGGATGCTCTTTCTGTCTCTATCCCTCTTGAAACCTTTTCCCGTTTGCATCCGCCTCCCCTTCTGCCTCCTCAAACCCTCTTCCGTTGCTTCGACCCCCCGGCGCAGACACGAACCCACCCTCCGTCCCGCCCCCGCGGCTACCACCGTCCCCTATAGCCTATACATGCGCCTTCCTCGGGACTGAGTCGCGGCCACTCTACCTTCCAGCCCACTCGTCCCCTGGTCCGTTCTTCCGAGTAATGTCCGAAGGGAGGGGTGGGGTCCTTGTCCTCCTCCAACGGGCCTTACTGACCCCGTCGCGACCCTTAAACGTGATTCCCCCTCCCATTCTCCGTCTATAGCAAAAAAATGTCCTTTGCAAGTACATATGTAAATGACAATGCTCCGCACGCCAGTGTGGGGATCATCTGCTGAATGTGTGCCAGTTAAGAGCAATCGAGGGCTTCGGCCAAGGTTGCACGTCAAAGGGAAATGGCTCACAGGTGACCTATAGCGTCCTCTTCATGCCCGCTCACTATTCATATTTGTGAAGCTCAGGATGCGATCTGCGATTGTTTATTGCTAATCACGTTGATTGCAACGCGTTTATTATCCATGATTAATGGCGTTTCGCTGAGCTTAAGCACATAACCCAAATTCGCTGACCGTTCCCGTAAAATAGTATAGTTGAAATAATGGCGGAAAGGAGACAGAACGAGTGAACGACGTACTGGATAAATATTTGTTTTGATGTTATTAAAAGAGAAATTTTATTTTCACTGGCAGTTTAATTTTTATAGGGATATTTATTTTCTGAATTAGTTCTATTTATGATTCTTGCCTAGGATGCGGATGAAAATATTCACTTCGAACGCTATTTAAATCGTTGGCAATTATTTAATATTTATGAACATCAAAGTTAAGTATTGCGGCAGTAACTTTTTCCCTTTTTACAATGTAAATCAGTCAATAAAATAGGTATCTTAATAAATATTTTTATTGGCTGTGTTTGTTGCATAGAAATTCAACTTATGAAAAAATTTTCTTATTTAAAAAAAATATTCAAGATATGATGATTTTATAAGCAAATATGAATAATAGACTATTTTGGCAGTTTTAAAATGTCTCATTATATGTCTGAGCATATCTTGCAAATTAAATAAAACATATCAACGCTTGAGGTTTAATTCGGTTATAATTTTTATGAATTCATATTTTGGAAAATTTGTAATTAATTATTTACAATACACAAATCAGCTAGCACGATCTATTATATAATCCGCATACTTTGCTAAGGAGAAATGCATCAAAACGAAGACCATTTTGCGACCATAAAGCAAGTAGAAAGGTTGCCTTTTTTAGACATTCGTTAGCGTCCCGGTTTTTCAGTGAGCTATTTCACCGACAGTAGTGGTAAATATCCCATCCTTCTTTCGCATCTCTAAAAACGCGAACTGTTTTTTGCTCTACGATGGCCAGTGCAGAAGCGAATGGCATGCGAGGGCGGAGAATGGGAGTGCATGAGGTGGTTAGGGTACGGAGGGTATGGGGGAAGGGACGGGATCCGTTGTTTGTGGCGTCCTATTCGTCTCGAAACATTGGCCTGGGGCAATGGTGTGTCTTCCCCGCTACCTCCCTGCGTTACCCATTCCCCTCCTACCCCAATACCTCCCGAGTGCCCTATTTCCAAGAGAGAAGAGTTGGGAATGACGTGAGACCGATAGAGAGAGTGAGGGCGAGAGAAGAGAGAGAGAGGGATAGTGTGGGGGGAGCGTGAGGGGAGTAAGAACCTTTTCCCCACGTGTGTAATATCTACCCAAGTGCGAACACCGACCCCTGGATTCCACGTGATCACTCGGTCACGAATACTATCCACTCCAACCAATAAATACCCTCTCCTTCGATCCCTTCTTCTCTCTCTCTCTCTATCACTACCTCCAGGCTAACCCTCCAACGATGAGCATACTCTCTTTACTGATCCACCCCTTCTCTCTCTCAATCCCTTTCATCCTCCCTCTTGTGAATCTCTATCTATTACACCGTCTCGTATGTCTTCTTTTACATCTCTATCTCTCCCGTTCATTTCATTTTACTCCTTTTTTCCATCTCCCTCCATTTCTCTCTCTCCCATCTCCCTCCTCCTCCACCTGCCGCTCTCTCCTAACGTCTTCCCCCTCTCACCCTTTCACTCTCGCTCCTTCCCTCTCTCTCCCTTTAACTTCGTCTCTCACACACTCCCTCTTCCTCCCCACTCACTCACCCCTCTCATCCTCCCTCTCCTTCACTCTCTAATTCCCACTCTCTCCACCTTCATACCATTCTCCTTCTTTTTCCCTACCTCAACCTCCCTTTTTCTGAGTCTCCCACGTCCTCCCTCCCTCTGCTTCAATCTTTCTCATTATACTTTCATCCCTCTCTCTATTCCTTTATCTACTTTCCATTACAGTCGTTTGTCTGCCTATCTCCTTACTCCCTTGCCGCCTCTCCCTTCCATCCTCTCTCCCTTCCACCCTTCCTCCCTCTCTCCCTTTCACCCTTCCCCCCTTCCACCCTCTCTCTCTTCCACCCTCTCTCCCATCCACCCTCTCTCCCTTCCACCTTCTCTCACTTCCACCCTCTCTCCCTTCCTCCCTCTCTCCCTTCCACCCTCTCTCCCTTCCACCCTCTCCCTTCCACCATCTCTCCCTCGACCCCTGTCCCTTCCACCCCCTCTCCCTTCCACCTTCTCTCCCTTCCACCCCCTCTCCCTTCCACCCACTCTCCCTTCCACCCTCTCAGCCCCCACCCTCTCTCCCTTCCACCCTCTCTCCCTTCCACCCTCTCCCTTCCACCCTCTTCCTTCCACCCTCTCTCCCTTCCACCCTCTCTCCCTCCACCCTCTCTCCCTTCCACCCTCTCTCCCTTCCACCCTCTCTCCCTTCCACCCTCTCTCCCTTCCACCCTCTCTCCCATCCACCCTCTCTCCCTTCCACCCTCTCTCCCTTCCACCCTCTCTTCCTTTCACCCTCTCTCTCCTCACCCTCTCTCCTTTCCACCTTCTCTCTTGATCTACCTCTAGTTATTACCTTTCTTCCATGCAGTTACCCATCTCCATATTACTACACATTTCTTTATGCCTTCTCTCTCTCTCCTACCTCCCCCACCCCCTCTTCGGTGCACCCTCCCGGGATGAAATGCACGGAGCGTGGAAAATCGTTCCGGTGGCATGGAATGGACGAACGAGTCTTTCGTCTTTCGTCTCGAATGGAAATCATATGCTCGTTATGCGTGTAGCACGTGCTATGGAGATCGAACCGAGTCAGTCAAAGAAGGAAAGGTTTTTTGGTTTTGAGAGAGATTTGGAAACTGGAGAAAGAAAGTGGTAGTTATCGGGCATTAGTAAAAGGGAGTTGTCGGTGAGTGAGTTGTCAAACGGGGCCAGGACAAAGACGTGGCGAGGGCATGGCTTTTACCGGTTTGGAGGCATTATGATTAAATGTGCGATGTTTTCTGTTTATCTTACCGTCCACGGGATGTAACGGGATAAACATTTGAATTTCGTTTCATTCTGAAGGGACTCTTTGATTTTGTTTTGCCTATCGGTAGACGTCGTTGGTTGACATCATGTGGGACGGTCTATGATTGTTTTTATCGCGAATTCCGTTTGAGAAAGGAAAATGAATATGTCAGAAAAACATTTGGAGATTTAGAAACGCCGACAAGGGTTTGGAAGTCGTTTTATATCTCGTCTGAGGGTTTTATCGCCCTTTGCTTTTAGAAATCTGTTAAAACGATTCGGTCGGACGTGAATATCTTTTACGGCGATTATTACGTGTTCAATCTACGGGAAAATGAATTTACACGCAGCTTGTAGCTGTTTTGTAAATGTATACGGACCGTTTTGTCTTCAAAATTGTTATCTCTGTCAATATTCCAAATCCAGTTGTTCAATCATAATGTGGAAAGCGAGGAATAAAATAAAAAGAGAACGTGTAATACACGTGTTGATTTATGAATAAACAATGGAAGTCGTTCGCTTTTTGTGTGAGGTTATTTTAATAATTTAACGAATAACACAATAAAATACGACAAGCTTTCTATAATGACAGTAATAATGTTTGACTGCATAATAGTTATTTGTGCTTTAATGCTCAAGCTATAATTAGTTCTTACCTTACCTCGCGCCTTCGCAAAAAATATCTTTGATAAGAGGCTTATGTAAAACTTACACAAAATTAAACTAGATATTAGTTTTAAAATTGTTTATAAAAGTATTTTACAAAAGAGCAAGGTTAGTAAATTTAAATTTTTAATCTGGTGTTATGCGCCTTAAATAAATTTAGAATCGACATATGCATGCCTATTGTAATTATAAAATGTACTAGAAACACTGATTGCCAATTTTCTCCCGTTGGTAGAGAACTGAATTCATTTGACTAACTACTTTCGGATAAAAAAGCAGATATACCCTGATGATATCAGGTGTTTCATTTGGGATCTCTCAACGTTGGTGTCACGCCAACTATGAAAACCGGAATCACACAATAAAGTTGCAATACCTGTCGCGGAGCACGCTGTTTATTCAAATGCTTATGTACACGGTGACGACGCTCTCGTCAGATCCGAGAGCAGCTCGTTGCAGGGTTTCCTTTCATCCTCATCGTATCCGACCAGCCTCCATTCCTTCCCACCCATGCTCCGCCCCCCCCCTTTGCCCGACCTTCCCTTCATCCACCTAAAACATCCGCCTCCTCGACCCACCGTTACCTCGCTGCCAATCTCCATACCCTCCTCCCCGCCCCTCTTGATCAATTCCGCAAATAAGCGAGCATAGACCCCGTGAACACGAGAACCCTCACATTCTACGAAGGTGCAAATAAATCATTGTGTTGACCATTACTCGCGAGGCTTGCACACACAATGCAGAGTTCGGTGCGTTCGGTGCCCTGATTAGCGAAAGCCTGCAGTGATGATAGGTGCAGGGGCCGCGCAGTGGGAAGGGCATAGGGAGTGAAAGGAGAGTTCGGGAAGGGATCCCACACCGGGTATTACGCGTTAGGGAGGAGAGAAGGAAGGAAGGCAGCGCGAAGAAACGCTTCGCCTAATTACGGATAATTGTTGCATGGTTGAGGAAGTGGAGAGTATGACTCGGTACTCGGTCGTCATGGTCGGCAAGTAGTCGACGGGGTGAGAAAAGTAAGAGAGGACAGAGTGGTGAGGAGGGAGAGGAGAAGTTGGGAGAGAGTGTAGCCTCACGGGAGTGTGAAACTCTTCGGGGTAACCTTGTCTCCCGCTCAGCATGCTCCGAAACCCGCACATAGCAGCCATGTTCTCATTGGGAGACACGGATTGGATTCGTATGGACAGAATAACGGAATAGTGACAGGAAGGCACCCCGCACTGAAGAAAGTGGTCATTTCAGGCTTCTTTTGTCCTCCATATGAAGGGTAAAGCCAAGTGACCCTGGATCCCTAATAGCTTCCAGATGGAGAGAACGCATGCGAGCGACGCAAAAAGGAAATTCGAGGAAAGGTTTTTCTAAGAACTTGAAAGCACATCTTGAGAAAGGAACGCATTTTTGAGCGTCAGTTTCACATTGTCTCTCCTCAAAGCAACTGCATTAGTGAGTTTGTCTGTTTTTTGTATTCTGAGTGCAAGATAATTCGTTAGAAATCATAAAAGTTGACAATAAGTTACCTTAATAATAAAATCTCAAGTTACCGGCTATGCTCACCATATCCTGTTGCTTCCGGATAGTTTTCTTTTTTGAGGAGTGAAATCTTAATTTCAGAACGTTTGTTACCGTAAGTTTCGAGTGTTTCATCTTATTATCCTGAGTTTCCCGAAGTTTCAGCGGCGACGAATTTACAGCATTTGGTAAGTAAAGTTAATTATTTCACAAAATGGAATGTTTCATATTTTTATGTTACTAGTGAATAGAAGTATGTTTCGTGTTAAGAATGGCAAGCCAACCTATTTATGTATTCTCCATATAAATGAACGGTTTAAATGTAATCATAAATGTCATTGTTTTAATTGAATTTGGACTCTTGGAAATCGTATACAGTTTGCCTGCTGTACATAAGAACTCTGTTAAAACTGGTTTTTAAATAATTGCGTTTAATTTTACCCATAACAGAAATGGCAGAAAAACGAAAAAATGTGCGCAATTTGTTACACTTTTTCGGAAAAAAACCGAAGACCGAGACAGGCTCTGAAGAGGTGGAAGACAAGTCTTGCGGTACTAGTAATAATGGACCAAGTGCAAAAAATAGCGAAATACATCTCAATGAAACAGAGGCAGCCTCTTCTAATTCCTTTAATATTGATCAAAATGATATAGCTCTTTTAAAAAAGAACCCATTGTCTAGCGATGACAAGTTAGATATTCTAAGAATCCTTTGGAAACCTAAAGCAGACTATCATTTTCCTTCCTGCATCTTTAAAAATCAAAAAAGAAGTTTTCAACACTCATGGCTGGTAAAATATCAATGGTTATGTTATTCTAAATCTGAAAATAGTGCCTATTGTAAGTACTGTACATTTTTTGCGCCAGTGGAAGTCTGTAAGTCTAAGGCACAGGCTGTTGGATACTTAGTTTCAAATGGTTTTTCTGACTGGAAACACGCAATTGAAGCATTTAATGGACACGAAAAAACTGCTTATCATACCAGTTCTGTGTTGACTTTTCAAAGATTCGTGATCAGAAAGTTACATCTATTGATAAGCAAATAGATAAGAATAAGGCACAACAAGTTCAACTAAATAGGAAAAGATTAGAACCTATCATTAAAACAGTAATTAATTGTGGAAAACAAGGAATACCTCTTCGAGCCCATCGAGATTATGGTCAGTTTTGTGTTGAAAATGAGCCTGAAGAAAATGAGGGTAACTTTCGGGCAACATTGCGTTCCAGAATTGATGCTGGCAACAAAGAATTAAGAGAACATCTAGAAAACTGTGGTAAAAATGCAACGTTTCTCAGCTGGAACATTCAAAATCAAATTCTGGTAGCATGCAACGACATAATACTGAGGGAAATTGTTGCGAAGGTAAATGCTGCAAAATTTTTCTCAATTCCTGCAGACGAAACCTGTGATATATCGACTACTGAGCAATTTTCATTGTGTGTGCGATACATAGATGAGGATAAAGAAGGGAGTTTGTCAATACGAGAAGATTTTTTACAGTTTGTTCCAGTATCAGATACTTCTGGTCGTGAACTATCAAATACGTTAATTGAATCGGTTAAAAGTGTAGGAATTGATTTAAAATTCTTACGAGGTCAGGGTGCTGCGTCAATGAGTGGGAAATTCAATGGAGTTCAAACACATATAAGGAAATTGTACCCCCTTGCACTATATGTCCACTGCGCATCACATAGTTTAAATTTAGCAATTGGAAATGCTGTGAAAGTGCAAAAAGTAAAGAATTGCTTGGGTATAGTAGAGCGAATTTATAAGTTTTTCAATACTCCTAAAAGAGGTGAAGTATTAACGAGAAAAATTAATGAACATTGCCCTGAATCAAATAAGAAAAAACTACGACAACTAGCTAATACAAGATGGGTTGAACGGCATGAATCCATAATGGTAATGATTGAACTCTTTGTCGCGATTTATTTTGCTCTTGATGAAATAAGTTCCTGGCAGAACCAAGAAGTTTCATCCGGTGCCCAAATGCTATTAAACTCTATTTGTGAGTTTGGTTTTCTTATTTCAGTATATACAGTACAGGCATTTTTTTCGTATACATTAGCATTGTGCAGATTACTGCAAAAAGTTGATAGTGACCTTCACTCAGCACTTAATCAAGTGCGTGATGTTGTAGAACAAATAGAAAGTATGCGAACTAATTCAGAAAATGAATTTAGGGCTATATTTCAAAAAGCTTCTGAAAAAGCAATATCGATTGGTATTGAAGTAAAGAGGTTAATAAGCTGCAAACGCCGTCAGAGTGAAGATGTTCCATCTGAAACTACGGAGGAATATTACCGAAGGTTTATATTCATTCCCTTCGCAGATCACATGCTAAGCCAGCTGAATGAAAGGTTTTCTAAACATCAGGGCGTACTACTTGAATTTAGCAGTATTCTACCTAAAGGAGAACTTCAAAAACAATCTGAAATCGAGAATTTTTTGAGGCTAGTTGAATTCTACAATACCGATATTCTCTCAACAAATGAGTTTGTCTTAAAGGCAGAATTTATAATGTGGTACAAACGTTTTGATAAGTTGGTATCTACAATAGCCCCATCGAAGAATGCTATAGATGCATTGAATCAGTGTGATAGATTAATTTATCCAAATATTTTCATATTGCTAAAAATATTTGCCACACTTCCTATTACTACGTGCACCAGTGAAAGATCATTTTCGACTTTACGAAGGTTGAAGACATATTTGAGGAACGCCATGTCTCAAGACCGTTTAAATGGCTTAGCGCTTTTAAATATACATCGACACATTAAAATTAACCCTCAAGATGTTTTAAACGAATTACATAAATCAAAGAGAAAAATTGACATTTTAATCTAGAATGAAATATGCATTGAATGATGTAATTAATAATTAAAAATAGTTTGTATTTTTTGTCGAATTTATACCAAGCTTTTCATTATTGCTAACCATGTCAAAATTTTCATTTTTTTCTTTTTTCCTTAAATTTGTGGATTCTTAAAACTGGATATCTCAATCGCATTTCTTGAAAGATGTAATTAATAACTGAAAATAGTTTGTATTTTTTGTCAAATTTGTACCAAGCTTTTTATTATTGTTAACCACGTCAAAATTTTCATTTTTTTCTTTTGTCATTAAATTTTTGGGTCCTTAAAACTGCAAATCTCAATCGCATTTCTTGAATGATGTAATTAATAATTGAAAATAGTATGTATTTTTTGTCAAATTTGTACCAAGCTTTTAATTATTGTTAACTATGTCAAAAATTTCCTTTTTTTCTTTTGTCATTAAATTTGTGGGTCCTTAAAACTCCAAATCTCAATCGCATTTCTTTTCTTTAGTGAATACCCCCTATTCTCTATCCGAGAATCACTACGTTTTTATCCCAAATTAAAACGTAAAGTATTAGATATGTTCGGTGGGATATATTTTCTTATGGCTGAGCCCCCCCCCCCCCCCAAGAGAAAATCCTGGGTGCGCCCCTGGTCGGTAACAAGTCCTGAAAAGATGTGGACGGACCGTCATCGTTAGAAATAAGGTCGGCTTTAGGATTTTTCGTAGGGCTCTTAGTTGCTGTTGACGCATGATATGATAGCGAGGGTACATATTCATGATCAGCAATAACATTTGATTTAGGAGGGAAGATTTCGGTCGAGGAACATCCACTCTAGCTGGAGTGGCTGCTTTGGACCATGCCGCTTTAAAAATTGCGCCAAAATTGACTTTCACTATCTTCCTTTCACCCACAGTGCGTTGAACAAAATTGTTACTGGCTTCATTGTAATAAGCCTTTAACAAGGTGGATGGAGTATTGCTCACAAAATTGTAGAACCTGAAGACTTTTGTGAGAAGATTGGCCATAGAGGATCAGTACTCCGTATATGAGAGAGTAAAAATAAAAGAAATTACTTCCCTTGCTTATTTTAAATTAAAATCGTTGGCCCGATTCACCCGACAACAGCTAACCCCATTCACCTGCTTTTGCAGCGAAATGTAAAACCACTTCACTGGCGTGAATATTGTGAGATTACAAGTACAGATTATAGTAGTGAAAGATATGCGCTTGACGCAGAAGTGCTTATTTTATTCCGTTGCACAGTGTTTCTATTACAAAATCACAACTTGAAAATTCAGAAAATAAGAATTCAGCAAAAATGCAAGCGAAGCTATCTTTTCCTTCCTAAAAACAAGCTGTAGAATGACGAAAACCAAGTGCAACTATCTCTATCTTGCAGAAAAACGCAATTAAGATTCCACTCGTTGCCTACAAAGTGCAGCAGCTATCTGGTCTTTAAGACGCCATAACTTAAGTACGACCCGATTCACCCGCACTTATCCTACCCCTCATTTTACCTCTTACTCTATCACGTCTCTGATCCTCTTTCTCCTGTCTCTATCTAATCTTTCTTCTTTCCCTGTTTCTCTCTCAGATGTAGGGAGTGAATTCTTATTTATATATCATCAGCATTACCCGTCTTTACTTTCTCCATTTACGAAGTAGAGCGAGAGTACTTATTGTTTTCATGAAAAACATCGACTTCGAGATTTCAACGGAAATACATGTTATAAGGTCCCCTGAACACGTTTTGACTATTTCTGAATGATATCTGTGGGTGTGTCTCTGTGTTAGTGACCGAAATTTTGTGATTATTCTAACTCAAAAACTAATAACCTGACCAGCATAAAATTTCATATTTAGCATGTGTATTAAAAAGTCAAAAAGTGATTAGTATTACCTGTCAACCGGAAGTGGGTGTTGGCTCTTCTCACTTATCAGTTTTTTTATATTTGCTTTAATATTTGATGAATGTAGAAACTTTTAAGAATAAATGTTGTAGGAAATTTAATGTTCTACAATCATTGTATGAAATGTTTTCCCAAGTAATGCATTATTTAAGAGATACTTTAAAAACGAATATTTTAGCTGCCACCACTACACCACCAACCAGCGACTATTTTTAACGCTTTACGCTTAGTTACGTCATATGTTAATTACGTTCCTTTTTATTTTCTCAATTGTTGGAGCTTCTTGGCGATGTCCAATATCAAAAGGCTACTGTTTGAATTTATCTTTGCTTTTTTGTAGCATACATTTTTCTCGCAGTTCCTTAAAATATTTATTATCACTTAACCTATTTAGAATTTTTAGAATTGTTACAGGTATAGAGAAAGTCATGTGGTCGCAACATAAGATTTTTTTATCCGTTGCCTTATGAAAACCTCCCCAGAATTCTCCAAGTTGACTCATAGATTGTCAATCTCATCCATTTGTCTTCCGGTCATGTTTTCTGTCTCTTATTTCGATGACTTAGTAGTACATTATATTTTTCAAAGCATTTTAGTATATTGGCAGGCCTGTTCAGTTTCTTGTTAATACGATATAGGATAGCCGCAGCTTCGCAAAGAGGGATGGCGCGCTTGTAACCATATCTCCATCATTGGCTTGTTGCTATATGATACGAAAAATAAAATATGCTGTTGAAGTGAAAGATGAGCGTTTTTCGTAAATGAAAACGTATTTTCCAAAGTATTTTAAAATAACAGCAGGCTTGCCCTGTTTCCGGTAAATGCTGTACAGGAGAGCTTCCGATTTACAAAGAGAGAAGGTGCGCTTGTAACCATATCTTCGTCATTAGCGTTTTGCTGTATCCTAAGAAAAAACAAGACTAGCTATGCGCAAAATTCTGTATCAATTTTTGACGCGCTCTCTATTCTTTTTGTTAATAAACAAAAAACTAAACCCTTAAATTGTGGAAATGTTATCGATATGACGTTCTGATCTTTCTCACTTTTGACTTTTCTCCATTCGAGTGCACTGAACAAACGAAAAATAGTTTAATGGCATCAAATTTAATTTACACTCATTTTTTTATTTGACGATCTCAAAAAGGATTTTCCTGTTTAAACACTAGTAAAAAATTCTCTAATCTTGTTAAAGGATCCGGGGGAAATTCCGCGAACTGGGAAAAGAGCGTCGATCCCTTTAAACTGATAACGTTCTCGAAAGTTTGTATTTTTGCTTCTAAGAGCCGTCAGACAGAATGTCAGTCTTCCATTGATTGATTGATTGATTTGGTCTTTATTTGGGGCGAGATTGAGACTAGGAAGTCCCATCTTCCACCTAACCCCTCGTCGTGATACATATAGTAATACATAAAACATTTACAATGTAAATAAAGGCAACAATAAAAATTCAAGTATTTGAAAAGAAAAGATGTGATTTTGTGGGAAAAATATGAACTACTGAGTAATGTAATCCATGTAAAAAAAACCCACTGCAGGAAAACACCCACACAAGAAGGGGGGGGGGGTATGAAAAACCTGCGAAACCTACTGAGATTCACTAAAGACATCACATAATTTTAAAATCATAAAGAGATAAAGAAAAAAAATTGGCACAACATGAATAGACCATTGAATAAAGTAAACAAGTAAAAATATCACCATGCATAATTAACATTGGTGTGTCTGAACAAAATGAAGAGAAAAAAATATAAATAGATCAGTACAATACAAACGTTTACAATAAATATTGTTTTGTCAAAATCAAGATATTTACAAAAATTAAATAAAAATAAAAAAATAAAAAATAAAAAAGTAATTAAATCAATTGAAGCATTAAGGGCGTTGAACTGTTCCTTTGCAAGGATAAGAGAGATTTATAGCAGTGTCTCCTGAATGAGGAGAGCGAGTGCGACTTTTTTATTGTTTGGGGAAGGTCGTTCCATAGTCTGCAAGCAGTTACAATGAAGGACTTGTTGAAAATTACTGTTCTGTGTTGAGGAATAAGGAGCTTATGGCTCCCTCTGGTATTACGGTTATGCACAGAGTCTATACTTTTAAATTCCGCGGCAAGATAATGTGGCTTGTTGCAGTTAAGTAATTGGTATAGCAAGGAAAGCAAATGTAGGCGTCTACGAGAATCCAAGTTTAGCCAGTTTAGTTTGACGAGTGACTCAGTGATGTGGTCTGATTTCTTCAGATTAAATATATATCTGATGCACGCGTTAGGTGTTCTCTGAATTTTTAACGAAAGCTCTTGAGATAAATCTTGGTACGCTATATCAACATAGTCAAAATGCGGAATAACTAATGACGTTACCAGATGCTTTTTTAGAGAAACCGGAGTACTGCTACTTAACTTCTTGAGTGAGTGAAGAGATGAGTTTACTGTTTTACACACATTTATAACATGCGGGGCCCAAGAGAGGGTTTCATCTATAAGCAAACCAAGATACTTTACCACTTTACAATAATGTATAGTTGAATTTGCTATGTTGATCGGGATTCTTTGGGATTGATTAATAGCTGCTAATATCTTAGGGTAACCAATTAAGGTTGCCTGTGATTTTTCTGGATTGATACTAAGAAAGTTTTTATTACTCCAGACCTGTAGCGTTTCTAAGTCTTTATTGATATTTTTTATGGTTTTTGCGAGATCGTTTGCGGTAGAACTTGTGTATAATTGAAAGTCATCTGCATAAAGGTGATGATTGCAGTATTTAAGTGACAAAGAGCAGTCATTTATGTATAAAGAAAATATTAGTAATATAAAAAGGAGGATGGAAACCCGACGCCGGCATTAGGTCTCCTAGATTTCCTCCTCTTGGGTAGGAAGGTGTATGTACTATAGTCACTCGTCATCCGCACAATGTTTAATTAAGTTTCGCAGCAGAGATGGCCCAAAAGTTAATCTCTGCTGGGTGTCCAATCCGTGACGTGCACTTCGACCGTCATCCCACCCTTGGCCTCTCGATAATCTTTTCAATTCCAAAAATACGAAGAAATGTAATTTTAAGAGTCGACTGGTCTAAAGGGATTGGACCGTAAAAATGGAGAAACTGAAATTGGTTAGGTTTCAAGAGTAAATTAGTAAGATCGTAGATTAGGTAATTAATGTGATGATATAGAATGCACTAAACTATACATTACTGGAGTTATGTAAATGTGGGGATTTTTAAATGTAGATATAACTATCTATCAACGCGAATCGTAATTATATTTTATTAAAGTTAATTTGTTATTTGATGATAATTTGGAGAGAGTGAGTGTTTTAGTATCGATTTATGAAGTTTAAATCATGAACGAAATTAAATCCGTGTAGTTTAAGGATGTATGTACGCAGCGTATGTGCGTTTTTACATTTGTATGAACGTGCAGATATACGAATAAATGTGCATTATGTTTCTCTCAACTAGTTCATCCTTCAACCGATATAGGCGGCGTCGCTGTAGCGATACGGTTTTCAACGAATTATCACTGTAACTTGAAAGTTTTAACCGAGCGAAAATTTTACGCTGAAATTAGATTTTCCTCATGATCGTAGTTTAGAATTTGCCGAAATTTCCGATAATAAAATCTTTGCTTTGACAAGTGATGGCTGCATTAACTCTCCGTTTGTCATGTGGTGAGTCTTCCATTTTCAGTTGGTTTGCGGTGCTTACTAACGTTGAAATCAGTATCCCCGGCGTTATCAGCTACCTTCCCAGATATTTTGTGGACGCAATTGTTCTAATAATTCAACCGGGATTCAAACTCTCATTGGGGGAGAGGAGCAGGGCTTAGGCTAAAAGAACCTCGATAACGAGCGCGAGTTTTGTCAAGATCCTTCTCCATTCCGTCTCATCGCGGAAAAAAGAAGCAATACGCGAGCAAACTAATTGGCTCTTAAGATATTTGCAGACCCAATACCATTCCTCGTCGTTTTCTATCCTTTCAATAAGCGAATTCAGTCCAGCGACCTTAATCCATTGGATCGGCTCTCCTAAGAAAAATAATTAAAAATATATCCGGTATCCTCAAGGAGCGCGGCCTTCCGGATTCTTTTGTTTTTAACAATCCGCTCAACCGTCCTTCCACGAGGTGCTCCAGCTCCGACCACCTATGTCGCCTATTCAACGGAATGCCGATCGATATCCCAAATGAAGCTTGAATTGGCTTACGATCCCCGACCCTCTTTCAGACTTTTTTGTAGGATTTTCCCAAAAAAATCTGAAGTGGAGTCATCGTCCTTGAAGATTCGTCGAGAGAGAAAGAGAGTGATAGAGGGAAAGGGAAGGAGGGATCAGGAGATCTCTCGACGTAGGTAAGGGCTCGTTTTGCTTCGTCAAAGCCAATCTCCACCCACTCATCCCTAGCCAAATCCACATTTCCATACCATTCTTCCCCCGTCCCGTACGTCCTTATATACCAGAGGTGGCCGAACCGCGGCTCGCGAGTCACATGCGGCGTTTAAACATAGTATGGGGCTCTTTTAAATTTTCATTCAGAGGTGTATCAATGTTTTTCACTGCAGAACACAATGACGTAGAGTGACTTGAGACGTTTTGGGGATACCTAATGGATATGCATTATATGTGAATTGCTTCAGATATAGATTTTCTTTTACTGTTCATAAATTTATGAGCAAAGAATGTGTCATGCGGCTCTCCAACTTCTAAAGATGATCGTATGCGGTTTCGGGGGTAAGTAAGTTTGGCCACCCTGTTACGAGTATATCGAAGACTCTTACAGAGGAGGATATATATAGATATCATTATATATCGACGACTCTTACATAGGAGGAGGAGGACATAACATACTAGTAGTTGGTGCTTGCATACTGCAAGCATTTCATCTCACCTTGAAAAAACATTCATTTTTCAGACAGACATTTCATCATTACAAATAGTCTAATGAGTTAGGAAGCTGAAATTTTCAAGGTAATTACAGAGTAGTGAATTTGCACAAATAAACATTTCAATTATACCATATTTGAGTTGCGGCGGCCGTTAAAAATTATTTGAATTTAAACAATTAGAAAAATATTATTTTACTTCTAAAAGTGCTACAACTTTAAAATTTGGCTCAAATGTGTAGCATTAGTACCCCATAATGGTGAAAGTAAAAAGTTTTTAAAATTGCAACATTTGGGGATTTTTTTAATCTATTATTTTTACGTGTGAAAAACAAAAATCACTGTGACGTTGAAATCTTTAGAATTAAAATAATATTTGTAATGATAAAATGTCTGTCTGAAAAATGAATGTTTTTTCAAGGTGATATGAAATTCTTGCAGTATGTAAGCACCAACTACTATCATCATTATATATCGACGACTCTTACAGAGGAGGATATAACATATAGGAGGATACAAATGTTTAGGCACTTCCAGATGTGCTGGAGATTCTAAATTTTTTTCATATGTAGGATTTTATGCAAAACCGACTAGAAAAAACGAAAATCATGAAAAAGTGCAACAATGCGGTCGCTAAAAATTCGCAATTGTTTAAACAAATTTTCATGGTTTATGTATTTTCGCATGTGCTACGGAGCTGAATTTTTTTTTGTAAGTAGAATTTCTAAAAAAACGAAATAGGAATTATACAAATTTTGATATTTTAATTTGTTTGGCAGTTAAAAATTCTTAAAGTTTAAACAAATGGATAACTGTTTAGGTACTACGGAATGAGTTAGGAAGCTGAAAATTTCAAGTTAATTACAGAGTAGTAAATTTGCACAAATAAACATTTCAATTATACCATATTTGAGTTGCGGCGGCCGTTGAAAATTATTTGAAATTAAACAATTAGAAAAATATTATTTTACTTCTAGAAGTGCTACAACTTTAAAATTTGGCTCAAATATGTAGCATTAGTACCCCATAATGAAGAAAGTGTAAAATTTTTAAAATTACAACATTTGAGGATTGTTTTAAACTATAATTTTTACGTGTGGGAAAAATGAAAATCGCTCCGAAGGTGAAATCTTTAGAATTAAAATAATATTTGTAATGATGAAATGTCTGTCTGAAAAATGAATGTTTTTTAAAAGTGAAATGAAATGCTTGCAGTATGCAAGCACCAACTACTAGTATGTTATATCCGCCTCCTCCTCCTCTGTAAGGAACGTCTATATATATATATATATATATATATATATATATAAAATTATTTATTCATATATCTATCTTCGACCTTTCTACCCTAATTATCGTCTATCTCACTCTCCAATACACAATACCCCATCTTACTCAACATCTTGCATCCAATCAATTCCTGCCAGTTCCTAGATACATTCTTTTCGTTCCTTTCTTCACACTCAGCTCCTTACTTTCCTCACCCTCATTTCGCTCTCAAATCTCTCCTCAAACAACTTCCTTGTCCTCACTCTCTCTTATTTCGCCACCTCTCATCACCCTCTCTTCTCTTCTAGCTTTTATGCGTTCATTTCATGCTCCCTCATTCGCCCATCTCCTACTCCGTTCTTAAACGCAACAATATACCTTACACACTCAAGTCTATTCCCTTCTCACCATTCTCCTCATGGCATTCCCATCCTTACTCATTTTCATCATCACCTTACATTTTATCCCTCAGAATGAGCTCTCTTGCCCTCCCTTCTCTCAAACCTCCTCACCCGCGCCTTTATGCTTTCCTATCTCCAATATTTTTTCTCAGGTTTACCACACCTCTCCCAATTACCTCCACCTCCCACTCTTCCTCATTCCTGTCTCTATTCTGTACCCTCTTTTCTCACAATGTTTCTGTACCCGTTCTGTGATAATTTATCTTCTTTCTCTCTCATCTCACCTCTCTCATTAAATGTAAGAATGGACCTTCTGGTCTAAATTTCGCCCGAATAAAGACGATTATCTATCTATCTATCTAACTCATCCCGCTTCCCTCTCAACTATTCGTCATGTCTCCTCTCTCTCTCTCATCTAACCTCTCCTTCATCTCACCTCTCTTCTCTTTCCTTACCTCTCTCTCTCTCTCTTCACCAACCCCTCATTTGTCTCACCTCTCTCTCTCCTAACTTCTCAATTCTTCCTTCCAGTCTCATCTCACCTTTCTTTAAATGAACTCACCTCTCTACCTTTTTCCTCATTCACTCTTCTTCACCCCTAATCTTCCCAGTACATTCTTTATGCTTTGCTCATGTCTTTTTCCCGGATTTAATATGTCTATTGCGGCAGAAAACAGTTATGAGAGAAAATACCTAGTAAAAGTATATAGAAGTTTTCATTGACTAACGCTTGCACTTATTCGCCGTAATTAATGGGATTCATAAGATTTTGCTATTATAATATTTTCTGTTCTAATGTTAATATTACTTCATTACTTTGAATACATTGAATACTTTGAATAAAGTTCATTAATTTTTATTTCAATGTATTTTTTTCGAATTCGTAGGTTATTTTCAATCTCCCCGACAGACGTGGCATCTCTAGCGGCATGTGCGGGAGAGACGGCTGAAAGACAAATTTTTTAATTGCCCTGTTTTCTAAGAGACTTTCATTTCTGCAGATATTTAACTTTCGGCTTAGTAAAATAGAGATCTATTATATGTTGCTTCTAAATTTTCAGCCATGTTGACCGTTTTGGGATTGAGTTGATACGAAAATTGCAAAAGATGCGGCATCTCTTCCGGATTTACCCTATATCCCATTTTAACACCAATTCCGCTATTATCCGCTTCTATTCTTACCTCTCAACCCACTCTCTCACCCACCCTCGTCTCCCTCTCATGTTTCTCCATCCTACTTCCTCTGCTGTGAGGGGGATGAGCGATCGTTAATGAGTGGTCTCGCACAGCACCACGGCTCGCTCTTCTCTCTCTCTCTCTAATATATCTACCGTTCTTCCCACTCGGTCTTGTTCATAAGTGCACACATCCTCGTCCAACTCTGCTTGTATACGCCGCTTATTTGTGTGGTCCGGGTCATAGATCGTTTCTTCTTCTCTCTCCCAACCTTCCAATTCTACAAAATCTCCTGTTCTTTCTCTCCCTGCCTTCCAAATCCACCTGATATCCCAACGCAATTTACTCCTCTGCTTCCCCTAGTTACGCTTCTTCTCTCCCTGCCTCCCTCGACGCCTCGCCTCTCCTCGCTTCTCTGTCTCTCTCTCACTCTCTGCCTCTTTCAACCCTTCCCTCGGTTTTGGTTGCCTGGCGAGAGTAGGAGATGGGGCAAAGTTGCCTAATTAGAACGAAGGGAGTTTCCGTGTTTACAAAGCAAATTGGAGTAAGAAATGAGGGGGTGATTAAGAGCTTTCTTATTTTTTTCCTTTTGGAGTTTTAAATCCGTAGTCGAGGGTGTTAATGCTCTATGCGTGTTTATCTGTCTGTCCGTATACACTCGTTGCAATGAAAGTAAATACTTGAATGTTCGTTTTTACATTAACTCGTCTGAATATTTGGATGCTCCGAGTTGAGAAAACACGGTTTATTTATTTAAGTAACGCAATGTATATAAAAAAATTTCTGATAACGTATAAATGTTTCTGCGAAATGATTTTATTTAAATATAAGCGGGTTTTGTAGAGCTTGAAGTTTAATTAGCTTTCCTGAAACTGTTACTGACGTTCCGGTATTTTACGCCTCATAAACATTAATTGATAGTAGTCTCATAAACATTATTCAATTCCATCTCATGATTCCGGCGCATACTAGCCCAGCCATATTAGAAAACGACATGGAGAAGTTAGTTTGTACGTACTCTGCAAAAACGAATACGAGATATTTACTTTGATAACTTTACCGCCTTTGTATCCTATTAAAGGACAAATGACTGCCAAAAAGTATTAAAATTGCAATGAGTCGTCATTGATAATTTACCATTTTTTATTTAGTTGGAGCTTCGTCAGAATTCCATTTATATAATTTCATGGAAATAACTCTCTGATTAGCTAATAACAAGATCCATTATCTATCAACATTTTTGCAAAGCGGCACTTGATAATGCTTTCATTTTTTACTTTAGTTTTGCAAAGTATGATCCATACTCGAACGATTTTACCGCTAGTAATGGCTAATTTTTTATCACAAAACCTGGCACTAAAGAGGATGTTTTGGCATTCATGAATCCTTAGTTTGTGTAAAGCAACTACGCCGTGATCGTTAAATGTACATTCCTTTCCATCTGCGAAAAAAACAGTTTAATGGATAAACTTCTAAACTACCGTTTAAATTTATGTATTGAACAATTTTTACATTTATTCGCAAAAATCTTTCAATCGTTTACCTTTTTAGGGGAAGTTTAATTTTCCTTATAATTGCGGAACTACGATAAAACTTTAAAAACTACTATCACAAAATATATGAAATAGAAATATTTATTTCTAAATTTCCTGGAAACTTAGTCACATTAGTACTGGAATAGGTGAAATTTAAACGCGTGTATTTTTTGCTGACTGTGAACAAATGCGTAAAATTTTAACTCGGAATTACTTAGTCCAAAAATATGTATCTCTTTTGACTCCGAGTTTACAGGATTAAGGCTTTTCAATTGGCAGATGAGCAACATTGGTCCACGACAAGGTGGAAAAATAAAGAGAAAACCACAACCTTTTATGTCGCAGGGTCGACGGGATTGTTTGGGAAAAAGAAGCGTCGACAAAAGAAGGGGTGATGATAGTGAAAGCGCGCGGATAAAATAATAGCGCTGAGGCGCATGTGTTTCCTTGCGAGTCGCCTCTCCGCGCACACGATGCGAGTTCCTGTCCCACGCAAAAACACACCCAGACACACGCTTACACACTGCTCCTGCTGCTCTCGCGGACATGTCTTTTTATTTACAAAGCATCGGCAGAGCGTGGAACGGGGACCCGTCTCCCTGAATGGCCCAAAAGTCGATATTTTTCGCATCCACCGATGCGGACCATCTCCATGCGAGGAAGTAGGGTTATGAGCTCGGAAGAGAGTGGGAGAGAGGAACGAGACGAGGGACGGAGAAGGGGCCCGCAACGAAGCCCTCCACGGAGAGGCTTCTCTATTTCTCTCTCTCTCTCTCTCTCTCTCTCCTCACCCTCCTCTCTCCCTCCCTCTCTGTACCTCCGACTCGCTCTAGCTATACATTTCTCAGTTTGCCCGCCGACAACGAAATCGCCCCTCCAGACGCCTCCTCCTGACTCACCTTCCTCGCTTACCTCTCTCCCACCTTTACCTCTTTATCCACCTATTTCTCCCTCTCTTCTTCCTTTTCATTTACAGCTATCTCTCCTTGGTTTAGTTGCTACCTCTCTTTCCATCTCCCTCTCCCTCACTCTTTCCCTCCTTTATTCTTTCTGTCCCTTACTCTTTCCTTCCCTTTTCACTCCCTATATCTCTCGCCCTCCATCTTTCTCTCTTTCCCTCCATCGTTCCCTCTCTCCCTCCCTTTGTATTCTCTCATCCTCCCCTCAGCACCTCTCTCCCTCCCCTCTGCCCTTCTCACCCACTCCTCTACCCCTCTCACCCTCCCCTCTGCCCATCTCACCCTCCCCTCTGCCCCTCTCACCCACCCCTCTGCCCCTCTCACCCATCCCTCTGCCCCTCTCACCCACCCCTCTGCCCCTCTCACCCTCCCCTCTGCCCCTCTCTCCGTCTCCTCCCACTTCCCATTCTTTTCTTTCTTCTTCCTCTTTCTCCCTCTTTCGCTCTCTCTCTCTCTCTGCCTATTTCTCCATCTCGCTCTCTCATCTTCTCTCCCCTCTCATCATCCTCCTTGTCCTCTCTCGCTTCCTCCTATATCTCCTCCCTCTCCACTCTTCTCCTCCCTTTCCCCCAACTTCTTCTCCATCTCCGCCCGCCCTCACGTTGCAAGGAACCTTACCCGTTTCCCTACCCCGACTCCGCGGTTCTAATTAAGAAGATGTCGCCTGCCCCATAATGACGGCAGGTGACACACGAGGGCCACGCCTCTTCGGTTTCATTACGTGGAGTGACACGCTGGGGAGTCACCACCGGCTCTTTCTCAGCAAAGGCTGACTACGCCTTTCACACTCCAGACCCCTTTTCCCGTTGGGATCCTCCGTCCTAACCTCCCTTCCCCCTTATATCCCTCTCCCTCCTCCTCAACCCCTCCCTCCCTCTTTTTCAATTTTCCACTCCCTCCGCGGTCACGCTATGCCTCCTCCTCTCTTAAACTACACTCCTTTGCAGCCGCTGCCGCCCCTTCCTCCCCCCCCCTCCTCCTCGAGCTGATCCTCCCAATTCGACGTCCCCCGTCCCACCTGCTACAGGGAACATTTCCCTAGAAACCCTCCAAGTGTGACGTCCCCCTCGGTAATTACGCCCACGCTAGCTGGGAAGGACCTGGAAGGTTGTTGACTGGAAAATTATCTGAGGAAATTTTCTTTTTCCTTTTCTTAGCTTTAAAACTGGAATGGTTGATCAGGGAACAGAGTTGAAATAATGTCGGAATTTTATAGAGACATTGACCCGAGTACTACTTTTGTTTAAAGAGCACAATTTACTGATTGTAGGGACAATAAAGTTGAACTTGGGCAGTGCTATCAACAAATGATTTCTTTTTTTGAATGTCAGGTTAAGCATATCTTTGTGCATCGTAAAAGATGAAAAACGTTTGGATGCGAGTTAATTATTTCACCGATTTATTCAGGACTCGACTCAAATTGTGTCTTCCACCCCTTGGTTGAATTTAATAGCTTATTACTAACTTAGTAATAATACTTCGCTATTATATATTTTAATAATAATAATAATTATCAACATGAAATATATACATATCTGAGCATGTAAAATACAATATCAGTTTAGAAATGTATAATATGTGTATATACATCTACTATGCATAATTAATACGGAAATTTTTCGATTAGATTAATATTAATATTTCGTAAGACGACTATTTTTAATTTAGCGTAAACATATAATTACGCGTTAAATTAGCAGAATACACAATATTTTTATTATTAAAGTTGGAGACTTATAAATGATTTGGTTAAAATTATCATACTAAATAGGAATTGATTCCCTTTATTGTCCCTTCCTTCAGCAAATTAAAGTTTGCTTCTTATGCAAAAAACGGACATTAATTCCATGACAGACAAACATTTATTAAATGTAATTTATATTTCGCTCATTATAAATGAGATGATCTAATAAAACACAAAACCATGACGTAAATTATAATTCTCATTATGTGCCTCCCGAAAAGCGACTGAATGTTCTGATTTCAGTCTTGACCCAATTTGTGGAAAAACTCTCTTGTGGATATTTCTATGAGATGCTGGGAGACGCGAGAGGAGTCATCAGTTCGTTCCCCTTCGCGGTTCCGTGTCATTCTGTTCCCATCCGAGCATTCCTTGTCACAAACATTAGGGAAGCGAAAGCGCCTGCTGTTGAAAGTGTGTGGGGAATCGGGGGGAGAGGAAGACGCCTCTAGCGCGAGCTAAGCATTTAGTCGAAGTCTAGGTCATTAAGCGTATCTCACAATCGAGTTGTCGCGTGTTACCTAAAAAAAAAATATTCCTCGTCCTTCTGGCAGACGTCGATGACGTTAAAGTCAAACGTGCCTTACAAAATTAAAATATGTTGGAGGAAAATATACGAGTTTTCAATACGATTTTTTTTATGTTAATGGTTCTCACGGTATACTGTAAGTTATTTGCGTATATCGAGATATTTTCAATGTTTTCAAATGATTTTTACATCCATTACTATTTGTATGCATTTGTTTAATGCGGATGAAGACACGCATGTAATCATGTATACATCGGAACTTGTGTAAACAATTTCACCCCTGCAGATATGGCGGGTATGTCAGAAATATATAAATATGTAAATATATAAATATGATAATATATAAATATATAAATAATATAAACATATACACATATAAATATATAATCGTATAAACATAAACATATAAACAAACATATAAATATGTAAAAATAAACTTAAATATATAAACATATAAATGTATAAATATAAACATATACATATAAACATGTAAACAGACATATAAACATATAAGCATAGACATATAAACATGGACATATAAACATAAATATATAAACATATATGCATAAACATATAAATGTATGTATCCTATGCAGAATGATACTTTTTACCCCTCAAACGTCCAAGTATTATAGCCTAAACCTGATTTCTTCATTCAGGTAACGTTACATTTCGAATAAAACATCTTTTCTACTCAAATTTTTTTCAGGCATTCGGTCCAGTTTTCTATTATTAAATAGTTTGATTCTATTTTTTAAAACAGCGGTATTAGAGCCCTTGTATTCAATGTAAATATTACTGACTATATTCTGTTCTTCCACTATATTTTTAAAGGTTTGTTTACATTCATTAGACTTTCTTTCACGACACAATCATTGATTGATTTCGTATGAGTAAAAATGTCATTATTTATACCATTTTTAGTGAAAATCGTTTGTAAAGCAAACCGTTAAGTGACTAGATCGCGCTGAAAGTAAATATGCTACATTTGGTGTGCTACCCTCAAGCGCATTTCACGAAGTGAGTTGTAGCAGTTTATAATATTTCTTATAACTTGAAAACTTTTTAAAAATAATGAAATGCAGTTTCTATAATGAAAATTATTTCGTGAAATAAGAGCAATCTGCATGTGCAAGGATGACTGTAAATAACAATTCCCTATATGATTTAAGCTTCTTTGTTTTTATTACCCTCCCTAAGGACTGCATAACCTTACAGAGGTGCGAGGGTTTGTGTACTCTTACGAACCAAAGAGCTATGCCGGCGGGAGATAATTCTCCTGGTAGGACCATCCAAGCCGGAAAGGTCTGAGGGGAAGGGTCAGACTAAGAAGCAGTCTTGGGGGTTTTACATCCCCCTGTGCAAGGGCAGCAGCTTGCACAGTACCTCTGTAGGTGGTGATCATGTGGATCTGAACAGCTACAGATGGGTAATCACTCTGGGAAACTGCGATGAGGAAAGCAAGGGGAAACTACCTCATTATATTTCCCATGATAGGCTGAAAAGCTGAAAAATACCTCTATGGATCTTTCTGGGGTAAAATATTCCGGAGGTAAAATAGTCCCCCAATCGGATCTCCGGGTGGGGACTACCCTAGGGGATGCACAGAGGAAATGTAAGATTAATAAGAAAGCAAGTAGTGAGAAATTAAAAATAGGCACATGGAATGTTAGGACTATGAATTCAGGGGGTAAACTAGAGAACCTAAAAAGGGAAATGAGAAGGAATAATGTAAGTATAGTAGGTCTTAGTGAAGTCCGGTGGGAAGGAGAAGGCGAGATAAATTCAGACGAATTTAAGATTATTTACTCGGGAGGGGAGAAAAAGGAAAGGGAAGTGGGGATTATAATGAGAAAAGAGATAGCTGAAAGAATTAGTAAGGTATTGACAGTTAATGACAGATTAATAGCCGTAAAACTCCAGATGGAGCCAGTGGATATGCTTATAATTCAAGTGTATATGCCAACAACTAATGCTGGCGACGACGAAGTAGATGAAATCTATGAACAGATTATGGAGATATTGGAGGATGAGGGAAATGGAAGGATCACCACCATAGTAATGGGAGATTGGAACAGTGTAGTCGGAGAGGGACAGGAAGATAACATTGTGGGAAAATATGGAATAGGGAAGAGAAATGAAAGAGGGGAGAAACTTGTGGAATTCTGCCATAGAAATAGATTAATTGTAACTAATACATGGTTTAAGAATCACCAGCGAAGACTTTACACATGGAGAAGCCCAGGAGACCAGAGACGATACCAGATAGATTACATACTAGTCAATGAAAGATTTAGAAATAGCATTAAAAATGTGAAAACACTACCAGGGGCAGATATCGATTCTGTCCACAACCTATTGGTGGCAAATATACAATGTAGACTAAAGAGCGTTAGGAGAAACATAAGAGTTAACAAGAAATGGAACTTAGAGGAACTCCTTAAAAACAAGGAGGCTATCATGACTGAGCTGGAGGAAAGGTTGGGGGAGAGAGCTGAAGAAAATAGGAAGAATGTAGATGAGGAGTGGAGATACATCCATAGCAACATTAAAGATGTAATGGAAAAGAAGGTAGGAAAGATAACGGGTCAAAGAAACAAAAAAACCCTGGATCACAGCAGCCATGCTGCAAAAAATGGAAGATCGGAGAAAGTGGAAGAACATAAACACTGAAGAAGGCCAAAGAAAGTACAAGGAGTTAAATAATGCTTTAAGAAGGGAAAAAGATAAAGCAAGAGAGCAGTGGATAAATGAAAAATGCGAGGAGATTGTCGAATGTGAAAGAATTTGTAGAACAGACCTCATGTATAGGAAAGCAAGGGAACTATTCAAGAAAAAAGCAAGAAAGATAGGACATAAAGGAATCATGAACAAAAGTGGAGCCAGACAATGTAAAGAATGTCTGGAAAGAATACATTGAGGTTCTGTATGACAAAGAAGGAAAGCCAAGAAATATTGAATTAAATGAAGAAGAGGATATGGAAGAAGATCAGCTAGGACCAAGTATTCTCGAGTCTGAAGTTAAAAGAGCAATTGATGACATGAAAAGAAGGAAGTCTGTTGGGAGTGATGATATACCCGTGGACGTTCTCAAGGTTTTAGGGTCTAAAGCAGTTAAGCAACTCACAAAATTTTTTAACCAAGTATATGATACTGGCATATGGCCTGAAGATTTTTTAGATGTTGTGATGGTACCACTGGAGAAAAAGAACAATGCAAAATGTTGTAAGGATTACAGAACTATCAGTTTAATTTCTCATACAGCTAAAGTTCTAACCAGAATAATAACCAAAAGAATTGAATGTAAAATAGAAAAGGAGCTGCAAGATAATCAGTTTGGTTTTAGAAGAGGAAGGGGGACTAGAGATGCTATAGGATGTATGAGGATGATGATAGAAAGAGCGCTAGAAGTCAATAAAGGTATGTATATTTGTTTTGTAGATTGGGAGAAAGCTTTTGACCGAGTGAAATGGGATAAAATGCTGGGTATTTTAAACAAAATAGGAATAGATTGGAAAGATAAAAGACTGCTTAAAAACCTTTACTTTGATCAAAAGATTAGAGTCAGGGTTGAAGGAGAAGAAACAGAAAGTACTTCAATAGGGAGGGGAGTGAGGCAGGGTTGTCCTATTTCACCAGCGATATTTAATATTTATGCAGAAACAATAACAGAAGAAGCGTTGATGGAAGAGAAAGGATTTAAGATAGGAGGTGAAAGTATTACCACCATTAAATACGCAGATGATCAGGGGTTAATAGCAGAAGGCGAGAAAGAGCTTCAGAGGATGACAGACAGACTAGTGGAGGTTGGCCAACAATATGGAATGAAGATCAATGCTGAAAAAACGAAAGTCATGGTGGTTTCAAAGGAACATAAAGAATTAAATATAATGGTAAATGGCCAAAAATCGGAACAAGTAAGTAGTTTCAAATACCTCGGTAGTATTTTAGCGCAGGATGGAAGTAGTACACAGGATATCAGAAGTAGGATTGCAATGGCAAAAGCAGCATTTAACGAGAAGAAGGAGCTTCTCACAAGCAAGAAAATAAATTTAGAAACAAGGAAGAAATTAGCAAAATGCTACATATGGAGCATAGCTCTTTATGGTGCAGAGACGTGGACGATAAGGAGAAAGGAGGAAAAATATTTAGAAAGTTTTGAGATGTGGGTATGGAGAAGAATGATGAAAGTGAAATGGACAGAGAGAAAGAGAAACAAAGAAGTATTAGAAATGGTGGGAGAAGATAGGATGCTAATAAAAACAATCAGGAAAAGAAAAGCAAATTGGATAGGGCACATATTGAGAAGACAGTGTTTAGAAAGGACGATCTTAGAAGGAAAAATTAGTGGAAGAAGAGGAAGAGGGAGAAAAAGTATAGGAATATTAAATAATATAAAGCAGGGATATAATACTTATAGAGGTATAAAAGAGGCTTCTAGGGAGAGAGAGAAATGGAGGCAGCGATTCAGTTAAAACCTGTCTTCGGACAGAAGCATGATGATGATGATGATGTTTTTATTAATAATCAATAAAATATTTTTTCTGTTTGCGTCAAGGTTTGGAAAATATACAATTTCATCAGAAAGTAATTACAATATTTTATTCATCATTGAGAATCTTAATGCGCATGCTTATCATGATGAAAACTTTCTAGTCATAGCGACTATATACTGACTAATGTTTCTCTCTGTCCGCTCATGGGTATGTATCTAAACCTTAAAGAGACACCGTTGGGCAATTTAAAGGAAAAAGAATCTCATCAAACGGATGAACAAAACAATCTATTAAATTTAAAATTAATTAAAATAAAATAAAATAAAATTTTCCATTATATTTTCAAAGTAAAATATGCTTTATTTAAGATATATCTATTAGTAATTGCTACGTACTACACCTTTTGGAGTTATTTTTACAGAGTATTTTAGAGATAAACCCTGTGAAAATGAAATATACCTTTGAAAGTTATGCTGATATATCTTTGAATGATTTATGGAGATTTCTTAATGCTAAATGGTGTTTAGGCGAAAGTTGAATGGATATATAATCTACACATAAAGAGCATATATATCGCCTCCCAAGGTTTAATGGACTGGTATTTAAGCTTCATAATATTTTAAATTTAGTGTAGCTGGGCTTGTTTAAAGGGTTATTAGGTGGTCCTCATTCCAATGCTTCGGTTTAAGTTGATCCCGCCCGTGGGACTGGGCGATTGTGTGCGACCTTCCAAGACTTAATGGAGCCGACTTCTCTGCTGTGACTTTTAGCAGTGAACTGAAAGCAACCTTTATGAAATAAATTTGGATTCCCGTGTAATATTTCGTAATCTCAGGAAATTTTCAGCATTTCAAAATAATAATTTTATCACAACTTATATTAACACTCCACGAAATAAATATATTTCACTAATACGAGTTACAAAAATAATAAATATATTAAAGATATCTTTGAAATAAAAATTTTGGGGCCCTGCATGTGTATTTAAATAGAATATTTCGACTAAGAAACGCGGAAAATCACTTTCAACGAAAGAATACTTCACCAACATCCGCGGAAAAAGAGCGACATTTTGATCGTTTGATTGAAGTAAATAAAGGAGCATGTTATGTTATGTTGTAATTTCTGTAATTATAATTTCCTTAAATATTCAAATTGAGCGCCAATTTATTTCTCAGAGGGATAAAAAATTATGTTTTAAAGAAATGACTGTGAGTGCCAATCGTGAATACAAATATGCGTAGAACATTAATGGTCCTCAGTATTAAAATTTTATTGGTATTCATTGAGTGTCAAATGTTGTAACATACGAAATCCGGTGCGCGTTTTGCGCTAAAAAAATTACCAGTACAAGTACATATATGTATTCTTTGGAAGTTTGGATGTAATATCCATTGGTAAAATATATAGTTGAAGCCGCACAAAGTTATCATTGACATCTATTTTATTCCATTATGGGTACCTAGGCACCTAATTTGACGTTCGGATGACATTTTAGTAATTCAGTCCGTTAGTTGTCACCGAATTATAATTTGGGAAGGATGTGACATTGCAAATGTTTCGACGTGGTAGATATATTTCTCCTCGGTTGCTTTATAAATTTTGATTTTGCTGTGAATCTAAAATTTATGCAAGGAACTTTGCTGTAATTTCTTTTAACTAAAGATCTTCTCGTCTCTCGACGACGCGTATAACCGTACTAAAATTATCTGATTTTGCTGTGAATCTAAAATTTATGCAAGGAACTTTGCTGTAATTTCTTTTAACTAAAGATCTTCTCGTCTCTCGACGACGCGTATAACCGTACTAAAATTATCTGAACAGGGAATAATATATCATCATATTATGAAAATGGTTAAAAATATTCTATGACAATAAATAATGGAGTATTAATCTTGAATTATCTATAGAAGAATATTTTGATAAACCAAGCTCATTCCATAAAAAAACAAATCAGCAAAAGACTACGTATAATACTGTTGAGAAGATTTTCAGAGAGAGAGAAATGACAATTCAATAAGGATGTTGATCTTTTACATTTCGATACTAAAAATGTTTTGGACGAGTTCTCGGAAATAAATCTTATACGACCCTATAGCGGGAAGAAATTTAATATAAAAGCATCATAAACCAATTCAGAAGTTGGAAATAAATCGTTACAATCGAGATCCAGCTTCGATAGAATAATCATCAATCACCAAAATGCGAAATTGTTATAGAAATCTCCTGGAATACGTGATTCAAAATAAACGCAATTATTTTAGTTATTATACTATTTTTCGAACACAAAACATAATTTTGCCCTCTTTTGCGAAACTTATTGATATATTTCTAGTTTGAGTCTCCCTTTTTTGGTATCATTTTTCACTTTACACAAAGACCACGCTATCTACTTCCGTTGTTTCGGATATAGTTTGTTCCATCGACGAATCTTGAGACACACAGGCTGAGAGAGCATTGTCCTTACCCGTGCCTTGGTTTGTCTCCATCGCTCCAGAAAAAAAATTTCCAGCGACACATGGGAAACATGTTTTCCTTTCCCTCGCTACCACTAAAGGTGTTTCCCAATTCATGGCGTCTCTCTCTCTCTCTCCTCATCTCATTCTCCACCCACTCCTTTTGTCTCCGTTTCTCTCCAATCCTCCTCGCTGCGCCAATTCCATCTCCGGCTATAACCTCTCCTTTATCTTATACTCTCTTTCTCTCTCTTTCCTCGAACTCCATCCGCTTCCGCATCCCTCCATCGTATTTCACTTCTGCGGTTTTTAGGCCTCAACCCTCATACTTGTCTAAAACAGTTTCCTACATTCCTGCCTCTCGCTTATTCACCCTGCCAGCGTGAAAGTATCTCATTCTCTCGCATTTAACTACTATTTGGCGACTTTCCCCTTAATTACTCCATCTCGCTTATCGAGACTTCATTTTGTTAATTTCATTCTTACAACCGAAATGTACGGGAAATGAAACTTTTTTAATTTGAAAAATAATATTGTTACGCTTTTGTTTTCTTTATCTTTTGCAGTGGAGTCATTCCTTTATTTAGCTAAATAAAATCTTCAAGGTCATCTTAGAAGTGTTTATATCCTTCCTTTACTATATATATATATATATATATATATATATGCAATTTATAACGCTTTAATGAGGCGTAATATCCTGAGGTAATTAACATAAATTATCTTCCCCTGAAAAGTAATCAACTATTCGCTGTGAACTTCAAGCGAGACAAGAGTAATGACGGAATCACGTGTTACAATGTCTGATAGTGTTGTCTTTTGTGAGCGAATACTAGTAATGCGTCGAGTTTTTGCGACGTAAAAATTCTCCTGTTTATTTTGAGTAAATCAATCAGTCAATCAATCTCTTCCTTCCCCCTCCCTCACTCATAGTTTTTAAATCACAAACATAAAACCTAATATTCTTTAGTTGAAATCTTTTATTCAATACCATAGTAAGTTACACACCCCCGTATATATATATATATATATATATATATATATATATATATATATATATATATATACCAACATCCCCGGCCGCCCCATTGTTGCCAGCTTTAATTCTCCCACGGAACGCATCTCTGCCTATGTTGACTCCCACCTACAACCTCTCGTCCGTCAAATCCCATCCTTCATCAGAGACACAAACCACTTTCTACTACGCCTAAAATCACTCCCTTCCCCTCTCCCACCTAACACAATTATGTCCACTATAGACGTCTGCTCCCTCTACACCAACATCCCTCACAACCAAGGACTGTCCGCCCTGAGAAAATTATTGGACTCCAGACCACCTGACACAAGACCATCCTCCCATTTCCTAACGAAGCTGGCTGAAATGGTGCTCCAAAAAAACAACTTCTCTTTCGGAGGGCGCCACTACCTACAAATAAAAGGTACCGCGATGGGCACTCGCATGGCGCCCTCCTATGCCAATGCCTTCTTAGGCGAATGGGAGGAACGCTTTCTTGACGTTTCCCCCAGACCACGATATTTTTCTTCTCTGGACACATGGACCCGACTCGCTACAATCCTTTTTACAACGCCTCTCATCCCACCCCACGCTTTCCTTCACCCACCACTCCTCTGCCTCCAACATCACCTTCCTGGATGTCGATCTCTCCATCCGGGAAAACAAAATCCACACCAGCGTGCACCTCAAGCCTTCCAACCGCCTTCAATATCTCCAGTTCAACAGCTGCCATCCCCTCCACACCAAAACCTCTATTCCCTACGCCCTAGCCCGACGAGGGCGGAGAATTTGCTCGGACAGAGATTCCCTGTCCGAGTACTGCTCCACCCTCGAACATGCCTTCTTACAGCGCGGATACCCGCCGGATCTGATCCGAGACCAAATCCGGCGGGCAGTCGCACCCGCCACCCCTAACTCCCACCTCAATACCCACACCACCACCGATTCCACCCTCCAACTCACCCTAACCACCCTGTATTTCCCCGGCATCCACGACATTCTGAAAAACATCCTGAAAGCCGCCCACCTTATCCTCTCATCCTCCCCTCACCAGATCCCATTTCCCAGACCACCGATGCTCTCCTTCCGCCGTCCCCCTAATCTGGCAAATATTCTATGGAAGAAAGAACCCCCAGCACCCACGCCTTTACACCCTGCCGGATCTTACCCCTGCGGTAGACCCCGATGTCTAACATGCCCAATAAACCCCCCCTGCAACTCCTTCTCCAGTCCCACAACTAACATCACCAATCCCATAACTTTCACCACCAACTGTACCACCCGCAATATCATTTACCTCCTGAGATGCACCCAATGTCCCGCCTTTTATGTTGGCCTCACCAGCAATCCCCCCAACATCCGCATGAATGGCCACCGCAACAGCGTCATTCTCAAACGGCCGCTGCCGGTGGCCGTTCATGCGAACAAACATAATTTAAAGTTCAACAACTGCTTCACAGTGAGAGTCATTCGCGCTCTCCCCGACAATGCTTCGGCTCCCCAACTCCGTCAGTGGGAGCTTTCGCATATCCATCTCCTAAACTCCTTCACTCCCCCAGGCCTCAACCTTCGATAGCTTTTCACACCCTTTCTGTCTTCTTCCAACACCCTACCCATCCCCAACCCCCTCCGTTTCCTCCAATCCTCGACCTTTCCGTACTACCCTTCCACCCCCATGCCTCCACCCAGTGTCACCGCCATCAGTTCTCTCTCTGTAGCTGAAGAAGGAGTAGTTCCGAAAGCTTTACGTTTGTGATGTTTCTGTGTTTTTGTGTTATTTTACGTGTGTCGCTTCGACATCCCCGGGGCCTCGCCAACCTGAAGTCGTCTGATTGGTGAGTGCTCACTGGGTTTCCTCATCCCAACACCTTGTTGACATCCATATATATATATATGCTTATGGAAGAGGAAAGGTAAATAAGGTAAATGAATGACAAGTTGCTGAGGTGAGGAAGCTCAATGAACAATTACCGATAAGAGATCCTCTGGGGTATGGAGTGTCGGAGAAACACTTTTAAAGACGTAGATTGAAGCTTTTGGGGATGATCCCTTCGTCAGCCCAAGAAAAAGGCATATATACATATATATTCTGCTGTCGTAATTTAAATTGTGTCATTCCCTTTCACAGCAACTTATATAGATATTTAAATTTTTTCCTGAAAATTGTATCATACGACAAAGGGCTAAATATATGAAGGGAATCCATTGTTTCAACTTCGCCCGAATAAAGTCGTTTGTGCCTCTGTCTGTCTCCCTCCCCCTCTCTTCTCCCCATGTCTCTTCTCTCTCAAGCCCTCTTCCATTCCTCTTTCTTTCGCTCTTTCCATTTCCTTCTCTCTTCCCATTTCCCGCTCTCTTCCCAACTCCAATCCCTCCCACTCTCACTCACCTCATTCCTCTCCCGTCCTCTTTGATTCTTTTCGATGGCCATCTTCTTCATCCCTTTCTCTCTTTCACCTTTCTCTTTCACCCTCTTTCTCCTTCCCCTCCCATTCTTACTCTTTGGCCATTATCATTTGACCCCTTCTCATATCTCTCTTTCTCTCGACTCCCCTCAAAACTGATTGCCAACTTTTCCCTCCCTTTCCGCGGGTTCGTCACACCAATCACCGCCCCCCCACACCCACTTCCCCCTCCTCACACCCACTCCCCCCACACACACACCTCCTGTATCACTCTCCTCCATCCGCAGTTACCTTGCCTGCCTCACCGAATATTGATGGCCGAGTCGTAGGTCGAGATCCCGCAGTTCCTGCCTTTCTCTCTCCCTCTCCCACTTCTTCGTTGTTTACCGGCTAAATTTCGTTGGGTGGACTTCTTTTTCCTCCGGTTCATTACGCGGACAGCTTAGTCCGACGTAGCGTATCCCGACATCCTCGCAGAACTTACATGGAGTGCATATTTTCGAGGATTTCCTGGAAGCGTTGGAAAACTTCGCTACTAAGCGGATGGGATTCGTTAAATTGCGATTATTTTGCCGCAAATATTGTTCATTTTTTATCGAGGGGCTTCTAAGGTAGCGTAGGCCATCTGACAGTCTGGTGAAACTGGGTGAATTACGAGGTAACTTTTTTTATTATTAAACAGATACAGAGTGCTTAATTACGCCGATGAGTTATGATAGTACGAATTAACGTGCAGTTTTACTGGTGAATTGTGCTTGCAAGCACCATGAACGTTTGATTAAAAGAAAATTTTTGCCCATGGGCTTTAATAATATTTTATACCAACGAGAGAGTCTTTCCAGATGATACCAACGTTATCATGCACCATTATCACTAACTTTCTTTTTGTAAATCCGATACATAATTACATTTTTCATCGCGCAGTCTTTTTGTTGTTAATCACGAAAAATTTATCTTCCAAGGCTAAATCATATGATACGGCATATCCAATATTATTTGAGTTGTTAGATATATCTAACGTAATTTTTTATTACAATATGCATCTAATGTTTGGAGCAATTAGTTATAATTATCGTATCGCTATTTAATATGATGTGGTATTTTGCGTTACTTTTGTCGTCTTCAACCTCTGGGTTGCAAATATTATTGCGCCCGCATGGTTGGTATTTATGAGTTAGGTGTGCTTGTTTGTAAGAACAATGACGCCATCTCTGCTGAAAAGTTGAGAAAATTACATGAGGTAGTATAATTTGAAAATATTCAGAAAATGATTAGTAGCATCGTTTATTAGCAAAGCGATATGCTAAATTTATATACAAAAATATACTTAAAATGTGAAACCAAGCCATTGATATATGACCGTTATTTCTGAAAGTTTTTTCTGTGTTTGTGTTTTGAAAGGACTATAAATTCAAAAAAGATAGAGCATTATTACCTCAAGGACTAATTACGATTCGCACCTAAATTAAACTTAAACTTCTTACTAAGAGTATTATATTGTAACTATAATAATCCAAGAGGTTGAATAGCCAGAAATATACATACATTAAATTGTAAAATCAGTATGAAAGAATACACTTAGCAGAAACGCTCCGCTTTTAATCGATCGTTCAAATTATATTTGCGTAAATTTGTGTTTTGATAAATATTTTATTTTACTTGGAAAACGCTTTTCAAAATAATAATAATTTATTTTTGTTATCCTTTGACTTAATACGATTATTGTAAGGAAACCGTTACAAGAAACCATATCAGCTTTCGACCGATTAATCCATGTATAATTTAAATACTGTACAAAACATTCTTCTTTGCGGTTTTTCAATTATTTCCGCGACCTTATATACGTTTGTAATTTAGTCAACGTGAGCATTATCTCGGAAATTTTTGTTCCTTTTATGTTTTAGAAAAACAACCCACTGGCCTCAATTTCAATTTTCTGAGAGATTATCATGCGTTCAGTTGCCGAGAGTTTTAAGATAAATGAGAAGTATTTAAAACTTTGCTTTGCTTAGCTCGAGAGCTTTGAACGTTCATCATACTTATTATGAAATTATTTGAGAGGGCTCACAGCTTTCGAAGAATTAGGCAGTCGCTTCATCCCTCATAAGATTTCCGTTGTTTTTTGTTAAAGATCTCTCTGTCCTATATTTCAGGAATTGGAATTAATCAGACCTGACATTTTTGTAATTCGATATGTGTTACTATTTTTCATTTGAAATTTTTTAAAAATATTTTCATTCCTATTAGAAAAGGAAATTATTTAAATTTGCGGAAACAAAACTTCACAATGAAAATTTTAATAACGCGCGTATTCTCTTTGGCGAAACGGATGTTGTCACAAATATTCCCATTAATTTTCGTTTTCCAGCCTGTTTCTCCAGTTTTGGCTTTCTGGTATTACCAAAATCAGTGTACTCATTGTTTATAATAGGTGAGGTTCTATTCCTCTAGATTTACCTATTTGAAGATATTTTAATAAATCAATTAAATCAATTTTTAATTTCATCGACATATCTGTGTGCATATAAATAAATCAATTATATATATATATATACACTAGTGTATTGCCCGTCATATGACGGGGAAACTTAGAAATGAATAATAACAGCTGTAATTATTTAGTAAGAGCCGGTATAAAAATTGCCAAAATTGAGATTCGGGAGAATTTCTTTCTCATTCTCGTTTTCTCCAATGATGAGCCCCTTGTCAAAAATTAAGTAATAATAATAAATAAATAACACTCCGTCCCTCCCTATGTCTTCCTCCCTTCCTCTCTCTTTCCTTCCCTCTCTCTCTGCCTCTTTTCTCCCACCTCCCCCTCTCTCATTCCCTCCTGTCCCGATCCATAGTTCTCCCTCTTTTTCTCCGAATCCCTCTTTATCTCTTTCCTCCCGTCCTTTTCTAATTCTATACCTCCTTTATTCTCTATCTACCTTCAATTTTATAACCCTTTCTATCTCCCTCCCCACACCCCCCTCTATGTCTGCATATAGTCGTTTAGATAAGCAAAAGAATCCAAACTAAATCCCAGTCCCATTATGATTACGTAATTCTGCGAAACCTCCTACGATTATTTAAGGAAATCTATGCACTCGTATATATTACACATATGCGGGCTGAAACAACAATGGATTCTCGAAGTTTAACAATGTAGTGGTCGGCAGGGTAACATCCCGTTTAAAAGCCGATATTTTCTCAAAATATGTGATTTAAATGTTTAATATGAGTGATTTCGAAAGATAGGCAGAAAAAGATGAATAGAATAAGAAACTTCATTACTTTTCCTAAAACATAGTTTAAATCCGAAGATCTTACGTTAATTTTTTTTTATTTTAATTTCCAAAAAATAATAATCCTGCACTTTAAAAAGTCGCTTTATCTTACGGGAAATGGAATTTCCCCCTGTAGTCGGACCCTGGTCTTTTTTTGTATTTTTTTCGTCGTTTAATTTTTATACCTGAATCAAACATTCCTGAGAGATTTCAACTTTCCACCTAATCGGGAAGTTTGCTCAAAACGCGTTAAAATGTTCCATTGATGACGTCAGAATTATACACAAACAAACACATCTAGGCTTTTATTATAGTAATATACGTTATATATATATATATATATATATATATATATATATATATATATATATATATATACACTGACACATTCTACCTATCCTCTCTTTCGTTAATCACATTTTCTGTCTTTGTTTACTTTAAAGGAAATTATTTCATTTAGGTTTCATACTGATAAACTATAGATTGTAAAAAGGTTTTTGTAATTAAATTATAATTATTATTATTTTTCTTTTAAGGTTGTCATAGTCGAACAAAGTTGCGCATTGGCATATGAAATTTTACCTGAACAATATATCGTTTCCGTTTTCACTTTAAATTTACAATGAATCTTTCAAGTAACATTAAAGAAAAAATTGAAATCGAATGAATTGTGCCTCCTACGTCCGAGTAGCCGCAATTGTAAATTATCATCGTTATTACCATTAAAACGCCCTTCAGAGTTTATTTTATATCATCATATTGTCACTTAAGTCTCCAATGTATTAATTCGGAATTAAGTTGTCAAATTGACATGGAGCCGCGAAACAAATCAGTTTGCCTACATCATTTTCAGTTCGTCGGAAAAAAACTTGTTTTTAGCTTTAACGCATCAACATAATGGCCAAACACAATCCAATTTTCCGACCTCAATAGCATCGACATGTTGGGGAGGATAAAATTTCATTTTGCCGCAAACGGATCACACTACCGATAAAGCGGTCCGCTAATCTCCTATTAATTACTTTTGACTCGTGTCAACATCGATGGGAAGACCAAGAACGATATGGCGCCCTCCATAACTCCGTCCTCTATTTTTTATTAACATGTAGAACCCGTTTAATTTGACCTCTACCAGAGATGGCTTGAGCGCTTGACGTCTATCCTCGTCCCTCGATCCGCCCCTCCCCTTGGCACCCGTTCCCCTACGCCATTCCGCTTCTCATTAGACCCGACCACCCCTCACGTTCCCCCTCCCCTTCTCTTTCTCTTCCCCAAACCCCTAATCCCTTCGCTCTTCCCTCGTCTCCGTAATATCCGCCACTACTTTCAAGTACTTACCCAGAAGGTTTGGTCGATATGGGTTGAGGCAACGTTAGCCACTCATTGCTGATATGTGCCCATGAATGGGGACGACCTGTGTAATACCCGTGGCTTTCAAGGTGCTAGAGTCCAAAAGCCGTGGGCGCAATGGGGCGTAGTGAGGTATATGGGTGTGCGGGATGGGCGGGAGACGAAATGAAGGGGAGGGCGAAGGAAAGGGTTGCTTCGTACTAAGGAGAGGACGTCGGTTCGACACCTTTTGGCAAAACCCTTCTTCTCAACCCTTCGACCTCATCCCTCTGCCGCCATCCTCGACGCCCCTCTACGTACCGGATGTTTGAACGGTTCGATGATGAAGACCCTGCTCAGATATTTATGGAAACTTGGACCTCTTCTTCCTCCTCTTCTCCTTCTTTACCCCGCGCTCTTTCCCCCTACCTCCCTCCCTCGCTTGCTTGTTTTTCCGTCCCCTTACTAACTCTAGCGAAATCTCTGCGCCTTCGTAGGAAAGCGGGATGCAATTCTCGGAAGCCGCCCCTGCCGCGAAAAAATACTCCCTCGAGAGGATGGAATTGAATAAATTGTAGGCCTGTGTCGGATGCTGCGGCGTAGCCAATAAAATATGCCAAATATTGCTGCGCGCGTGTGTGTGCTGGGGCACTCTTTAAAAACGGAATGTATGTTTTGTTTATACTACTACTTTCGTGCATTTTTACATGCCGAATGTAAGGCAGTAAAAGCATTTTCGTTTTCTGTTCGTGGGTTTGAAACAATTATCTTTAGTCCTGGGAGGGTACTCTATGTGTGTAGTGGAGCGCAGGGTGGCCGTCAAATGATTGAATTTTCAAATTCCGAGGTGGGATTTTTTAACGATTTTGTCTTTTTCTAGCAAAATGTTTGTAAAGAATTCAAAATTAATCAAAGAATGTCTCATTAAAAATGTGTACAAAACGATTCGTGATTTCTTTGAACATGATTAAATCATTAGCATGGGATAAATTTGCAGCAATTGTGATTAAATTTTGTTTAATAACTTTCCCTTACCTACTTAAAAATTTTCACGCAAAACTTTATGCATAAAAGATTTTAATAGGAGTAATGCACCATAACTATCACTTTAGCGAGTTTACTTCTGAGAATTTATTTCAGATATAAGTGTTTAGCGGAGCTAGATGATAAGTTATTCCTTGTCTATTAAAACATTTCTTCTATAAAATGTTCATAAAGGAAGAAAATTGTCATTTTCATAGGTTAATTGATACAATCGAAATAAAATGGAAACTACAGATTATTGTGAATTTTAACAGTTTCATTATATTAGTGCCTTCGCATATTCATTTAGCAGTGGATATATCATTTGATATTCTAATATTATGACAATGGTTACTTTAGCGCTACGTAGTGACCGTTTGTCTGAAAACAATTACATGTTTTCAACCACTAAGTTAGCTTCTTAATTAGGTCATCGACATTAAAAAATAATCATAAGAAGTCTTCTAAATAATCTGATCAACCCTAATTAATAAAACATCTCACGTGTTTTTATTTCCCCCAAATATTCTGCACGCATTTTAATCAAATTATGTCCATTTACGTATTATTTATTCATCAATTTTCCCAAGACGAATACCCATTGAGCAATTGGCAGAGGTTTGTTTAACCTTTCTGACTTTCGATATTAGGATCACAGGTTCGAATTCTGCCAAGGGCATGGTCGTTTTTGCTTGTCTTTATATTTATTATAACACACATCATTTAAACAGTCTTTTTATGTCATATAAATTATTGTTTTGCTGTTATTATAACCTTTTAATTAATTGACTAATGCTCCAAACTCGTGCGCTATAATTTTGCCATAACGCGTCTTATTTTGCTCGAAGTTTTGATGCGTTAACACGGAAATTATTATATATTCCTTTCTCCCAGTTTCACATAATTTAATACATTTTAGGAATCATCAAGGCATTTATTACTGTAAGGAGTCTAATTATTTTTAAATTCTTAACTTCTTATATAATTCATTATGAATTAGTTTTCTAATGTATCACATCATCTAATAATCTGTGTTAGTTCACGAACGTTATTCAATTGTTATTTCTTGGAAGCATGAACCGTATCACGAATCTATATGGAAAACAACTTTGTTCCGTCCTTAATTGTCTTAAAGCAAAAATAAACTCCTAAGTGGTTAAGTTGGTAACAGTCGCAATAACAGGAATTACCGAAGTAGCGCATATACACAAGTTCGGCGCAAAACTTTCTGCAGCGTTACAATTCGAATATTCCACACAAGTCGGGAATAGGGGATAAAATCCGGAGCGGCTGCACCATTTATTACATCCCTAGAATTAAATCCAAAGCATTGGCTTTGGAGTGCAGGGGAAAATGTAGGCGCGGTTTCGTGGCCACTTCCCATGGGGAGGGGGGATATCCCGACGGCCGAAATACCCTACCTCATGGACGAAGAGGATTTCCCGCGGAGCCGGAGGCGGCCACCAGTCTGGGGGACGGTAGGAGGCACGGAAGAGGAGAGGGGAGGGTGGGTCAGGGCGGAGAATGTGGCTGCTACGGGGATGGTGCCGTTAGGGAGAGGGGCGGCATATTTGATTATCAACTCCACCCCGAGCCTCCCTTCTTCCTACTAACCCTAACATGCCTCAGGAGCCCTCCTCTTCATTCCTCCGCCCATCTCCTCTTCCACCTCTGCCTCCCTCTCCTCTTCCACCCCTGCCTCCCTCTCCTCCTCTCGCTCTCTCTTTCTCCTCCTCCTTTATATCCCCTTGACAAAGAGCAAATAAAAGTAGGAGACAGAAGGGATGAGAGGGAAAGATGGATAAAAGTGTGAAGAAGAGAGGGAAGATGTATAGAAAGAGAGAGATAGAAGGATAAAAAGAGATAAGAAGGGTGATGGAGGAAAGTTCTAAAATAACGTACTTCCCTTTTGAACCGAACGGGTTCCAAGTTACGAAAACTACTTTAATTCAGCTTTTGGGATGGAATTTTTTGAGGGAATATTTGGCTCTCTGCCATATGGACCCGGGTTCGAATCTTCTTTTTTGCCGAAGAATATTCGCCCGGTGCTCATCAGACGTAATCTTTATATCGCATTTTTCCTCGCCTGCCTATCTACCCACCGCACGCCGTTATTAAAAAAAGGGGGAATTTACGTTGCGGAAAAATCGCTGCACGCGGATAGGAAAAAATAATTTAACGGGAGGTCCGGTGGAGCATTTATTTGTAGTTATTTCATTTCGGTAGATACAGCAGAAAATCCTATCGTGCGTAAATTTAATTAGCACGATTTGAGAAGCCAGTTTCGGAAGCTCACTTTATGAATAACGTCAAAAAATTAAAGTTTACGGATCCGTGAATGTCATTGTTACGTATAACTTTTAAATAAAACTTTTGTATTTTTTGCGGAGTGCTCCCCTACCGTAGCTGATTCGGATAACATGTTTATTGGAGACCCGGCTCTGGTAAAAATAAGAGCTCTTCGTTACAAATTTGAAGACTATTATTTTCATTGTTGAACCAACGAAGATTCGTATCGCTGGATGTGAAGATCCACGTAAAATGGAAGAGGCAAGCTACAAAAATTTAGAATTCAATGAAACTTCCTTTGATTGAAACGCACGCCGCCTGATTGCCTAATATTATCATTTGAAATCAGTTAGAATGGATCGGGGAAGGAAATATGTCCAGAAATGGTTACAGAGAATGAAAGGCCGAAGTTCTTGAGATGGAATTAGGCCAACATAAAAAGAAAACTATACATTCGGAGTAATTTTCTATTCTATATCCTCGTCGATTTACTACAATATAGTCTATTAATGCCCCGTCCTTTTTAATTCTTCCCTTTTTAATAATCTAATTTCTCGCAAACATTCTATTTCCCTTTCTCCACCTCACTCCCCCGTCCTTTTTCCCTCCGTAACTCTGCGAGCCACTTATATCCCTCGCTTTACCCCAAGCCACCCATCCACCTCTAAAACTCTCCTCTTTCCCGTTCTTCCCCGCCTCCCCAACCCCTCACCCGTCTACTTTCCCTCCTCTCCCCTTAACCTCATCCCCTCCCACACTCCGCCATCTCTCTCTCTCTCTCTCTCTGCATTCTCCTCTCCCACCTCTCTCCTATTCCCTCCAACTTTTCTGCCCCTTTCCGCCAGTCTTGTGCGCTGTGTTCATCCCATTTGCGGCGGATATTCCTCCTCACGGCATCCAAGTCCTCCTCTACGCCAATCCTCTTTCCATCTCTCCATTTTCTCCCACTCCCTCCATACCCCTCCTCTAGAAGATCTTTCTTTCACCTTTCACTCTTTCTCCAATCCTTTTAAACCCTCGACCCCCTCCCATTTTCAATTCTCTACCGCTTCTTTGCGCCATTCCTTTCGCACACTTTCATTTCTCTCTTCCTTCACTCCGCCCTGCAATCTGGCCCCAGGGTTTTCTCCCTTGTTGAACTGCGTTCAATCGTCAGATCCACATTGACGAAGGTTTGAGTCCTTTTTTTTATAGCTCTCGTGGCTTCCGAGACCTCGGGGAATCCTACTGCTCTTTCTCGCATCAAAATAAAAGCAGGAAGAAATGCGGTGGCTAGGGGGTGAGGAGAATGTGTTTGGGGAATGGGAGTAGGGAGGGGGTAGGGTAAGAGGGTGGGACGGTCGGTTTGAGGTGACAAGGGATAAAGGAAAAGAAAAAGGAGAACGAATGGGGAAATATATTTTATCTCTGGCGGATGGTGTCGGGAGTATCTTGCATCTCCGAGCTGACGAATTTGATGCATACATTTTGTGTGTGTGTATATATATATATATATATATATATATATATATATATATATATACATAATATATGTTTAATAACAAACATATGTGCATGCATGTGTTTGTATGTAGTACACAAACAAAAATTTACATAGGTAAATGGAAGTTTTGAAGTAATGTTTGAGAGTCACTTCTATTTTAAATAATGGCTTTGCTGAATCGATTATCCAGGTTCCATTTTTGGCATTTTTGGAAAGTTTTACGTTTCGTTTGGGGGATGGATATGTAACGAGGGAAGTGGTCGTAAGGCTGGCGAAACCGATTGTTTTCATATCTCTCTAATAAGGAATTTTTTTACGAGAGAGATTATCGTTTCTTCTTCCAAAGATTTATAGGTTTATTGCCTCGATTCGCTATTATGCGATCGCTCCTCGTTCAAAGTGTAAGAAAAATTTGTGTTCGATAGTTTATTTTAGGCATTTCGTATTTTTAAACTTAAGGATGCATCTGACCATTGTTTCGACTTTAACTGTTTGCGCAACTTAATTCATCGCTTAAATATTTATGACCAATTTTAGAGAGATCTTCATTTACCAATATGAATAATGCGTAAGTGAATATTATTGAATTGGTATTAAACACATCATAGAAATTAAAAAATAACTCATATTTTATTCGTTTAATAAGGGAAATCTTTGCTAATTGCTCAATTACTTTATCGACTGAAATCATTGGCATAAAGTATCGAAAAGTTATTCAAAGATTATATAAAAAGGTTAAATAAAATTACGTCCAGATGGAGGTTGAAATTTTGCTCCATAGCTCTGAATTTAGTATAAAAATTTATGTATCTACATATGTACATTCTTAGGAAAGAAATCAATAGAGAAATACCAACTAATATATTATTCTAAGGCATTGCATGCCAAATCTCCTACAGCACGAAAACCAAAACTTAGGATTCAAGATTCTATTGGGATTTATCATAAATAAAAAAAATATTATTACTGGATAAATATTATGCAGGGTCATTGTGTGTCATTTGGCGCCATTTTTCAAAGCATTCTTATCTCGGGAATGGATTTATAATGCAAAATCCTGAACGAAATACTAAATTATCAAAGAACCCGAATGTTTCTAAATGAAATTTTAAACAAACCTCTGTTTTACAAGGGCGCTTATCGCAAAATAATTCATATCGTACGATAGGTAGTCATAAACATTGCTTTAAATCAGCGAAAGGTATGTGATTTCGCATAAGCAAAGAAAAATATGGTAGAAAATGATGAATTGTGAGAGGAAAAACTACGATTTGGAACGACCACACGACATATGAGGGAGAAAACGTTGGCCAAGTACATAACGGACATATGATACAAGAAAGGAGGTTAGAATCTCTTAGGATAACATCCAAGAAGCGACAAGAAAATTTAAAGCATGGTAAGCATTATATCTGAAATCAAAATGAATCGAAGGAATGCTGAGACAACAGGAACTAGACCGAGAGCCTAACTGAAGAGTATAATCAATCATAAGTACATAACAATACATTAATAAAAGTCCTCCCTCAGCCGCTTAGATTTTCATTTTTTAAATTTCCTATTATAATTCTTAATCTTGGACGATCTCTTCTTCCTCTAGAACTTAATTTATTTAATAAATCATATTACCGTACATTTTATCACTCCGCAACTCGACTTCCTGACTCAGCATTTATTATCGGTAGTCTGACGACGGCGAATATTTTCTTTCAAGAAGTTTAGGTATTAGGCATATTTTAACGCTTTTTATTTTCTTTTCTAATTTAAATTAGGCCATATTATTCTCGCGTTTAAAGTATTTTACGCATTTTTATGCAAAGAAAGCTCGCCATTAAACATTCCTCTAATCTGAGACGTAATTATTACACTTTTTATCTCCACAATAAAAATGATTTCCAGGCATCACGTTTTCACTGTCCGAGGTGATGAAAAGAAATGGGGGAGCAATAACTTCCTCATTTCTTCTTTTCGAGGCAGAGCCGCCGCCGTGTCAGAAGCAGGAACTTAATAGCACGTGATGGGGTTGAAGATTTTCCCTCCTACTCCTTGGGACCTCACCAGGGGGAGGGAAATCTTATGGGGCGATTTGGTTCTCGTCAGATACATCAAGTTGGTGCAGGCACCGTGAAAGCGAAAGGTTGAGCGCTGTCGTCGCTCTAATTTGAATGGTAAGACAGCCAATGAGTGAGCGCCAAGCCGAATTTGAAGTGATCATGTGATCATGTTGAGAAGTTGTGACTGTTGAACTAGGTAACTGCGTAACCGCGTAACTGAAAGTTTATCCGCCATTACGGGAAATCTTGGGAAAGTGTTATTTTTTTAGTACAGGTAAGGATGTTTTAACTATAGAGGAGTATATGAATGAATGGTTAACAACTTCATATATGCTGGTGATACATGTGACTCTCTGTGTGTGTTAATTAAGTTATTTTCTGTACGTTGCAACGTTTCCACTAGCTTGCAAAAATGAATCAACCAGAGAAGATGGTGCATTCACGTAAGTGCTACGCACTAAACTGCAATCATACGAGGGGAACGACCGGAGATCTAAAGTTGAAATTACATTCGTTTCCTCGCACGGAATCTACGTAAGTACTATTAGCTATATTTGTAAAAATATTTTTGTAAGTCGACAGAATTGTATGCAGTAATACCTCGATATACGAAGTAGAAGCGCTCCGTGAGTTGCTTTCGAGTATTGAAACAATATATCGATTAATTAATGTATTTCTGTATTTTATTACCTACAGTACTACATATTGTGTAATAATATTACGTACAGAGAAAAATAAAGAATGAGTTACGTTTCTTTTTGAGATTAATCTTACTATGGTTGTGTTTACGTATGTGAAATTATACACAGATTGCAATTTGGAACACACGAACCTTGTTCTACCGCCCAACTCAGCTTAGTTGTTATTTTTGATCCTTTAATAAGTGACTGAAAACCTCTCGGATGTGTTTGTTTATTCCTAAGAAAGGCTGTGGCCTTATATCTATTGCATAATAAGTACAGCCAATTTGACATCCTATACATATATGTATATGTCCTGGGATGAATAACAATTATTATTGTTATGGGATTGCAATTTTTAACTTGAAACCTCTCGTTTCGAGATACGGCGAGTATATCGTGGACTACCTGTAGGAAAAAGGTCACTTATTTAGTGTACAGATTATTCGCATATCGAGTTATTACTGTAGTTAGATATGTATCTCAGCATTTTCAACTTTAATAATAGTAACCATTTAACGAGATACTTCACTATGTCTTGTTTTCATGTGATGCATATCTTCACTTTAGGCTCTTTAGGAGCAAAGTTGTATTTGATGCATATGTTGAAGTGTTAATAATTCTGTAATGTTATCATTCCAGGTGCCGAGAATGGGTTGCAAGGGCTTCAGCTTGGCAAACATAAAGCCACTGTTATTGAAGATGCTTGATGGACATTGCATGAACCTTATACAATAATTACCCTCTTGCCTTTCCCTTAATTGAGGCTGACTGGCTGATTTCATGCTGGTCCATATGTACTTTATCAGGTGTGCGTTAGTGGTAAAATACTTCATATACTTAATGGTTGGTGACTAACTTGAATGTTTCATCGCTATTTCAATCAACATTTGCTTTGATTCCTATGCTTATTGATTCATTGAGACTGGCAAAAGTCACTTCTGTTCATACTTTGTCATGACTTGTTTCTTTATTATTGTTATGATGTTTGTCTGGTGGCTGGCTTCTGCAGCTTTCATATGTTAATTATTCTTTCGTCTGTTACAAACATTCTACTGTATTATTTTTTCAATGTGTGCATGTTTCCTATATTTATTGAACAATAATTGATCTATGTGGTTCAATTCCATTTAATATCAGTTATATGTAAATATGTACAATATTTGTTCTGCAATAAAACTATTTAAATTTAAATTATTATTCTTTCTATTCTCACCCATTACTCCTCTGGTTACGTTATTCGTAAAAAGGTTTGATTTGCTAAATAAAAAAATTAGCGTCATTTATTGAAAAATAATGAATAAAACTAAATTGGTGTATGATTTTTGAAAATTGCGCTCGCCGTCTGTACGAAGCTGCCATTGGCTGCTGAAATTCGTCTGCTAGCTGCCTGTTCTCCGCTTCGATTGGCTGTAAAAATGACGTCAACGCAACAGCAGCGCCAGCTAGCCAGTGCCTGCACCAACGTTTTGTACTAGCCAGCTAAGACCACGATTTTAACATGGGAGTTCCCTCCCCCTGACCTCACTCAAGAACTGGAAAGCGACTCACCCCACCTCCTCCGCCATCCTTCTCCTCTCACTCAACCACTTTCTCCTCTCGACCTTTCCCTTTCCTCCAATCTCCTTCACGCCGCTACTTCCCCCTAGTCGTCTCTTCTTTTTTCCACTCTAACCCTCCTCACTCCTTTCCCCTTATCCGACGCTTTCTTTTCCCTTCCTGCCCGTCTTTTCTTCTTCTCTCTCTCTCTCTTATTCCTCTCTCTCTTTTCTCTCTCTCTCTCTGTCTCTCTTTCTTATCTCTCTCTCTCATCTCTCTCTTATCTCTCTCTCTTATAGCTCTCCTTTTCACTCCCCTCATCCTCTTTTACGATAATCACCAATGAATACGCTTAGCTTCTGGGTCATCGGACTCCAACGCTTTGTATCAGAGAGTTAAAAGACTTTGTGGCTTATTATAAATTTTCCGCTCATTAGAAACAGTTTCACGCGGATTGCCTTTCTGCTTGGCTGACATTGAACGATCATGCCGTGCCATTACCGAGCTCGCCCTCTTCCCCCCACCCACCACCTGCACCCTCCGCCCTTCCCTTCCCCCCCTATGTACTCCTCCTAACTCCTTAGTTTCTCTCGTCCCTTATCCCGCGGGTCACCCACACTCCGATCCATTCCATTTTTACCCCCTCTTCCATCCCTATTCTCCATTTTGCGCGTTTCGCCTCTTCCAAATCTCCCGCCCGCCCCCGACGATTCCCTACACCTTCCTCCCACCATTTCCATTTCTCTCCCTCCAAGCAATACCCTTGAGAACACTCAAAAATACTCCACTTGCTTTCTGTACATAATTAGTTCCAATCGCTTCTCTTGAATTATTTTTTTTTTCCTACCCATCACGCCTCCGAAATGGATTCCTCTGCGGACCATGAAACAGAATTACGGTTTTTCCCCTTTAGATGCGTATTATTTTTCGGAGTTTGAAAAAGCTATAAGAATATTCGTTTTTGCCTGGAAAAGAGATTTTCTCCATGGCCAGAGTGAAGAAATTTGTATTGTGGTTAAATATAGAAGCCTTAATGGATGCCATTAAAAAGGATTTCTTAAATATATAGTGGAAATTGCTTCGCTAAAGATCTCTTGTGATTTTATAAAATGAAACCGCATCAGTTATATCTCGAAAAATTAATACACTTGATGTATTTAATTTCGTTCGCAAAAAATGGGCTACAAATACTAGTATGGACTAAAGTGCTTGGAAAGTCTCTCCCATGGAATTCTTTTAACATCACATAATTTCCTGTAATTATTCTTCATTTTTATCACTACAGTGTTTTATTATTCAAAATAATATAGATGTGTTTAATTCTTCAAAATTGGGTTAGCTATGGACTAATTAGTTTATTTGTTTTGCTCACGCACATAATTTTATAAGATTTTCATGATTGTTTATAATCTAATAATCATGGGAAATTTTAAACTTCATACAACTTTAATATTTGAAGATTTTCAGTTAATGATTCAGAATTTTGACCAATGTAGGTACATACATTTTTGGAACTTGTTACTGACCTATAATCTAACAATATCACTTATAAAAAATGTATGCGTAATAATAATAAAGTCTAAAATAAAACTGACTTTTCCACTTACATTGTTTGGATACATAATAAAATGTATTTATAAAAATTATGAAAATCGATTTTAATTGCATAATTAAGTATAAAAACTTAATTTATAATGAGATGAATAATTATCAATATAGGTATATCGAACTAATAAACCGTTCGAAATAATTAATATTCTAAATAAACATATAAATTACTATTTTCAGACTTTCATTCTAAAATATTTTAATACACAGAAATATTTTTTTTAGTTTTAAAACCTTTTTTATCGTTTTCAGTTATATTTTATTATTAATACAGTTTTTAAATTTGAATGACGATTTTTTAATTGAATTAAAAAGAAATTTTCTGATCCATTTCACTTGTTTTACAAAACTTAAAACAATAATAATAACAGAATTAATCTACATAGTGTAAATTTCTTCAAACGGCATATATGCGGTTAGTACATAACTGCTCAGGTTAGATAATACAATGTCTGTACGTGTGCCACGGTGCCTACAATAGATTATTGTTGAAAATGTAATAAGCAACATTCTTTTCGTGTTAAAAACTATTTTTCGTTTTAATAGGAATGTATTTGCATATTATATAAATAACTTATACCTCATTTCATCAGCTGTTTATCTGTTCAAGAATCTAGTTCCTCTCTTGATTTTAACTATTTTACAAATGCAGTTTTATAATATTCTGCAACGACTTCCGCGTTAGAGATTTTGAATGAATTCCCACTCAACATATTCGGGGAAAGACGAACAAAAAGATGGCCTAGAAACAAAATATTATTGTTATTGTTCTAGAGTTCTAATTTTCATTCAAACGCATTATAACATTACGGTTGAGAAAAGCCGCTTTTTGTTGCAAGTGAATTGCTTCCCAGATTTTGTCGCCGTATGTCGTCGTCTTATACCAAGTTTTTGATGGATTTTCATAGTTACGATTCTTTGGCTGAACTTATGTTTTAATGGCAAAGTCCTGCAGGGGTTGATATTTATTGTTCAATATTCACTTAATCTGTAATTTCTGGTGATTATAAATGCAATCAGGGTAAATTTATAAATTTTAATGAACAAATTATCTTGTTTTAAATATCTAAAAACGAATTTGAGATCAAGATACAAATTTATCGAACGCTTTGGCGATATCATGAAAATCTGATACACAAAATCATAACGCAGTTATATCGCCTTGCTATATGATACGATAAATTTCATAATTAACAATACATAATTCCATTGTTAACTGATTGGAGGCGTCATATATAGGGTAAAGCGAGGAGAGATGACGCATATCTAGTTTACATAGTCATAGACGGGGCAGCAACGACGGTCAGTGCAGTGTGAACAGTGAAGGAGAAAGTACACGTTGACAAATTCATTCTTTATTTTGCAGTTTTTTGTGTGATTTATAAACAAATTTCATTAACAGCTGTTGTTGGCACGTGCCTGAATTTTCATTTATCATTTCTGTTATTTTCATTTCGCATTTTTATCGCGGCATTAATGAAAAACTTGTTTTCTGTAGATGAAGTTGGGTAAGTAGACTCGTGGCATTATTACTTGTATACTGTTCCGCCATGTTTTTTCCGGAGGAGAAGGGTGCATTATCAATCCTAACATTTTAGGAGAGGGCTGCTTATTTTGTAATAAATATGAAATAAAAAAAACTGTGTTATCATAAGTAGATCTTGCTTTTCGGTTACCAACACGTGCATTCCCATAAGACATCTCTCCTACCCATAGTGCGTCATCTTACCTACTCTCGGAGGAGAGACGGCAAAAAACGGGGTTTTGAAAAATCGCCTTAAATCATATTTGAAGCCTTTTTAAAAAGTATGTCTATTTTTCCTAATATAACTAATAACCGTAGAATACATTATTATCAGCGATATCATGATTTCCCATCTATTGTAAAATCTACAATTTTTTGTTGAATTGTGCGTCATCTCCCTTCGCTTTACCCTACATCCAAAAATTTTGGAGATGAATTCCGAGAAGTGTTATGTTCTTTATAACATGATAAAAAATTCTCTACCAATGGAAATTATCGCAAAGAAAACCGTGGGTTATAGTAGCTCAACAATAATTACAAATGGAGCCAGTTTCACCTTAGAATTTGTGCGTCTTCTATTACGAGTGCCTCGAATGTCGAGAATAAATTTTTTTTCCCATTCGAAGGCCTTGTCATCGGATGTCAACGCCAATCGTTTTTTTTACGCTCACCTAAAACACAAGTGGTTCCTCTTCCAGCCCCCACCCACCCATCGCCCTTCCCCCAAATCTCTTTTTCAATGGGACTCGCATCTATAGAAGGGGAATGCCAAGGCCTTTGAGCCGAGACCCGCGCGCTCTCTAGCGGAGGCGCGAATTTCCAAAGAGGCATACCCCTCCCCTCGACATGGCGTCGACAGATTGCCTCCGGGATACCAGAATCATCTCCAGCCCCTCCTCCCTCTCGGAGTCCCGACCCCCACTCCACCATCCGAGCCCTCAGCCGCAAAATCCTCCCACCCTCCCCACTAGAGTATTCCCTCGAAATCCCCCCTTCCTTTACTTTCACGATCCCTATCACCAAACCCACCCACTCCTCGCCCGTTCCCTCGAGGGTATTCGAACCTATGCACGTCCGGGCTCCTCCTTTCCAACCTTGGGGCCCATTCGCGTCTCTCTCCTTCCTCTTAAAGAGGGTAGGAATCGATCACTTAAAGCGAAGAATCTATGGCCCCAGTTATCTGATTCGCCAGTTCTCTCTCTCTTTCCTCCTCACCCCTTTCTTCTCGCCGGAGAGGGAGGTGGAGTAGGTGGAGTTTTGGGGATTGAAAATAACAACAAGGGAGAGGTATCTCCAAATTGAATTACGTGAGGCAAAACGACTGGGTCTCTGTAATCCGATAATTCCTCCTTATGAACCGAGAGTAATGAAATCATATCGGTTGCAAACAACAAAGTAAAGTTCGCTGCTAAAATGTCCACCTCGAATAATTTGAGCCCACGACACGTATAATCTGAGATAGTTAAGGTTTTGTGAAGTCGTCACACGTTACCGTTATTTCAGAGGAATCGAATATGCCGTCGTTGGTAATTTTCCGTTTATTTGCGTCGACCCTCGCGGGCTTTCGGCTGCGTTAATCCATTAATTGGCGCAAGGTCGTAGTTTTATGGCTCTTGTCCTTGAATTGGAAGATATTTTTGGGTCATCTCTTTATTTCGCTAGCGTAATGGATTGTGTCGGAATTTGATGACCAAACTGGAAACATGCTCGTGTCTTTGTGTCATGAATGTTTAATTATTATCATTTTCATACCTGCAGCATACCATTATAATTTTTCAGAAAAATATGTTTCCGATATTTTCCTAAATACACGAATATTTCTAGGAAACCCAAGTAAAATGTATTCTAAAATGGTGATTTTTTATTCGAGTTCCTAGAATATTAGAACACGACTTTTTAAAAACGAATGCGCTATTATATTATCATCCTATCGTTTTAGTTGCGCATCGGTATGTTTTTCTGCCTGTCGCTGTTCATGAACAGATTTTCATTCAAGATATTTTTCAGTTTTATTTTTAGCGATTACTCTTGGAGTAATCATAACTTTCCACATTTTTCTTTAAATTGATATTTCTTGTTTCCTGAAAAATTTCAAATATCTTTATGATATTCCAAAGAAATCGAAGCAACTAGAATGGAAGCTAAGATTTTCAGGATAGTTTTTGCTGGTGACAGACATGAACCCTATTGATTTTGGAGTCCGTCCGTCCGTCCGTTTGCCTTTTAGCATGATTTTAAAAATCCCCCTTTCAACTATTTTTAAGGGTCTGTTACTCTGGCAAAGTTTTGTTTTGTATACGTTGCTACAACAATAAAAGCAAAGCGTAAAAACATTCGATTTACTTTCAGAAAGAGAAAGGTCATATTACTACTGCTTAACTGCTGTGAGGTACGTTTTAAGTACCTTTTGATTGATATTAGGTTATAGGTTTTGTTTTTAATAATATATTTTTCTAATGAAAATATAGTGTTACTTTATAATTACGCAGTTTGATCAATAGATCTGAATTTTGTTGAATTATGCATATACGAAAAACTTTCTTATATTGTGAAAAGATAAATAATAATCTTATTTATTTATTTACATGTACGTTTATTAAATTCAATGAAATTTTTCGTTGAAATACTTTACTAATTGGACTTTTGTGGTTATTGTCTGTTAGGATTCTAAAAAAAGGCGCTCCTGCAGTTCATTTTTAACTTGTTATTATTTATTATTTAATAGCATTTGGTTAAAATGACGCTGTCGTTCCATATAATAAAAGGGTCTTTTGGTTCGTTTAGGATAGCAGAATATTGTCATGATCCGATTTTCACGAAGCGGCAGATACGAATCTAAAGGGCATTGTGAGAAACATTTTACTTGGGATTAATATAAAAATAAGTTTTTTATTTTAAATTCTCTACTGTTAAAGATATTATATTTTTCAAAATTAATCTAGTAAATATTTTTGGCAAAAGAATATCAAAAATATTTTAGCCACAAGGGATATCTATAGAATACAAATGTAATTAGTATCAGCTGAAAAATAATTTTAAATGTTTATGTTGATTGAGGTAATAATTAATTCCACCTTTTATCATACGTTTCACTTTGTTTTCGTAATAAGTAAATACCTTAAATATTTCCGAGTTGTTGACCCACCTAGCAAAAATATCCTCACGCTCACTTCGTTAAAGAAAATTTCCAATTAGAAACTTGACATTTGCAATAGTTTTCGGAATCATCAATTCGAACCGATTAGGAATAGATACCACTTCTACACCCTTAACACGTCTCTCATCCTCATTCCCACTAGTAACTTGAATTCATTCTAGAAAATTGCTCGATTTTCCATCAACCCGTGCGAAAAGCAACGCTCCTCCACCCATCTCTTACAGTTATTGACTTGGCGGAAACGAACGATGACACACACTCGCCTCCACCTGTCTCCAGTGCCAGAGACACTTTGCCCTCACAACCCCCACACCCCTTCAACCACGAGAGCAAGGAATTAAATATAATAAAAAATGGGGAACACGACCAATTGTGGCGATTTTTTCCTCCCCCCCCCTTTACTCCCGCACTTATACGATAGCACTTAACGAATCGCATGTACGAACATGCAAGTACGAATATCGCTAGTTCGAATATCGCCGATATTCGTGATATCGCCGGACTGAACACCACACCCACGGACGCCACGCCACGGTCGACACGCCCTCCCGTGGTGCCCCTCTGCTTTATATACCCTAATTACCCCTCGCCTCTTTAACCTTCCCTCTTTCCCATGGTTATGCAAGAACAGTGGAAAAGCGACCAATTACCGGGAATAATTCGACCCTTTCGAATTACCCGCCTGACGTCATTACCTCCCTCCTTCACCACCGGCGTCACGTGACAGTCCATTCCGATAGTGGCCTTCCGAGCGACGAGACGCACAGGAGAGCAACGAGTGAAGTCGACGCAGGTGTCCCACTCTAGAGTCCCATCCTAACCGGCAGGAAAACATTGTGTGGAGTGGACATTGACCTACCGGGAGCCGGAAGAGGATAGTAACTATTGGATGTGATTTAACTGACTTTAACTAAGTTTCGTTTCGAATCGCCTTCACCTACGAGGTGTATTGTGTTTTGTGGTATTACTTAAATCTATTCAAATTCAACTGTTGGATTGTTATATGTCTATATTTCTATGTTCTATTTATAGTTTGTCATTAGCATTTAGCACATCAGTGGATGTTTTTGCACCGAAAATTATATTTCGCTGCAAAATTGGAGGCACCGGGGAGATATTAAATATTAGGTTGTTAATTGTCTAAACTGATTGTTGCTATGCTTTCTGGTTCTTTTGTGGTATAGTTCTTGGATTTCGTCCTATTCCTCGTTTACTCGATCTCTTTTAGTCCTATTGCTCTCTTTCACTTTTCACTCGTCCGCCCCATTACATCAGTCACGTAATTCCCCTGTTATTTGTTACTCTTTGATTCTCTCTCTCTAACATGTCGAAGGAACGAGGTAAAAGGGAGGCTACCGTGCGCGCCGAAGGCACTCAGTACGATGAAACCGAGATGGTTCCCCAGTTTTCCGATTGCGTAAGAGTTGCTAACCAGCTGTTACTCGAAATTCCCCCCTTCCAGGAATCTACCTCCGAGAATTGGTTCACTTTTATATCCGCGGTGTCCGATGTATTGTCTTTGTCACTTATTCCGGGACACTACTTGCTGATATTACTTTTGTCTAAACTTCCGGCCAATTGTCGCCAGTGTTGGTTGTCGGTAGTTAATCAAAAGGTGCCCTGGGAGAAGATAATACCGAAAGTATGGGAAACTTTCGTCTCTAATAGGGAATTAGAACGACTCGTCACTACTAAGGTGAAAAGATTCCAACTCCCCCACGAATCTCCTCGCGATTTTCTTTATTCCGTGCGAGGTGCCGCAAAGGCGCTGGGAAAATCGTATTCAGTTAAGGAGTTTATTGAATTGATATTGGAAGGTTTAAGTCCCATTGCCCAAACCACTTTAACTTTCGCTAAACGGCCTCAAACCCTACAGGAGCTGGAATCCCTGATGACTCATGCGGCCAAGGCCATGATGAATCGAGCGGAATACGCCGCGATTCACTCCCCGTCAAATTCCCAGATCTCACTCCCTTCCCCCGCTCTGCCCCTAATATCACCGCCTCATGTCACCTGTTCTTTCTGTCATAAGTCTGGACATTCCTCCCGTAACTGTCGGAGAAGAAGAGAGAGAGAAGATCGTCCCGCGAGGCTACGAGCAAATTATCCGGGTATTTTGAATGCCAACTTCGCCGAATATCTACAATTGCCATTTGTACATTGCGAAGTTCATACCGCAAAGATTAAAGCATTGCTAGATACCGGTTCTTCCCTGTCGCTGCTCAATTACGACACCTGGCAGAAAATTCCTCGTCGTGGGCGTCTTCAGCGATGCAATATCAAATGTCGTAACGTCACCAGTTTTCCCCTCGTTCTCACGAGATGCATCAATTTAAGAATTCGCCTAAAAAATCTTTCGTGGAGGCATACATTTTACTTGTGCGAATTGCCCGCACAAATGATATTAGGCCAGGATTTCATAAGACGAACGCGAATGATCCTTTACCATAATGCGTTCTCTTTCGAATGCCGCCCGGATCACAAACATTTCTTTAACGGCAATTCTGATACGTCGTCGGCTTCCCCCATTATTCCTTTGCGATCAGCTGATAACGATCTACGCCAGAATATGGCTCCCGTTGGAAACCGAGTTCATTTCTCGGGGAAAAAGGCTCCTCCTCCAGGTGAAGATGATTCCACCGTATTATCCCGGGAAATTCAAAGTCTCGTCGATGCCTATTCCGACGTCATCTCCCCCCATCTCGGCCAGACCAACGTAGTAACCTACCAGATAGAACTACTTGATTCTACCCCGGTCAGATCACACCCCTACCAGTATTCTCCACCCAAGACGGCGATGATGAAAAAACATGTTAATAAACTACTAAATGAAGGAATCATCCAGCCATCCTCTTCAAATTGGGCTTCGCCAGCTTTTCTTATACCGAAGAAGGATGGATCAGAGCGATTAGTGGTCGATTATCGCAAACTGAATAAACAAGTGAAGGCAGACAACTTCCCCACTCCTTCAATAGAACATGCTCTGCAATATTTGGGATCTGCTAAATATTTTACAATACTTGATTTGAATTCTGCTTTCCACCAGATTCCCTTAACTCCAATCTCCAAGCAATATACTGCCTTTATTACATCTTTTGGCCTCTATTAGTATAATCGCCTTCCCTTCGGCTTGACAACGTCTCCTCAAGTATTTTCTAGGCTGATTGACAAGGTATTAGGTGATTTAAAATATGGCTGTGTATATCCCTATATTGATGACCTGTGTATTTATTCCAAGAACCTCCAAGAGCACATCCAACATGTCAGGCTGGTGCTGGAAAAATTGAGAGCAGCTGGACTTACCGTCCATCCAGAGAAGATGAAACTGGCCCAGAAAACTATTACCTTTCTCGGACATCGGATCTCAAATGGCGAACTTACGACTGATCCGGAGAGAACCCGAGCATTATCCAGTTTCCCTGTTCCAAAGTCAGTTAAGGAGGTCTCACGTTTCCTTGGTATGTGTGGTTTCTATTCCAAATTTATTCCAAGCTATGCGGAAATTTCGTCACCGCTCAATGCCCTCCGAAGGAAAGATGCCATTTTCCAATGGACCAACTCCCATCAAAATGCTTTTCTCAAACTCAAACAATGTCTTTCTTCTCCCCCTGTACTTCATCTTCCTAACTTTGAGGAAGAATTTCATTTATTTGTGGATGCTAGCCAAGTCGCACTTGGTGCAGTCCTTAATCAACAGGTTAATGGCAAATTTAAGCCTGTTGCCTATGCTAGTAGGACTTTAACTGATTATGAGCAGAAGCTCCCCTCCTACGAGCTCAAATGTCTTGCCTGCTGTTGGGCCACGGATAAATTTCGGTCCTATCTTCAACCAAAACCCTTCCAGTTGTATACTGACAATGGGGCGATTACGTGGCTGTTTAAACATCCTAAGCAGTTAGGGAAAATTGGTAGAATGGTTTTAAAATTGTCGTCCTTCCGCTTTGCTATTCACCATGTTCCCAGTTCCAAAAATAGGGTGGCTGATTGTTTGTCTAGGGTGAACCATCAATCAAGGGAGAAACCCATTCATTGTTCGATGCTCCTCCATAAAATCCCATTATCATTTACTAATATTCGTGAGCATCAGACATCTGACCCAGAATTGAAACAGCTGATCGACTCAGTTAGACGGGGACGCCCCCATCCAAACTATTTTCTCAAGGATGATTTGTTGTATTATGGTACCACTAGACTGAAGAAGGGACGTGTAGTGGTTCCCCAGGCCCTGAGATCCATGTTGTTTGAATATTTCCATCGTTTGCCCACTGCTGGACACATGGGGGTGGCTAAAACTTGTGAAAGAATATGTAGAGAATTTTGGTGGAATAATATGAGGCAAGAAATAACGCAGATGGTCAGACGTTGTCACGACTGCCAAACCTGCAAACCGAGGAACACCTTTCCTCCTGGTGAGATGTCTTCCTCACCATCCGTTTATCCATGGGAAAAGGTGTATATAGATTTCATTGGTCCCTTGCCTAGAAGTCGCAGTGGCAGCACTTGTGCCCTGACTATAATAGATGGCTTTACTAAATTTACTTTTATTGAACCTCTGCGTTCTCCCTTGGCTTCTCAAGTGGTTTCTGTCTTGTTTAACAAAATATTTCCTAAATTTGGTTATCCTAAATATATTGTTTCTGATAATGGTTCCCAATTTCGTTCCACTGCATTCTCTGATATGTGTTTTAAATATGGTATTAAGCAAATTTTCACAGCCCCCTACTATCCTCAGCCTAATCAAGCTGAACGTGTCCACCGTAACCTAAAATATGCCTTAACCATCTTGTCACAGAATGACCACCGGAAATGGGATGAATTCTTACCCAGTTTAACCTTTGCTTTTAATTCTGCTAAACATAGCAGTACGGGCTATACTCCAGCAAGGATATTTATGGGCAGAGAGCTTCCTCATCCCTTGACAAATTTCTGGAGAATTCCTCCTCAGGCTCTGGCTGAGGACCTAACTCCCTCTGAGAGGCATTCCTTGTGGCAACAAGTGCTCAATAATCTCAAGGCGACCAGACGTAGGCAGGCACTTGCTTTTGATAAAAGCCATACTGGGAACCCATTTAAAATCGGTGATTTAGTGTTATATAGAAGGTTTCCTACTAGTTCCAAGATGCTCCATAGAACTGCTAAGTTAACCCCTCAGTGGGCCGGCCCTTCACCTATCAAAAGGTTCATATCTCCCGTAACAGCTGTTCTTCAGCTATCCCCAAATAAGGAGAGAATTGTAAATATCTCTCAACTTAAACTTTATTGTACTTAATTGGTTGTATATGTATCTTCTTGTCTTGGCGTAGAGGTAGCGAACTCATCGCCCGGTGATTCTGATCATCGCAACCAGCCCCCAGATGCAAATCTGGTAAAATATATTGAAAAAAACTATTCGGCCATGTGCCAAGAAAATCGCTGTTTAGCGTACAATATTCCAGGCATCATAGATGGTATTCTGGACATCTATGAAGGTCAACATGGTTCAAAAAAAACACAACCTAACCTAGCCATGTTTCTTTTTTTTTTGGTAATAATTACCAGTTTTGTAGACTAACCCCAATTGGGCTAAGGATACATTTAAAATGTCTATATGTACCTTATGTATTAGGAAGTATACCACAATTTATTGTAATACCATATTATGAGTTAGTTTAATTGAAACCATGTTTAGGTTAAGAATTTAAATATCATATTATGAAGGGATTTATGTACTATGTCTACCCTATTAAGATACCACACTACAGGTTAATTTGAATATTATGTCGTTAATGAATTTAATATCAGTGATAATATTATGCATACTGTGAAGGAACTTAACTATTGGGGCCAATTTAATAATATACCACAGTCAAGTTAATTTGAATATAATATTGTTAATGATTTGAATATTACCTTGTTAATGTGCTTAAATATGATATGATGAAGGGACTCACATGGCCAAATTAATTGAAATATTACACTGTTAATTAATAGAGATATTATGCCTGGATTAAGCAATGCCCTGCCTAATAATCATTTTTTCAAATGCTTAATAACAGTATGATTACTAGTTGCCCTTGCCTAAGAATTAATGTTTATGCTATGATGTATAATATTTCCAAGAAGGAAATGCTCAGGAAAGTTTGCTTTTGTTATGTCATGAAATTCTATTTCTGTTATGTTATCAATGACATACAATCTATTCTCACTCTATCCCTGAGGCAAGGATGGGTATCAATTTTGTTTCCTTAAGCCACGATAGTTGGCATATTGTAATTATGATTATTTATTATTTTGAGGGAGATATTCCTACATGTTATTGAGTTTTCGGCTTGGCAAGATGCCGACATGATATGCCAAGTGAATCATCCCTATGTACCCCCAAAGTGATTATCCTGGGAAAAAACTACATTCCAATGGACCAGTGCTTTCCCGACTAGCTTCATCACGGCGAACCAGTGGACTTCTTCAGAGAACTTTAGCCGTGACAGTAGCTCGAACCCTGATTGCCAGAGCATGCAATCCATCACGTGTAATATTCCAATTTTAAGTGTCTTGACAAATAAGTGTTCAATAATAATAATAAACTATCTTGAAAGAGACAACGAAGGAGTGTGTTCTGTGCTTCATTCATGATCCGGGAACAGTGCAGGGAAGAAGGTGACTTAGAAACCTACCCTCCCCAACCAATTGAAACTTTTATTGGTCCCGTTTTCATCATTTTTCCCAGGGAGGATATGGCGATTTTTTCCTCCCCCCCCCTTTACTCCCGCACTTATACGATAGCACTTAACGAATCGCATGTACGAACATGCAAGTACGAATATCGCTAGTTCGAATATCGCCGCTATCGTATATCGCCGATATTCGTGATATCGCCGGACTGAACACCACACCCACGGACGCCACGCCACGGTCGACACGCCCTCCCGTGGTGCCCCTCTGCTTTATATACCCTAATTACCCCTCGCCTCTTTAACCTTCCCTCTTTCCCATGGTTATGCAAGAACAGTGGAAAAGCGACCAATTACCGGGAATAATTCGACCATTTCGAATTACCCGCCTGACGTCATTACCTCCCTCCTTCACCACCGGCGTCACGTGACAGTCCATTCCGATAGTGGCCTTCCGAGCGACATCTACATCTACATCTACATATTACCCTGCAAGTCACCTTGACGGTGGATGGCAGGGGGTGCCGCGCACCAAGTTCCTAACTAATTATTATTCACTGTTATCTATTGTGGTCACGTATTGTCCTAGGGAAAAAGGACTCCTTATACCTCTCCGTCCTACTATCTATTTCGCGAATCTTGTCGTCATTATCCCTCCGTCCGATATACGTTGGTTGTCGAATAATATCCTTCATTTCATTTACGAATATCTCCGACCTATATTTATCTAGAAGTTTAAGTCTCGCCTGTAATCTACGATCTTTCAACGATGGCCAACTCAACTCATCAATGAGTAACGTAACGCTCTGTTTTTTATCGTAATTCTTTTTCACGAATCTAGCTGCTCGCCGCTGTATTATTTCTAAATCCTTTATGAGTCCCCTCTGATATGGATCCCAAACCGCTGCTGCGTATTCCATTTGAGGTCTAACCAACGATAAATAACAGGATTCTCTCACCTTTTCCGTGCTTTTCCTGACTATCCTACGCACAAAAGCCAACTTCTTATTTGCCGCACCTATCACTCGTCTTATGTGGGTGTCCCAAGACAGGTCACGATTCAAGGTTACCCCGAGGTATTTCACGGATTCCGAAACAGGAATGATCTCACCATCTATCGAGTAGGTAAACACGGACGATGGGCTTCTAGATTTCCAAAATTTTAGAACGTTACTCTTTTTCTGATTGATTTCTAGCTGCCATTCCTTGCACCAAACAGATAACGCATCCAGATCATCCTGAAGCTGACGATGGTCGCTAGGACCACTAATTTCTCTATAGACTACGGTGTCATCCGCAAAAAGCCTGATATTACTTTTTACAACTGAGCTGATGTCGTTTATATAAAGCAAGAAAAGCATAGGTCCGATCACACTACCCTGCGGCACTCCAGAGACTACATCTGCCACACTCGAGGACTTACCATCGATGACTACTTTTTGTTTTCTATTCCAAAGGAAAGCGCGAACCCAGTTAATGACTTTAACATTAACGCCAAGATTTCCCAATTTTAATAACAACTTACGGTGGGGAACCTTGTCAAAAGCTTTTCTAAAATCAAGGAACACTGCATCGACCTGCTTATTATTTTCGCCGCATGATAAAACATCATTCACAAACAGACCGAGTTGGGTGTCACAGGATCTACCTTTTCTGAAGCCATGTTGACAGCTGACTAAGAGCGATCTACTCTCAAGATAACGCATTGTGTTGCTAACAATAATGTGCTCCAAAATCTTACATGATAATGATGTTAGAGAAATCGGCCTATAATTTTCGGGGTTTTCTTTGTCACCTCCCTTATGAATGGGTGTGACGTGTGCTAGTTTCCAATCATCAGGAACCTCACAGAGGGTAAGAGATTTCTCGAAAACTATCCGAAGGAAGGGAGCTATATCTTCTGCTAGTTCTTTTAATACACGCGCGGGAATTCCTTCTGGTCCAGGATTTTTGTTGGGCTTTATCGCACTCAGTTGCTTCGCTATTCCTGCCTCAGAGATTTTAATATTATCCATCCGAGTACATCCATCGGGAATAAGATTATCTTTAAGTATATTTCCACCTGCCGTGAACGCCTTCGCGAAGTAAACGTTTAGTAGATTAGCTTTATCCTCCCCATCGTGAAGGATGTCTCCGGAATCACATCGCAGGGAGGGTATTGAAGGACCCACTCCCTTGACTTCTCTTACATAGGACCAGAACGCTTTTGGATCCTCCTTCAATTTTGTATTTAATACCTCATTCCGGAAGGTGTTAAATGCGTTACGCATGGTTTTTCTCGCTAGTACGCGGGCACTGTTATACTCATGGACTATAGCTGTGCGATACTCATCGGAAGCGGTGGTAGGTATGTTTTTCAATTTTGCGTGGCTACGCCTCTGTCGTCTTAAGGCAATCCTGACTTCCTTATTAAACCAACGAGGTTCTTTCTTATCAGATTTTAACTTACTGGGGATAAATCTATTGATACCTCTTCCTAGTATATTCTTAAATAATAACCATGATGGCTCCATACCCAATCGTTCTGTCTTTTCACGATAACTGACAAAGGTACTTTTGAGATGTAAGCTGAAACTTTTAAAGTCGGCCTTGGCGAAAGCGTATACATTCCGAAGAGGCTTAGGATGTCTTTTGAGCTTTAATTCGCACTCCGCATACACAGCTCGATGGTCACTAAGTCCCTCCTCTGTGGATACCTTAGTTATCCTATGCGGGATGTTAGAAGCAAGCAAGTCGAGAACATTGCCCGAACGCGTGGCTTTTTGTACCATCTGGATTAAGGAATATTCATGAAACGTGTCAATTAAGGCTTCACACGATTCGCGTTCTTTACCTCCCGTAACGAAACATAGGTTTTCCCAATCGATTGACGGTAAGTTAAAATCGCCTCCAATTATCACGTAACCGTCGTTCATAATAGATCTAAGCTCGGCTAATTGCCTCTCTAAACTTAAAATATAATCAACTTTGGCATTAGGTGGTCTGTAAAATGAGCATAAATATATCTTTTTCGAATTATCCTTACCTAGGCGGCACCACACGCTCTCGGTCGTTTCATCGATAATAGGGATCTGACAACTATCGTACTTTTCACTTATTGCCAAAAATACTCCGCCACCTATTCTATTGGCGCGGTCTTTTCTGTATACTCTATAGCTTTTCGGAAAAATTTCTTGGCTAGCGATATCTTCAGTGAGCCAACTTTCCGTACCTATAACTACATCCGCATGCAACGTGCGAATTACGTGTTCGAGTTCGGCAGACTTCCTACGAATGCTGCGGCAGTTTAAAACTATAATATTTAATTTCTCGTTATCGCCCGAAGCATTAACTGCTCTATTACGGCTTTCGCAGGTGGACTCTCTCACTTTGCGACCAGAAACTGTATTACACTCGATGCCCCTATGAAATCTCCTAATACGCCTACACCCTACCCTACTCTCTAATCTAAAAAAGACCTACCATGGTGCGACGAGACGCACAGGAGAGCAACGAGTGAAGTCGACGCAGGTGTCCCACTCTAGAGTCCCATCCTAACCGGCAGGAAAACATTGTGTGGAGTGGACATTGACCTACCGGGAGCCGGAAGAGGATAGTAACTATTGGATGTGATTTAACTGACTTTAACTAAGTTTCGTTTCGAATCGCCTTCACCTACGAGGTGTATTGTGTTTTGTGGTATTACTTAAATCTATTCAAATTCAACTGTTGGATTGTTATATGTCTATATTTCTATGTTCTATTTATAGTTTGTCATTAGCATTTAGCACATCAGTGGATGTTTTTGCACCGAAAATTATATTTCGCTGCACAATCGAAACTCTCTGGGCGGACCCATCGGTTTCGAGTCCTCCATCGTCATACCCACCGGAGGGGAAGGAACAATCAATGGGTGTTCCCTAGGCGCATTATTCATCTGGATGGTAGGAGGAGGAGGTGTGGAGTTCGGTGAGTGGAGGAGGGTTTAGGCGAAGGTAGGGAAGAAACGCTACGCTCGGTAAGCGGATGAAGGTTTCTGCCCGCACTCCCTCCAACCTCCCCACAGAAAACCTAGCCATGTTAAGAAGGTGCTCTCTCCCCTCCTCCACACCCTTTGGCAGCAAACCTGAATATGAAATCCTTTTCGTCTTTTCCACTTATTCCATCTCTCGTCATCCCGCCCCCGAGGAAAAAAACTTCTTCCGCCCTTCGCTTCTTCTCACCCCTTCCAAATTTCTTTCCTTTTTAGACTTCTTCTCTATCGTATTCTCGACTTCCTCCCTCTTATTTTCCTCCGCCTCCTTTCCTTCCTCCTCTATCCTCGCTCTGTTCGCGAGCCTAATTCCCCTCCGCTAACTCTTTTTCCACCTCTTCACTCGACTGACGTCCGTATTTCTTTGCATTTGGAGCATACATCTCTCTTATCTCGCAGTCACAGCTTCAACTCTTCTTAAACGTCCTCTTTTTCTCCCACCTCTATCTCTTTCTCTTGGCCAAACTTCTTTCGTCTCCGTCTCCTTCCTATAGTCTGCAGAAAGAGAGTTCCTATTCCTGAACTTCCTCTCTTCTTTCTCTACCTCGAGATTTTTTTACACGAGCGATTCTTTGTCTTCTTCTGCTTGGATTATCTTCTCCCACTAAATTGTGCGCGGCTCCGATGTCACCTCAGGTGATCTTTGGGCGAGGTGTTCATATACCATTTAACACCGAGAGACTTAGCGATAAGGAAGAGGGCGATATAAAATAAAAACTTTCCTTGGACTCGAATCAAGTTTTTTTAACATTGGAACTTTTGCTTTTATTTCTCTTGTGACAATGGTTGGATAAAATGTCGTTTTTGCCGAATGTCGGAATTTCTTACGGAACATGAGAAATTGAATCTTGGAAATTATGGCGATTTGCGGCCACAGACTGCTGAAAAATCTGATGTTCTTACAAATGATAAATTTGAGGTATTTTTTCGATGAATAGAGCGTAATCAAAGATGCCCCATAATATATACGGTAGTTGGCTTTGAGGAAAGAGCGTAATTTAATTTAACAAACTCTCATAAAATATTGTAATATTCAGTGAGTAATAGTATAGAAGAAAATTATAAATTTAGTTGGTTATCTATACAAACGTATTATTTTTGTATTTTATTTAACGTTTCTAGTTGACTTTTGGCTTCAGCTGTCACGGGTGAAAAAAATGGAATTCAGATCATCTGTTGATGGATATAAGAAATTAATTAGGTTGTATCTTTATTAATTTCATGAGAATTCTTGTAAATATGATTCGATGTATCATTTAATCGAATCTCATTTCTTCTTCAGCGCATATTTTATTTCAATTGCTGCAAGGAGACACGTCTTTGAAAACTTAGTAATTTTCCTGTTAACCTAATTTCATCCCAAGGGCAGTTTATTTTATCCTTTTTCATTTCCTCTCCTAGCTTTTTTCCCACCATTCATTGTCCTATTATCCTTTTTCTCCTCCTTTGCTCGATCTCTTTCCTTTCTATCAGTTTATTCAGCATTACCTTCTCCATATTTTTCTTATTTCATTTCACGTTTTATTTCCTCCCTTTTTCTGCATTTCCTTCTGCCTTATTTTCCCTATATTATTACCTTTTTGTCTTATTATTATTCCCATTTGGGTGCTGTTTCTCGTCTTTGGCCATTTTTTTTCTCCCCTTACACTTTCATATCCCTCTCATCTTTCACTCCGCATCAAAATTTGTCTTGTTTCCCAAAAAAGAGGACTCTTGGAGCTGGTGTAGTCTTACGCCTTCCTTTAACTTTCCTCGACCTCCTTCTCCCTCCTTTTGCCCCTCCGCTCTCCTCATTTCCCTCCTTTTCTATTTACGTTCCCCACCTCGAATTCCCAATCAAAATTCATCGTAAAAGGATAGTAAAGTTTGTTTCATATGCGATCGACTGTTGGGAGGTCCCAAGTACGGTCTGAGAGGTTTATACTTTCCGTATTGTTCTTTGTCTTGTTTTTTTCCCATTCTCCTTGCCTCTCTCCTTCTTGTTCTTCCGAGTTTTCTCTCTTCTTTTTCCTCCTCTTTCTCCCCAATATGCCCCCTACTCCTCACGGGCCAATGGTCGGCAGAGCTGTAGAATGGAGCGGCACTGTGCTCATGGATGCGAGAGAAGGCGGCTGGAGAGGAATAGAGGGAGTAGATTGGGGGGAGGTTTGGGAGAGGTTGAAGGAGGTTGGGTGAGGTTGGGGGAGGTTGGAGGAAGTTGGGGGGAGGTTGGGGGAGGTTAGGGGGTGGTTGGGGAGAGGTTGGGGGGTGGTCGGGGGAGGTCGGGGAAAGAGGACGTAGGACGAAGAGGAGGGGGTCGGCTGGTTTCGTTTGCCCTCTGGGCAATTGGTGAAGGTGAATGGGTGCAAGAGGAAGAGAGAGAGAGGAAAGAGAAAGGGTTGGAGGAGAAATGGTGGCAGAGGAGAGAACGTACGTGTTGGTGGACCAAGGGGAGTGACTTTGACCGTTACTTTGGTGATGCTTCCATCTCCCTCGTACCCTCTTTGGTTTATTGAGCGGAAAAATGCTCTAGCAGTTCATGCAGCGCCAATACAAGGCTAATCTTTGGAAAATGTGTTATCTCATCGATTGTTCGTAATTCAATGTTTTTCAATAAATAAATCACAAGGTTTGTACAAAAGTGTTTCCTTTGAGTGGAATTAAATGCATGTCTTCTTTTTTATTCCATTTCTACTTGCGATAAGGATCTAGTATGTTATAACCACACACATGATCTCTTTTATGCTATGGTATAATGCCAACTACATTTCATTAAAATTAAGGACCATGCCTCGATAGAGATATTGGAATTGATATTCTTCTTTGGGCACTTCATTTATTCATTCACACTTTTGTTATATCCATGAAACCTAAATTGTTTTAACTAGTTTGAAATTCTTCCTATGTGACCCAGTTCACAAATAATTACAGTATGTTAGTTTAAAATACGTGAACATTTATGATAATTCGTGTTTTCTACCAAATATTTAGTACTGTGTCAAATAACAGAGATTTTATAACAATTTAAACTTTCATATATTTAAATCAGATACCTATTTCACAAAATTTGCAATGATTTGTCGAAAAATGCGTTAAAAATTTTAAATGCTCGTATTAAGTGCTTATGCTAATTACTTTAGCATGAATACACTGTCCGATCATATTTTCAATCGAATTCACTGAATCCATCAAAAATACTTTTAAAAGCAAAATTCCTTCTTTGATTGTACAGCCATCATTGTCACGGTACAAAGATCTCACTAAACATAGAGAATTGAAATTTAAACTTCTGTAGATGACGAGATAAAGTTCACGCCTTCTAGTTAGAAAATAACCGTAATTTTGTTGACGACCATTCACGGTACTGAATGACCTGCTCTACGGCAGTATTTTTCGGGAGTGACTGTGTTCCATAATGCGAGGTGGCAAAAATGGAGCGGATATTAGGGTTAGGAGGAGCCTCTTGCGTGGATGTATGTATTTTTCGCTCTCAAAGTGGCCATATCGAACCATGACTTGGCCACAGCGAGAACGGAACGTGAGATAGAGGCGTAAGATGTGTAATATAAGGCGAGAGGGGCAACGTTTACGAGTATAGAAGAAAGTCAAGATGGTAAAGTGTATGCGAAATAGGAGAGTAAAAGGCGGAGAGGTAAGGAAATTGGGATGTGATGCAGAGAAAGAGATAGGGAAATAGGGTGAGGAAAATAGAAAATATAAGAAACGGGCCAATAAAAAGTAGATGAAATGGGGAAAGAAGGAGAGGGGAAAAGAAGAGGGCTTGGTAACCTCAAAGAAAACTGGAAATGAAAGAAGAGCGAGGAAAGGAATGGATAGGGGAAAGATTGTAAAATGCAGAATTATATGAAAAGAGATATAAAAAGGAAAGGTAGAAAGAGAGGGTGAAAGGGGAGAGAAAACAAGAGTGAGGAAGAACGAGTAAGATCTGTGTGATTGTGGAAAGGGAAAGAAAGGCAGATGAGTGAGAAAAGAAGAATAACGGAAGGCGGAGAGGACGGAGAGATAGGGAGGCATAAATAACCGAGCATGGGAAGGGCGATGAGGCTGAGTAGAGAGTGGGCATTATATGGGAGGGGGATGGAGAAGTGGATGGTGTGGGCGGGTCGGAGGAGCAGAAGAGAGAATTGCTGTGAGGAATTAGGAGAGTAAAGGCCTAAGAGAACAGTAAGAAAGTGAACGGAAGGCATTGAATTTATACGCAATAAGACGTTATCGCGACTGCATGATACTTTTATGGTTTTAAGTCTGAAAATATAAGCTACGTCGGCTAATGACGCACTTAATTTGCAATTACCTGCTTTATTTTAAATAAAATCGAAATAAATATTCGATAATTTTCAACGGATTCGCTGCATGGAAGGTTAACGTTAAATATTGCAATGAATGATTCTGTTTACAAAGTTAAAAAAGCTAAAAAATACATAGTTATTAACTGCTTTAAAATACGCATTCTTATATACACTTAGTTTAAATATAAACAGTATTTCCCCAGCGTATAATATTTTAATCCGACAATCGTTTTCCGCGTGCATCTATGATTCATCACAATCATTGATGTTTATAACAGCATATTTGTCTAAAATATACCAAAATAAGGTAAAGTTTTGGTGTCGAGAATTCTAACATAAATCACAAGTTAAAAAGCTGAAATTAGATTCATTACATATCTATAATTTAATGCTATATCATATTTTAAACACGTTGCTTACTCTAAAGATCGCGGAAACCAATGCAGTATGATATGCGAATTAATCCAATGGCGTTAGAATTATTTGGTAACTCGCAAACTAACTCCAGCTTGAAAATAAAATAATGCGTTTACGATAGTTCTCAATCTTTCTAATAGAAGATTAGAATTCTTTTGTTTCCACTTTCAAATTATAAGTAATCTTAACTTTCCCTGGCTTACGGTAGAGAATATGCCACTACTTTATTAAGGCTTTTAGTTCGTTAAAACCCGTATTACAGGATGTTGCTCCTCTCTATTCCGCGCACTTGACTCCTAGACCTTTTTGAGCTTAGAGGTCCAAAGAGAGCAAGGAACACCGTCAGATGCGGCCGCCCTAATATGGTTAATTAGCGGTACAGATTTTGGCAATATATTGCTGTTCAGCTTGGATATGCATTTTTTAGTTCACTTTGCCTCGTTATTTGTACGTATTGTGTTTAAAATTGTTACTAAAAATTGCAATATATTCGGTTAGCTATATGTTTTAAAATTGTACTTCGTGTTACGAATACGAAGTAACCCTGTCCCGTATAGTTTTCCGATAAAATACGCAACTGTATAGCGAATAGATGTAGTCTTGGCAGTCCTCGTACCCAATGTTTTTAGTCGCATATTTCTAAAATAAATAATGCAAAGATCATGCCAGTAATTTATATGCTAATTTCTAACTGCTATCAAAGAAACTTTTGGGAACGTAGAGCGTGGTGTAACATTGGAAATAATTAATTTATTAAATATTTCTTTTGAAGTTTTGTAATTATACCTCATGAAATAAATGCGTGCTATTCAGAATAAATATATTGCTGTAAGTGGTAAGTATGAAGAAGTTAGTACAAATTATAATATCAAAATATTTACGGTACCTACTTCAAAACGAATCTTAATTTTCCAGTAACCTGAATGGTAGATTTATAGTGTTCCTTTCTGTTATTAAGGTCATTTTACTTTCCATAAAATTTGTAAGGATGGTTTTCACCAAACGCTATTAAAATGTGTATACACGCAAGAATAGGGAAAATTTTATTTAACATAATCAAATATTTCATGCATTTTAAATTTAGAATAATTGAGTCATTATAAATTTACAAAACAGGTAAAAATTATGCATAAATACAGCCATTTTTCGTGAAAGAGCACTCTGAATTTTTTGGAAAAATAATTTGTTTTGATTCAACTACAATAATGAAGATTGAAAAGTAAAAGTTATCTATAAAATATATATAATTTTAATTTTATATTTTAAACAACCTATTCGTCTTAAATTTTTTCCTTGTCCAAGAGTTTGGAAGCAAAATGATATATTAACATTCTGAATTTTGATTGATGCGAATATAATTTATGCTCACTCATACCAGTCATTAGTGAGGTTTTGTGCTTAAGTAGTTCAATTAAAGGGGCATTCTGCATGCATCTTACGAAAAAAACTCCCTTTATATATTAGCTCTATAGAAAGTTTCCTAAAGGTATTTACTGAAGGAATGCTATTTATGAACAATGCTTTTCTCAGAGAAATGCGTGGACTTCGCCATAAGGAAGTCTTCCATTGTATTTTACTCCCAGGTATTCATTTGTGCCCTATATTATAGGTGAATGCCATCGCGGCGTTATCATCTCTTCTACTAATGTAGTGTCTCCCTTCACTTTAACTTATCCAATTGCACTCTTTATGCCTTCTTCACGAGCCAAGCCGAGTGGCACTTCCCCTTTCCCCGACCCTGCGAGACGGCTCTCCTACGGTGTTATGCGTGTTTCGGACCTACCGGAGAGAGTTTAAACTCTTTTCTTCTCTTCGTTTTCCTCTTCCACTCCCTTCATCCTTCGCCACCCACTCGACCCACCGCACTCCCCCGAGGGTCACATTACCGGCGACATCTCTCTTTTCCCGTGGGAGGGAAACACAACAACAACAACCCTCTTCCATCCTCCTTTACTCGGCAAGACCTCTTAGGAATCCAGGTTTAGTGGCGTGCCGTAGCGGAAAGCCTCTGCATTCCGAGCGTAAATGTCGCCGTAACGCTCCACACTCACCTCCACCGTTGGGTACTCTCTTAGACCAAACGGCTAGCGAGGCTGGCCATGTAGGCGAAATGTTCTTCTTTGCGTTTAAGGCAGAGGAATGTCATCTTCACGGTGTTGCTTGGTCGGTAGGGTGCTAGGGTCGGTAAGAAGTTGCGCTGGCGGCGGGAGGTGGGCCGAGAGGGATTGTGCGTGAGGGTGAGAGGGAATGGTCCTGTATCGTAAGCCTCATCTCTGAGCGACCGCTAGGGCGTGCATGTCCCGTTTCGCATCGAAAAATGGAGGGAGAAAGAGGAGGGTGGTGGAATGGCGGGGAAGGAGGGGATTATAAGGAGAAAAGTTTTTCCCGCGTTCTCTTTGCGGTGGAATGCAAAATACGCTCCTGAAGGATCTTCCTTTGAGTTCTTGCGGAAAGAGAAAGTGGCGAGTAAATTGTTTTCCCGTTGAGTTCAACAGTTTAAATGAGGATTTTGGTTTGTGCAAGGGCGAAAGAGGAAATAATTGCGCAAAAAAGGGGAGGAATTTTGTAATTGGTTCTGTGGCATTTGATACCGTGCGGCCTCCATCGGGCAGACGCCAGAGCAGGGCTCCCGTACTGCCTCTTCTCACGCCGAGAGATGACGATGAGGAGCGAGAGAGAGGGAGAGATGCGAAGAAGGGTGGGGGCGGAGGATGCAGAAAGGTGGGGGAGGTGGACGATCGCGTTCAATCCCCTTATGGATGGGAATCACCCCCAGAGGGAGAGCTGGACATGACGGGTAATCGATCCGCCTCTGCCTGCGCACGACGCTTTTCAATTCATTCCCTTCCCCCCTCTCTCCCTCTCTTCTCCCTCCCCTTCTTCCCACTAACACTTCTAGCCTACCCCTTCCAACCTCTAAAGGCTTAAACCTTTCTATGTCCCGCCACAGCTCCCCCCGTCGACGTACTTGAAACCATTCAAAAATGGACGGATGGGGGCTGAGGGAGAGGGATTTCATTTGAGGGGAGGATTACGGATTCCGCCGCGCTTCTCTTTCCCTCCCTCCTCTCTCATCCACTTTCCTGTCTCTCGACCTTTCTCTCTCTCCGTTCTTCTCCTCTCCTCCGCAACTCTCTCTCCTCTGCAACTCCCTCTCCGCCTCCCATTCTCAACCCTTTCCATCTCTTTCTCCTCGCTTTAAGGATCCACAATCCATCCGGCTCTCGGATAAACACAAGACGCCAGAGGCAGCAACTTCCACCGCCCCACCAACACCCCATGACCTCCTCTCCCCCCTCCATCTCCGCTCTCTTATATCTCCGTTTCTGTATTTGCCCTCATCCTATTTCTCCTCATATTCTCCTCTTCCTTGCATCTCTTATTCCCTTCATTCAATCTCCCTCTCTCTCCAACATTCCTCCCGCTCTTCCCTACTCCTACGTTCAGTCGCTTCCTTCTCCCTCCATTCACTCTACCTCCCTGTCTTCCCTCCTTTTCTTCCCTCCCTCTCTGTCTTCCCTCCCTCTGTCTTCCCTCCCTCTCTGTCTTCCCTCCGTCTCTGTCTTCCCTCCCTCTCTGTCTTCCCTCCCTCTCTGTCTTCCCTCCCTCTCTGCCTTCCCTCCCTCTCTGTCTTCCCTCCCTCTCTGTCTTCCCTCCCTCTCTGTCTTCCCTCCCTCTCTGTCTTCCCTCCCTCTCTGTCTTCCCTCCCTCTCTGTCTTCCCTCCTTCTCTCTACGTCTACGACACTAGCTCCATCTAACTCTTAACCTTTCCGCAGGTTTGGAGGAAAAGGGATCGGTATTGTGCGGAGACGAGATCTCTTATGAGACTTTTACAGAAACAACGGCGAAAAGAGAATATTTTCTTACTTCTGCTTTTCTCGCAATATCTTTTCTCTCCTCTCCTGCAAACACATGCTCCCCTTCGCGCCCTCTCCTTCCCACTCCTCTCCTCTCTTCCTCCTCGTCTCCACGGATGAATAAATGTTCTAGGAATGGGGATGAAAAGAGGAGACTACGCGGGGGTTCTTTAGAGGTGGTCTCAACTTCTTGAAACATGCTCCTGTAAAGGCGAAGTATGTGTTATTTATGGCTTATTTATACATTAAAATGTCATACGTATGAAACGGAGGTCATATTACGGTTTTACTTGTCCTTTAGTTTGCTATGATTTTTTTCTCTTCTAACTCTGCTATTATATTGAAACATATTTCTCCTAAAAAGGTTAATGCCTTTATAAGAATAAATATAGAAATAAACGCACAGAATTTGGCCATGTACTGTAGGATTTACATTTTTGATGAAATATATTTAAATTTACAAAAAATTATAACATTTTCGTTGAAAGTGTATACATTTTCCTTAATAACCACATTATGTACTATATAATTGGAATATATTATATTGTATTGTTTGTATAATTTAATGAGTGCTTGTTATACGATCCTGCCATTATTCAATTTTAATAAATTTTAAGTCGAAGAATGTTTGGTTTGGTTCATATCTTTTACAGGCAACATTAAATAACTGCTGCGAACAGATGATTGATAACTAATTTTTTACGGGTAGTTAATAATAGTATAACATTTTTAACCAATAAAAAGGAGATCGTTTGTTCATTGAAGTTTTAGGTTCCGAATTGAACTCTCATATGGTCCTAATTCTATTCTCGCTGGCTAGACCTGATTACGAGGCATTAGGGAAGAATTAAACGCAGATATCAAAGACTCTTTGAGGTAACATGAATGAGACAAAGATCGGTGGGGAAGCTGGATTTCCAATTCTTTTCTACTTAAATCGCCCATCTTGAACCTGGAAAACTCAAAACTCCATGAAATTAGGTAATAATTGAATTATAAGTCCTAAATAATGTTTTATACTTACAGGGTGTTCCTTTTACAAATGCTAAATGAATGCAATTTATGGTATATGAAAAAGTAGTTTAGACACTTTTATTCTGTTACTAAATGAATTTATTTGTGTAATAATTGATAGATTAGTACACTTCAGTATGTGACCCATTGGTTGCACGAAGAATGTCAAGTCTGTACTTGTAAAAGCAGGCCTTGATGCTTTTCGTCTCAGGCGCATCACCTCCATAAACTCGCCGATAGTATTGTTGCATCGTTATGAAGAACTTTGTTTTTGCGTACCACACAACAACCTGCGCTCCCTTCTGAGAGTCGACATTGTCTTTCTACCGTAATGCCACACAACAAACTGCGCTCGCTGCTGAGGAGTCGCATTTTCCTTGTAGCGACAGTAACCCTGAAAAACGGCCGGAGAGGTAACTTTAAGGTCAAAAAAGATCATTCTCTGAATCTCTCTTTTATATGCCACAAATTGTATTCATTTAAGATATTTGAATTCTTCCTTTATTTGGTCTCATTCCATGTTCCTTTATTTATCAAGCATATGTGGTAATTCTTTTATGAATTGATAGTTCTTTATCGAAATGTTGTAAGGTTCCAATCGTTTTGATAGACGATTTTCAGTTTGTCTTGTTGGTAGTCTTCTCTTAATTGAACAGTATCTTAAGTCATAATGCTTATATTATTAATTTCCAATTTTCTCTATGTTAATAAAATTGTGGCTCAATAGAGACTATTGCCTCACCCTATATATATATATATATATATATATTAAAGTAGACGCAGGTATCTTCTTCTACTCTAATTCCTATTCCTCAATTCCTATAGCTCATTATTCTTGGCCCCATTTAATTTAATCCGAAGGGGGGTGTAGATGCGGGGACCTCCGAGTCGCCTTGCCGTACCAAGGTGGTACCTCCAGTTAGCTCGAAGCAGGCTGGGTCGTTGATGATGGAGACGTACGGGACATTAACCCGAAAAGGGTGGATTCATCTTCCGAGCCCGACGGGCGAAAGGTGGCTAACAAAGTTCGCGGGAGAGAGCAACGGCCATGGCGGGGAGACGGGATGGCGGAAGCTGACCCTATCGCCATCAAAAACAGATTCAAAGCGCTATCTGAGGATGGTACGAGGAATTCTGTGGTCGCATCCACTCCCCCCTACTCGAGGGATGACGCACCCAGGGGAGGTCGGGTTGGGAGGGGGGAGTCTTAGCGATAGGTAGCTCGAACGTCCGGCGCATAATGGGACCGTTGAGTAAAAGGGCCCTCGGGAGGTGATGAGCAGGTGTTTTCCTGGTGTATTCCAAGCGGAACAGTGCAACAGGTGATGAAGGCGCTTCGGGTAGCGGCAAGTGGCACGGGATGCTCGAAGCTGTGTATAGTGGCGCACGTAGGCACCAACGATTCAGAGGATCGGAGTTCTGAGGATATATTGAATTCCATCGGGGATCTGTGTTCTGTGCCGTGGTTCGAAGGTTTGGAGCCGAGGGATCGGCTTGAATAGGAGACTGGAAATTTTGCGAGAGCATGTGAGTGTATTTTGAAATCGGGTGGGTTCTTAAATCATGTAGGGTGCATCTGAACCGATCTGGAGTTCACTGTACTTCCGTGGCAGCCCAGAAAGTAGGTGGTAGAATCTAGGAGAATTGTAGAGCTTTTTTAGGTTAAAGAGTAGGCCAGTACGTAGGTCAATTTTGGGGTCATCACATAACTGCACTAATTATCAGAATAACTTTATTGACTCGGTTGGTAGGTAAATGCCTAGGCCGACCTTGGGACTCAAGAAACTCGGCACTAACAATAGCAATGATAACGCCGCTCATAGAAGTCGCAACATCCATAACACCGAAAAAGTTCTGAAGCAGACCCAGTATGACTCATTAACAATGTTAAATATAAACTGCCGTAATATCAGGAATAAGACAGCAGAATTTCAGAATATTTCAGCGAAAACTGAAGCAGATATAGCGATAAGCACAGAGAGCTGGCTAACTTCGGATATACACAACCGAGAAATCGTCCCCTTAAGATATAATATTCACAGACGAGATAGATTGATAGATTGATAAATGTCATTTTTTGGGCGAAATTTAGAACATAAGGTCCACTCATACATTTAACACAGTGCAGAATATAACACGCATTAAATCCATCTAGGTCTGATATACATGGCATTGGAGAGGGAGGAAGTGGATGTTTAATGGTCCTTGGGAAGCCGTGTCCTCTGTAAATTTGAAAGCTTCTTAGGAACACTAACAGTTTCATGGGCAACTATCCAGCTATTTTGTGTCATGAAATTTTTCAAGAGTACAATAAATGAACCGTAATAATGTAAGCATCTTTCCTCTAAACCCACATCCTTAGCAAGACAAACCAGTATTGCCCTCAGAGTTATTCAGAGCGGTAATAAAATGTCAGCTTTCCTCAGGAGTGTAATTTTCCATGACCTTTTGTTGCCTTATTTCTGTCGGTGAAAAAACTTGAGGAATTTTCAATAAAAGCCTGAATAAGTGTCTTTTTATATCTATCATAAAGCCCCATGTTCAAAAAATGCTTTCCACAACTTATTATTTAAGTTTACTGTTCTGTACAATGAGACTTATGTCATACAAAGACAACACCTGCAGTTTCTTTCTTAATGAGTAAATCATTGAACATTACTTTTGCTTGATTATGTTGTGAAGTTAGTAATTTGTCGATTGAATTTTATTGGACCGTTTTGTTATTGCTTGATAACAAATTTTCCTTCGGATCATACATGGATGTACAGCTTTGCGTAAAATATTTCTCCATGTCATGGTTACGTCATTTCATTCATTAGCAGCACCATTCATTAAGTAATTGACAAGGTTGGCCAACGTGGAATTCAGTGTTTGTTTACTCTAGTATTCATCATGGCATCAATCTGCTGTCAGACCAGTCACTCATGTCCTTATTGAGCAAGATGGTAATGTTGCATCTCTCTTTTGATTCTGTACACATTTACACCTCTCACATTCCATTAATTACAGGTTTTTTTTACTTTTTATTTTGATTTCTTTGAGTTATTGAATTATCTCGGTAAATATTTACCTCTGGTACATTATAAATGTTTAGAATAATTCTTTCCTAATCAATTCATTGAGAAATCTAGGGGAAAATTCATACCTCTTTCATACAAATATCACTATTTTCTAATGAAATTACAGGATAAATAGAGGGTGCTTAAAAGAAATGTTAACACTTATGTAATACAGCTAGAAATCGCAAGGCGTGAGATCTGGCTTATGAGAATTATTTTTCTTTCCTTTGCAGTTGAATAAAATGTCAATTAGGTTGACTTCGGAGGAAAGAAGTAACGTTGCTGCATGGTTGGAGGTCTTTCACTCACCCACAGTGGTTCGCAACAACTGCAAATCATAATTAAGATTGGCCATTTATCACGTTTACAACAAATTCGTCAAAACAAAATCAGTTGCTGATAATTACAAAGGGAACAGTGGTCAACATCAAACAGGCCGATTCCCTGCAAGCAAAGCTGTTACACAAGATGCTTTCTTGCGTAGCCCAGGGAAGTCAGACGATTCAGTGCAGAATTTGGTTTCCCCCGGGCAATGGTGTGGGGAATCGTGAACAAGGAACTGGGAATATGGCCATATTATTTGCAGATTTTGCTAGCCTTATGTACTGCTCATGTTGATGCTTGCAAAATTTTCTTAGAAGTAAACTATTTGAAACCTGTCATTCACAATCAAGTAGCATTCAGCAACAAGGAAACCTTTCGCATAAGCGGACACTTGAACAAACATAACTGTGTCTTCGGGGATACTGATATTCCGTGTGTTGTGCATCAGCATGAACGAGACATTCCCAAGGTGAATGTCCAGCATTCAATCACTGGAGCAGGGGTGGTAGGGCAGAATTTTTTAAATACATTACAATCAACGGTGGCCACATCTTACACGATAGAGAATTGCGCATAGAACAACCTACCACGACAAATCTGGCTTACCGGATACTTTCCATTGGAAGGAACTCCACCCCACTTTGCTTTGAATGTTTACGCTCATCTTAGCAGAAAATTTGACCTGAGATGGATTGGTAGAGCAGGGCTTCTGAAATGGCCAGCACTTTCACCAGATCTCACAGCTTGTGATTTCTAGCTGTGGGGTGTGGTAAAGGAACGTTTTTATGATACCAAGTTTCATGATGTGCGAGACATCCGACAGAAAATTGAAAATGTGATTGCAACAATACCAAAATAAATGTGCCTCCGGGCTCTGGAGACCACCTGGAGGAGATTCCAGGCATGTGTTGACAATAGTGGCAAACAAGTGGAGACTCTTTGTTTTCATGTCACAGTGTATTAGCCCGTTTTGTTTAAATTAAAATCGATAGTCCCGTATAAGTGTTAACATTTTTTTGAAGAACCCTGTATATCGGAAAGGATTAAGCAATATTGTGCATTAATAGACTGCTCAGACTGTGGACGTTGTCTTTCATTTGTTTTTATAAAAGAAAAAAAAAACATTTTATTACGAAGCCTATTAAAAATAATGATAAAAAGCATGGACTGAATATATATTTATTTACTACGGAGGGTAATGAAATTTGTAAATTCGGCATGTTAATAGGATAATAGAGAGAGCTGCGCTCGTCAGTAGCGCATATTTTGCATTCTTTAACCTCTCAATTATGGGCGAGGATAACTTATTCATAAAAGTATCGGAAAAATATTTCGCAAAATAATAATGACTCGTTGAATTAAATAATCATAAACTAAGAATGGCGGCACAATTCATGAAATATATTCCCTCACATAAAGCAGATAATAGGTCAATAATTATAATTAAAATTTCATTTTCGATAATTTTCATGACTTTCGTAATTTAATGTTGCGGATGCGTAAAATAAAATTTAAAATAAAAAATAACGTAAGAATTAAAAATAACAGTACAAATTCCAAGCAACAAAGAGTTTAATGACATTGCGTTAACTACATTATGATTCCATCCCTTAATTTTATGAATTTCGTTTAATTCAATGCTCATAATATTACTGATAATTATGAACAGCATTTTATCGCAGTATATAATCATGATTTGTTGTTTTATAACTTATTTACAGAGTTTGTTTAGGTTAATTAAACATAAACGTTTTATAGGTTTTTCCTCTTGGTAACTTTCCTGGTTAAGCTACTGAATAATTGGTCAGACTTGCTGCGGTCAATGTTCTACTTATACCGAAGCCCATGCTACAAGGGGAAAAATGCCACACACGCGGATACACGCTGAACCGAGGAGAAAATCCTAGCCCCGGGGTTAGATTAACTCAACAATATCCCTTTAACTTTAATCGGATAAACGGCACTATCAAACTATCTCCGTAGTCCCCGATTACGCTCGGATAAAAAAACTTTATAAAACTTACAAACCGCCGACGTTGCGCTTTATACGACTAGACCTATTTACCTCAACACCTCCTAATCATTTTTATCTAGATTGATATATCTCGTCGATATCCCTAGTTTTTTTAAATAAAACATATCGAATCCCTCCGCATCCATTTACACACGGATTACAGACAGACATTCGTCTTTCCTTAAGCCTTGATAGGGTCGCGTTTCTTGCAGTCTTAAACGGGGTTCCCGGAACAAGGGCGGAGAGGGTGAATGAGCGAGCTGATGTGCTGTTGGGTTTTCCGGTGGGTGGGTAACGTTTGTACGCGGATTCGTAGGTGAGTTGGAGGGTCTCTAAGTAGTTGGCGGAGGGTGGATGGGACGCGAGAGGAAGGGGGAAGGGCTTCTGAGGGAAAAGGATCTGATAGTACGTGGTTAGGGCAAGCCGGCAGAGATTGAGGAATTACTCCTCTTAAATTAATCACCCTAATGGGGTGGTGAGGAGAACAGCTTGCTTTGGACACTGGAAGCCATAGCATCTAGAGTGTTCTGTGTGCCGATGAGACCGCGTCGTGTCACTACCGAACTCAAGATTAATGGAGAAACTCACCTCCCGTGTGTCTTTGGAAGTCTGATTGTTGGCTAAACCATTCCCTTGGGACCTACATCCATCTCCTTTGGGTTCTTAGGTGCCTGGCGGTCGCGAGTTACGCCACCTCCACCACGTACTCCACCCGACTCATCCCTCTCCCGAACACCTCACCTGATCTCACGATTTAGGGCGAGTTCTTTCGCCCAAGGCTAAGAAAGTCTTGATTCCAGAGAGAGGTCTCTCCAGCATTGCCTTACCCCATAAATAATTGCATGATAATTTTAACTGAGAAAACTTCTCCAGCTACACACATCAATCACCCTAAAAGGATCATCCATAAAGCTTGAAGCCGTTGACATTGCGGTACGTCGCTCCTTGTCATTGACTAATTGGATATATGCAAATGGAGGGCTGCGTGCTCTAGTAAATGTATGCATACAATCCAGGTTCTTAATTTACGTGCGATCCTCGGATAATTTCAGTTAAAATTTTGCAAAATCCATACATATGCCTAATGTTTTATATTTCACTTAACTATTTTTAATGCGAATTATGCCGTGAGTATAAATGTTATTAAAGTCCCACACCAATTAAAAAAAATACGTAATCGCATAGTGTTAATTAAAAAATTTTATTTTGGTATTTATAAATGGAAGTAAAATACTGTTTTTACAGTGGAATATACAAAAATTGTTTGCCTGCAAAGTCAAATTGCACTTATAATCATTTATCGAACAGTAATTTTTAGATCTGTTTGCGTTATTCCGCTTCATTGAATCCCTTAGGAAATCCCTGTCCTTTACGTATCTAGGGACTCCTCTTTCCGTACGATACCTTCCATGTTTAAAATGTTTATTGTTTGGGGAAAGGAATGATTTGAGTGGGAAGATTGGAGAGATTGAGATGTATGGAGTGGATGAAGGAGTGGACGGTTTAGAGAAGGATCGTAGGAAGTGAAGAGAAATTGGTGGGAACGAATGGAAAGAAAAATGTGGAATAAAAGCAAAGAAAAAGGTTAATCAACAATGATGATATGTTGTTATGCTGTCTTTCTATAAACTTACGTTTTTCCTTCGAAGAAAATATATTTTTGCACAAAAATGTTATGATTTAAAAAATCAAATAATCCCGAATCTCTATGAAAATCTCGGATATGAATGTTTTGTTTGAATCGCATTTTCCATTAAATTTGCATCATGTGAAGCATACGACCCACGGATTTCTAATTGTCTTACCCAAAGCCTCTCTGCCTTCACAGATTGCAGACGCGCTTTTGTTTCATCAAATATTCTTTTCGCTGGAAATCTAATATTGCCCTATTGGTAGATTAAAAATAGGAAGATTGGATTACTTGACATATCTTGGCCTTTTAGATCGTAAAATCATGCCGCATGTCTAAACTGTTCAGAGTACACATCCGATGACCTCTGAATCAGTTACAGCATATATACGCCCTGTTCGCACTGCCTCCTACGTCAGAACATCACATGTCTAGCCTAATGACTTATATCTAATTATATAGTTCAATATACCCTTTGACAGCCAACTCTGTTATATTTGTAGCATGAGCAACCCATGCCCCTTTATTCGAAGCAAGTGCTATACTGATTTAAGTGAGTTATGTTTGTCGTAATAAAGTACGAGCACGCCTTTTATGCCGGACTTCAGTATTGAGTTTGAAAATACGTTAGGCGCGGTATATGTAATTTTATTACTGAAACGCCTCAATGTGGTCGTTTTGTAAAGTGCAAAAGTAAAAATACAACGAAAAAATTAAATATCTTATTCGGTTTTTTCATTAATCCTTTGATTCGGCGCTCTGAAACACATTTTATTTCATAGCACACATTCTGCTTAGTTCAATTTTAGCGGTACACCGAATCACATATAGCGGCAGCATTATATATATTTTTCATTGCTCGGTATTCGAAAGTACTCGGGTAAAATGTCGCATTTTCAAACAGGCTTTGATGAAATTATAACCAAAATACAGATTAAATTATTATGAAGCTATTTGTTGTTTAAATCGTTTATTTACTTCACTAAATTTACAAAATAATTCAAAAATGGATACTATAAAATATCGTGGATTTCCGTCATGCAACGGGCTGCAGTTATATAAAGAATTATTTGCAGCATGAATCTACTAATAAAAATTTATTTTATTTCTGTTATCACGTTAAAAAACGAAAGAGTTTATCTCTCGATACTTTTTAATGGATAATCCAATAATGCAACACAAGTAAATACACAGTAAGGAAATATTTTTATTTTGACTTAAATGAATTCACTAGCTTTTAAATTGCTAAGTTACACTTAACGTAGTGAATAAATGACTTTATTTTTGAAATCAAAATGGTTCAAGATTCAGGACTTAGCAAATTAAAAATACCAACCTGAATACATACATCCATTATTATTGCGAACAATTAAATCTTACAAAATAAATGTGAAATATCTTGAATGATTTTAAGCATTGATTAAAATTACTTACATAATTTGTAAGTTCTTTAATTTGGACAACTTGGCAAAAAAATACTTAAGAAATTAATGTCAAATTTATTTCACCCAAACGAAACAGTGAGGAAAAGTGAGTACTACATTTTTAAACCGAATTACGATTAAATGTTAACAAAAAAAGCATTGAAATCCAGATTATGGACACAATACGAGTTTTCGCGGTATTAAAAACGACGCACCGTAATAGACGTGAAATATTACCGTTTTTGCATATTCCAAACTGACTTTGGGGCTGATTCTGAGATTATTCAATTTCTCTTAGGAATAATAATTAACTTTCTCTATTTTTACGTAAAAATATTTGTTTCGAGTTCTTATCTCAATTTCAATCAATATTTAATTACAGTTTAAAAATATCCTACGCTCGCTCATTTAGTAAACAAGTGAATATTTAAAAAGTTCTTAAATCGAACCTGGGAATCTTTTCTTAGAATTTATAGTTTTCTTGGTCATAACTCACGGCCATCTATGCATACATAAACGTTTTTAGCAATTCTGACTGGATCTTCCAATAAAATGGGTGATGGACGGACTTGCACTAGTGAATTATTGTATAACTAGTGTAATTGACCGTCAAAAATTACGTATGGTCATGAATTAATGTGTTGAATTATAGTGAAAACAGTTCGAGATGTATGCAGGGCCGGATTTAAGTTGTTGGCGCCCATAGGCACTGTTTTCCAGTGCGACTTTTTCTCATTAAAAATATAAAAATAATACACGATACTGAAAAGTTGTGAAAAACTTTTCCATTGTAGTCAAATTCTGGTATCCCTTAGACATTTTGCGCCTTTTATGATTAGACGCATTTCATAATTTGATACCTTTCATAATTTGGTGCTTTCACCGGTAGTGTTAGGCGCCTTTCATAATTTGGCGCCCTAGGCAGTTGCCTATGAGTAAATCCAGCATTGGATGTATACCTAACTCGAAAAATATTCCACAGTAGTTATTTAGGCATACAAATAATACCGTCCCATATCTGAATCCAATTTTGCATATATAATCCCATGAAGATAGCAAAAATACGGTTACTCTTAATAATGACACCGTGATGGAATCATATTCCTATTATTTATATTGATATAAATTGGTAAATGAACGACTTTTTCCGTTGCATCCGACTCAAATTTTCTCATCGAGGTTTTTCCTTATTCCAGAATTTGCATTTCAATCTAATTGACCCTAAACTTACAATCCCACTAATCACTGCTTCGCATCCTTCTTAATTTCACGGCACGCTTTTGGTTTCGTTCGAACCTCGCAGCAAACCAAACTGAATTCCGTGAGTTTGTGTGAAACTTTTTTGTCGCTCAGTTTTAAACAAATGTGAGAGAAAATAATTACCTTTATCACGTAGGTGGGAAAGGGAACGGTTAAAAAATAAATTTCGAGATGATTTCAACATCACCAATTCTCCTACTATGAAATAACTTTACTTTCGTTTCAATTAACCAACCGAGTAACGAATTCTATGATGAACTATCGCTTTAGAGTGTTTAAAAAAACTTGGAAATTATCTTCCTCTTCCCATAAATCCAAGTATGCCGTGGTACAGCGGTTGAAAATCGCATCAATGCTTCACATTATATCCCGTTTTTGGATTTCGTCCCTTTGCAATGTAAATTCGCTTTCTAACGGGTACATTTACGTCACTTCAAATAATTGAGAGTGGTTGATAAAAATAGTAATTGCATAAAGTGTTGCCCTCTGCCAATTCGTATGAGTTGATGCGCGCAAATGAAGCGAGAGGACGCACTGCGGAAAGTGAAACAGTATCGATGAAGGTCAGCGCGTGATTTATCAACGACGACGCGTTCCTCTCGCATCATTAAATCAGCCTGTGTCGGTCTCCCATCTCCGGCAAAATTCATGGCTTCGATTACGCCGTTTATTGTTGTAGGATACTAGAGAGAGATTTGGGAGAGAGACAAACAGATAGTGGGGGAGGATTATAAAGCCGATCAAAGAGCCATTCCATTCCAATCCTATCAGTTTCTCTCATTTGACCGTGAAAAATAGGAATAAAATTTTGTAATCCCCTCTCCGCATCCCTCCCATTTTCCCTTCTCCTCATCCCTCCCATTTTCCCTTCTCCTCTACCTCCTTTTAACCAATCTATTCGCGGCCAATATTATGTTTATTTTTTTCGCTGGATCGAATATTAATGAGATATCGTTTTTCGATAAACTACTGATATTTTTTTCCTACCTCACAAATCGGCTTCACTTTTCCAATTAAGCGCTGTCGAATGCATTGTCTACGTTTAGAGTAAGGCAGTTCATTCGAGTCCGTTTGTTGTTTTTTGTCACGATTGCTCTATAATATTTTTATATTTTTAGCGTAATAAAATTTTTCTAGGGTAGTATAGTTTAATTTAGTCTCGAATTCAGCGCTTAACCCTGAAGAGGGCGCCCGATATTTCGTAACATAAAAGGTTCGCCCAGCCATTCTGACCGCGTTGAAAATCATGCAAAATATCATAATTACCTATTGTTATTTTTTTAATTTCCTAACAAATTACGTTCATGACATAATTTTTAATAACATAGCTATATTTATTTGAGGGAAAATGGAAACAAAGCTTTATAGAAAACAGAGTACTGCGTTGTCTGTTGAATGAAAATATTTTACATAAAAATTAAACATCAACTATGAAAACTGAGGAGTAAAAACTGATCAAGTTTTCTTTATTGGAATCATCCAAGACAGTTATTCCTTCTTCCTTTTCTATAAAACTTACCAAAAGCAGCCTGATCGCATCAATCAAGCCCATGATTAGGAGTAATAGAAGTAATTCGTGTGAAACAATAGAAAATAATTATTGTCGCCCAGAAATAATGAAGAATGTGATAAAATCAGATTTGAAAATGACAGCGTTGTAGTAATGATCCGTTCTCAGCCAGCCAAAAGGACACTCGGGCAAAAAACGCAGTCAATGGTATCTTTGTGTGATATTACTGTATTTAGTGATGGTGTGATGAGTAAGCACTAACACGCGAATTTTCTAGGGAGAATAACCGTTGACGTCATTACTAAGAAGGCCTTGGATTTGAGTTAAATATAAGTTTATAAAGTAAACGAAAGGAAGGAGTCTAAAATACCGCTCGTGATCTATTAAAGGTTAAATAGCAAACAATATCTTTACACATATTTAATTCAGGGCGATGGCTCATTGCGTCGACGTAGTAATGTAGTACAGTGTATAAGCGAATTCGTTCCACATTAATAGGGTAGTTATAGAAATTGTAATTAATAATGTCGCCATCGTTTATTTTTGTGTAAAGCAATTAAAATTCATATCGATTAACGATCGATTGAATTTTGAAAAGGAAGGCGGAAGTATTTCACTAACACGCGCTAGAAATCATCCAAGAGATTCTTACTCGTTCATGATCGGTTATTTCAATGCTAATGAGTGAGTTATCAATTTGAGAGCTGCGATAGATTGATCAGCGTGTTTGTATTTCAGACAGAGATCAGAGTTTTAATTATGAAAGAAAACAATTTTCACCTTTGGTCATTTATACGTAACACTAGTAGTTTTTAAACAGAATCCTTGAACGTTCTAAAGAAGCTTTTAAGGTAAACAGCTGAATTTTGTAAGAGCGAATTTATAATAACAAATTTTATAAAATATTCATAATATAAAATATATAGAATATGAGAGGTATATAAGGTATAAAATTCAGAATAAATAATATGATCATAAAAAAGATAATCATAAATAATCATAAGCCTACGATCTAAAAAATTGTTCATTTGACGAAGTAACCCATTATTGTTAACGGGCAGATACACTAGTTTTAATTTAATTGGTAAACGATAATTACATTTGTTCATACTCGATTCGAAATAAATATGCTAGTTACACGTACAATCGTATAATGTTACAGCTACAAAAATATCATGTATAATGTTTATTGATTTATTAAAATAACGAAAATAAGCACAAATATAGTTAAACTTTTTCAAGTAACGACACTAATAGTCAGCACAAATGTCGGTGCGTAAAATCACATGTATTACTAACTTGAGTCGCTAAAGCATGCGTGAAATGATTATCACCAACTTTCCTTGTGTACTGGATTTCCTCCAATCTCAAGAAGAGAACAATTCCGTCACATGTTGAACACGTAAGAAGACGGCAGTCAAAGTCGAGAAGATGACATTCAAAACATTTTAAGGGGGTGCCGGTGGTGTAGTGGTTAGGACGCTGGCTGCTACTCGCCTGATGCTTGAAAAAGTCATCGGGTACGAATCCTGCGCAAGTAGGATTTTTCCAAGGTCACCCGGCCCCTGTTTGTGTGGATTGAGGAGACCGCGCAAATTCAGCTATTCCGTCCTTCGGAAGGGACGTTAAGCTGTAGGCCCCCCTGGTGTTCTTCGTAAGAGCAGGTTTCCCTCCTCCCTTCCCCGGTTATTCATTGCACTACCCATTTGTGCTGTAAGAGAGGCGAATTGACTGGGCACTCAAACAAACAAACAAAACATTTCAAAAGTTTGGTTGAATCGCACGCTTTTTTAGTATGGGAAAAAGGGCCATCTGTATGTCACAGCGGTAACACGCAATTGGGAGTCTATCTAAGTGATTCTCTCCGCCATGAACGAGATACTTTTTATTAGGGCATGCGCGCAAAAAAGAGAACCTCGCCGCTTCCGACCACTTCTATAATAAATACGTGCGCTACTTCACACACGGCACTCAAGAGATTCCGAAAGCCTTGGTCGTGACGTCAACCAACCACGCCCCCTTGGCCCTTTCTCAACCTAGTATAGAAAAAACCTCCCTCTCCTCTTTCGCCTCCTTTCTCCATCATACATCGTCTTCAAAGGGAAAGCAACGGCCTCTCTCCGTTTTTCTATTGAAAGAGTCACGCCCGACATAAGTCGAGTGGACATGCCTCTCTCAACATAGGGTCCTTCCCACAGCGTCACACCTAAACCCTTAAGGGAGCTATCAATTGGCAACGTTCGGCATTTGATGCTCGCCGAAGGTATTTTCAGAAAAAAGAGTTTATACACACACAGAGGAGAGCAGTCGGCAAAAGTGTTTTTTTTTTTAATTACGATACCGACGATGTATTTTAATTCTTGAGCATTGTTGCGAGGTCCGTTTCTCTCTCTCTCTCTCTCTTCTCTCTCTCTTTCTCTATCTCTGGTCAAAGTCGATTGAGTTGAGTTGTTCCACTTTCAAAACTTTAAAGGGAAGAGATTATCATTTTTGGAGATTAGATAGCCTTTCTTCAGATCCTCAAAGGATAATACGTATATCCTAGGGGAAACAAAAAGATAGCCCCTCGTTTTATGCTCGCACTTTTCTTGAGAATTCATTATCTGATCTTGAGTTCTGTTTTCCTTAGGCGATTATAATTGAATTGCTCAATTAACTGTCAAAACTGACGGGTGGACGTGAAGAAACTCTCAAATTAACATTTAAAGTATTCATGATGTAGCTAACCGTAGATTCAAAATAACAATATACGTAAATCCATTTAATAATGTCAGAATTTAATGAAAATTACGAAATACATTTTAATTATTATATTTAAATTATTTTAAAATTGTATTAAGTTACATAATTTACCAATCTGTTTGCTTTGTATAAATTAATGCAACAAAAATATACGGTTTCGATTAAAACCAACAACTTATTTGTTTCTAACTACACAAAACAAAAACTAAAGTGTGAACAGCATTGCAAACGATGAATTCATCCCTTCTAAAAGCATTGAACTCGCAAATGTAACTGCAATGCGAGTTTCCATGGTTTTAAAAATTTATCTTTATTCAAAATGCAAACAATTACAGTTTTTTAGTATTATAAGCTAACTTTTGGGCAAATTCAGAACGGATTCTATTTTTCTTAACAATAAAAATTCACTTCCTTCTATTTGCCGTACATGTTTGTTCGTGTTCGTATGTCGGTTCTAACCTCTGTTAAAGTGCAAATTATATATAGCCTACACTCGCTCCAATAATAATCAAAAGCGAAAGGAAATATTCCTTAAATCGAACTCGGAACTTTTCTGATATTTTAAATTTTTACTTCATAATCCTCGAATACCTATGCGAGCGTAAAATTTAATAAATTTATCCTGACTTGAAGTACCTTACACGGTCGTATCTAAGACGATATCCATAACTTGCACCAGAAATATAAAAATTGTTCAAGACGTACCAATATCATTACATATGGACGTTCCTTACAGAGGAGGATACAACATACATCATTATATATCGACGTTTCTTACAGAGGAGGAGGATATAACATTTAACATAAAACATACAGGAGGATACTAATGTTTAGGCACTTCCAGATAAGCTGGAGGTTCGTATCTTTTTTCTTCGGTAGGAATTTGTGCAAAACCAACTAGAAAAAACAAAAATCTCGAAAAAGTGAAACAATGCGGCCGCTAAAAATTCGCAATGGTTTAAACAAATTTTCAAGGTTTATGTATTTCCGAATGTGCTACGGAGCTGAAATTATTTTTATTGGTAGGATAGATAAAAAAACGAAATAGGGATTATACAAATTTTGATATATTAATTTGTTTGGCAGTTAAAAATTCTAAAAATTTAAACAATTAGGTAAATGTTTAGATACTACGGAGCGAGTTAGAAAGCTGAAATTTATAAGTTATACATAATTTAGTCTATTTAAACGAATAAACATTTCATTGTATCTCTGAAATTCTCATTGCAGCCGTTAAAAATTATTAAAAATTAAACAATTAGATAAATGTTATTTCACTTTTAAAAGTGTTACAAATTTAAAATTTGTTATATATGTGTGGCATTATTAGCAAAATGTGGAAAACGTATAATATTTATAATTGTTTTACTCCAATATGGTTCCATAACATAAAAAATAAATTTGGTCCCTAGGAGAAATCTTTTGAAATAAAGAAATATATTTCACATGATGAAATATCTCTCTAAAAAATTAATGTTTTTTCAAGGTGAGATGAAAAGCTTGCAGTATGCAAGCACCTCCTACCGGTACTTAATAAAATTTCTTATATATTCTACAGTCCATTCAGGGTGAGATTTCGACAGCTAATGCATTTACCTCCATGCGGTCGTTCTTGTTTCTCTCTAACTCTTTGAAGATTATTCTTTACTCAGGAATAAGATCGTGTCCAGTCCACAGAATTCAGCATGTTGTCAATCAATTGGAACGATTGCATCCAGGAACAAATGTTGAAGAATTTACCCCAAGCTTTCACTTGCACAATCATCTTTTTTACAAGTAACATAAGACCACGTGACATACAGATGGAAGAAAAAACATTCACTTTGTTAATAATTTTGAGGCCAATCCTACATAATTAAACCAAATGCTACAGAAACCTTCATGATATCACACACAAATAAATTGCCATATTTTTAATCAAAATGAAAGGCAATGTCATCTTGAAAATTAAACCATATTGTAGTAGTCATTAAGCCTTTTGACAAAACAAACATAATTATTAGAAAACATTGACTTTTATCAGATGGACTGAAGTAAACCTCCTCTAATGAGCCAAAATCACAACTCAACCATTTCATGGCAACAGGATTCTTCATATCAGAAAGTAATCAGCTCATTAGAACAAGTGTATAAATATTGTTGTCGAAATATGACTATTCAATAATAGTTCATGTCAATGCCATCATATAGGCGATACATGTTGAAACGCCTCCCAACCCAGAAATGACACACTTTTCAAGGATTAATCCAATTTTAGAGGAAAAACTACAAATTGCCTTAAAAAAAAGAGTAATGAACACTTTAATCTGAGTAAAACATTCATTCAGCCAAAGAATTGCATTGGATTTCATTTTACACAGATCATACCTTCACAAGATTCAAAATCTAATACAAATTTTGGAGTTATAAAAACATACTGCCCTTAATTTGAGTACCACAGTAATTCAACCAAGGGGATGAATGGACTTCATTCAGCATATTCTTTAATCAAACAATTAGTAAAAAAATTATCAACGTTGACAGCCGAGATTTAAATCCCTTCAAGAAATGTATTATCAGCACTTCTTTCGAAAACCAAATTAAATATTTATAACATAATATCATTCTACTAAGATGACAAATGCCAGGTAACACTGTACAATCAGGTAAACATACATTCCTTATAATCAACATTATAATCAAATTGTTAAACAAGTGTAACAATAGAATTTATTTATATCAAGAACTCAGTTTTGGCAATATGATTATTCTTTCTTTCCAGAGTACATTAGGACAATTACAAATCTGATAATTCTAAGATAGGAAAGGACGGTATATGCTTCTATATAAAGTGTACTATACACAAATCAACAATTATCAGTGCTTAAAATTTACATTTAGGATTCAATATATACATAAAGACAGTTTATAAAATTCATACAAATGGAACCTTGTGAAATTAATACTAACAATATGTGCCACAGTTCATAAAAACGTAATTAAGTGGCATCTCATTCTACAGAACTATTCATCAAAATTTTGCTTTAATGCAATAATAAACAATCAACAGCAATTTTAGTTGGAATTTAATAGCAATACATTAATGACTTCCAGGGATAATGCCATTATCTGATATTCACAAATTTTACTATTTATTTTATAAATTGTAGTTATACAGCTTCATCAAATATGTACCTATAAACACAAACCATCTTTTAATATAATAAGAAATGCTTTAAGCTAAAATGGAGGCCATAATAGAAATTTTCAATGGCATCCTTAAGCCAAAGCATCATTTAAAAATGACAAGCAACACATGGTTCGCACACGGCAGCAGCCAGCAACCCTGGGCACCAGCACCTCCGCAATCAATACCTCCAAACAACCATCATCACCCGTAGCAATGGCTGCATCATCCTCGCCCACTCGCCCACAGCGAAGTCACTCGCCATCACTCTTCTCCGAGGACCCGCGTTTCCAACAGGCTATGGAAAGTATAGAGACACTTTTGCAGCAAATGGCCGTATTTTTGGAAACTCGGTCCTCGCATAACAGCACAGCCGCCTCGGGCGTGTTGGCCCAACCACCGAATTTATCCTTGGCTAGCCAACGGCGATCAGAGCCAACGCTTGCAGATACCCCACCGGACCCGGAAGTATTACAGCTAGCGGGCCTGGTCTCCACAGCTGTAATATCTAATAAGTTCAGAGCACCGGATTTGCACGAGGCAACATTGCTTTTGACTTTAGCCTCGACTTGGGAGCAACAACCCATCCCGGCGAAGGCGTTCCTGTATCAGCGCTTGCGGATTTTAGGCGTGGCGGCCCGACATGATTGGGAGGTGGCGGCCCGCTTAACGGTCCTCGCGGAGGACGAGATTCTACACATACCGCCCAGCATCCTCCCAACGCCTAAACCACAAGTGGTTGTCGTTAACCAGCAACCGTCCACGTCCAACCAGACCACCCATTCCAGACCCACCTACCGGGCTCTTCCCTCCCGAGGACGCGGCCGCGGGCGAGCGGGATCCCGGGCCGCACGTTACTGAGCCTGCACTACTACACATCCCCGGACCTCCTGCGCCTGGCCCTGAAACGGGCATGGATCCGTCGTTGGCCGACTTATTTTTGGCTTGGACCGACTCTGCCGAGACCGACGACGCGGTCCGCTGGACACAGGACATGAACGACGCTTCTATATCCACGGACTCCAGCGACTCTGGCCTTCCCGAAGAGGAACAGAACGGCCACCCGACTGGTCCGGGAGATGATGGCACTGGCATCGTCCTGCCTTTCAACTGGAACGGCGCAGACCCAGCCGTGGACAGACGACCAGCAACTCCACCACCAATAACCATACCGCTATTGACACCGTATGCATATCCATACGAAAGCAGATACCAGTAGAAGAGCAATATCGCTCACTATATGGGATTTATGTAGACGGTAGAAATTTTATATTTAATCGGCTTCCGATGGGACATACCCTGGCACCGGGAATCATGCAAAGGTGGGCCCGAGCAGTGACCAATGAAGTGGAAGCGCGATTTGCGGTGAAAATTTTACGCTACCTGGATGATTGGTTGATTTATAGCATAGACTGTTGGGACATTGTATGTTTGTCTTTGTTTTGTTGACGGGTGGCGGCGTCCTGGCGGGCGCCGTGTGGTTGAATGGTGAAGTGTGACAACGTTGCCTTTGGACGGTGTGCGGCAGTGGGGACCTGAACCCGGTGAGGAGAGGACGCGTCTGCCACTCGGGAGTAGAGATTAAAACGGTGACGCTGGACGTGCCTGCCCGGCTCGGGTGTTTGTAATAGAACGCAAATTCGGTGATTGTATCGCCCTCGGTAGAATAAAATACTTTATACAGTCCACTAGTTTATTAATTGAGCGATCGGAACATTTTGGTCCTTCGGGCCGGATCTGTGTCTCTAACAAACTACGACGGGTGGGAGCTAGCTACGAGCGGACCGACTACGCAATAACCATCGGAGATTTCGTCAACACGGCGTCGCGGCGTGGTGAAGCGGCAGTGGATCCCTTGGCGTTCTATTCCCTCCACGAACGAGCTAGCTGGAGAGGTCCCGTGAAAGCGGCCGGCCTACATCAGTTACGCCAAGGAGATTTCGTCAACGCGGCGTGGTGAGGCGTCGGTGGATCCCTTGGCGTTCTACCCCCTCCACGAACGTGCTAACCTGAGAGGTCCCTACATCGGTTACGGCGTGAATAAGCTAAGCACACTAAGTCTGATTCCTTTATTTGTCATTTTCTTCGTCTTCTTATTTTCAATATGGAAAAGGAAAGTAAGAAAAGAATCATTAACCAAAGGGCCGTCGCTAAAGGCCAAATGACCCGCATTTCCACTTTTTTGGGAAAATTTGAGAGAGGCTCAGACCTAACTGCAATAAGAACACGTCTACAAGCATTACCTGATATTCAACAAGAGTTTAACTTTGCTCAGGGAGAATTAGAATTTATATTTTGAGCTTAAAACAAAGATGTTAATTCTGATAGAAGAAGGAACAGACAACAAATCTCCCACTAATCAAGGGTCAGATAATGGAGAAAATTTGTTGTCGAAACATTCTTTACCGGAAGGTAGGAAGGAAATACGGCTCCCAACTATTAGCCTACCTACTTTTGCAGGAGACGTGACTCAATTTAGGCATTTTTACGATATGTTTACTAGTCTAAATGTTAACAATGAAGCACTAGATGACATTTAACGTTTTCATTATTTGCTAAGTTCATTGACTGCAGATGCACATAAATTGATAGAAAATTTATCTGTTGTTAGTAAAAATTTTGATGTAGCATGGGATCTGATTTTCCATCGTTACAATAATCCTCGACGAATTGCAACTGCACATGTCAGACATTTATTGAATTAACCAACAGTAAATAAGCAATCTGCTGTTGATCTTAGAGCACTATTAAATCAAACTTTAAGCAACATGAATGCAATTAAGGCATTAGATATTAAGGTGCCAGTGCACGAATTGTTAATTTCTCAGTTGATTCTTGAAAGAATAGATTGTGTTACTAGGAAAGAATGGAAACTTCAGTCATCAGCTTCAGAACAACTTTTGACATTGGACGACTTACATGAATTCCTAGAAACAAGGTGCAAGGTTATGGAAATTATGTTACCTAGTCAAAGTTAATATTATTAGCCACAAACCTCAGGAAAGCAATGTTAAACATACCCGCCAACCACGGCAGTCATATGTTACAACAAAGAATCAATGCATGTTTTGGAAAGAGCCACACACTTTGTATAAATACAGCGCCTTTGCCCAAGCGAGTGTACCACAGCGTATACAGTTTGTTAAGGCTAACAATTTATGCTACAACTGTCTTCAGAATCATTACATAAGACAGTGTCGTTCTCGTAATTGCCGCATCTGTGATAAGAAGCACCACAGCCTCTTACATTTAGACAAATCTAGCAACCAAATCCAGCAGCACGAACAAAAACCTCCAAGTAGCGATGGTCCAATGGCATCATCTAGCAACAATAATGAGCAACCCCATTCAGACATGGTAACTTATTGTTCGTTAAAGTTTGAATCGCAGAAACAGATACTGCTTTCTACTGCTTTAGTTAAGAGACGAGACGGTAGTGGTAAATTACAAACTTGTAGAGCTTTGTTGGACTCATGCTCCCAATCACATTTTATCACAGAAGCATGTGTACAACGATTGAAATTGAAAAGGGAACGCAATAGAACGTCAATACAAGGTATTGGCGAAGTCACCTCCGAAACCAAACACAGCGTCTTCGCAGAGGCACATTCCAATATTCATGATTATAAGTGTCATGTTAATTGCTCTGTCCTACCAAGGATATCTGGAGATCTACCTGCAACACGTGTCAACTATCAAGATTGGAGCATTCCACAGGATATCCAGCTCGCAGATCCGACATTCAACAAACCTGGGAAAATTGACTTGTTGCTTTGATCCGAGATATTTTTTCATATTCTTCGACCAGGAAAACGGGTTAGAAGCAACTATCATCCAGTCTTTCAGGACAATGATCTAGGGTGGATAGTATCAGGACGGTACCAAGTTTTAGGAACTCCTACAAGATCATTCCAGCCAGAGCTAACCAAGTCGTTTCTTCTCAGAAATGATGACAGTTTACAACAACTACTTCAAAGGTTCTGGGAAGTTGAGGAAATCAACCAAACACCTCGGACCCAAGAAGAGAAGGAATGTGAAGAGCATTTCAAACGATTCACCACAAGAGACTCTTCAGGACGATTTGTAGTACGTCTTCTTTTGCGTCAGGATCCCACACAGCTTGGCGATTCCTACCACATGGCAACAACAAGATTTCATCAACTGGAGAGAAGATTTGAGAGGCAGACCCAATTGCGAAAGGAGTACACAAATTTTATGGACGAGTATGAAGCTCTGGGCCATATGCAGCCGATTGACGCCTCAACCAACCCTGCTACAGTCAGTTATCATATACCGCATCATCCGATCTTTAAAGAGTCTAGCAGCACGACGAAAATTAGAGTGGTTTTTGACGCCTCAGCAGGGTCAATAAATGGAACATCTTTAAATAATTTGCTGATGGTTGGACCTACAATCCAACCAGATTTGTGTTCAATCATCTTACGCTTTCGCACACACCAGGTGTGCTTTACAGCCGACATTGCAAAAATGTAACGGCAAATTAATGTACATCTTCAGGACTGCAATCTTCAGAGAATTTTGTGGAGAAAGGAGCCTACCACTCCCATTAGAGTGTACAAGTATAATACCGTAACTTACGGAACCGCCAGCGCACCCTTTCTGGCAACCAGATGCCTTCAACAACTCGCTGTTGAAGAAGCCAAGTCTTTCCCCAAGGCTGCAGAAGTCTTATTACGTGATTTCTACGTGGATGATTGTATGTCTGGCACACAAACCATTGAGGAAGCTCTATTTGTGCAGAAAGAGCTTATGCAACTTTTCAAGAGGGCGAATTTCTGTTACGCAAGTGGTGTTCCAACCACCCAGCCTTACTTGAATGTATCCCTGAGAAGCTCAGAGAAACGCAACTTCCATTGCAAATGGACAATGATCATATTAAAACACTGGGTCTGTTGTGGAACCCTGCTGCAGATTAATTTCTGATTGCAAATGGACTCAAGACTACATTGTGGAACTCGAAATAGAACACCTTTACCAAGAGAAGTGTTCTCTCCACCATAGCATCTATTTTTGACCCTTTAGGGTTAATCAGCCATATTGTCATTCGATGTAAAATGTTTCTCCAGCAGTTATGGCAAGAAAACTTCAACTGGGACGATGATTTAACACCAGAATTACTGGAGTGCTGGCAAACTTTGTATGACCAGATTCCAGTAGTTGACAACATTCGGATTGACAGGTTAGTTCTGGTGAAAGGCACACCAGCTGACATCCAAATCCACGTGTTTTCGGATGCATATGAACGGGCATATGGAGCTTGCATTTACGTACGATCAACCAATCAGAATGGAGAGACCATTGTCAAGCTCTTATGCTCAAAATCAAGAGTTGCCCCATTAAAGAAGATTTCTCTTCCTCGCCTAGAATTATGCGGCGCACTTTTACTTGCGCGATTGTTTAGTAAGAACATAAAGGGTTTCACCATGAAGATCAGTCACAGCTCACTGTGGACGGACTCGACGATAGTTTTGGCATGGCTTTCCGCAGCACCAACAAGATGGAAGACGTTCATAGCGAACAGTATCTCAGAAATTCAAGATATCACTTCAACAGCTGAGTGGAAACACGTCGCATCTTAGGACAACCCAGCTGATCTAATATCAAGAGGAATCAATCCAAATGATTTAATTCACAACTCATTATGGTGGAACGAACCAGCATGGCTCCTGGATCCATCAATTTCATGGCCTACCCCAGGCATTCTTCCGGCATCACACGACATGCCAGAACAACGTAAGACTGTGACCAGCTTGGCCACGACAATTTGTCAAGATGAAATAATCTCGAGGTTCTCTAAACTAACAAGGCTACAAAGAGTTGTATCATATTGTCTTCGTTATGTATCCAACTGCAAGTTACCCCCTGAGGATCGGATAATTGGTCCGCTTTCCAAAGAGGAATTGCAAACGGCATTACATACCTGTGTTAAGATTGCTCAAAGTACAGCATATTCATCAGAGATCCAGTTGCTCATGAATTCTCGGCCTATTGACAACAAGAGCAAGTTAAAGAATTTAAACCCTTTCTTATGCAATAATCAATCACTCCGAGTCGGAGGGCGCCTGCAGCATGCTGAACTTGCTTATGATAAAAAACATCAGATAATATTGCCTCCATCCCATCATCTAACAAAACTGATCATTGAAAGACAACACCTACGTATGCTCCATGCCAGCGGTCAGTTACTATTATCAATCTTATGACAAATTTTTTGGATTATGAATGGTAAGGCAACTATTAGACGAATTTTGTACCATTGCTTAATATGTCACAAGTTGAAAGCTGAATCAACTCGTCAACTCATGGGTCAATTGCCCAGCCCAAGAGTGAAACCCGCTAGACCATTTCTTAATTGTGGAATTGACTACGCTGGACCCTTGTATGTGATATTTGGAACTCGCAGAAGTAAAGTGAAGAGTAAATGCTATATCGCCATATTTGTATGTTTGTCCACTAGAGCCATTCATCTCGAAGTCGTCAGTTACATGTCCAAACAAGCATTTTTGGCAGCCTTGAAAAGGTTTGTGTCATGTCGAGGCCGATGTAATAATGTTTACAGCGACAATGGAACGAAATTTGTTGGAGCCGAAAGAGAACTTCGAGAATTAAAGGCACTTTTCCAAGCAGAAGACCACCAATTAAGGGTGAACACATATGCTCAACAAGAGGGCACTACATGGCATTTCATTCCACCCCGAGCACCACATTTCGGTAGCATATGGGAAGCTGGAGTGAAATCCTTTAAATACCATCTACGGCGAGTCATGGGAAAAGCATGTTTAACCTTCGAGGAGTTGACCAGGTTAACAACTCAGATTGAAGCTTGTCTCAATTCAAGGCCCTTGATTCCTCTCTCAAATGATCCAAATGACCCCGCTGTTCTTACTCCTGGTCATTTTCTGATTGGCTCGGCTATCACTAGTTTTCCTGAACCAGACTTAATCGATGTCAAGCTTAGCTTACTTTCCAGATGGCAGATCCTACAGCGGAAGCTCCAGCAATTTTGGTGCAAATGGTCGACTGACTATCTCAGTCACTTACTGCAGAGGGCGAAGTGGACATCAACCTGTGCTAATGTGCAACCTGGAACCCTTTGCATCCTGAAGGAAGACAACTTACCTCCACTCTGTTGGAAGCTGGCAGTGATTCAAAAAATTCATCCATGTGCCGACGGATTAGTGCGAGTAGCAACTATCCGTACCCCCTCTTGAAACATTAAGCGACCCATTACAAGGCTTTGCCCTTTCCCAACTGCACCTGAATTATAATTTATTGACATTTAAATTGTTATGTAAGAAAAAAAGATTGTAATTCCTTTTCAGCGGCCGGCATGATGGGACATTGTATGTTTGCCTTTGTTTTGTTGACGGGTGGCGGCGTCCTGGCGGGCGACGTATGGTTGAATAGTGAAGTGTGACAACATAGCCTTTGGACGGTGTGCGGCAGTGGGGACCAGAACACGGTGAGGAGAGGACGCGTCTGCCACTTGGGAGTAGAGATTAAAACGGTGACGCTGGACGTGCCTGCCCGGCTCGGGTGTTTGTAATAGAACACAGATTCGGTGATTGTACCGCCCTTGGTACAATAAAATACTTTATACGGTCCACTAGTTTATTAATTGAGCGATCGGAACATAGACCTGACCGAGGAAGTGGCATATGATATTGCACAATATTTGGAAGAAGACATAGGAATAACTTTGAATAGGCGCAAGTGCCGATTGCAGCCCACTAAACGCATTCAATATCTTGGCGTAATAATAGACTTTTACATAATGGAATTGTAGTTAACAGAAACGTCGCTAGTGAAAGTACATACGGCAATATTAATGGCTCCTCGTGTGCGGGTGTTAGATACACCAAAATAGCAGGGTATATTTCATGCGTATGCCTCGTGTTGGCATTACCCCAGTTTCTGGTTTCAGATGAGTATATAAGGTATAATGACACTTTAATGAGCTTCTGGGAGGAGGCAGAAATCCAGAAGCATCGTAAATTCGCAGCAAGAGCTATCCCTTTTGAAATATACACGGACGCGACGCCTTGGCAGTTAGCTTGGGTAATTCCGGAGAGAAGAATCACGGAGATTCACTCACTAGAGGACGAGACACCCATTTACAAAGCAGAGGCGAGAGCGGCACGTTTGGGCGCCCATGTAGGAGAAGAGCAGCTACCAGCACACCGCAGCCTTACAGTGCGCATTGATAATCAAGCAGTAGTTTTTGCCCTTTGTAAGGGAAGAGGTGTATTGTTTAATATGTATGACTTGAGATATTATATGTAAATTTAATAAAGAAAATGTAACAACATGTGACATGGGCGTACGTTCAGAGCCATCTTAACCTCGCCGACCGTCCTTCCGGACCGTCCTGCCTCCTATATGACCGGCAGTCTCGTATTTCGGGGGCTGTGTTAGACCTGGTATATATGTGACAGGGCAGCCGGGACCAAAGGACTTGGAACCAGGCGAGGATTAGGGTCGGTTTCGGAGCGAGCGCCCATCATCATCCTATACACGTATACCCAGCTCCGACGATCGATTTGCACGTCAGAATCGCTACGGACCTCTATCAGTGTTTCCCCTGAATTCGTCTTGGCCAGGCATAGTTCACCATCTTTAGCTTGGGGTCCATCTCATGTCATTGCCTCTAAACGTGTCTAAACGAGTAAGGCATGGAAGAATAATTCCTGATTTTTTTTGATAGAGAAGGACAACTTACGATCGTGGTTTCAACAAGGATTATAAAATCACAGCTGGCATCATGAAAATGAGGATTTTCTGAACAGGAAAATCGTAACTAAAGAGGAACTTCGCAGAAAATGGCCGTGACCTATGTGTCTGGTTCTTTCAATCTCCCGGAATGCTGACATTAGGAAGGCGTTTTTGACTTCTCTGGGGATAAGAACGGCTGCCTGTAGAGCGGATAATCTCCATGCGCTAGGTTTCAGAGCCTCCCCCGTCGCTGCCTCCTCCGCTTTCGGACGCCCCTCGCTGGCGCCCCCCGAGAGACCTTCGCGGCCCAACCGCCTCCGCTACGGGTGAAGTAGTCTTAACTGCCGAGGCACTGCGACCATGTGGCGAAAGAAAATCCAGATCTCCCGAATCACGGACGAGCGGAACAGACATGTTACGTTCAACAAACGGAAATTTGGAGTGAGGAAGAAAACGTATGAGCTGAGCGTCCTGTGCGACTGCGAAATCGCGCTCATCACCTTCAGCAGCAGCAACGAACTCTACCAGTTTGCGTCTACAAACATGGACAAGATTCTGCTCATATATACCGAGCACAACGAGCCCCACGAATCCCTCACGAACAAGAACATCATAGAGGCATTTAATAAAAAGGTGCATAAAAATTGTACATGCAGTCCAGAAAGCCCAGAACCAGATTCAGAGAATGAGCTTACTCAAGGAACATAGGCAAAATACAGCAAAATTGATGAAGAATTTCAAATGATGATGCAACGTAATCAACCTAATGGAAGCAGAGTGGCAATGACTCAAGCAAACTACTCTTTGCCTGTAAGTGCGCCATTAAAGAGTTATGGATACTCATCTTCAGGATTGCTACAAAAGACAGGATGCCCTCAAATGCCACACACTAGCGTAAGCCCACGGCCATCATCTTCAGAAACAGATACAGTATATCCATCTAGAGGGATGTTGGAGATAAGTAATGGTTACCCTAATTCATCTACTACCCTTGGGGGTGGAGGTGGTTCAAATTCCCCTGGACCGAGTCCTGGTGGCAGTGGAAGCCTATCTTGCAAAGGATTACTGAAACAAGTGACTTCACCCGGACGTTCTATCCTCAGATTCGTTATACCTGCACCGCAGGGTACAATGTCAGGAGATGATGGTGTATCAGTATCTTCATCCTTACGCACTACTGTTGTGGCACTCCAAACTAGGCCTTCATCCCTTCCTGACCTAGGCTCTCCGTATCTAACATCTCTTGCCGTTGTACCTGGCGTATCCTTTGGTGCTCCACAAGACTTTTTCTCTCCTCCCCCTGTTGCTGAGATGGGGCTGGCCAGTCTTGGTTCCCTCCATACCTGGAGCTCTCCTGGCTCCCTGGCATCTGCATTGGCACATTCTGGCGGCCTGCCTCACGGCCATCCTCATTCTCATCATCACTCGCACCATCATTCGCACCACCATCTCTCGGTATCAGTAGGGGGAGGAAATGGGGGAGGCACTCCCCCTCCTCATCAACACATACCACCCTCCTCATCACCTATGCCAATGCGAATCAAAAGTGAACCAATCTCACCGACTAGAGGCGTTGGGGGCCTCGGGGTCACGGCCTCTTCTAGCGGACTGGAGGGCGGCGGAGGGATGGGTGGTGGTTACATCCCTCGGCCCAGTTCCACATGCCACCTTACTCCCTCCCCTGATTTTAGTCAAGCAAATCTCCAGCGGTTAATAGCACTACAAAGAGACTACAGTAAATGTGACCAAGGAGGAGGAGATCCTTGCCATGCCTCGGAATATGATGGTGGGATTCCACTTCACAAAAGATCTCGGCAAACAGGGGGCTGGGCCACATAGTGAGAATGAATAATATTCATTTCAGTCGAAACAGAACTATGCCGGGTGGGTGCAAACTGGATTGGTTACGAAGAGTGTCCTTGTACAGTCGATGTGTGTGTGTTCGCTGTGCACCAACGTCCCCCTCATTAGAAATAGGAAGAGGCGTATAATTAGTGAAGTGGAAGCATAAAAATGCCCACAAATGAGAGGTTTCTCTCCCACTATTATCACAGCAAGACGCATGCTCCTCTCAGGAACACTTGGTTTTTTAAAATGATTTTTACACTCCTGCAGTTGACTGAATATCCATGAAGACAGTTTTTGATGAATAAATAGATTTAAAAAAGTCAATGAAATGTGATATGCATTTTATATCACCTATAAGGTTTTTAAAAACATAGTGCCTCTGACTCTGTTGCCCCATTTTTCTGTTCACCGAACAATCTTTCGTCTGAATCCCACTGTTGACAACATGATTATGTGATGGGGAATGTCTGCTTGTTCTTTAGTTCAGCTAAGGACTGGTCACTTCAAGTCGAAGGATATGTTATAGGAAGTGAGTGTCTACCGGTTGGTGCTTCGGTGGGCAGTTGTGGGTAGCAGGAGAACCCTCCACCCTCTAGGAATTGTGAACTCAACAGCTGTGAGTGGCATTCAAGTACAGCTGTGTGTGGTGGAGTTGATTGTCTCTTGTACAAGATGCCAATCAAGAAAGTGTCTTTGACAGGGGGGGAGTATGGAGGGAGTTGTTCCAGTTTTGGTAGTGGAAAAAATTTTATGCAACGAAAGAGTAAATTATTAAAAATCAATATTTTATGTTACGTTTTTTGTTGAATATTTAGTTTTGAATGTGTGGATGATTTTCTTTTTCATCATCGTCTGTACATTCTGTAAACGTTCTCAAAAATGGAAATTTAAAACTAAAGAATCAGGTTTTGCATGCTTCATTACGATCCACGGTGTTGTGGAGATATTTGAACTTGGCCGACTTGCCCCTTTGTGTGTGAGGTCTTTGGTGGGCCGTATATGTACGAATGCATACGATAGCATTGATAAAGGATACTTGTTAAACTCATTTTTTCATAGCGTATTTATGACCGAAGTGGTGAAAGGGAAGGACAATCCACCCGAACCAAGCGAAGAGAAGATGAACTATATAATTATATCAGCGAAAGGGATAGCAGAACGGCGAAAAATCATTACTGTAAACAAATTCTCGGGACCGGAAGAGATTCCTGCTAGAGATCTGAAGGAATCAGCGTTAGAAATCGAAACAGTTTTCAGTAAGTAACTTAATCATGGCGTAATACCTAAGGAATGGAAATTAGCGTTTATAACTCTGCTACATAAAGGCGGGAAAAAGTCTACCGACAAAACTACGGGCCGATTTCGCTAACCTCAATATCTTGCCAGATTCTAGAGCACATCATCGTTAGTTCTGCGATGGACTTGTTAGATAACCACGACTTGCTAACTTTGTTATTGCAATTTAATTTGATATCAATTGATAAAATGGCTTGCTACAATTAAGGATTCCATTTTGCAATTTTGCAAAGATTTCCAGGTACATTTTATTTTATTGCCAAAGAAGTATTTATTTATTTATAATTACAATTAGAAATTTTTTCTGTAATTTGTATTTCCTAGTGATGGAATAGTCAGAGTTTTCAACCGTGATACTATGCATTATGCAAATGATGTTGCAATGGAAGTATTCAATGAAGAAGTGCAACTATGCACTGCAGCAGCTCAAGAGGAAATTGGTGGAATAAAATTAAGCAAGTATGATACCTTATCGATCTCTATTGATAAGTTCAATTATTTTGTTAAATTCATCAATGTTGCCTTTCAGTCACATTTATGTCCATTTTTATCATTAACAATAATGCATATTTGTTAGCAAATTTGAGTAAAATTTATTTTTGTGATGCTTATATATTATGCAAACTTGGATATTTGAAAAGATCTTTAATATATTAGAAAACCTGTTGGTTTGTTAGTCATATGGCCGTGTGTGTGTATGTGCCTCCGTTTATGTCTATGTTGTATCCATATACCCCAGACCGAGGAAGGAAGAGCTGCAAAGGATAGCATCAGCGATTTGATTCCCGGTGAGGGTGGTGCAGGTGTGGTTCTAGAACAACCGCGCTAGGGACCGCCGAGAGGGCCGCACTTTCCACGGTCCTCCCGTTGTCCGCGCCGCGGCGTCCTCCACCGCCCCTCTCGCCCTCTCCCTATCCTCTCCGCTGTCCTCCCTTATACCTCTGGCCTCTCTAAAAAGAGGGCCAACCGACCACCTTCTGCGTACTCGAACCCAATGCCCGAGCGATCACCGCCAACTCCCCTATCCGACGAAGCCATCAACCTCAGCAGCAGGTCCTCTCGCAGCACTACGCCCGGGCGAGCCTCTCTCACCCACCCTCTGCCCACACCAAATTCTCTCCACTTGCACCACTCTCTCGCGCACCATCCGCTGGCTGCGCACAACTCATTCCCCGCAACACAATCATCCTCAAACGCTCTAGAAATGGCTTGATGCTACTCCGGATTATCTTCTTCGTCCAACTCCTAGTCGTCTCCCGAGTTTCGCCTGCAGAGCCCGGCGCCCACCACGCCCCCGTGCCTCCCGCCGCCACCACACTCGCGGCTCGGCCTCTTCGCCGAGATTATGAGGCATGCCTGCACCATCCGTACCATGCACAACAACACCATTCCAACAACCTCTGCTCGGGTGCGGAAGGGAGGTGCGAGTAGAAGACGAGTCCGGAAAAGTAGGTGGGGAGTGCGGTGGCTCCATTGCAGTGAGTAGATTAGCGAGGATCCTCTCCCGTGCGCCCCTCCGCCTCGCGGTAACAGGACGTGGGGGTGCTCTGGAACGTCTGCTCAGCCCAATACCCTTGACTCTTGGTCTTCCCTTGCCATCATCTTTTGCTGGAGTGGGAGTCAAGGAGGAAAATGGAGGACTCTCCACGATATCCAGAGATGAGAGAAACGGAATATCCTTAGGTCAAACGTGTAGAGACGATCACGGTCTAAAATAGCCATCAAGCTGTTTCTATTAATAAAATATAGTTGCCAACATGTTGTGGAGCTGACATGCAGGCTAAAATAGAAGTATTTTAACTGACACTTTCATTTGGTTTAGATGTGATATAATTGATAATCGTAGACAAAGTGACAAAAGAACAAGTATTTGGGGATCATATTAGGAAGGCCTGTATGATTCATTATTTTCATCACTTTTGTTAGCTCCAGAAAAACTGTCTTACGGAGGCAATTCTTTTTTCTAAATAATAAATATCACTGTTAAACTTTGACACAATTTTCTTAGTACATCAATTCAATTATTTCCTTGTTTATGTTTGCTACATGAAACATCCCATACAATTAAATGTTTTTCATAAAATTCAATTATTTTCATTGTATTAGCTTTTATCAACTCCGTAAATACAGATATGCAGATAGGCAAATTTATTTACAACCTTCGCCGTATATCTAGTATACTCCTGTTTACTACAATTCGTGTTATAAAAATATTTTTTACTAGATTCATTTCGTTTTAATTTTATAAATCGTCTTTACTTAATACTGTATAATACCACATTTGTTAGTATGTATATGCTTAACTTTACTAACGTCTACTTCTACATCTTGTAGATGTAAATTTTAGTGTTAATACAAAGCCAAGGTTTACTATTTGATTAGTTTCAGCACTCTCCTTTCACTTCCATTTAGACTAGTTGACCTTGACATATAGCGTGCACGTTGAAAAATCCTAAGTATTTTGTAAATATATTTAATGTAGGATGTTAAAGGATAAAGATTGACGTGAGAGGGATGCACTCCCATTATGTGGTGCTTTTTAATCACATTAGACTTATCAAAAAATTCCTTCTCTCTCCACATATGTATCCATTACTGATCCTTTGATCCCATTCACTTAGGCCATGTCATGGTGTTTAATAAATGGTTCAAGATATGTTATTAAAGATTGTTAATTTAAAGACAAATTTGTTAATTTCATTTGGCTCACAGTGCCTCGTATAGAAAATATTTAAATGTTGTCCGAAGCATTTCTGCTGATTTGTGCTTGACTTAGATTGATCCTTGGTGGATCTGCTATCTCTACTTGGAAAAAAGCTTATCAATAATAAAACTATGCACATTCGACCTATTTAATCAAATAAAAAATATACGTATATATATACAAATATCATATATATAATAATATATTTAAAAATCTGATTAAACAAAAATGAATGTTAATATTGAGAACAATATTTTCCACTCATAATTTAAATAATTGAGATTATGTTAAATTTTTTATAATTATTAGAATTGTTATAATTTGTTTAAGTCCCTTGGAGTGGAATAAGTTGTGCTTACAAGCATGATTCTTGGACTTGAACTAGGCCTAACTAACCACATATTGTCCAAAGCTTGGAGTTTGTTAGATAGTAATACAACCTCTCCCTGCTGAAATGCTGTCCCAGATAATGCTGTCCCGATTAACGCTGTTCCACTTTATCGCCGAAAATAATTTAATACCTTATACGAATTGCACTCACGCGTTCCACATTAACGCTCCTCAAAATTTCTGGTGTAATTTACGATGTCCACAGCGCAGTGCCTCTGCGCATTTACAGCGAACAACACTTTAGTATTTGCAGTTGCTTGATGGTTCTGTGTACACTTGTCCATGTTTTTGTAGGTCGCAATATAGTGTGAACATTGTATAAATTATATTTTTCCTATAAATAAAAAGACCGTTAGTGATTACCGGCCGTCAGAGGAGAAAAAGAGGAAAAACATAACTCTCGAGGTTAAAATAAAGGTTTTACTGCAAATAAAAGCTAGAGAGCGCCAACATTTGTTTGTTTTATGTTTATTATTCCCATTTCGATTGTTAAGTTTTTTTTTAATGTAATACCAATATATTTGCATTCTTCCTTTATTTGGCCTCATTCCATGTTCTTTTATTTATCAAGCTTATGTGGTAAATTTTTTTATGAATTCATAGTTCTTTATCGAAATGATGTAAGGTTCCAATCGTTTTGATAGACGATTTTCAGTTTGTCTTGTTAGTAGTCTTCTTTTAATTGAACAGTATCTTCAGTCATAATGCTTATATTATTATGTTCCAATTTTATTTATGTTAATAAAATTGTGGCTCTATTGTGACTATTGCCTCACCCTATATATATTAAAGTAGACGCAAATATCTTCTTCCACTTTAATTCCTATTCCTCAATTCCTGTAGCTCAATTTTCTTGGCCCCAGCTCATTTAATCCGAAGGGGGATGAAGATGCGGGGACCTCCAAGTTGCCTTGCCGTACCAAGTTGGTACCTCCAGTTAGCTCGAGAGCGAAGGCTGGCTTGGTCGTCGAAGATGGATACGTACTGGAAACTAACCCGGAAAGGGTGGCTTCATCTTCCGAGCCTGACGGGCGAAAGGTGGCTAACAAAGTTCGCGGGAGAGAGCAACGACCATGGCGGAGAGACGGGAGGGCAGAAGCTGACCCTATCCCCATCAAAAACAGATTGAAAGCGCTATCTGAAGATGGTACGAGGAATTCTGTGGCCGCATCCACTCCCCCCTACTCGAGGGATGACGCACCCAGGGGAGGTCGGGTTGGGAGGGGGGAGTATTAGCGATAGGTAGCTCGAACGTCCGGCGCATAGTGGGACCGTTAAGTAAAAGGGCCCTTCGGGAGGTTGATGAGCGGGTGTTTTCCTAGTGTATACCAGGCGGAACAGGGCAACAGGTGATGAAGGCGTTTCGGGTAGCGGCAGGTAGCACGGGATGCTCCAAGCTGTGTATAATGGCACACGTAGGCACCAACGATTCAGAGGATCGAAGTTCTGAGGAGATAAAGAATTCCATCGGGGATCTGTGTTCTGTGCCGTGGTTCGAAGGTTTGGAGCCGAGTGATCGGCTTGTATAGGAGACTGGAAATTTTGCGAGAGCATGTGAGTGTATTTTTGGAAATCGGGTGGGTTCTTAAATCATGTAGGGTGCATCTGAACCGATCTGGAGTTCACTGTACTTCCGTGGCAGCCCAGAAAGTAGGTGGTAGAATCTAGGAGAATTGTAGAGCTTTTTTAGGTTAAAGAGTAGGCCAGTACGTAGGTCAATTTTGGGGTCATCACATAACTGCACTAATTATCAGAATAACTTTATTGACTCGGTTGGTAGGTGAATGCCTAGGCCGACGTTGGGACTTAAGAAACTCGGCATTAACAATAGCAATGATAACGCCGCTCATAGAAGTCGCAACATCCATAACACCGAAAAAGTTCAGAAGCAGCCCCAGTATGACTCACTAACAATGTTAAGTATAAACTGCCGTAATATCAGGAATAAGACAGCAGAATTTCAGAATATATGATCGGAAACTTAAGCAGATGTAGCAAAAAGCACAGAGAGCTGGCTAACTTCGGATATACACAACCGAGAAATTGTCCCCTTAAGATATAATATTCACAGACAAGATAGATTGATAGATTGATAAATGTCATTTTTTGGGCGAAATTTAGACCATCAGGTCCACTCATACATTTAACACAGTGCAGAATATAACACGCATTAAATCCATCTAGGACTGATATACATGGCATTGGAGAGGGAGGAAGTGGAAGTTTAATGGTCCTTGGGATGCCGTGTCCTTTGTAAATTTGAAAGCTACTTAGGAACATCAACAGTTTCATGGGCAACTATCCAGCTATTTTGTGTCATGAAATTTTTCAAGGGTACAATAAATGAGCCGTAATAATGTAAGCATCTTTCCTCTAAACCCACATCCTTAGCAAGACAAACCAGTATTGCCATCAGAGTTATTCAGAGCGGTAATAAAATGTCAGCTTTCCTCAGGAGTGTTATTTTCCATGACCTTTTGTTGCCTTATTTCTGTCGGTGAAAAAACTTGAGGAATTTTTATTAAAAGCCTGAATAAGTGTCTTCCTATATCTATCATAAAGCCCCATGTTCAAAAAATGCTTCCAACAACGTATTACTTAAGTTTTCTGTTCTGTACAATGAGGCTTATGTCATACACAGACTGCATCTGCAGTTTCTTTCTTAATGAGTAATTAATTGAACTATTTTTTTGCTTGATTATGTTGTGAAGTTAGTGATTGTCTGTTGAATTTTATTGGAGCGTTTTGTTGTTGGTTGATAAAAATTTTTCCCTCAGATCATATATTGATGTACAGCTGTGCGTACAAACTTTCTGCAAGTGATGGTTAGGTCATTTCATTCATTAGCAGAACCATTCATTAAGTAATTGACAAGGTTGGCCAACGTGGAATTCAGTGTTTGTTTACTCTAGTATTCATCATGGCAGCAATCTGCTGTCAGACCAGTCACTCATGTCCTTATTGAGCAAGATGGTATTGTTGCTTCTCTCTTTTGATTCTGTACACATTTCCACCTATCACATTCCATTAATTACAGGTTTTGTTTACTTTTTATTTTAATTTCTTCGAGTTAAATAAATATCTCGGAAAATATTTACCTCTGGTACATGATAAATGTTTAGAATATTTCTTTCCTAATCAAGTCATTGAAAAATCCAGGGGAAAATTCGCACCTCTTTCATACAAAAATCACTATTTCCTAATGAAATTACAGGATAAATACAGGGTGCTTAAAAGAAATGTTAACACTTATGTAATACTGCCAGAAATCGCAAGGCGTGAGATCTGGCTTAAGAGAATTATTTTTCTTTCCTTTGCAGTTGAATAAAATGTCAATTAGGTTGATTTCGGAGGAAAGAAGCAAGGTTGCTGCATGGTTGGAGGTCTTTCAATCACCCACAGTGGTTCGCAACAACTGCAATTCACAATTAAGATTGGCCATTTATCACGTTTACAACAAATTCGTCAAAACAAAATCAGTTGCTGATAATTACAAAGGGAACAGTGGTCAACATCAAATAAGCCGATTCCCTGCAAGCAAAGCTGTTACACAAGATGCTTTCTTGCGTAGCCCAGGGAAGTCAGACGATTCAGTGCAGAACCTGGTTTCCCCCGGGCAATGGTGTGGGGAATCGTGAACAAGGAACTGGGAATATTTGCAGATTGTACAAGCCTTATGTACTGCTCATGTTAATGCATGCAAAATATTCTTAGAAGTGAACAATTTGAAACCTGACATTCACAGTCTAGTAGCATTCAGCAACAAGGAAACCTTTCGCATAAGCGGACACTTGAATAAACATAACTGTGTCTTCGGGGATACTGAGATTCCTCGTGTTGTGCATCAGCATGAACGAGACAGTCCCAAGGTGAATGTCCAGCATTCAATCACTGGAGCAGGGGTGGTAGGGCCGTATTTTTTATATACACCACAATCAACGGTGGCCACGTCTTACACGATAGAGAATTACGCATAGAACAACCTACCACGACAAATCTGGCTTACCGGATACTTTCCATTGGAAGGAACTCCACCCCACTTTGCTTTGAATGTTTACGCTCATCTTAGCAGATAATTTTACAGGAGATGGATTGGTAGAGCAGGGCCTCTGAAATGGCCAGCACTTTCTCCAGATACCTTGTGATTACTAGCTGTGGGGTATGGTAAAAAAAGTTTTATTGATACCAAGTTTCATGATGTGCGAGACCTCAAACAGAAAATTGAAAATGTGATTGAGACAATACCAATATAAATGTGTCTCCGGGCTCTGGAGACTACCTGGAGAAGATTCCAGGTATGTGTTGACAATAGTGGCAAACAAGTGGAGACTCTTTGTTATCATGTCACAGTGTATTAGCCCATTTTGTTTCAATTAAAATCGATAGTCCCGTATAAGTGTTAACATTTTTTTGAAGAACCCTGTATATCGGAAAGGATTAAGCAATATAGTGCATTAATTTATAATGAAAAAAAAACAAATGAATTGAAGAAGAAATGTCTAAACTGAGTTTAAAATAAAGATTTCTCATAGTTGTGCAATGTATCTAAAGTCAATTGTTGACAGTGACACAATGTTCATTGAGAATTGAGTATGCCAACAGCTATGACAATATGACCTGTCAGTATTGAGCCAAATAAGAAGACTACCTGGACAACCAAGGATTGCTCTAACACCAAACAATCATCAATATCACTTATGAATCAAATCATGCCATACACAGAAGTCAATACATTGTCTATTAATTGAAAAAAATGCATCCAGCAAGATAAGTTGATGAAGAGGATGCCAGGGGAAATCTTATACCTCTTTCATAAAAGCAAATGTAATTTCCAAATAAAATTACAGGATAAGTACATCAGAAAGTAATGAACAATACAGTGCATTAATTATTAAGTTTTTAAAAAACAAATGAATGTCCCATTTGAAGCAGATATGTCTCAATTGAGTTTACAATCAAGAGTCATTGTGGAATATATCAAAACTCAAACGTTGATGGTGACACAACATTCATTCAGAATGGAACATCCCAACAATTATAATAATATATCCTGTCAGTATAGAGCCAAAATAAGAGAACTTTTAGTACTACCAAGGAATGCTCTAACACAAAAAAATGTTAACATTACTTAGGAATAAGATCGTGTCCAGTCCACAGAATTCAGCATGTTGTCAATCAATTGGATCGATTGCATCCAGGAACAAATGTTGAAGAATTTACTCAAAGCTTTCACTTGCACAATCATCTTTTTAACAAGTAACATAAGACTACGTGACATACAGATGGAAGAAAAAACATTCACTTTGTTAATAATTTTGAGGCCAATCCTACATAATTAAACCAAATGCTACAGAAACCTTCATGATGTCACACACAAATAAATTGCCATATTTTTAATCAAAATGAAAGGCAATGTCATCTTGAAAATTAAACCATACTGTAGTAGTCATTAAGCCTTTTGACCAAACAATCATAATTATTAGAAAACATTGACTTTTATCAGATGGACTGAAGTAAACCTCTTCTAATGAGCCAAAATCACAACTCAACCATTTCATGGCAACAGGATTCTTTATATCAGAAAGTAATCAGCTCATTAGACCAAGTGTATAAATATTGTTGTCGAAATATGGCTATTCAATAATAGTTCATGTCAATGCCACCATATAGGCGATACATGTTGAAACGCCTTTCAACACAGAAATGACACACTTTTCAAGGATTAAACCAATTTTAGAGGAAAAACTACAAATTGCCATAAAAAAAGAGTAATGAACACTTTAATCTGAGTTACACATTCATTCAGCCTAAGAATTGCATTGGATTTCATTTTACACAGATCATACCTTCACAAGATTCAATATCTAATACAAATTTTGGAGTTATAAACACATACTGCCCTTAATTTGAGAACCACAGTAATTCAACCAAGGGGTTCAATGGACTTCATTCAGCATATTCTTTAATTAAACAATTAGGAAAAAAAAATTATCAACGTTGACAGCCGAGATTTAAATCTCTTCAAGAAATATTTTATCAGCACTTCTTTCGAAAACCAAATTAAATATTTATAACATAATATCATTCTACTAAGATGACAAATGCCAGGTAACACTGTACAATCAGGTAAACATACATTCCTTATAATCAATATTATAATCAAATTGTTCTATGATAGGAAATGACGGTATATGCTTCTATATAAAGTGTACTCTACACAAATCAACAATTATCAGTTCTTAAAATTTACATTTAGGATTCAATATATACATAAAGACAGTTTATAAAATTCATACAAATGGAACCTTGTGAATTTAATACTAACAATACGTGCCACAGTTCATAAAAACGTAATTAAGTGGCATCTCATTCTACAGAACTATTCATCAAAATTTTGCTTTAATGCAATAATAAACAATCAACAGCAATTTTAGATGGAATTTAAAAGCAATACATTGTTCACTTCCAGGGATAATGCCATTATCTTATATACACAAGTTTTACTATTTATTTTATCAATTGCAGTTATACAGCTTCATCAAATATGTATCTATAAACACAAACCATCTTTTAATATAATAAGAAATGATTTAAGATAAAATGGAGGCCATAATAGAAATTTTCAATGGCATCCTTAAGCCAAAGCATCATTTAAACATGACAAGCAACACATGGTTCCCACAAGGCAGCAACCAGCAACCCTGGGCACCAGCACCTCCGCAATCAATACCTCCAAACAACCATCATCACCCGTAGCAATGGCTGCATCAACCTCGCCCACTCGCCCACAGCGAAGTCACTCGCCGTCACTCTTCTCCGAGGACCCGCGTTTCCAACAGGCTATGGAAAATATAGAGACACTTTTGCAGCAAATGGCCGTATTTTTGGAAACTCGGTCCTCGCATAACAGCACAGCCGCCTCGGGCGTGTTGGCCCAACCACCGAATTTATCCTTGGCTAGCCTGCGACGATCAGAGCCTACGCTTGCAGATACCCCACCGGACCCGGAAGTATTACAGCTAGCGGGCCTGGTCTCCACAGCTGTAATATCTAATAAGTTCAGAGCACCGGATTTGCACGAGGCAACATTGCTTTTGACTTTAGCCTCGACTTGGGAGCAACAACCCATCCCGGCGAAGGCGTTCCGGTATCAGCGCTTGCGGATTTTAGGCGTGGCGGCCCGCCATGATTGGGAGGTGGTGGCCCGGTTAACGGTCCTTGCGGAGGACGAGCTTCTACACATACCGCCCAGCATCCTCCCAACGCCTAAACCACAAGTGGTTGTCGTTAACCAGCAACCGTCCACGTCCAACCAGACCACGCGCTCCAGACCCACCTACCGGGATCTGCCCCCCCGAGGACGCGGCCGCGGGCGAGCGGGATCCCTGACCGCACGTTACTGAGCCTGCACCACTACACATCCCCGGACGTCCTGCGCCTGGCCCTGACACGGGCAAGGATCCGTCGTTGGCCGACTTATTTTTGGCTTGGACCGACTCTGCCGAGCCCGACGACGCTGTCCGCTGGACACAGGACCTGAACGACACTTCTACATCCACGGACTCCAGCGAAACAGGCCTACCCGAAGAGCAACAGAACGGCCACCCGACTGGTCCGGGAGATAGTGGCACTGGCATCGTCCTGCCTTTCAACTGGAACGGCGCAGACCCAGCCGTGGACAGACGACCAGCATCTCCTTCACCAATAACCATACCGCTATTGACACCGTATGCATATCCATACGAAAGCAGATACCAGTAGAAGAACAATATCGCTGTATGGGATTTATGTAGACGGTAGAAATTTTATATTTAATCGGCTTCCGATGGGACATGCCCTGGCACCGGGAATCATGCAAATGTGGGCCCGAGTAGTGACCAATGAAGTGGAAGCGGGATTTGCGGTGAAATTTTTACGCTACCTGGACGATTGGTTGATGTATAGCATAGACCTGACCGAGGAAGTGGCATATGATATTGCACAATATTTGGAAGAAGACTTAGTAATAACTTTGAATAGGCGCAAGTGCCGATTGCAGCCCACTAAACGCATTCAATATCTTGGCGTAATAATCGACTCTTACATAATGGAATTGTGGTTAACAGAAACCTCGCTAGTGAAAGTACATACGGCAATAGTAATGGCTCCTCGTGTGCGGGTGTTAGATATACGAAAAATAGCAGGGTATATTTCATGCGTATGCCACGTGTTGGCATTACCCCAGTTTCTGGTTTCAGATGTGTATATAAGGTATAATGACACTTTAATGAGCTTCTGGGAGGAGGCAGAAATCCAGAAGCATCGGAAATTCGCAGCAACAGCTTTCCTTTTTGAAATATACACAGACGCGACTCCTTGGCAGTTAGCTTGGGTAATTCCGGAGAGAAAACTTACGGAGATTCACCCACTAGAGGACGAGACACCCATTTACAAAGCAGAGGCGCCCATGTAGGAGCAGAGCAGCTACTAGCACACCGCAGCCTTACAGTGCGCATTGATAATGAAGTAGTAGTTTTTGCCCTATGTAAGGGAAGAGGTGTATTGTTTAATATGTATGATTTGAGACATATGTAAATTTAATAAAGAAACTGTAACAAGATGTGACATGGGCGTACGTTCCGAGCTATCTTAACCTCGCCGACCGTCCTTCTCGGACTGTCCTGCCTACTATATGACCAGCCGTCTCGTAATTCGGGGGCTGTGTTAGACCTGGTATATATGGGACAGGGCAGCCGGACCAAAGGACTTGGAACAAGGCGAGGATTAGGATCGGGTCGGAGCGTGCGCCAATCATCATCCTATACACGTATACCCAGCTCCGACGATCGATTTGCTCGTCAGAATCACTACGGACCTCTATCAGTGTTTCCCCTGAATTCGTCCTGGCCAGGCATAGTTCACCATCTTTAGCTTGGGGTCCATCTCATGTCATGGCCTCTAAACGAGTAAGGCATGGAAGAATAATTGCTGATTTCCTTTTGATAGGGAAGGACAACTTACGATCGAGGTTTCAACAAGGATTATAAAATCACAGCTGGCATCATGGAAATGAGGATATTCTGAACAGGAAAATCGTAACTCAAGAAGAACTTCGCAGAAAATGGCCGGGACCTATGTGTCTGGTTCTTTCAAGATCCCGGAATGCTGACATTAGGAAGGCGTTTTTCACATCTCTGGGGATAGGAACGGCTGCCTGTAGAGCGGATGATCTCCATGCGTTAGGTTTCACAGCCTCCCCCGTCGCCGCCTCCTCCGCTTTCGGACGCCCCTCGCTGCCGCCCCCATAGAGACCTTCGCGGCCCAACCGCCTCCGCTACGGGTGAAGTAGTCTTAACTGCCGAGGCACTGCGACCATGGGGCGAAAGAAAATCCAGATCTCCCGAATCACGGACGAGCGGAACAGACAGGTGACGTTCAACAAACGGAAATTTGGAGTGAGGAAGAAAACGTATGAGCTGAGCGTCCTGTGCGACTGCGAAATCGCGCTCATCATCTTTAGCAGCAGCAACGAACTCTACCAGTTTGCGTCTACGGACATGGACAAGGTTCTGCTCAAATATACAGAGCACAACGAGCCCCACGAATCCCTCACGAACAAGAACATCATAGAGGCATTTAATAAAAAGGTGCATAAAAATTGCACATGCAGTCCAGAAAGCCCAGAACCAGATTCAGAGTACCAGCTTACTCAAAGAACATAGGCAAAATACAGCAAAATTGATGAAGAATTTCAAATGATGATGCAACGTAATCAACCTAATGGAAGCAGAGTGGCAATGACTCAAGCAAACTACTCTTTGCCTGTAAGTGTGCCATTAAAGAGTTATGGATACTCATCTTCAGGTTTGCTACAAAAGACAGGAAGCCATCAAATGCCACACACTAGCGTAAGCCCACGGCCATCATCTTCAGAAACAGATACAGTATATCCATCTAGAGGGATGTTGGAGATAAGTAATGGTTACCCTAATTCATCTACTACCCTTGGGGGTGGAGGTGGTTCAAATTCCCCTGGACCGAGTCCTGGTGGCAGTGGAAGCCTATCTTGCAAAGGATTAGTGAAACAAGTGACTTCACCCGGAGGTTCTAGCCTCAGATTCGTTATACCTGCACCGCAGGGTACAATGTCAGGAGATGATGGTGTATCAGTATCTTCATCCTTACGCACTCCTGTTGTGGCACACCAAACTACGCCTTCATCCCTTCCTGACCTAGGCTCTCCGTATCTAACATCTCTTGCCGTTGTACCTGGCGTATCCTTTGGTGCTCCACAAGACTTTTTCTCTCCTCCCCCTGTTGCTGAGATGGGGCTGGCCAGTCTTGGTTCCCTCCATACCTGGAGCTATCCTGGCTCCCTGGCATCTGCATTGGCACATTCTGGCGGCCTGCCTCACGGCCATCCTCATTCTCATCATCACACGCACCACCATTCGCACCACCATCTCTCGGTATCAGGAGGGGGAGGAAAGGGGGGAGGCACTCCCCCTCCTCATCAACACATACCACCCTCCTCATCACCTATGCCAATGCGAATCAAAAGTGAACCAATCTCACCGACTAGAGACGTTGGTGGCCTCGGGGTCACGGCCTCTTCTAGCGGACTGGAGGGCGGCGGAGGGATGGGTGGTGGTTACATCCCTCGGCCCAGTTCCACTGGCCACCTTACTCGCTCCCCTGATTTTAGTCAAGCAAATCTCCAGCGGTTAATAGCACTTCAAAGAGACTGCAGTAACTGTGATCAAGGAGGAGGAGATCCTCGGAATATGATGGTGGGGGACCACTTCACAAGAGATCTCGGCTAACAGGGGGCTGGGCCACATAGTGAGAATGAATAATATTCATTTCAGTCGAAACAGAACTATGCCGGGTGGGTGCAAACTGGATTGGTTACGAAGAGTGTCCTTGTACAGTCGATGTGTGTGTGTTTGCTGTGCACCAACGTCCCCCTCATTAGAAATAGGAAGAGGCGTTTAATTAGTGAAGTGGAAGCATAAAAATGCCCACAAATGAGAAGTTTCTCTCCCACTATTATCACAGCAAGACGCATGCTCCTCTCAGGAACACTTGGTTTTTTGAAATCCTTTTACACTCCTGCAGTTGACTGAATATCCATGAAGACAGTTTTTGATGAATAAATAGATTTAAAAAAGTCAATGAAATGTGATATGCATTTTATATCACCTATAAGGTTTTTAAAAACATATGGCCTCTGACTCTGTTGCCCCATTTTTCTTTTAGCCGAACAATCTTTCGTCTGAATCCCACCGTTGACAACATGATTATGTGATGGGGAATGTCTGCTTGTTCTTTAGTTCAGCTGAGGACTGGTCACTTCACTTCTAGGAATAAATGGCCATAAGGTCTTCCCAGTAAGAGGGTTAATAGAAAGACCACTTTTTATAATAAAATGTGTTTTGATTTGCCAAAGCAACTTCTATAAATGTATTTCTTGTGTTATTATTGATCAAATCAATTTCATTTATAAAGCCCAATTTCATTTTCACCTACTAATATTTGCAAAAATTTTCCCTGAAAAATTTTGTTATTGCAATTTAATTTGATATCAATTGATAAAATGGCTTGCTACAATAAAGCATTCCATTTTTCAATTTTGCAAAGATTTCCAGGTACATTTTTTTATATTGCCAAAGAAGTATTTATTTATTTATAATTACAATTAGAAATTTTTTCTGTAATTTGTATTTCCTAGTGAAGGAATAGTCAGAGTTTTCACCCGTGATCCTATGCATTATGCAAATGATGTTGCAATGGAAGCATTCAATGAAGAAGTGCAACTATGCACTGCAGCAGCTCAAGAGGAAATTGGTGGAATAAAATTAAGCGAGTATGATACCTTATCGATCTCTATTGATAAGTTCAATTATTTTGTTAAATTCATCAATGTTGCCTTTCAGTCACATTTATGTCCATTTTTATCATTAACAATAATGCATATTTGTTAGCAAATTTGAGTAAAATTTATTTTTGTGATGCTTATATATTATGCAAACTTGGATATTTGAAAAGATCTTTAATATATTAGAAAACCTGTTGGTTTGTTAGTCATATGTCTGTGTGTGTGTATGTGCCTCCGTTTATGTCTATGTTGTATCCATATACCCCAAACCGAGGAAGGAAGAACTGCAAAGGATAGCATCAGCATTTTGATTCCCGGTGAGGGTAGTGCAGGTGTGGTTCTAGAACAACCGCGCTAGGGACCGCCGAGAGGGCCGCACTTTCCACGGTCCTCCCGTTGTCCGCGCCGCGGCGTCCTCCACCGCCCCTCTCGCCCTCTCCCTATCCTCTCCGCTGTCCTCCCTTATGCCTCTGGACCTCTCTACAAAGAGGGCCAACCGACCACCTTCTGCGTACTCGAACCCAATGCCCGAGCGATCACCGCCAACTCCCCTGTCCGACGAAGCCATCAACCTCAGTAGCAGGTCCTCCCGCAGCATTACGCCCGGGCGAGCCTCTCTCACCCACCCTCTGCCCACACCAAATTCTCTCCACTTGCACCACTATCTCGCGCACCATCCGCTGGCTGCGCACAACTCATTCCCCGCAACACACTCATCCTCAAACGCTCTAGAAATGGCTTGATGCTACTCCGGATTATCCTCTTCGTCCAACTCCTCGTCGTCTCTCGAGTTCCGACTGCAGAGCCCGGCGCCCACCACGCCCCCGTGCCTCCCGCCGCCACCACATTCGCGGCCCGGCCTCTTCGCCGAGATTATGAGGCATGCCTGCACCATCCGTACCATGCACAACAACACCACTCCAACAACCTCTGCTCGGGTGCGGAAGGGATGGGGCGAGTCGAAGACGAGTCCGGAGAAGTAGGTAGGGAGTGCGGTGGCTCCGTTGCGGTGAGTAGATTGGCGAGGATCCACTACCGTGCGCCCCTCGGCCTCGCGGTAACAGGACGTGGGGGTGCTCTGGAACGTCTGCTCAGCCCAATACCCTTGACTCTTGGTCTTCCCTTGCCCTCATCTTTTGCTGGAGTGGGAGTCAAGGAGGAAAATGGAGGACTCTCCGCGATATCCAGAGATGAGAGAAACGGAACATCCCTAGGTCAAACGTGTAGAGACGATCATGGTCCAAAATAGCCATCATGCTGTTTCTATTAATAAAATATAGTTGCCAACATGTTGTGGAGCTGACATGCATGCTAAAATAGAAGTATTTCAACTGACAATTTCATTTGGTTTAGAAGTGATAGAATTGATAACCGTGGACAAAGTGACAAAAGAACAAGTATTTGGGGATAATACCAGGAAGGCCTGCTTGATTAATTATTTTCATCAATATTGTTAGCTCCAGAAAAGACTGTGTCTTACGGAGGCATTTCTTTTTTCTAAATAATAAATATCACTGTTAAACTTTGACACAATTTTCTTAGTACATCAATTCAATTATCTCCTTGTTTATGTTTGCTACATGAAACATCCCATACAATTAAATATTTTTCATATAATTCAATTATTTTCATTGTATTTGCTTTAATCAACTCCGTAAATACAGATATGCAGATATAAAAATTTATTTACAACCTTCGCCGTATATCTAATATACTCCTGTTTACTACATTTCGTGATAAAAAATAGTTTTTACTAGATTCATTTCGTTCTTAATTTTATAAATCGTCTTTACTTAATACTGTATAATACCACATTTGTTAGTATGTATATGCTTAACTTTACTAACGCCTACTTCTACATCTTGTAGATGTAAATTTTAGTGTTAATACAAAGCCAAGGTTTACTATTTGATTAGTTTCAGCACTCTCCTTTCAATTCCATTTAGACTATTTGACCTTGACTTATAGCGTGCACGTTGAAAAACCCTAAGTATTTTGTAAATATATTTAATATAGGATGTTAAAGGATAAAGATTGACGTGGGAGGGATGAACTCCCATTATGTGGTGCTTTTTAATCACATTAGACTTATCAAAAAATTCATTCTCTCTCCACATATGTTTCCTTTACTGATCCTTTGCTCCCATTCACTTAGGCCATGTCATGGTGTTTAATAAATGGTTCAAGATATGTTATTAAAGATTGTTAATTTAAAGACAAATTTGTTAATTTCATTTGGCTCACAGTGCCTCGTATAGAAAATATTTAAATGTTGTCCGAAGCATTTCTGCTGATTTGTGCTTGACTTAGATTGATGCTTGGTGGATCTGCTATCTCTACTTGGAAAGGAGCTTATCAATCATAAAATTATGCACAATCGACCTATTTAATCAAATATAAAATATACGTGTATATATACAAATATCATATATATTTAATAATATATTTAAAAATCTGATTAAACATAAATGAGTGTTAATATTGAGAACAATATTTTCCACTCATGATTTAAATAATTTAGATTATTTTAATATATTATAATTATTAGAATTGTTATAATTTGTTTAAGTCCCTTGGAGTGGAATAAGTTGTGCTTACAAGCATGATTCTTGGACTTGAACTAGGCCTAACTAACCACATATTGTCCAAAGCTTGGAGCTTGTTAGATAGTAATACACCCTCTCCCTGCTGAAATGCTGTCCCAGATAATGCTGTCCCGATTAACGCTGTTCCACGTTATCGCCGAAAATAATTTAATACCTTATACGAATTGCACTCACGCGTTCCACATTAACGCTCTTCAAAATTTCTGGTGTAATTTACGATGTCCACAGCGCAGTGCCTCTGCTCATTTAAACGCACAACACTTTAGTATTTGCAGTTGCTTGATGGTTCTGTGTACACTTGTCCATGTTTTTGTAGGTCGCAATATAGTGTGAACTTTGTATAAATTATATTTTCCCTATAAATAAAAAGACCGTGAGTGATAACCGGCAGTCAGAGGAGAAAAAGAGGAAAAACATAACTCTCGAGGTTAAAATAAAGGTTTTACTGCAAATAAAAGCTGGAGAGCGCCAACATTTGTTTGTTTTTTGTTTATTATTCCCATTTCGATTGTTAAGTTTTTTTAAATGTAATACCAATATATTTGCATTCTTCCTTTATTTGGCCTCATTCCATGTTCCTTTATTTTTCAAGCATATGTGGTAATTTTTTTTATGAATTCATAGTTCTTTATCGAAATGTTGTATGTTCCAATCGTTTTGATATACGATTTTCAGTTTGTCTTGTTGGTAGTCTTCTCTTAATTGAACAGTATATTCAGTCATAATGCTTATATTATTATGTTCCAATTTTTTTTATGTTAATAAAATTGTGGCTCTATATTGACTATTGCCTCACCCTATATATATATTAAACTATACGCAGGTATCTTCTTCTACTCTAATTTCTATTCCTCAATTCCTATAGCTCAATTTTCTTGGCCCCATTTAATTTAATCCGAAGTGGGGTGAAGATGCGGGGACCTCCGAGTCGCCTTGCCGTACCAAGGTGGTACCTCCAGTTAGCTGGAGAGCGAAGGGTGGCTGGGTCGTCGAAGAAGGTTACGTACTGGACACTAACCCGGAAAGGGTGGCTTCATCTTCCGAGCCCGACGGGCAAAAGGTGGCTAACAAAGTTCGCGGAAGAGAACAACGACCATGTCGGGGAGACGGGAGGGCAGAAGCTGAACCTATCCCCATCAAAAACAGATTCAAAGCGCTATCTGAGGATGGCACGAGGAATTCTGTGGCCGCATCCACTCCCCCCTACTTGAGGGATGACGCACACAGGGGGTCGGGTTGGGAGGGAGGAGTATGATGAGCGGGTGTTTTCCTGGTGTATTCCAGGCGGAACAGTGCAACAGGTGATGATGGCGCTTCGGGTAGCGGCAAGTGCCACTGGATGCTCCAAGCTGTGTATAGTGGCGCACGTAGGCACCAACGATTCAGATGATCGGGGTTCTGAGGAGATATTGAATTCCATCGGGGATCTGTGTTCTGTGCCGTGGTTCGAAGGTTTGGAGCCGAGGGATCGGCTTGAAAAGGAGACTGGAAATTTTGCGAGAGCATGTGAGTGTATTTTTGGAAATCGGGTGGGTTCTTAAATCATGTAGGGTGCATCTGAACCGATCTGGAGTTCACTGTACTTCCGTGGCAGCCCAGAAAGTAGGTGGTAGAATCTAGGAGAATTGTAGAGCTTTTTTAGGTTAAAGAGTAGGCCAGTACATAGGTCAATTTTGGGGTCATCACATAACTGCACTAATTATCAGAATAACTTTATTGACTCGGTTGGTAGGTGAATGCCTAGGCCGACGTTGGGACTCAAGAAACTCGGCACTAACAATAGCAATGATAACGCCGCTCATAGAAGTCGCAACATCCATTACACAGAAAAAGTTCAGAAGCAGACCCAGTATGACTCACTAACAATGTTAAATATAAACTGCCGTAATATCAGGAATAAGACAGCAGAATTTCAGAATATTTCAGCGGAAACTGAAGCAGATGTAGCGATAAGCACAGAGAGCTGGCTAACTTCGTATATACACAACCGAGAAATTGTCTTCTTAAGATATAATATTCACAGACGAGATAGATTGATAGATTGATAAATGTCTTTTTTTGGGCGAAATTTAGACCATAAGGTTCACTCATACATTTAACACAGTGCAGAATATAACACGCATTAAATCCATCTAGGACTGATATACATGGCATTGGAGAGGGAGGAAGTGGAAGTTTAATGGTCCTTGGGATGCCGTGTCCTTTGTAAATTTGAAAGCTACTTAGGAACATCAACAGTTTCATGGGCAACTATCCAGCTATTTTGTGTCATGAAATTTTTCAAGGGTACAATAAATGATCCGTAATAATGTTATCATCTTTCCTCTAAAACCACATCCTTGGCAAGACAAACCAGTATTGCCCTCAGAGTTATTCAGAGCGGTAATAAAAGGTCAGCTTTCCTCAGGAGTGTTATTTTCCATGACCTTTTGTTGCCTTATTTCTGTCGGTGAAAAAACTTGAGGAATTTTTATTAAAAGCCTGAATAAGTGTCTTCCTATATCTATCATAAAGCCCCATGTTCAAAAAATGCTTCTAACAACTTATTATTTAAGTTTACTTTGCTTGATTATGTTGTGAAGTTAGTAATTGTCTGTTGAATTTTATTGGAGCGTTTTGTAATTGGTTGATAAAAAATTTTCCCTCGGATCATATATGGATATACAGCTTTGCGTAAAATATTTCTCCATGTCATGGTTACGTCATTTCATTCATTAGCAGCACCATTCATTAAGTAATTGACAAGGTTGGCCAACGTGGAATTCAGTGTTTGTTTACTCTAGTATTCATCATGGCAGCAATCTGCTGTCAGACCAGTCACTCATGTCCTTATTGAGCAAGATGGTAATGTTGCTTCTCTCTTTTGATTCTGTACACATTTCCACCTATCACATTCCATTAATTACAGGTTTTGTTTACTTTTTATTTTAATTTCTTCGAGTTAAATAAATATCTCGGAAAATATTTACCTCTGGTACATGATAAATGTTTAGAATATTTCTTTCCTAATCAAGTCATTGAGAAATCCAGGGGAAAATTCGCACCTCTTTCATACAAAAATCACTATTTCCTAATGAAATTACAGGATAAATACAGGGTGCTTAAAAGAAATGTTAACACTTATGTAATACTGCCAGAAATCGCAAGGCGTGAGATCTGGCTTAAGAGAATTATTTTTCTTTCCTTTGCAGTCTAATAAAATGTCAATTAGGTTGATTTCGGAGGAAAGAAGCAAGGTTGCTGCATGGTTGGAGGTCTTTCAATCACCCACAGTGGTTCGCAACAACTGCAATTCACAATTAAGATTGGCCATTTATCACGTTTACAACAAATTCGTCAAAACAAAATCAGTTGCTGATAATTACAAAGGGAACAGTGGTCAACATCAAATAAGCCGATTCCCTGCAAGCAAAGCTGTTACACAAGATGCTTTCTTGCGTAGCCCAGGGAAGTCAGACGATTCAGTGCAGAATCTGGTTTCCCCCGGGCAATGGTGTGGGGAATCGTGAACAAGGAACTGGGAATATGGCCATATCATTTGCAGATTGTATAAGACTTATGTACTACTAAAGTTGATGCTTGCAAAATTTTCTTAGAAGTGAACAATTTGAAACCTGACATTCACAGTCTAGTGGCATTCAGCAACAAGGAAACCTTTCGCATAAGCGGAAATTTAAACAAACATAACTGTGTCTTCTGGGATACTGAGATTCCTCTTGTTGTGCATCAGCATGAACGAGACATTCCCAAGGTGAATGTCCAGCATTCAATCACTGGAGCAGGTGTGGTAGGGCCGTAATTTTTTTAATAAACCACAAACAACGGTGGCCACTTCTTACACGATGGAGAATTACACATAGAACAACCTACCACGACAAATCTGGCTTACCGGATACTTTCCATTGGAAAGAACTCCACCCCACCTTGCTTTGAATGTTTACGCTCATCTTAGCAGAAAATTTTACCGGAGATGGTTTTGTAGAGCAGGGCTTCTGATCACCAGATCTCACACCTTGTGATTTCTAGCTGTGGGGTGTGGTAAAGAAACTTTCTAATGTTACCAAGTACATGATGTTCGAGACCTCCGACAGAAAATTGAAAATGTGATTGCAACAATACCAAAATAAATGTGCCTCCGGGCTCTGGAGTCTACCTGGAGAAGATTCCAGGTAGGTGGCCACTTCTTACACGATGGAGAATTACGCATAGAACAACCTACCACGACAAATCTGGCTTACCGGATACTTTCCATTGGAAGGAACTCCACCCCACTTTGCTTTGAATGTTTACGCTCATCATAGGAGAAAATTTGACCGGAGATGGATTGGTAGAGCAGGGCATTTAAAATGGCCAGCACTTTCACCAGATCTCATACCTTGTGATTTCTAGCTATAGGGTATGGTAAAAGAAAGTTTTTTTGATACCAAGTTTCATGATGTGCGAGACCTCAAACAGAAAATTGAAAATGTGATTGAGACAATACCAATATAAATGTGTCTCCGGGCTCTGGAGACTACCAGGAGAAGATTCCAGGCATGTGTTGACAATAGTGGCAAACAAGTGGAGACTCTTTGTTATCATGTCACAGTGTATTAGCCCATTTTGTTTCAATTAAAATCGATAGTCCCGTATAAGTGTTAACATTTTTTTGAAGAACCCTGTATATCGGAAAGGATTAAGCAATATAGTGCATTAATTTATAATGAAAAAAAAAAACAAATGAATTGAAGAAGAAATGTCTAAACTGAGTTTAAAATAAAGATTTCTCATAGTTGTGCAATGTATCTAAAGTCAATTGTTGACAGTGACACAATGTTCATTGAGAATTGAGCATGCCAACAGCTATGACAATATGACCTGTCAGTATTGAGCCAAATAAGAAGACTACCTGGACAACCAAGGAATGCTCTAACACCAAACAATCATCAATATCACTTATGAATCAAATCATGCCGTACACAGAAGTCAATACATTGTCTATTAATTGAAAAAAATGCATCCAGCAAGATAAGTTGATGAAGAGGATGCCAGGGGAAATCTTATACCTCTTTCATAAAATCAAATGTAATTTCCAAATAAAATTACAGGATAAGTACTTCAGAAAGTAATGAACAATACAGTGCATTATTTATTATGTTTTTAATAAACAAATGAATGTCCTATTTGAAGCAGATATGTCTCAATTGAGTTTACAATCAAGAGTCATTGTGGAATATATCAAAACTCAAACGTTGATGGTGACACAACATTCATTCAGAATGGAACATCCCAACAATTATAATAATATAACCTGTCAGTATAGAGCCAAAATAAGAGAACTTTTAGTACTACCAAGGAATGCTCTAACACAAAAAAATGTTAACATTACTTAGGAATAAGATCGTGTCCAGTCCACAGAATTCAGCATGTTGTCAATCAATTGGAACGATAACATCCAGGAACAAATGTTGAAGAATTTACTCAAAGCTTTCACTTGCACAATCATCTTTTTTACAAGTAACATAAGACCATGTGACATACAGATGGAAGAAAAAACATTCACTTTGTTAATAATTTTGAGGCCAATCCTACATAATTAAACCAAATGCTACAGAAGCCTTCATGATATCACACACAAATAAATTGCCATATTTTTAATCAAAATGAAAGGCAATGTCATCTTGAAAATTAAACCATATTGTAGTAGTCATTAAGCCTTTTGACCAATCAATCATAATTATTAGAAAACATTGACTTTTATCAGATGGACTGAAGTAAACCTCCTCTAATGAGCCAAAATCACAACTCAACCATTTCATGGCAACAGGATTCTTTATATCAGAAAGTAATCAGCTCATTAGACCAAGTGTATAAATATTGTTGTCGAAATATGACTATTCAATAATAGTTCATGTCAATGCCATCATATAGGCGATGCATGTTGAAATGCCTCCCAACCCAGAAATGACACACTTTTCAAGGATTAATCCAATTTTAGAGAAAAACTACAAATTGCCTTAAAAAAAAGAGTAATGAACACTTTAATCTGAGTAACACATTCATTCAGCCTAAGAATTGCATTAGATTTCATTTTACACAGATCATACCTTCACAAGATTCAATATCTAATACAATTTTTGGAGTTATAAAAACATACTGCCCTTAATTTGAGAACCACAGTAATTCAACCAAGGGGTTGAATGGACTTAAATCAGCATATTCTTTAATTAAACAATTAGTAAAAAAAATTATCAACGTTGACAGCCGAGATTTAAATCTCTTCAAGAAATGTTTTATCAGCACTTCTTTTGAAAACCAAATTAAATATTTATAAAATAATATCATTCTACTATGATGACAAATGCCTGGTAAAACTGTACAATCACATAAACATACATTCCTTATAATCAACATTATAATCAAATTGTTAAACAAGTGTAGCCAAAGTATTTATTTACATAAAGAACTCAGTTTTGGCATTATGATAGTTCTTTCTTTCCAGAGTACATTAGGACAATTACAAACTGATAATTCTAAGATAGGAAATGACGGTATATGCTTCTATCTAAAGTGTACTCTACACAAATCAGCAATTATCAGTGCTTAAAATTAACATTTAGGATTCAATATATACATAAAGACAGTTTATAAAATTCATACAAATGGAACCTTGTGAATATAATACTAACAATATGTGCCACAGTTCATAAAAACGTAATTAAGTGGCATCTCATTCTACAGAATTATTCATAAAAATTTTGCTTTAATGCAATAATAAGCAATCAACTGCAATTTTAGATGGAATTTAATGCAATACATTGGTAACTTCCAGGGATAATGCCATTATCTTTTATATACAAATTTTACTATTTATTTTATCAATTGCAGTTATACAGCTTCATCAAATATGTATCTATAAACACAAACCATCTTTTAATATAATAAGAAATGATTTAAGATAAAATGGAGGCCATAATAGAAATTTTCAATGGCATCCTTAAGCCAAAGCATCATTTAAACATGACAAGCAACACATGGTTCCCACAAGGCAGCAACCAGCAACCCTGGGCACCAGCACCTCCGCAATCAATACCTCCAAACAACCATCATCACCCGTAGCAATGGCTGCATCAACCTCGCCCACTCGCCCACAGCGAAGTCACTCGCCGTCACTCTTCTCCGAGGACCCGCGTTTCCAACAGGCTATGGAAAATATAGAGACACTTTTGCAGCAAATGGCCGTATTTTTGGAAACTCGGTCCTCGCATAACAGCACAGCCGCCTCGCGCGTGTTGGCCCAACCACCGAATTTATCCTTGGCTAGCCTGCGACGATCAGAGCCTACGCTTGCAGATACCCCACCGGACCCGGAAGTATTACAGCTAGCGGGCCTGGTCTCCACAGCTGTAATATCTAATAAGTTCAGAGCACCGGATTTGCACGAGGCAACATTGCTTTTGACTTTAGCCTCGACTTGGGAGCAACAACCCATCCCGGCGAAGGCGTTCCGGTATCAGCGCTTGCGGATTTTAGGCGTGGCGGCCCGCCATGATTGGGAGGTGGCGGCCCGGTTAACGGTCCTCGCGGAGGACGAGCTTCTACACATACCGCCCAGCATCCTCCCAACGCCTAAACAACAAGTGGTTGTCGTTAACCAGCAACCTTCGACGTCCAACCAGACCACCCGTTCCAGACCCACCTACCGGGCTCTGCCCCCCCGAGGACGCGGCCGCGGGCGAGCGGGATCCCTGACCGCACGTTACTGAGCCTGCACCACTACACATCCCCGGACCTCGTGCGCCTGGCCCTGACACGGGCATGGATCCGTCGTTGGCCGACTTATTTTTGGCTTGGACCGACTCTGCCGAGCCCGACGACGCTGTCCGCTGGACACAGGACCTGAACGACACTTCTACATCCACGGACTCCAGCGAAACAGGCCTACCCGAAGAGGAACAGAACGGCCACCCGACAGGTCCGGGAGATAATGGCACTGGCATCGTCCTGCCTTTCAACTGGAACGGCGCAGACCCAGCCGTGGACAGACGACCAGCATCTCCTCCACCAATAACCATGCCGCTATTGACACCGTATGCATATCCATACGAAAGCAGATACCAGTAGAAGAACAATATCGCTGTATGGGATTTATGTAGACGGTAGAAATTTTATATTTAATCGGCTTCCGATGGGACATGCCCTGGCACCGGGAATCATGCAAATGTGGGCCCGAGTAGTGACCAATGAAGTGGAAGCTTGATTTGCGGTGAAATTTTTACGCTACCTGGACGATTGGTTGATGTATAGCATAGACCTGACCGAGGAAGTGGCATATGATATTGCACAATATTTGGAAGAAGACTTAATAATAACTTTGAATAGGCGCAAGTGCCGATTGCAGCCCACTAAACGCATTCAATATCTTGGCGTAATAATCGACTCTTACATAATGGAATTGTGGTTAACAGAAACCTCGCTAGTGAAAGTACATACGGCAATAGTAATGGCTCCTCGTGTGCGGGTGTTAGATATACAAAAAATAGCAGGGTATATTTCATGCGTATGCCATATGTTGGCATTACCCCAGTTTCTGGTTTCAGATGTGTATATAAGGTATAATGACACTTTAATGAGCTTCTGTAGGAAGCCGAAATCCAGAAGCATCGGAAATTCGCAGCAACAGCTTTCCTTTTTGAAATATACACGGACGCGACTCCTTGGCAGTTAGCTTGGGTAATTCCGGAGAGAAAACTTACGGAGATTCACCCACTAGAGGACGAGACACCCATTTACAAAGCAGAGGCGCCCATGTAGGAGCAGAGCAACAACCAGCACACCGCAGCCTTACAGTGCGCATTGATAATGAAGCAGTAGTTTTTGCTCTATGTAAGGGAAGAGGTGTATTGTTTAATATGTATGATTTGAGACATTATATGTAAATTTAATAAAGAAACTGTAACAAGATGTGGCATGGGCGTACGTTCCGAGCTATCTTAACCTCGCCGACCGTCCTTCTCGGACTGTCCTGCCTACTATATGACCAGCCGTCTCGTAATTCGGGGGCTGTGTTAGACCTGGTATATATGGGACAGGGCAGCCGGGCCAAAGGACTTGGAACAAGGCGAGGATTAGGATCGGGTCGGAGCGTGCGCCAATCATCATCCTATACACGTATACCCAGCTCCGACGATCGATTTGCACGTCGGAATCACTACGGACCTCTATCAGTGTTTCCCCTGAATTCGTCCTGTCCAGGCATAGTTCACCATCTTTAGCTTGGGGTACATCTCATGTCATGGCCTCTAAACGAGTAAGGCATGGAAGAATAATTGCTGATTTCCTTTTGATAGGGAAGGACAACTTACGATCGTGGATTCAACAAGGATTATAAAATCACAGCTGGCATCATGAAAATGAGGATTTTCTGAACAACTAAATTGTAACTCAAGAAGAACTTCGCAGAAAATGGCTGGGAACTATGTGTCTGGTTCTTTCAAGATCCCAGAATGCTGACATTAGGAAGGAGTTTTTGACTTCTCTGGGGATAAGAACGGCTGCCTGTAGAGCGGATGATCTCCATGCGCTAGGTTTCAGAGCCTCCCCCGTCGCCGCCTCCTCCGCTTTCGGACGCCCCTCGCTGGCGCCCCCCGAGAGACCTTCGCGGCCCAACCGCCTCCGCTACGGGTGAAGTAGTCTTAACTGCCGAGGCACTGCGACCATGTGGCGAAAGAAAATCCAGATCTCCCGAATCACGGACGAGCGGAACAGACATGTTACGTTCAACAAACGGAAATTTGGAGTGAGGAAGAAAACGTATGAGCTGAGCCTCCTGTGCGACTGCGAAGTCGCGCTCATTATCTTCAGCAGCAGCAACGAACTCTACCAGTTTGCGTCTACGGACATGGACAAGGTTCTGCTCATATATACCGAGCACAACAAGCCCCACGAATCCCTCACGAACAAGAACATCATAGAGGCATTTAATAAAAAGGTGCATAAAAATTGCACATGCAGTCCAGAATGCCCAGAACCAGATTCAGAGAATCAGCTTACTCAAGGAACATAGGCAAAATACAGCAAAATTGATGAAGAATTTCAAATGATGATGCAACGTAATCAACTTAATGGTAGCAGAGTGGCAATGACTCAAGCAAACTACTCTTTGTCTGTAAGTGTGCCATTAAATAGTTATGGATACTCATCTTCAGGATTGCTACAAAAGACAGGAAGCCCTCAAATGCCACACACTAGCGTAAGCCCACGGCCATCATCTTCAGAAACAGAGACAGTATATCCATCTAGAGGGATGTTGGAGATAAGTAATGGTTACCCTAATTCATCTACTACCCTTGGGGGTGGAGTTGGTTCAAATTCCCCTGGACCGAGTCCTGGTGGCAGTGGAAGCCTATCTTGCAAAGGATTACTGAAACAAGTGACTTCACCCGGACGTTCTAGCCTCAGATTCGTTATACCTGCACCGCAGGGTACAATGTCAGGAGATGATGGTGTATCAGTATCTTCATCCTTACGCACTCCTGTTGTGGCACTCCAAACTACGCCTTCATCCCTTCCTGACCTAGGCTCTCCGTATCAAACATCTCTTGCCGTTGTACCTGGCGTATCGTTTGGTGCTCCACAAGACTTTTTCTCTCCTCCCCCTGTTGCTGAGATGGGGCTGGCCAGTCTTGGTTCCCTCAATACCTGGAGCTCTCCTGGCTCCCTGGCATCTGCATTGGCACATTCTGGCGGCCTGCCTCACGGCCATCCTCATTCTCATCATCACTCGCACTATCATTCGCACCACCATCTCTCGGTATCACTAGGGGGAGGAAAGGGGGGAGGCACTCCCCCTCCTCATCAACACATATCACCCTCCTCATCACCTATGCCAATGCGAATCAAAAGTGAACCAATCTCACCGACTAGAGACGTTGGGGGCCTCGGGTTCACGGCCTCTTCTAGCGGACTGGAGGGCGGCGGAGGGATGGGTGGTGGTTACATCCCTCGGCCCAGTTCCACTGGCCACCTTACTCCCTCCCCTGATTTTAGTCAAGCAAATCTCCAGCGGTTAATAGCACTTCAAAGAGACTACAGTAAATGTGACCAAGGAGGAGGAGATCCTCGCTATGCCTCGGAATATGATGATGGGAGTCCACTTCACAAGAGATCTCGGCTAACAGGGGGCTGGGCCACATAGTGAGAATGAATAATATTCATTTCAGTCGAAACAGAACTATGCCGGGTGGGTGCAAACTGGATTGGTTACGAAGAGTGTCCTTGTACAGTCGATGTGTGTGTGTTTGCTGTGCACCAACGTCCCCCTCATTAGAAATAGGAAGAGGCGTTTAATTAGTGAAGTGGAAGCATAAAAATGCCCACAAATGAGAGGTTTCTCTCCCACTATTATCACAGCAAGACGCATGCTCCTCTCAGGAACACTTGGTTTTTTAAAATGATTTTTACACTCCTGCAGTTGACTGAATATCCATGAAGACAGTTTTTGATGAATAAATAGATTTAAAAAAGTCAATGAAATGTGATATGCATTTGATATCACCTATAAGGTTTTTAAAAACATAGTGCCTCTGACTCTGTTGCCCCGTTTTTCTGTTCACCGAACAATCTTTCGTCTGAATCCCACCGTTGACAACATGATTATGTGATGGGGAATATCTGCTTGTTCTTTAGTTCAGCTAAGGACTGGTCACTTCAAGTCGAAGGATATATTATAGGAAATGAGTGTCTACCGGTTGGTGCTTCGGTGGGCAGGTGTGGGTAGCAGGAGAACCCTCCACCCTCTAGGAATTGTGAACTCAACAGCTGTGAGTGGCATTCAAGTACAGCTGTGTGTGGTGGAGTTGATTGTCTCTTGTACAAGATGCCAATCAAGAAAGTGTCTTTGACAGGGGGGGAGTATGGAGGGAGTTGTTCCAGTTTTGGAAGTGGAAGAAATTTTATGCAACGAAAGAGTAAATTATTAAAAAGCTATATTTTATGTTACGTTTTTTGTTGAATATTTTGTTTTGAATGTGTGGATGGTTCTCTTTTTCATCATCGTCTGTACATTCTGTAAACGTTCTCAAAAATGGAAATTTAAAACTAAAGAATCCAGTTTTGCATGCTTCATTACGATCCACGGTGTTGTGGAGATATTTGAATTTGGCCGACTTGCCCCTTTGTGTGTGAGGTCTTTGGTGGGCCATATATGTACGAATGCATACGATAGCATTGATAAAGGATACTTGTTAAACTCATTTTTTCATAGCGTATTTATGACCGAAGTGGTGAAAGGGAAGGACAATCCACCCGAACAAAGCGAAGAGAAGATGAACTATATAATAATATCAGCGAAAGGGATAGCAGAACGGCGAAAAATCATTAATGCAAACAAATTCTCGGGACCGGAAGAGATACCTGCTAGTGATCTGAAGGAATCAGCGTTAGAAATCGAAACAGTTTTCAGTAAGTAACTTAATCATGGCGTAGTACCTAAGGAATGGAAATTAGCGTTTATAACTCTGCTACATAAAGGCGGGAAAAAAGTCTACCGACAAAACTACGGGCCGATTTCGCTAACCACAATATCTTGCCAGATTCTAGAGAACATCATCGTTAGTTCTGCGATGGACTTGTTAGATAACCACGACTTGCTAACTTTGTTATTGCAATTTAATTTGATATCAATTGATAAAATGGCTTGCTACAATTAAGGATTCCATTTTGCAATTTTGCAAAGATTTCCAGGTCCATTTTATTTTATTGCCAAAGAAGTATTTATTTATTTATAATTACAATTAGAAATTTTTTCTGTAATTTGTATTTCCTAGTGATGGAATAGTCAGAGTTTTCACCCGTGATCCTATGCATTATGCAAATGATGTTGCAATGGAAGTATTCAATGAAGAAGTGCAACTATGCACTGCAGGAGCTCAAGAGGAAATTGGTGGAATAAAATTAAGCGAGTATGATACCTTATCGATCTCTATTGATAAGTTCAATTATTTTGTTAAATTCATCAAAGTTGCCTTTCAGTCACATTTATGTCCATTTTTATCATTAACAATAATGCATATGTGTTAGCAAATTTGAGTAAAATTTATTTTTGTGATGCTTATATATTATGCAAACTTGGATATTTGAAAAGATCTTTAATATATTAGAAAACCTGTTGGTTTGTTAGTCATATGGCTGTGTGTGTATGTGCCTCCGTTTATGTCTATGTTGTATCCATATACCCAAACCGAGGAAGGTAGAACTGCAAAGGATAGCATCAGCGATTTGATTCCCGGTGAGGGTAGTGCAGGTGTGGTTCTAGAACAACCGCGCTAGGGACCGCCGAGAGGGCCGCACTTTCCACGGTCCTCCCGTTGTCCGCGCCGCGGCGTCCTCCACCACCCCTCTCGCCCTCTCCCTATCCCCTCCGCTGTCCTCCCTTATGCCTCTGGACCTCTCTACAAAGAGGGCCAACCGACCACCCAATGCCCGAGGGATCACCGCCATCTCCCCTATCCGACGAAGCCATCAACCTCAGCAGCAGGTCCTCCCGCAGCCCTACGCCCAGGCAAGCCTCTATCACCCACCCTCTGCCCACACCAAATTCTCTCCACTTGCACCACTCTCTCGCGCACCATCCGCTGGCTGCGCAAAACTCATTCCCCGCAACACACTCATCCTCAAACGCTCTAGAAATGGCTTGATGCTACTCCGGATTATCCTCTTCGTCCAACTCCTCGTCGTCTCTCGAGTTCCGCCTGCAGAGCCCGGCGCCCACCACGCCCCCGTGCCTCCCGCCGCCACCACACTCGCGGCCCGGCCTCTTCACCGAGATTATGAGGCATACCTGCACCATCCGTACCATGCACAACAACACCACTCCAACAACCTCTGATCGGGTGCGGAAGGGAAGGGGCGAGTCGAAGACGAGTCCGGAGAAGTAGGTGGGGAGTGCGGTGGCTCCGTTGCAATGAGTAGATTGTCGAGGATCCTCTCCCGTGCGCCCCTCCGCCTCGCGGTAACAGGACGTGGAGGTGATCTGGAAGGTCTGCTCAGCCCAATACCCTTGACTCTTGGTCATTCCTTGCCCTCATCTTTTGCTGAAGTGGGAGTCAAGGAGGAAAATGGAGGACTCTCCGCGATATCCAGAGATGAGAGAAACGGAACATCCCTAGGTCAAACGTGTAGATTAATATTAATAAAATATAGTTGCCAACATGTTGTGGAGCTGACATGCAGGCTAAAATAGAAGTATTTCAACTGACACTTTCATTTGGTTTAGATGTGATATAATTGATAACCGTAGACAAAGTGACAAAAGAACAAGTATTTGGGATCATACCAGGAAGGCCTGTATGATTCATTATTTTCATCACTTTTGTTAGCTCCAGAAGAGACTGTGTCTTACGGAGGCAATTCTTTTTTCTAAATAATTAATATCACTGTTAAACTTTGACACAATTTTCTTAGTACATCAATTCAATTATTTCCTTGTTTATGTTTGCTACATGAAACATCCCATACAATTAAATATTTTTCATAAAATTCAATTATTTTCATTGTATTTGCTTTTATCAACTCCGTAAATACAGATATGCAGATAGGCAAATTTATTTCCAACCTTCGCCGTATATCTAGTATACTCCTGTTTACTACATTTCGTGATATAAAAATATTTTTTACTAGTTTCATTTCGTTCTTAATTTTATAAATCGTCTTTACTTAATACTGTATAATACCACATTTGTTAGTATTTATATTCTTATCTTTACTAACGCCTACTTCTACATCTTGCAGATGTAAATTTTAGTGTTAATACAAAGCCAAGGTTTATTATTTGATTAGTTTCAGCACTCTCCTTTCGCTTCCATTTAGACTAGTTGACCTTGACTTATAGCGTGCACGTTGAAAAACCCTAAGTTTTTTGTAAATATATTTAATATAGGATGTTAAAGGATAAAGATTGACGTGGGAGGGATGCACTCCCATTATGTGGTGCCTTTTAATCACATTAGACTTATCAAAAAATTCCTTCTCTCTCCACATATGTATCCTTTACTGATCCTTTGCTCCCATTCACTTAGGCCATGTCATGGTGTTTAATAAATGGTTCAAGATATGTTATTAAAGATTGTTAAATTAAAGACAAATTTGTTAATTTCATTTGGCTCACAGTGCCTCGTATAGAAAATATTTAAATGTTGTCCGAAGCATTTCTGCTGATTTGTGCTTGACTTAGATTGATGCTTGGTGGATCTGCTATCTCTACTTGGAAAGGAGCTTATCAATCATAAAATTATGCACAATCGACCTATTTAATCAAATATAAAATATACGTATATATATACAAATATCATATATATTTAATAATATATTTAAAAATCTGATTAAACATAAATGAGTGTTAATATTGAGAACAATATTTTCCACTCATGATTTAAATAATTTAGATTATTTTAAATTTATTATAATTATTAGAATTGTTATAATTAGTATAAGTCCCCTGGAGTGGAATAAGTTGGTCTTACAAGCATGATTCTTGGACTTGAACTAGGCCTAACTAACCACATATTGTCCAAAGCTTGGAGTTTGTTAGATAGTAATACACCCTCTCCCTGCTGAAATGCTGTCCCAGATAATGCTGTCCCGATTAACGCTGTTCCACGTTATCGCCGAAAATAATTTAATACCTTATACGAATTGCACTCAGGCGTTCCACATTAACGCTCTTCAAAATTTCTGGTGTAATTTACGATGTCCACAGCGCAGTGCCTCTGCTCATTTAAACGCACAACACTTTAGTATTTGCAGTTGCTTGATGGTTCTGTGTACACTTGTCCATGTTTTTGTAGGTCGCAATATAGTGTGAACTTTGTATAAATTATATTTTCCCTATAAATAAAAAGACCGTGAGTGATAACCGGCAGTCAGAGTAGAAAAAGAGGAAAAACATAACTCTCGAGGTTAAAATAAAGGTTTTACTGCAAATAAAAGCTGGAGAGCGCCAACATTTGTTTGTTTTTTGTTTATTATTCCCATTTCGATTGTTAAGTTTTTTTTAAATGTAATACCAATATATTTGCATTCTTCCTTTATTTGGCCTCATACCATGTTCCTTTATTTTTCAAGCATATGTGGTAATTTTTTTTATGAATTCATAGTTCTTTATCGAAATGTTGTAAGGTTCCAATCGTTTTGATATACGATTTTCAGTTTGTCTTGTTGGTAGTCTTCTTTTAATTGAACAGTATCTTAAGTCATAATGCTTATATTATTAATTTCCAATTTTCTCTATGTTAATAAAATTGTGGCTCAATTGAGACTATTGCCTCACCCTATATATATTTATTAAAGTAGACGCAGGTGTCTTCTTCTACTCTAATTTCTATTCCTCAATTCCTATAGCTCAATTTTCTTGGCCCCATTTAATTTAATCCGAAGGGGGGTGAAGATGCGGGGACCTCCGAGTCGCCTTGCCGTACCAAGGTGGTACCTCCAGTTAGCTCGAGAGCGAAGGCTGGCTGGGTCGTCGAAGATGGATACGTACTGGACACTAACCCGGAAAGGGTGGCTTCATCTTCCGAGCCCGACGGGCAAAAGGTGGCTAACAAAGTTCGCGGAAGAGAACAACGACCATGTCGGGGAGACGGGAGGGCAGAAGCTGAACCTATCCCCATCAAAAACAGATTCAAAGCCCTATCTGAGGATGGCACGAGGAATTCTGTGGCCGCATCCACTCCCCCCTACTTGAGGGATGACGCACACAGGGGGTCGGGTTGGGAGGGAGGAGTATGATGAGCGGGTGTTTTCCTGGTGTATTCCAGGCGGAACAGTGCAACAGGTGATGATGGCGCTTCGGGTAGCGGCAAGTGCCACTGGATGCTCCAAGCTGTGTATAGTGGCGCACGTAGGCACCAACGATTCAGATGATCGGGGTTCTGAGGAGATATTGAATTCCATCGGGGATCTGTGTTCTGTGCCGTGGTTCGAAGGTTTGGAGCCGAGGGATCGGCTTGAATAGGAGACTGGAAATTTTGCGAGAGCATGTGAGTGTATTTTTGGAAATCGGGTGGGTTCTTAAATCATGTAGGGTGCATCTGAACCGATCTGGAGTTCACTGTACTTCCGTGGCAGCCCAGAAAGTAGGTGGTAGAATCTAGGAGAATTGTAGAGCTTAGGAACACTAACAGTTTCATTGGCAACTATCCAGCTATTTTGTGTAATGAAATTTTTCAAGAGTACAATAAATGATCCGTAATAATGTTATCATCTTTCCTCTAAAACCACATCCTTGGCAAGACAAACCAGTATTGCCCTCAGAGTTATTCAGAGCGGTAATAAAAGGTCAGCTTTCCTCAGGAGTGTTATTTTCCATGACCTTTTGTTGCCTTATTTCTGTCGGTGAAAAAACTTGAGGAATTTTTATTAAAAGCCTGAATAAGTGTCTTCCTATATATATCATAAAGCCCCATGTTCAAAAAATGCTTCTAACAACTTATTATTTAAGTTTACTTTGCTTGATTATGTTGTGAAGTTAGTAATTGTCTGTTGAATTTTATTGGAGCGTTTTGTATTTGGTTGATAAAAAATTTTCCCTCGGATCATATATGGATATACAGCTTTGCGTAAAATATTTCTCCATGTCATGGTTACGTCATTTCATTCATTAGCAGCACCATTCATTAAGTAATTGACAAGGTTGGCCAACGTGGAATTCAGTGTTTGTTTACTCTAGTATTCATCATGGCAGCAATCTGCTGTCAGACCAGTCACTCATGTCCTTATTGAGCAAGATGGTAATGTTGCTTCTCTCTTTTGATTCTGTACACATTTCCACCTATCACATTCCATTAATTACAGGTTTTGTTTACTTTTTATTTTAATTTCTTCGAGTTAAATAAATATCTCGGAAAATATTTACCTCTGGTACATGATAAATGTTTAGAATATTTCTTTCCTAATCAAGTCATTGAGAAATCCAGGGGAAAATTCGCACCTCTTTCATACAAAAATCACTATTTCCTAATGAAATTACAGGATAAATACAGGATGCTTAAAAGAAATGTTAACACTTATGTAATACTGCCAGAAATCGCAAGGTGTGAGATCTGGCTTAAGAGAATTATTTTTCTTTCCTTTGCAGTTGAATAAAATGTCAATTAGGTTGATTTCGGAGGAAAGAAGCAAGGTTGCTGCATGGTTGGAGGTCTTTCAATCACCCACAGTGGTTCGCAACAACTGCAATTCACAATTAAGATTGGCCATTTATCACGTTTACAACAAATTCGTCAAAACAAAATCAGTTGCTGATAATTACAAAGGGAACAGTGGTCAACATCAAATAAGCCGATTCCCTGCAAGCAAAGCTGTTACACAAGATGCTTTCTTGCGTAGCCCAGGGAAGTCAGACGATTCAGTGCAGAATCTGGTTTCCCCCGGGCAATGGTGTGGGGAATCGTGAATAAGGAACTGGGAATATGGCCATATCATTTGCAGATTGTACAAGACTTATGTACTACTAATGTTGATGCTTGCAAAATTTTCTTAGAAGTGAACAATTTGATACCTGACATTCACAGTCTAGTGGCATTCAGCAACAAGGAAACCTTTCGCATAAGCGGAAACTTAAACAAACATAACTGTGTCTTCTGGGATACTGAGATTCCTCGTGTTGTGCATCAGCATGAACGAGACATTCCCAAGGTGAATGTCCAGCATTCAATCACTGGAGCAGGTGTGGTAGGGCCGTAATTTTTTTAATAAACCACAAACAACGGTGGCCACTTCTTACACGATGGAGAATTACGCATAGAACAACCTACCACGACAAATCTGGCTTACCGGATACTTTCCATTGGAAAGAACTCCACCCCACCTTGCTTTGAATGTTTACGCTCATCTTAGCAGAAAATTTAACCGGAGATGGTTTTGTAGAGCAGGGCTTCTGATCACCAGATCTCACACCTTGTGATTTCTAGCTGTGGGGTGTGGTAAAGAAACTTTCTAATGTTACCAAGTACATGATGTTCGAGACCTCCGACAGAAAATTGAAAATGTGATTGCAACAATACCAAAATAAATGTGCCTCCGGGCTCTGGAGTCTACCTGGAGAAGATTCCAGGTAGGTGGCCACTTCTTACACGATGGAGAATTACGCATAGAACAACCTACCACGACAAATCTGGCTTACCGGATACTTTCCATTGGAAGGAACTCCACCCCACTTTGCTTGGAATGTTTATGCTCATCATAGGAGAAAATTTGACCAGAGATGGATTGGTAGAGCAGGGCATTTAAAATGGCCAGCACTTTCACCAGATCTCATACCTTGTGATTTCTAGCTATAGGGTATGGTAAAAGAAAGTTTTTTTGATACCAAGTTTCATGATGTGCGAGACCTCAAACAGAAAATTGAAAATGTGATTGAGACAATACCAATATAAATGTGTCTCCGGGCTCTGGAGACTACCAGGAGAAGATTCCAGGCATGTGTTGACAATAGTGGCAAACAAGTGGAGACTCTTTGTTATCATGTCACAGTGTATTAGCCCATTTTGTTTCAATTAAAATCGATAGTCCCGTATAAGTGTTAACATTTTTTTGAAGAACCCTGTATATCGGAAAGGATTAAGCAATATAGTGCATTAATTTATAATGAAAAAAAAAACAAATGAATTGAAGAAGAAATTTCTAAACTGAGTTTAAAATAAAGATTTCTCATAGTTGTGCAATGTATCTAAAGTCAATTGTTGACAGTGACACAATGTTCATTGAGAATTGAGCATGCCAACAGCTATGACAATATGACCTGTCAGTATTGAGCCAAATAAGAAGACTACCTGGACAACCAAGGAATGCTCTAACACCAAACAATCATCAATATCACTTATGAATCAAATCATGCCGTACACAGAAGTCAATACATTGTCTATTAATTGAAAAAAATGCATCCAGCAAGATAAGTTGATGAAGAGGATGCCAGGGGAAATCTTATACCTCTTTCATAAAATCAAATGTAATTTCCAAATAAAATTACAGGATAAGTACTTCAGAAAGTAATGAACAATACAGTGCATTATTTATTATGTTTTTAATAAACAAATGAATGTCCTATTTGAAGCAGATATGTCTCAATTGAGTTTACAATCAAGAGTCATTGTGGAATATATCAAAACTCAAACGTTGATGGTGACACAACATTCATTCAGAATGGAACATCCCAACAATTATAATAATATAACCTGTCAGTATAGAGCCAAAATAAGAGAACTTTTAGTACTACCAAGGAATGCTCTAACACAAAAAAATGTTAACATTACTTAGGAATAAGATCGTGTCCAGTCCACAGAATTCAGCATGTTGTCAATCAATTGGAACGATAACATCCAGGAACAAATGTTGAAGAATTTACTCAAAGCTTTCACTTGCACAATCATCTTTTTTACAAGTAACATAAGACCATGTGACATACAGATGGAAGAAAAAACATTCACTTTGTTAATAATTTGAGGCCAATCCTACATAATTAAACCAAATGCTACAGAAGCCTTCATGATATCACACACAAATAAATTGCCATATTTTTAATCAAAATGAAAGGCAATGTCATCTTGAAAATTAAACCATATTGTAGTAGTCATTAAGCCTTTTGACCAATCAATCATAATTATTAGAAAACATTGACTTTTATCAGATGGACTGAAGTAAACCTCCTCTAATGAGCCAAAATCACAACTCAACCATTTCATGGCAACAGGATTCTTTATATCAGAAAGTAATCAGCTCATTAGACCAAGTGTATAAATATTGTTGTCGAAATATGACTATTCAATAATAGTTCATGTCAATGCCATCATATAGGCGATGCATGTTGAAACGCCTCCCAAACCAGAAATGACACACTTTTCAAGGATTAATCCAATTTTAGAGAAAAACTACAAATTGCCTTAAAAAAAAGAGTAATGAACACTTTAATCTGAGTAACACATTCATTCAGCCTAAGAATTGCATTGGATTTCATTTTACACAGATCATACCTTCACAAGATTCAATATCTAATACAATTTTTGGAGTTATAAAAACATACTGCCCTTAATTTGAGAACCACAGTAATTCAACCAAGGGGTTGAATGGACTTCAATCAGCATATTCTTTAATTATACAATTAGTAAAAAAAATTATCAACGTTGACAGCCGAGATTTAAATCTCTTCAAGAAATGTTTTATCAGCACTTCTTTTGAAAACCAAATTAAATATTTATAAAATAATATCATTCTACTATGATGACAAATGCCTGGTAAAACTGTACAATCACGTAAACATACATTCCTTATAATCAACATTATAATCAAATTGTTAAACAAGTGTAGCCATAGTATTTATTTACATAAGGAACTCAGTTTTGGCTTTATGATAGTTCTTTCTTTCCAGAGTACATTAGGACAATTACAAACTGATAATTCTAAGATAGGAAATGACGGTATATGCTTCTATATAAAGTGTACTCTACACAAATCAACAATTATCAGTGCTTAAAATTAACATTTAGGATTCAATATATACATAAAGACAGTTTATAAAATTCATACAAATGGAACCTTGTGAATATAATACTAACAATATGTGCCACAGTTCATAAAAACGTAATTAAGTGGCATCTCATTCTACAGAATTATTCATAAAAATTTTGCTTTAATGCAATAATAAGCAATCAACTGCAATTTTAGATGGAATTTAATGCAATACATTGGTAACTTCCAGGGATAATGCCATTATCTTATATACACAAGTTTTACTATTTATTTTATCAATTGCAGTTATACAGCTTCATCAAATATGTATCTATAAACACAAACCATCTTTTAATATAATAAGAAATGATTTAAGATAAAATGGAGGCCATAATAGAAATTTTCAATGGCATCCTTAAGCCAAAGCATCATTTAAACATGACAAGCAACACATGGTTCCCACAAGGCAGCAACCAGCAACCCTGGGCACCAGCACCTCCGCAATCAATACCTCCAAACAACCATCATCACCCGTAGCAATGGCTGCATCAACCTCGCCCACTCGCCCACAGCGAAGTCACTCGCCGTCACTCTTCTCCGAGGACCCGCGTTTCCAACAGGCTATGGAAAATATAGAGACACTTTTGCAGCAAATGGCCGTATTTTTGGAAACTCGGTCCTCGCATAACAGCACAGCCGCCTCGGGCGTGTTGGCCCAACCACCGAATTTATCCTTGGCTAGCCTGCGACGATCAGAGCCTACGCTTGCAGATACCCCACCGGACCCGGAAGTATTACAGCTAGCGGGCCTGGTCTCCACAGCTGTAATATCTAATAAGTTCAGAGCACCGGATTTGCACGAGGCAACATTGCTTTTGACTTTAGCCTCGACTTGGGAGCAACAACCCATCCCGGCGAAGGCGTTCCGGTATCAGCGCTTGCGGATTTTAGGCGTGGCGGCCCGCCATGATTGGGAGGTGGCGGCCCGGTTAACGGTCCTCGCGGAGGACGAGCTTCTACACATACCGCCCAGCATCCTCCCAACGCCTAAACAACAAGTGGTTGTCGTTAACCAGCAACCTTCCACGTCCAACCAGACCACCCGTTCCAGACCCACCTACCGGGCTCTGCCCCCCCGAGGACGCGGCCGCGGGCGAGCGGGATCCCTGACCGCACGTTACTGAGCCTGCACCACTACACATCCCCGGACCTCGTGCGCCTGGCCCTGACACGGGCATGGATCCGTCGTTGGCCGACTTATTTTTGGCTTGGACCGACTCTGCCGAGCCCGACGACGCTGTCCGCTGGACACAGGACCTGAACGACACTTCTACATCCACGGACTCCAGCGAAACAGGCCTACCCGAAGAGGAACAGAACGGCCACCCGACTGGTACGGGAGATAATGGCACTGGCATCGTCCTGCCTTTCAACTGGAACGGCGCAGACCCAGCCGTGGACAGACGACCAGCATCTCCTCCACCAATAACCATACCGCTATTGACACCGTATGCATATCCATACGAAAGCAGATACCAGTAGAAGAACAATATCGCTGTATGGGATTTATGTAGACGGTAGAAATTTTATATTTAATCGGCTTCCGATGGGACATGCCCTGGCACCGGGAATCATGCAAATGTGGGCCCGAGTAGTGACCAATGAAGTGGAAGCGGGATTTGCGGTGAAATTTTTACGCTACCTGGACGATTGGTTGATGTATAGCATAGACCTGACCGAGGAAGTGGCATATGATATTGCACAATATTTGGAAGAAGACTTAGGAATAACTTTGAATAGGCGCAAGTGCCGATTGCAGCCCACTAAACGCATTCAATATCTTGGCGTAATAATCGACTCTTACATAATGGAATTGTGGTTAACAGAAACCTCGCTAGTGAAAGTACATACGGCAATAGTAATGGCTCCTCGTGTGCGGGTGTTAGATATACGAAAAATAGCAGGGTATATTTCATGCGTATGCCACGTGTTGGCATTACCCCAGTTTCTGGTTTCAGATGTGTATATAAGGTATAATGACACTTTAATGAGCTTCTGGGAGGAGGCAGAAATCCAGAAGCATCGGAAATTCGCAGCAACAGCTTTCCTTTTTGAAATATACACAGACGCGACTCCTTGGCAGTTAGCTTGGGTAATTCCGGAGAGAAGACTTACGGAGATTCACCCACTAGAGGACGAGACACCCATTTACAAAGCAGAGGCGCCCATGTAGGAGCAGAGCAACAACCAGCACACCCAGCCTTACAGTGCGCATTGATAATGAAGCAGTAGTTTTTGCTCTATGTAAGGGAAGAGGTGTATTGTTTAATATGTATGATTTGAGACATTATATGTAAATTTAATAAAGAAACTGTAACAAGATGTGGCATGGGCGTACGTTCCGAGCTATCTTAACCTCGCCGACCGTCCTTCTCGGACTGTCCTGCCTACTATATGACCAGCCGTCTCGTAATTCGGGGGCTGTGTTAGACCTGGTATATATGGGACAGGGCAGCCGGGCCAAAGGACTTGGAACAAGGCGAGGATTAGGATCGGGTCAGAGCGTGCGCCAATCATCATCCTATACACGTATACCCAGCTCCGACGATCGATTTGCACGTCAGAATCACTACGGACCTCTATCAGTGTTTCCCCTAATTTCGTCCTGGCCAGGCATAGTTCACCATCTTTAGCTTGGGGTCCATCTCATGTCATGGCCTCTAAACGAGTAAGGCATGGAAGAATAATTGATGATTTCCTTTTGATAGGGAAGGACAACTTACGATCGTGGATTCAACAAGGATTATAAAATCACAGCTGGCATCATGAAAATGAGGATTTTCTGAACAACTAAATTGTAACTCAAGAAGAACTTCGCAGAAAATGGCTGGGAACTATGTGTCTGGTTCTTTCAAGATCCCAGAATGCTGACATTAGGAAGGAGTTTTTGACTTCTCTGGGGATAAGAACGGCTGCCTGTAGAGCGGATGATCTCCATGCGCTAGGTTTCACAGCCTCCCCCGTCGCCGCCTCCTCCGCTTTCGGACGCCCCTCGCTGCCGCCCCCCGAGAGACCTTCGCGGCCCAACCACCTCCGCTACGGGTGAAGTAGTCTTAACCGCCGAGGCACTGCGACCATGGGGCGAAAGAAAATCCAGATCTCCCGAATCACGGACGAGCGGAACAGACAGGTGACGTTCAACAAACGGAAATTTGGAGTGAGGAAGGAAACGTATGAGCTGAGCGTCCTGTGCCACTGCGAAATCGCGCTCATTATCTTCAGCAGCAGCAACGAACTCTACCAGTTTGCGTCTACGGACATGGTCAAGGTTCTGCTCATATATACCGAGCACAACAAGCCCCACGAATCCCTCACGAACAAGAACATCATAGAGGCATTTAATAAAAAGGTGCATAAAAATTGCACATGCAGTCCAGAATGCCCAGAACCAGATTCAGAGAATCAGCTTACTCAAGGAACATAGGCAAAATACAGCAAAATTGATGAAGAATTTCAAATGATGATGCAACGTAATCAACTTAATGGTAGCAGAGTGGCAATGACTCAAGCAAACTACTCTTTGTCTGTAAGTGTGCCATTAAATAGTTATGGATACTCATCTTCAGGATTGCTACAAAAGACAGGAAGCCCTCAAATGCCACACACTAGCGTAAGCCCACGGCCATCATCTTCAGAAACAGATACAGTATATCCATCTAGAGGGATGTTGGAGATAAGTAATGGTTACCCTAATTCATCTACTACCCTTGGGGGTGGAGGTGGTTCAAATTCCCCTGGACCGAGTCCTGGTGGCAGTGGAAGCCTATCTTGCAAAGGATTACTGAAACAAGTGACTTCACCCGGACGTTCTAGCCTCAGATTCGTTATACCTGCACCGCAGGGTACAATGTCAGGAGATGATGGTGTATCAGTATCTTCATCCTTACGCACTCCTGTTGTGGCACTCCAAACTACGCCTTCATCCCTTCCTGACCTAGGCTCTCCGTATCAAACATCTCTTGCCGTTGTACCTGGCGTATCGTTTGGTGCTCCACAAGACTTTTTCTCTCCTCCCCCTGTTGCTGAGATGGGGCTGGCCAGTCTTGGTTCCCTCAATACCTGGAGCTCTCCTGGCTCCCTGGCATCTGCATTGGCACATTCTGGCGGCCTGCCTCACGGCCATCCTCATTCTCATCATCACTCGCACTATCATTCGCACCACCATCTCTCGGTATCACTAGGGGGAGGAAAGGGGGGAGGCACTCCCCCTCCTCATCAACACATATCACCCTCCTCATCACCTATGCCAATGCTAATCAAAAGTGAACCAATCTCACCGACTAGAGACGTTGGGGGCCTCGGGTTCACGGCCTCTTCTAGCGGACTGGAGGGCGGCGGAGGGATGGGTGGTGGTTACATCCCTCGGCCCAGTTCCACTGGCCACCTTACTCCCTCCCCTGATTTTAGTCAAGCAAATCTCCAGCGGTTAATAGCACTTCAAAGAGACTACAGTAAATGTGACCAAGGAGGAGGAGATCCTCGCTATGCCTCGGAATATGATGATGGGAGTCCACTTCACAAGAGATCTCGGCTAACAGGGGGCTGGGCCACATAGTGAGAATGAATAATATTCATTTCAGTCGAAACAGAACTATGCCGGGTGGGTGCAAACTGGATTGGTTACGAAGAGTGTCCTTGTACAGTCGATGTGTGTGTGTTTGCTGTGCACCAACGTCCCCCTCATTAGAAATAGGAAGAGGCGTTTAATTAGTGAAGTGGAAGCATAAAAATGCCCACAAATGAGAGGTTTCTCTCCCACTATTATCACAGCAAGACGCATGCTCCTCTCAGGAACACTTGGTTTTTTAAAATGATTTTTACACTCCTGCAGTTGACTGAATATCCATGAAGACAGTTTTTGATGAATAAATAGATTTAAAAAAGTCAATGAAATGTGATATGCATTTGATATCACCTATAAGGTTTTTAAAAACATAGTGCCTCTGACTCTGTTGCCCCGTTTTTCTGTTCACCGAACAATCTTTCGTCTGAATCCCACCGTTGACAACATGATTATGTGATGGGGAATATCTGCTTGTTCTTTAGTTCAGCTGAGGACTGGTCACTTCAAGTCGAAGGATATATTATAGGAAATGAGTGTCTACCGGTTGGTGCTTCGGTGGGCAGGTGTGGGTAGCAGGAGAACCCTCCACCCTCTAGGAATTGTGAACTCAACAGCTGTGAGTGGCATTCAAGTACAGCTGTGTGTGGTGGAGTTGATTGTCTCTTGTACAAGATGCCAATCAAGAAAGTGTCTTTGACAGGGGGGGAGTATGGAGGGAGTTGTTCCAGTTTTGGAAGTGGAAGAAATTTTATGCAACGAAAGAGTAAATTATTAAAAAGCTATATTTTATGTTACGTTTTTTGTTGAATATTTTGTTTTGAATGTGTGGATGGTTCTCTTTTTCATCATCGTCTGTACATTCTGTAAACGTTCTCAAAAATGGAAATTTAAAACTAAAGAATCCAGTTTTGCATGCTTCATTACGATCCACGGTGTTGTGGAGATATTTGAATTTGGCCGACTTGCCCCTTTGTGTGTGAGGTCTTTGGTGGGCCATATATGTACGAATGCATACGATAGCATTGATAAAGGATACTTGTTAAACTCATTTTTTCATAGCGTATTTATGACCGAAGTGGTGAAAGGGAAGGACAATCCACCCGAACAAAGCGAAGAGAAGATGAACTATATAATAATATCAGCGAAAGGGATAGCAGAACGGCGAAAAATCATTAATGCAAACAAATTCTCGGGACCGGAAGAGATACCTGCTAGTGATCTGAAGGAATCAGCGTTAGAAATCGAAACAGTTTTCAGTAAGTAACTTAATCATGGCGTAATACCTAAGGAATGGAAATTAGCGTTTATAACTCTGCTACATAAAGGCGGGAAAAAAGTCTACCGACAAAACTACGGGCCGATTTCGCTAACCACAATATCTTGCCAGATTCTAGAGAACATCATCGTAAGTTCTGCGATGGACTTGTTAGATAACCACGACTTGCTAACTTTGTTATTGCAATTTAATTTGATATCAATTGATAAAATGGCTTGCTACAATTAAGGATTCCATTTTGCAATTTTGCAAAGATTTCCAGGTCCATTTTATTTTATTGCCAAAGAAGTATTTATTTATTTATAATTACAATTAGAAATTTTTTCTGTAATTTGTATTTCCTAGTGATGGAATAGTCAGAGTTTTCACCCGTGATCCTATGCATTATGCAAATGATGTTGCAATGGAAGTATTCAATGAAGAAGTGCAACTATGCACTGCAGGAGCTCAAGAGGAAATTGTTGGAATAAAATTAAGCGAGTATGATACCTTATCGATCTCTATTGATAAGTTCAATTATTTTGTTAAATTCATCAAAGTTGCCTTTCAGTCACATTTATGTCCATTTTTATCATTAACAATAATGCATATGTGTTAGCAAATTTGAGTAAAATTTATTTTTGTGATGCTTATATATTATGCAAACTTGGATATTTGAAAAGATCTTTAATATATTAGAAAACCTGTTGGTTTGTTAGTCATATGGCTGTGTGTGTATGTGCCTCCGTTTATGTCTATGTTGTATCCATATACCCCAAACCGAGGAAGGAAGAACTGCAAAGGATAGCATCAGCGATTCGATTCCCGGTGAGGGTGGTGCAGGTGTGGTTCCAGAACAACCGCGCTAGGGACCGCCGAGAGGGCCGCACTTTCCACGGTCCTCCCGTTGTCCGCGCCTCGGCGTCCTCCACCACCCCTCTCGCCCTCTCCCTATCCCCTCCGCTGTCCTCCCTTATGCCTCTGGACCTCTCTACAAAGAGGGCCAACCGACCACCCAATGCCCGAGGGATCACCGCCATCTCCCCTATCCGACGAAGCCATCAACCTCAGCAGCAGGTCCTCCCGCAGCCCTACGCCCAGGCAAGCCTCTATCACCCACCCTCTGCCCACACCAAATTCTCTCCACTTGCACCACTCTCTCGCGCACCATCCGCTGGCTGCGCAAAACTCATTCCCCGCAACACACTCATCCTCAAACGCTCTAGAAATGGCTTGATGCTACTCCGGATTATCCTCTTCGTCCAACTCCTCGTCGTCTCTCGAGTTCCGCCTGCAGAGCCCGGCGCCCACCACGCCCCCGTGCCTCCCGCCGCCACCACACTCGCGGCCCGGCCTCTTCACCGAGATTATGAGGCATACCTGCACCATCCGTACCATGCACAACAACACCACTCCAACAACCTCTGATCGGGTGCGGAAGGGAAGGGGCGAGTCGAAGACGAGTCCGGAGAAGTAGGTGGGGAGTGCGGTGGCTCCGTTGCAATGAGTAGATTGTCGAGGATCCTCTCCCGTGCGCCCCTCCGCCTCGCGGTAACAGGACGTGGAGGTGATCTGGAAGGTCTGCTCAGCCCAATACCCTTGACTCTTGGTCATTCCTTGCCCTCATCTTTTGCTGAAGTGGGAGTCAAGGAGGAAAATGGAGGACTCTCCGCGATATCCAGAGATGAGAGAAACGGAACATCCCTAGGTCAAACGTGTAGAGACGATCACGGTCCAAAATAGCCATCAAGCTGTTTCTATTAATAAAATATAGTTGCCAACATGTTGTGTAGCTGACATGCAGGCTAAAATAGAAGTATTTCAACTGACACTTTCATTTGGTTTAGATGTGATATAATTGATAATCGTAGACAAAGTGACAAAAGAACAATTATTTGGGGATCATACCAGGAAGGCCTATATGATTCATTATTTTCATCACTTTTGTTAGCTCCAGAAAAGACTGTGTCTTACGGAGGCAATTCTTTTTTCTAAATAATTAATATCACTGTTAAACTTTGACACAATTTTCTTAGTACATCAATTCAATTATTTCCTTGTTTATGTTTGCTACATGAAACATCCCATACAATTAAATATTTTTCATAAAATTCAATTATTTTCATTGTATTTGCTTTTATCAACTCCGTAAATACAGATATGCAGATAGGCAAATTTATTTCCAACCTTCGCCGTATATCTAGTATACTCCTGTTTACTACATTTCGTGATATAAAAATATTTTTTACTAGTTTCATTTCGTTCTTAATTTTATAAATCGTCTTTACTTAATACTGTATAATACCACATTTGTTAGTATTTATATTCTTATCTTTACTAACGCCTACTTCTACATCTTGCAGATGTAAATTTTAGTGTTAATACAAAGCCAAGGTTTATTATTTGATTAGTTTCAGCACTCTCCTTTCGCTTCCATTTAGACTAGTTGACCTTGACTTATAGCGTGCACGTTGAAAAACCCTAAGTTTTTTGTAAATATATTTAATATAGGATGTTAAAGGATAAAGATTGACGTGGGAGGGATGCACTCCCATTATGTGGTGCCTTTTAATCACATTAGACTTATCAAAAAATTCCTTCTCTCTCCACATATGTATCCTTTACTGATCCTTTGCTCCCATTCACTTAGGCCATGTCATGGTGTTTAATAAATGGTTCAAGATATGTTATTAAAGATTGTTAATTTAAAGACAAATTTGTTAATTTCATTTGGCTCACAGTGCCTCGTATAGAAAATATTTAAATGTTGTCCGAAGCATTTCTGCTGATTTGTGCTTGACTTAGATTGATGCTTGGTGGATCTGCTATCTCTACTTGGAAAGGAGCTTATCAATCATAAAATTATGCACAATCGACCTATTTAATCAAATATAAAATATACGTGTATATATACAAATATCATATATATTTAATAATATATTTAAAAATCTGATTAAACATAAATGAGTGTTAATATTGAGAACAATATTTTCCACTCATGATTTAAATAATTTAGATTATTTTAATATATTATAATTATTAGAATTGTTATAATTTGTTTAAGTCCCTTGGAGTGGAATAAGTTGTGCTTACAAGCATGATTCTTGGACTTGAACTAGGCCTAACTAACCACATATTGTCCAAAGCTTGGAGCTTGTTAGATAGTAATACACCCTCTCCCTGCTGAAATGCTGTCCCAGATAATGCTGTCCCGATTAACGCTGTTCCACGTTATCGCCGAAAATAATTTAATACCTTATACGAATTGCACTCACGCGTTCCACATTAACGCTCTTCAAAATTTCTGGTGTAATTTACGATGTCCACAGCGCAGTGCCTCTGCGCATTTACAACGCACAACACTTTAGTATTTGCAGTTGCTTGATGGTTCTGTGTACACTTGTCCATGTTTTTGTAGGTCGCAATATAGTGTGAACTTTGTATAAATTATATTTTCCCTATAAATAAAAAGACCGTGAGTGATAACCGGCAGTCAGAGGAGAAAAAGAGGAAAAACATAACTCTCGAGGTTAAAATAAAGGTTTTACTGCAAATAAAAGCTAAAGAGCGCCAACATTTGTTTGTTTTTTGTTTATTATTCCCATTTCGATTGTTAAGTTTTTTTTAAATGTAATACCAATATATTTGCATTCTTCCTTTATTTGGCCTCATACCATGTTCCTTTATTTATCAAGCATATGTGGTAATTTTTTTTATGAATTCATAGTTCTTTATCGAAATGTTGTAAGGTTCCAATCGTTTTGATATACGATTTTCAGTTTGTCTTGTTGGTAGTCTTCTTTTAATTGAACAGTATCTTAAGTCATAATGCTTATATTATTAATTTCCAATTTTCTCTATGTTAATAAAATTGTGGCTCAATTGAGACTATTGCCTCACCCTATATATATTTATTAAAGTAGACGCAGGTGTCTTCTTCTACTCTAATTTCTATTCCTCAATTCCTATAGCTCAATTTTCTTGGCCCCATTTAATTTAATCCGAAGGGGGGTGAAGATGCGGGGACATCCGAGTCGCCTTGCCGTACCAAGGTGGTACCTCCAGTTAGCTCGAGAGCGAAGGCTGGCTGGGTCGTCGAAGATGGATACGTACTGGACACTAACCCAGAAAGGGTGGCTCCATCTTCCAAGCCCGATGGGCGAAAGGTGGCTAACAAAGTTCGCGGGAGAGAGCAACGTCCATGGTGGGAGACGGGAGGGCGGAAGCTGATTTGATTTGCCAAAGCAACTTCTATAAATGTATTTCTTGTGTTATTATTGATCAAATCAATTTCATTTATAAAGCCCAATTTCATTTTCACCTACTAATATTTGCAAAAATTTTCCCTGAAAAACTTTGTTATTGCAATTTAATTTGATATCAATTGATAAAATGGCATGCTAAAATAAAGGATTCCATTTTGCAATTTTGCAAAGATTTCCAGGTACATTTTATTTTATTGCCAAAGAAGTATTTATTTATTTATAATTACAATTAGAAATTTTTTCTGTAATTTGTATTTCCTAGTGATGGAATAGTCAGAGTTTTCACCCGTGATCCTATGCATTATGCAAATGATGTTGTAATGGAAGTATTCAATGAAGAAGTGCAACTATGCACTGCAGGAGCTCAAGAGGAAATTGGTGGAATAAAATTAAGCGAGTATGATACCTTATCGATCTCTATTGATAAGTTCAATTATTTTGTTAAATTCATCAAAGTTGCCTTTCAGTCACATTTATGTCCATTTTTATCATTAACAATAATGCATATGTGTTAGCAAATTTGAGTAAAATTTATTTTTGTGATGCTTATATATTATGCAAACTTGGATATTTGAAAAGATCTTTAATATATTAGAAAACCTGTTGGTTTGTTAGTCATATGGCTGTGTGTGTGTATGTGCCTCCGTTTATGTCTATGTTGTATCCATATACCCCAGACCGAGGAAGGAAGAACTGCAAAGGATAGCATCAGCGATTTGATTCCCGGTGAGGGTGGTGCAGGTGTGGTTCTAGAACAACCGCGCTAGGGACCGCCGAGATTCAAAGCGCTATCTGAGGATGGCACGAGGAATTCTGTGGCCGCATCCACTCCCCCCTACTTGAGGGATGACGCACACAGGGGGTCGGGTTGGGAGGGAGGAGTATGATGAGCGGGTGTTTTCCTGGTGTATTCCAGGCGGAACAGTGCAACAGGTGATGATGGCGCTTCGGGTAGCGGCTAGTGTCACTGGATGCTCCAAGCTGTGTATAGTGGCGCACGTAGGCACCAACGATTCAGATGATCGGGGTTCTGAGGAGATATTGAATTCCATCGTGGATCTGTGTTCTGTGCCGTGGTTCGAAGGTTTGGAGCCGAGAAATCGGCTTGAATAGGAGACTGGAAATTTTGCGAGAGCATGTGAGTGTATTTTTAGAAATCGGGTGGGTTCTTTAATCATGTAGGGTGCATCTGAACCGATCTGGAGTTCACTATACTTCCGTGGCAGCCCAGAAAGTAGGTGGTAGAATCTAGGAGAATTGTAGAGCTTTTTTAGGTTAAAGAGTAGGCCAGTACGTAGGTCAATTTTGGGGTCATCACATAACTGCACTAATTATCAGAATAACTTTATTGACTCGGTTGGTAGGTGAATGCCTAGGCCGACGTTGGGACTCAAGAAACTCGGCACTAACAATAGCAATGATAACGCCGCTCATAGAAGTCGCAACATCCATTACACAGAAAAAGTTCAGAAGCAGACCCAGTATGACTCACTAACAATGTTAAATATAAACTGCCGTAATATCAGGAATAAGACAGCAGAATTTCAGAATATTTCTGCGGAAACTGAAGCAGATGTAGCGATAAGCACAGAGAGCTGGCTAACTTCGTATATACACAACCGAGAAATTGTCTTCTTAAGATATAATATTCACAGACGAGATAGATTGATAGATTGATAAATGTCTTTTTTTGGGCGAAATTTTGACAATAAGGTCCACTCTTACATTTAACACAGTGCAGAATATAACTCTCATTAAATCCATCTAGGACTGATATACATGGCATTGGAGAGGGAGGAAGTGGAAGTTTAATGGTCCTTGGGATGCCGTGTCCTTTGTAAATTTGAAAGCTACTTAGGAACACTAACAGTTTCATTGGCAACTATCCAGCTATTTTGTGTAATGAAATTTTTCAAGAGTACAATAAATGATCCGTAATAATGTTATCATCTTTCCTCTAAAACCACATCCTTGGCAAGACAAACCAGTATTGCCCTCAGAGTTATTCAGAGCGGTAATAAAAGGTCAGCTTTCCTCAGGAGTGTTATTTTCCATGACCTTTTGTTGCCTTATTTCTGTCGGTGAAAAAACTTGAGGAATTTTTATTAAAAGCCTGAATAAGTGTCTTCCTATATCTATCATAAAGCCCCATGTTCAAAAAATGCTTCTAACAACTTATTATTTAAGTTTACCTTGCTTGATTATGTTGTGAAGTTAGTAATTGTCTGTTGAATTTTATTGGAGCGTTTTGTAATTGGTTGATAAAAAATTTTCCCTCGGATCATATATGGATATACAGCTTTGCGTAAAATATTTCTCCATGTCATGGTTACGTCATTTCATTCATTAGCAGCACCATTCATTAAGTAATTGACAAGGTTGGCCAACGTGGAATTCAGTGTTTGTTTACTCTAGTATTCATCATGGCATCAATCTGCTGTCAGACCAGTCACTCATGTCCTTATTGAGCAAGATGGTAATGTTGCATCTCTCTTTTGATTCTGTACACATTTCTACCTATCACATTCCATTAATTCCAGGTTTTGTTTACTTTTTATTTTAATTTCTTCGAGTTAAATAAATATCTCGGAAAATATTTACCTCTGGTACATGATAAATGTTTAGAATATTTCTTTCCTAATCAAGTCATTGAGAAATCCAGGGGAAAATTCGCACCTCTTTCATACAAAAATCACTATTTCCTAATGAAATTACAGGATAAATACAGGGTGCTTAAAAGAAATGTTAACACTTATGTAATACTGCCAGAAATCACAAGGCGTGAGATCTGGCTTAAGAGAATTATTTTTCTTTCCTTTGCAGTCTAATAAAATGTCAATTAGGTTGATTTCGGAGGAAAGAAGCAAGGTTGCTGCATGGTTGGAGGTCTTTCAATCACCCACAGTGGTTCGCAACAACTGCAATTCACAATTAAGATTGGCCATTTATCACGTTTACAACAAATTCGTCAAAACAAAATCAGTTGCTGATAATTACAAAGGGAACAGTGGTCAACATCAAATAAGCCGATTCCCTGCAAGCAAAGCTGTTACACAAGATGCTTTCTTGCGTAGCCCAGGGAAGTCAGACGATTCAGTGCAGAATCTGGTTTCCCCCGGGCAATGGTGTGGGGAATCGTGAACAAGGAACTGGGAATATGGCCATATCATTTGCAGATTGTACAAGACTTATGTACTACTAATGTTGATGCTTGCAAAATTTTCTTAGAAGTGAACAATTTGATACCTGACATTCACAGTCTAGTGGCATTCAGCAACAAGGAAACCTTTCGCATAAGCGGAAACTTAAACAAACATAACTGTGTCTTCTGGGATACTGAGATTCCTCGTGTTGTGCATCAGCATGAACGAGACATTCCCAAGGTGAATGTCCAGCATTCAATCACTGGAGCAGGTGTGGTAGGGCCGTAATTTTTTTAATAAACCACAAACAACGGTGGCCACTTCTTACACGATGGAGAATTACGCATAGAACAACCTACCACGACAAATCTGGCTTACCGGATACTTTCCATTGGAAAGAACTCCACCCCACCTTGCTTTGAATGTTTACGCTCATCTTAGCAGAAAATTTTACCGGAGATGGTTTTGTAGAGCAGGGCTTCTGATCACCAGATCTCACACCTTGTGATTTCTAGCTGTGGGGTGTGGTAAAGAAACTTTCTAATGTTACCAAGTACATGATGTTCGAGACCTCCGACAGAAAATTGAAAATGTGATTGCAACAATACCAAAATAAATGTGCCTCCGGGCTCTGGAGTCTACCTGGAGAAGATTCCAGGTAGGTGGCCACTTCTTACACGATGGAGAATTACGCATAGAACAACCTACCACGACAAATCTGGCTTACCGGATACTTTCCATTGGAAGGAACTCCACCCCACTTTGCTTTGAATGTTTACGCTCATCATAGGAGAAAATTTGACCGGAGATGGATTGGTAGAGCAGGGCATTTAAAATGGCCAGCACTTTCACCAGATCTCATACCTTGTGATTTCTAGCTATAGGGTATGGTAAAAGAAAGTTTTTTTGATACCAAGTTTCATGATGTGCGAGACCTCAAACAGAAAATTGAAAATGTGATTGAGACAATACCAATATAAATGTGTCTCCGGGCTCTGGAGACTACCAGGAGAAGATTCCAGGCATGTGTTGACAATAGTGGCAAACAAGTGGAGACTCTTTGTTATCATGTCACAGTGTATTAGCCCATTTTGTTTCAATTAAAATCGATAGTCCCGTATAAGTGTTAACATTTTTTTGAAGAACCCTGTATATCGGAAAGGATTAAGCAATATAGTGCATTAATTTATAATGAAAAAAAAAAAACAAATGAATTGAAGAAGAAATGTCTAAACTGAGTTTAAAATAAAGATTTCTCATAGTTGTGCAATGTATCTAAAGTCAATTGTTGACAGTGACACAATGTTCATTGAGAATTGAGCATGCCAACAGCTATGACAATATGACCTGTCAGTATTGAGCCAAATAAGAAGACTACCTGGACAACCAAGGAATGCTCTAACACCAAACAATCATCAATATCACTTATGAATCAAATCATGCCGTACACAGAAGTCAATACATTGTCTATTAATTGAAAAAAATGCATCCAGCAAGATAAGTTGATGAAGAGGATGCCAGGGGAAATCTTATACCTCTTTCATAAAATCAAATGTAATTTCCAAATAAAATTACAGGATAAGTACTTCAGAAAGTAATGAACAATACAGTGCATTATTTATTATGTTTTTAATAAACAAATGAATGTCCTATTTGAAGCAGATATGTCTCAATTGAGTTTACAATCAAGAGTCATTGTGGAATATATCAAAACTCAAACGTTGATGGTGACACAACATTCATTCAGAATGGAACATCCCAACAATTATAATAATATAACCTGTCAGTATAGAGCCAAAATAAGAGAACTTTTAGTACTACCAAGGAATGCTCTAACACAAAAAAATGTTAACATTACTTAGGAATAAGATCGTGTCCAGTCCACAGAATTCAGCATGTTGTCAATCAATTGGAACGATAACATCCAGGAACAAATGTTGAAGAATTTACTCAAAGCTTTCACTTGCACAATCATCTTTTTTACAAGTAACATAAGACCATGTGACATACAGATGGAAGAAAAAACATTCACTTTGTTAATAATTTTGAGGCCAATCCTACATAATTAAACCAAATGCTACAGAAGCCTTCATGATATCACACACAAATAAATTGCCATATTTTTAATCAAAATGAAAGGCAATGTCATCTTGAAAATTAAACCATATTGTAGTAGTCATTAAGCCTTTTGACCAATCAATCATAATTATTAGAAAACATTGACTTTTATCAGATGGACTGAAGTAAACCTCCTCTAATGAGCCAAAATCACAACTCAACCATTTCATGGCAACAGGATTCTTTATATCAGAAAGTAATCAGCTCATTAGACCAAGTGTATAAATATTGTTGTCGAAATATGACTATTCAATAATAGTTCATGTCAATGCCATCATATAGGCGATGCATGTTGAAATGCCTCCCAACCCAGAAATGACACACTTTTCAAGGATTAATCCAATTTTAGAGAAAAACTACAAATTGCCTTAAAAAAAAGAGTAATGAACACTTTAATCTGAGTAACACATTCATTCAGCCTAAGAATTGCATTGGATTTCATTTTACACAGATCATACCTTCACAAGATTCAATATCTAATACAATTTTTGGAGTTATAAAAACATACTGCCCTTAATTTGAGAACCACAGTAATTCAACCAAGGGGTTGAATGGACTTAAATCAGCATATTCTTTAATTAAACAATTAGTAAAAAAAATTATCAACGTTGACAGCCGAGATTTAAATCTCTTCAAGAAATGTTTTATCAGCACTTCTTTTGAAAACCAAATTAAATATTTATAAAATAATATCATTCTACTATGATGACAAATGCCTGGTAAAACTGTACAATCACATAAACATACATTCCTTATAATCAACATTATAATCAAATTGTTAAACAAGTGTAGCCAAAGTATTTATTTACATAAAGAACTCAGTTTTGGCATTATGATAGTTCTTTCTTTCCAGAGTACATTAGGACAATTACAAACTGATAATTCTAAGATAGGAAATGACGGTATATGCTTCTATCTAAAGTGTACTCTACACAAATCAGCAATTATCAGTGCTTAAAATTAACATTTAGGATTCAATATATACATAAAGACAGTTTATAAAATTCATACAAATGGAACCTTGTGAATATAATACTAACAATATGTGCCACAGTTCATAAAAACGTAATTAAGTGGCATCTCATTCTACAGAATTATTCATAAAAATTTTGCTTTAATGCAATAATAAGCAATCAACTGCAATTTTAGATGGAATTTAATGCAATACATTGGTAACTTCCAGGGATAATGCCATTATCTTTTATATACAAATTTTACTATTTATTTTATCAATTGCAGTTATACAGCTTCATCAAATATGTATCTATAAACACAAACCATCTTTTAATATAATAAGAAATGATTTAAGATAAAATGGAGGCCATAATAGAAATTTTCAATGGCATCCTTAAGCCAAAGCATCATTTAAACATGACAAGCAACACATGGTTCCCACAAGGCAGCAACCAGCAACCCTGGGCACCAGCACCTCCGCAATCAATACCTCCAAACAACCATCATCACCCGTAGCAATGGCTGCATCAACCTCGCCCACTCGCCCACAGCGAAGTCACTCGCCGTCACTCTTCTCCGAGGACCCGCGTTTCCAACAGGCTATGGTTAAATATAGAGACACTTTTGCAGCAAATGGCCGTATTTTTGGAAACTCGGTCCTCGCATAACAGCACAGCCGCCTCGCGCGTGTTGGCCCAACCACCGAATTTATCCTTGGCTAGCCTGCGACGATCAGAGCCTACGCTTGCAGATACCCCACCGGACCCGGAAGTATTACAGCTAGCGGGCCTGGTCTCCACAGCTGTAATATCTAATAAGTTCAGAGCACCGGATTTGCACGAGGCAACATTGCTTTTGACTTTAGCCTCGACTTGGGAGCAACAACCCATCCCGGCGAAGGCGTTCCGGTATCAGCGCTTGCGGATTTTAGGCGTGGCGGCCCGCCATGATTGGGAGGTGGCGGCCCGGTTAACGGTCCTCGCGGAGGACGAGCTTCTACACATACCGCCCAGCATCCTCCCAACGCCTAAACAACAAGTGGTTGTCGTTAACCAGCAACCTTCGACGTCCAACCAGACCACCCGTTCCAGACCCACCTACCGGGCTCTGCCCCCCCGAGGACGCGGCCGCGGGCGAGCGGGATCCCTGACCGCACGTTACTGAGCCTGCACCACTACACATCCCCGGACCTCGTGCGCCTGGCCCTGACACGGGCATGGATCCGTCGTTGGCCGACTTATTTTTGGCTTGGACCGACTCTGCCGAGCCCGACGACGCTGTCCGCTGGACACAGGACCTGAACGACACTTCTACATCCACGGACTCCAGCGAAACAGGCCTACCCGAAGAGCAACAGAACGGCCACCCGACTGGTCCGGGAGATAGTGGCACTGGCATCGTCCTGCCTTTCAACTGGAACGGCGCAGACCCAGCCGTGGACAGACGACCAGCATCTCCTTCACCAATAACCATACCGCTATTGACACCGTATGCATATCCATACGAAAGCAGATACCAGTAGAAGAACAATATCGCTGTATGGGATTTATGTAGACGGTAGAAATTTTATATTTAATCGGCTTCCGATGGGACATGCCCTGGCACCGGGAATCATGCAAATGTGGGCCCGAGTAGTGACCAATGAAGTGGAAGCGGGATTTGCGGTGAAATTTTTACGCTACCTGGACGATTGGTTGATGTATAGCATAGACCTGACCGAGGAAGTGGCATATGATATTGCACAATATTTGGAAGAAGACTTAGTAATAACTTTGAATAGGCGCAAGTGCCGATTGCAGCCCACTAAACGCATTCAATATCTTGGCGTAATAATCGACTCTTACATAATGGAATTGTGGTTAACAGAAACCTCGCTAGTGAAAGTACATACGGCAATAGTAATGGCTCCTCGTGTGCGGGTGTTAGATATACGAAAAATAGCAGGGTATATTTCATGCGTATGCCACGTGTTGGCATTACCCCAGTTTCTGGTTTCAGATGTGTATATAAGGTATAATGACACTTTAATGAGCTTCTGGGAGGAGGCAGAAATCCAGAAGCATCGGAAATTCGCAGCAACAGCTTTCCTTTTTGAAATATACACGGACGCGACTCCTTGGCAGTTAGCTTGGGTAATTCCGGAGAGAAAACTTACGGAGATTCACCCACTAGAGGACGAGACACCCATTTACAAAGCAGAGGCGCCCATGTAGGAGCAGAGCAACAACCAGCACACCGCAGCCTTACAGTGCGCATTGATAATGAAGCAGTAGTTTTTGCTCTATGTAAGGGAAGAGGTGTATTGTTTAATATGTATGATTTGAGACATTATATGTAAATTTAATAAAGAAACTGTAACAAGATGTGGCATGGGCGTACGTTCCGAGCTATCTTAACCTCGCCGACCGTCCTTCTCGGACTGTCCTGCCTACTATATGACCAGCCGTCTCGTAATTCGGGGGCTGTGTTAGACCTGGTATATATGGGACAGGGCAGCCGGGCCAAAGGACTTGGAACAAGGCGAGGATTAGGATCGGGTCGGAGCGTGCGCCAATCATCATCCTATACACGTATACCCAGCTCCGACGATCGATTTGCACGTCGGAATCACTACGGACCTCTATCAGTGTTTCCCCTGAATTCGTCCTGTCCAGGCATAGTTCACCATCTTTAGCTTGGGGTACATCTCATGTCATGGCCTCTAAACGAGTAAGGCATGGAAGAATAATTGCTGATTTCCTTTTGATAGGGAAGGACAACTTACGATCGTGGATTCAACAAGGATTATAAAATCACAGCTGGCATCATGAAAATGAGGATTTTCTGAACAACTAAATTGTAACTCAAGAAGAACTTCGCAGAAAATGGCTGGGAACTATGTGTCTGGTTCTTTCAAGATCCCAGAATGCTGACATTAGGAAGGAGTTTTTGACTTCTCTGGGGATAAGAACGGCTGCCTGTAGAGCGGATGATCTCCATGCGCTAGGTTTCAGAGCCTCCCCCGTCGCCGCCTCCTCCGCTTTCGGACGCCCCTCGCTGGCGCCCCCCGAGAGACCTTCGCGGCCCAACCGCCTCCGCTACGGGTGAAGTAGTCTTAACTGCCGAGGCACTGCGACCATGTGGCGAAAGAAAATCCAGATCTCCCGAATCACGGACGAGCGGAACAGACATGTTACGTTCAACAAACGGAAATTTGGAGTGAGGAAGAAAACGTATGAGCTGAGCCTCCTGTGCGACTGCGAAGTCGCGCTCATTATCTTCAGCAGCAGCAACGAACTCTACCAGTTTGCGTCTACGGACATGGACAAGGTTCTGCTCATATATACCGAGCACAACAAGCCCCACGAATCCCTCACGAACAAGAACATCATAGAGGCATTTAATAAAAAGGTGCATAAAAATTGCACATGCAGTCCAGAATGCCCAGAACCAGATTCAGAGAATCAGCTTACTCAAGGAACATAGGCAAAATACAGCAAAATTGATGAAGAATTTCAAATGATGATGCAACGTAATCAACTTAATGGTAGCAGAGTGGCAATGACTCAAGCAAACTACTCTTTGTCTGTAAGTGTGCCATTAAATAGTTATGGATACTCATCTTCAGGATTGCTACAAAAGACAGGAAGCCCTCAAATGCCACACACTAGCGTAAGCCCACGGCCATCATCTTCAGAAACAGAGACAGTATATCCATCTAGAGGGATGTTGGAGATAAGTAATGGTTACCCTAATTCATCTACTACCCTTGGGGGTGGAGTTGGTTCAAATTCCCCTGGACCGAGTCCTGGTGGCAGTGGAAGCCTATCTTGCAAAGGATTACTGAAACAAGTGACTTCACCCGGACGTTCTAGCCTCAGATTCGTTATACCTGCACCGCAGGGTACAATGTCAGGAGATGATGGTGTATCAGTATCTTCATCCTTACGCACTCCTGTTGTGGCACTCCAAACTACGCCTTCATCCCTTCCTGACCTAGGCTCTCCGTATCAAACATCTCTTGCCGTTGTACCTGGCGTATCGTTTGGTGCTCCACAAGACTTTTTCTCTCCTCCCCCTGTTGCTGAGATGGGGCTGGCCAGTCTTGGTTCCCTCCCTACCTGGAGCTCTCCTGGCTCCCTGGCATCTGCATTGGCACATTCTGGCGGCCTGCCTCACGGCCATCCTCATTCTCATCATCACTCGCACTATCATTCGCACCACCATCTCTCGGTATCACTAGGGGGAGGAAAGGGGGGAGGCACTCCCCCTCCTCATCAACACATATCACCCTCCTCATCACCTATGCCAATGCGAATCAAAAGTGAACCAATCTCACCGACTAGAGACGTTGGGGGCCTCGGGTTCACGGCCTCTTCTAGCGGACTGGAGGGCGGCGGAGGGATGGGTGGTGGTTACATCCCTCGGCCCAGTTCCACTGGCCACCTTACTCCCTCCCCTGATTTTAGTCAAGCAAATCTCCAGCGGTTAATAGCACTTCAAAGAGACTACAGTAAATGTGACCAAGGAGGAGGAGATCCTCGCTATGCCTCGGAATATGATGATGGGAGTCCACTTCACAAGAGATCTCGGCTAACAGGGGGCTGGGCCACATAGTGAGAATGAATAATATTCATTTCAGTCGAAACAGAACTATGCCGGGTGGGTGCAAACTGGATTGGTTACGAAGAGTGTCCTTGTACAGTCGATGTGTGTGTGTTTGCTGTGCACCAACGTCCCCCTCATTAGAAATAGGAAGAGGCGTTTAATTAGTGAAGTGGAAGCATAAAAATGCCCACAAATGAGAGGTTTCTCTCCCACTATTATCACAGCAAGACGCATGCTCCTCTCAGGAACACTTGGTTTTTTAAAATGATTTTTACACTCCTGCAGTTGACTGAATATCCATGAAGACAGTTTTTGATGAATAAATAGATTTAAAAAAGTCAATGAAATGTGATATGCATTTGATATCACCTATAAGGTTTTTAAAAACATAGTGCCTCTGACTCTGTTGCCCCGTTTTTCTGTTCACCGAACAATCTTTCGTCTGAATCCCACCGTTGACAACATGATTATGTGATGGGGAATATCTGCTTGTTCTTTAGTTCAGCTAAGGACTGGTCACTTCAAGTCGAAGGATATATTATAGGAAATGAGTGTCTACCGGTTGGTGCTTCGGTGGGCAGGTGTGGGTAGCAAGAGAACCCTCCACCCTCTAGGAATTGTGAACTCAACAGCTGTGAGTGGCATTCAAGTACAGCTGTGTGTGGTGGAGTTGATTGTCTCTTGTACAAGATGCCAATCAAGAAAGTGTCTTTGACAGGGGGGGAGTATGGAGGGAGTTGTTCCAGTTTTGGAAGTGGAAGAAATTTTATGCAACGAAAGAGTAAATTATTAAAAAGCTATATTTTATGTTACGTTTTTTGTTGAATATTTTGTTTTGAATGTGTGGATGGTTCTCTTTTTCATCATCGTCTGTACATTCTGTAAACGTTCTCAAAAATGGAAATTTAAAACTAAAGAATCCAGTTTTGCATGCTTCATTACGATCCACGGTGTTGTGGAGATATTTGAATTTGGCCGACTTGCCCCTTTGTGTGTGAGGTCTTTGGTGGGCCATATATGTACGAATGCATACGATAGCATTGATAAAGGATACTTGTTAAACTCATTTTTTCATAGCGTATTTATGACCGAAGTGGTGAAAGGGAAGGACAATCCACCCGAACAAAGCGAAGAGAAGATGAACTATATAATAATATCAGCGAAAGGGATAGCAGAACGGCGAAAAATCATTAATGCAAACAAATTCTCGGGACCGGAAGAGATACCTGCTAGTGATCTGAAGGAATCAGCGTTAGAAATCGAAACAGTTTTCAGTAAGTAACTTAATCATGGCGTAGTACCTAAGGAATGGAAATTAGCGTTTATAACTCTGCTACATAAAGGCGGGAAAAAAGTCTACCGACAAAACTACAGGCCGATTTCGCTAACCACAATATCTTGCCAGATTCTAGAGAACATCATCGTTAGTTCTGCGATGGACTTGTTAGATAACCACGACTTGCTAACTTTGTTATTGCAATTTAATTTGATATCAATTGATAAAATGGCTTGCTACAATTAAGGATTCCATTTTGCAATTTTGCAAAGATTTCCAGGTCCATTTTATTTTATTGCCAAAGAAGTATTTATTTATTTATAATTACAATTAGAAATTTTTTCTGTAATTTGTATTTCCTAGTGATGGAATAGTCAGAGTTTTCACCCGTGATCCTATGCATTATGCAAATGATGTTGCAATGGAAGTATTCAATGAAGAAGTGCAACTATGCACTGCAGGAGCTCAAGAGGAAATTGGTGGAATAAAATTAAGCGAGTATGATACCTTATCGATCTCTATTGATAAGTTCAATTATTTTGTTAAATTCATCAAAGTTGCCTTTCAGTCACATTTATGTCCATTTTTATCATTAACAATAATGCATATGTGTTAGCAAATTTGAGTAAAATTTATTTTTGTGATGCTTATATATTATGCAAACTTGGATATTTGAAAAGATCTTTAATATATTAGAAAACCTGTTGGTTTGTTAGTCATATGGCTGTGTGTGCATGTGCCTCCGTTTATGTCTATGTTGTATCTATATACCCAAACCGAGGAAGGAAGAACTGCAAAGGATAGCATCAGCGATTTGATTCCCGGTGAGGGTAGTGCAGGTGTGGTTCTAGAACAACCGCGCTAGGGACCGCCGAGAGGGCCGCACTTTCCACGGTCCTCCCGTTGTCCGCGCCGCGGCGTCCTCCACCACCCCTCTCGCCCTCTCCCTATCCCCTCCGCTGTCCTCCCTTATGCCTCTGGACCTCTCTACAAAGAGGGCCAACCGACCACCCAATGCCCGAGGGATCACCGCCATCTCCCCTATCCGACGAAGCCATCAACCTCAGCAGCAGGTCCTCCCGCAGCCCTACGCCCAGGCAAGCCTCTATCACCCACCCTCTGCCCACACCAAATTCTCTCCACTTGCACCACTCTCTCGCGCACCATCCGCTGGCTGCGCAAAACTCATTCCCCGCAACACACTCATCCTCAAACGCTCTAGAAATGGCTTGATGCTACTCCGGATTATCCTCTTCGTCCAACTCCTCGTCGTCTCTCGAGTTCCGCCTGCAGAGCCCGGCGCCCACCACGCCCCCGTGCCTCCCGCCGCCACCACACTCGCGGCCCGGCCTCTTCACCGAGATTATGAGGCATACCTGCACCATCCGTACCATGCACAACAACACCACTCCAACAACCTCTGATCGGGTGCGGAAGGGAAGGGGCGAGTCGAAGACGAGTCCGGAGAAGTAGGTGGGGAGTGCGGTGGCTCCGTTGCAATGAGTAGATTGTCGAGGATCCTCTCCCGTGCGCCCCTCCGCCTCGCGGTAACAGGACGTGGAGGTGATCTGGAAGGTCTGCTCAGCCCAATACCCTTGACTCTTGGTCATTCCTTGCCCTCATCTTTTGCTGAAGTGGGAGTCAAGGAGGAAAATGGAGGACTCTCCGCGATATCCAGAGATGAGAGAAACGGAACATCCCTAGGTCAAACGTGTAGATTAATATTAATAAAATATAGTTGCCAACATGTTGTGGAGCTGACATGCAGGCTAAAATAGAAGTATTTCAACTGACACTTTCATTTGGTTTAGATGTGATATAATTGATAACCGTAGACAAAGTGACAAAAGAACAAGTATTTGGGATCATACCAGGAAGGCCTGTATGATTCATTATTTTCATCACTTTTGTTAGCTCCAGAAGAGACTGTGTCTTACGGAGGCAATTCTTTTTTCTAAATAATTAATATCACTGTTAAACTTTGACACAATTTTCTTAGTACATCAATTCAATTATTTCCTTGTTTATGTTTGCTACATGAAACATCCCATACAATTAAATATTTTTCATAAAATTCAATTATTTTCATTGTATTTGCTTTTATCAACTCCGTAAATACAGATATGCAGATAGGCAAATTTATTTCCAACCTTCGCCGTATATCTAGTATACTCCTGTTTACTACATTTCGTGATATAAAAATATTTTTTACTAGTTTCATTTCGTTCTTAATTTTATAAATCGTCTTTACTTAATACTGTATAATACCACATTTGTTAGTATGTATATGCTTAATTTTTCTAACGCCTACTTCTACATCTTGCAGATGTAAATTTTAGTGTTAATACAAAGCCAAGGTTTATTATTTGATTAGTTTCAGCACTCTCCTTTCGCTTCCATTTAGACTAGTTGACCTTGACTTATAGCGTGCACGTTGAAAAACCCTAAGTATTTTGTAAATATATTTAATATAGGATGTTAAAGGATAAAGATTGACGTGAGAGGGATGCACTCCCATTATGTGGTGCTTTTTAATCACATTAGACTTATCAAAAAATTCATTCTCTCTCCACATATGTTTCCTTTACTGATCCTTTGCTCCCATTCACTTAGGCCATGTCATGGTGTTTAATAAATGGTTCAAGATATGTTATTAAAGATTGTTAATTTAAAGACAAATTTGTTAATTTCATTTGGCTCACAGTGCCTCGTATAGAAAATATTTAAATGTTGTCCGAAGCATTTCTGCTGATTTGTGCTTGACTTAGATTGATGCTTGGTGGATCTGCTATCTCTACTTGGAAAGGAGCTTATCAATCATAAAATTATGCACAATCGACCTATTTAATCAAATATAAAATATACGTATATATATACAAATATCATATATATTTAATAATATATTTAAAAATCTGATTAAACATAAATGAGTGTTAATATTGAGAACAATATTTTCCACTCATGATTTAAATAATTTAGATTATTTTAAATTTATTATAATTATTAGAATTGTTATAATTAGTATAAGTCCCCTGGAGTGGAATAAGTTGGTCTTACAAGCATGATTCTTGGACTTGAACTAGGCCTAACTAACCACATATTGTCCAAAGCTTGGAGTTTGTTAGATAGTAATACACCCTCTCCCTGCTGAAATGCTGTCCCAGATAATGCTGTCCCGATTAACGCTGTTCCACGTTATCGCCGAAAATAATTTAATACCTTATACGAATTGCACTCAGGCGTTCCACATTAACGCTCTTCAAAATTTCTGGTGTAATTTACGATGTCCACAGCGCAGTGCCTCTGCTCATTTAAACGCACAACACTTTAGTATTTGCAGTTGCTTGATGGTTCTGTGTACACTTGTCCATGTTTTTGTAGGTCGCAATATAGTGTGAACTTTGTATAAATTATATTTTCCCTATAAATAAAAAGACCGTGAGTGATAACCGGCAGTCAGAGTAGAAAAAGAGGAAAAACATAACTCTCGAGGTTAAAATAAAGGTTTTACTGCAAATAAAAGCTGGAGAGCGCCAACATTTGTTTGTTTTTTGTTTATTATTCCCATTTCGATTGTTAAGTTTTTTTTAAATGTAATACCAATATATTTGCATTCTTCCTTTATTTGGCCTCATACCATGTTCCTTTATTTTTCAAGCATATGTGGTAATTTTTTTTATGAATTCATAGTTCTTTATCGAAATGTTGTAAGGTTCCAATCGTTTTGATATACGATTTTCAGTTTGTCTTGTTGGTAGTCTTCTTTTAATTGAACAGTATCTTAAGTCATAATGCTTATATTATTAATTTCCAATTTTCTCTATGTTAATAAAATTGTGGCTCAATTGAGACTATTGCCTCACCCTATATATATTTATTAAAGTAGACGCAGGTGTCTTCTTCTACTCTAATTTCTATTCCTCAATTCCTATAGCTCAATTTTCTTGGCCCCATTTAATTTAATCCGAAGGGGGGTGAAGATGCGGGGACCTCCGAGTCGCCTTGCCGTACCAAGGTGGTACCTCCAGTTAGCTGGAGAGCGAAGGGTGGCTGGGTCGTCGAAGAAGGTTACGTACTGGACACTAACCCGGAAAGGGTGGCTTCATCTTCCGAGCCCGACGGGCAAAAGGTGGCTAACAAAGTTCGCGGAAGAGAACAACGACCATGTCGGGGAGACGGGAGGGCAGAAGCTGAACCTATCCCCATCAAAAACAGATTCAAAGCCCTATCTGAGGATGGCACGAGGAATTCTGTGGCCGCATCCACTCCCCCCTACTTGAGGGATGACGCACACAGGGGGTCGGGTTGGGAGGGAGGAGTATGATGAGCGGGTGTTTTCCTGGTGTATTCCAGGCGGAACAGTGCAACAGGTGATGATGGCGCTTCGGGTAGCGGCAAGTGCCACTGGATGCTCCAAGCTGTGTATAGTGGCGCACGTAGGCACCAACGATTCAGATGATCGGGGTTCTGAGGAGATATTGAATTCCATCGGGGATCTGTGTTCTGTGCCGTGGTTCGAAGGTTTGGAGCCGAGGGATCGGCTTGAATAGGAGACTGGAAATTTTGCGAGAGCATGTGAGTGTATTTTTGGAAATCGGGTGGGTTCTTAAATCATGTAGGGTGCATCTGAACCGATCTGGAGTTCACTGTACTTCCGTGGCAGCCCAGAAAGTAGGTGGTAGAATCTAGGAGAATTGTAGAGCTTTTTTAGGTTAAAGAGTAGGCCAGTACGTAGGTCAATTTTGGGGTCATCATATAACTGCACTAATTATCAGAATAACTTTATTGACTCGGTTGGTAGGTGAATGCCTAGGCCGACGTTGGGACTCAAGAAACTCGGCACTAACAATAGCAATGATAACGCCGCTCATAGAAGTCGCAACATCCATTACACAGAAAAAGATCAGAAGCAGACCCAGTATGACTCACTAACAATGTTAAATATAAACTGCCGTAATATCAGGAATAAGACAGCAGAATTTCAGAATATTTCTGCGGAAACTGAAGCAGATGTAGCGATAAGCACAGAGAGCTGGCTAACTTCGTATATACACAACCGAGAAATTGTCTTCTTAAGATATAATATTCACAGACGTGATAGATTGATAGATTGATAAATGTCTTTTTTTGGGCGAAATTTTGACAATAAGGTCCACTCTTACATTTAACACAGTGCAGAATATAACTCTCATTAAATCCATCTAGGACTGATATACATGGCATTGGAGAGGGAGGAAGTGGAAGTTTAATGGTCCTTGGGATGCCGTGTCCTTTGTAAATTTGAAAGCTACTTAGGAACACTAACAGTTTCATTGGCAACTATCCAGCTATTTTGTGTAATGAAATTTTTCAAGAGTACAATAAATGATCCGTAATAATGTTATCATCTTTCCTCTAAAACCACATCCTTGGCAAGACAAACCAGTATTGCCCTCAGAGTTATTCAGAGCGGTAATAAAAGGTCAGCTTTCCTCAGGAGTGTTATTTTCCATGACCTTTTGTTGCCTTATTTCTGTCGGTGAAAAAACTTGAGGAATTTTTATTAAAAGCCTGAATAAGTGTCTTCCTATATATATCATAAAGCCCCATGTTCAAAAAATGCTTCTAACAACTTATTATTTAAGTTTACTTTGCTTGATTATGTTGTGAAGTTAGTAATTGTCTGTTGAATTTTATTGGAGCGTTTTGTAATTGGTTGATAAAAAATTTTCCCTCGGATCATATATGGATATACAGCTTTGCGTAAAATATTTCTCCATGTCATGGTTACGTCATTTCATTCATTAGCAGCACCATTCATTAAGTAATTGACAAGGTTGGCCAACGTGGAATTCAGTGTTTGTTTACTCTAGTATTCATCATGGCAGCAATCTGCTGTCAGACCAGTCACTCATGTCCTTATTGAGCAAGATGGTAATGTTGCTTCTCTCTTTTGATTCTGTACACATTTCCACCTATCACATTCCATTAATTACAGGTTTTGTTTACTTTTTATTTTAATTTCTTCGAGTTAAATAAATATCTCGGAAAATATTTACCTCTGGTACATGATAAATGTTTAGAATATTTCTTTCCTAATCAAGTCATTGAGAAATCCAGGGGAAAATTCGCACCTCTTTCATACAAAAATCACTATTTCCTAATGAAATTACAGGATAAATACAGGATGCTTAAAAGAAATGTTAACACTTATGTAATACTGCCAGAAATCGCAAGGTGTGAGATCTGGCTTAAGAGAATTATTTTTCTTTCCTTTGCAGTTGAATAAAATGTCAATTAGGTTGATTTCGGAGGAAAGAAGCAAGGTTGCTGCATGGTTGGAGGTCTTTCAATCACCCACAGTGGTTCGCAACAACTGCAATTCACAATTAAGATTGGCCATTTATCACGTTTACAACAAATTCGTCAAAACAAAATCAGTTGCTGATAATTACAAAGGGAACAGTGGTCAACATCAAATAAGCCGATTCCCTGCAAGCAAAGCTGTTACACAAGATGCTTTCTTGCGTAGCCCAGGGAAGTCAGACGATTCAGTGCAGAATCTGGTTTCCCCCGGGCAATGGTGTGGGGAATCGTGAACAAGGAACTGGGAATATGGCCATATCATTTGCAGATTGTACAAGACTTATGTACTACTAATGTTGATGCTTGCAAAATTTTCTTAGAAGTGAACAATTTGATACCTGACATTCACAGTCTAGTGGCATTCAGCAACAAGGAAACCTTTCGCATAAGCGGAAACTTAAACAAACATAACTGTGTCTTCTGGGATACTGAGATTCCTCGTGTTGTGCATCAGCATGAACGAGACATTCCCAAGGTGAATGTCCAGCATTCAATCACTGGAGCAGGTGTGGTAGGGCCGTAATTTTTTTAATAAACCACAAACAACGGTGGCCACTTCTTACACGATGGAGAATTACGCATAGAACAACCTACCACGACAAATCTGGCTTACCGGATACTTTCCATTGGAAGGAACTCCACCCCACTTTGCTTGGAATGTTTATGCTCATCATAGGAGAAAATTTGACCAGAGATGGATTGGTAGAGCAGGGCATTTAAAATGGCCAGCACTTTCACCAGATCTCATACCTTGTGATTTCTAGCTATAGGGTATGGTAAAAGAAAGTTTTTTTGATACCAAGTTTCATGATGTGCGAGACCTCAAACAGAAAATTGAAAATGTGATTGAGACAATACCAATATAAATGTGTCTCCGGGCTCTGGAGACTACCAGGAGAAGATTCCAGGCATGTGTTGACAATAGTGGCAAACAAGTGGAGACTCTTTGTTATCATGTCACAGTGTATTAGCCCATTTTGTTTCAATTAAAATCGATAGTCCCGTATAAGTGTTAACATTTTTTTGAAGAACCCTGTATATCGGAAAGGATTAAGCAATATAGTGCATTAATTTATAATGAAAAAAAAAACAAATGAATTGAAGAAGAAATTTCTAAACTGAGTTTAAAATAAAGATTTCTCATAGTTGTGCAATGTATCTAAAGTCAATTGTTGACAGTGACACAATGTTCATTGAGAATTGAGCATGCCAACAGCTATGACAATATGACCTGTCAGTATTGAGCCAAATAAGAAGACTACCTGGACAACCAAGGAATGCTCTAACACCAAACAATCATCAATATCACTTATGAATCAAATCATGCCGTACACAGAAGTCAATACATTGTCTATTAATTGAAAAAAATGCATCCAGCAAGATAAGTTGATGAAGAGGATGCCAGGGGAAATCTTATACCTCTTTCATAAAATCAAATGTAATTTCCAAATAAAATTACAGGATAAGTACTTCAGAAAGTAATGAACAATACAGTGCATTATTTATTATTTTTTTAAAAAACAAATGAATGTCCTATTTGAAGCAGATATGTCTCAATTGAGTTTACAATCAAGAGTCATTGTGGAATATATCAAAACTCAAACGTTGATGGTGACACAACATTCATTCAGAATGGAACATCCCAACAATTATAATAATATAACCTGTCAGTATAGAGCCAAAATAAGAGAACTTTTAGTACTACCAAGGAATGCTCTAACACAAAAAAATGTTAACATTACTTAGGAATAAGATCGTGTCCAGTCCACAGAATTCAGCATGTTGTCAATCAATTGGAACGATAACATCCAGGAACAAATGTTGAAGAATTTACTCAAAGCTTTCACTTGCACAATCATCTTTTTTACAAGTAACATAAGACCATGTGACATACAGATGGAAGAAAAAACATTCACTTTGTTAATAATTTTGAGGCCAATCCTACATAATTAAACCAAATGCTACAGAAGCCTTCATGATATCACACACAAATAAATTGCCATATTTTTAATCAAAATGAAAGGCAATGTCATCTTGAAAATTAAACCATATTGTAGTAGTCATTAAGCCTTTTGACCAATCAATCATAATTATTAGAAAACATTGACTTTTATCAGATGGACTGAAGTAAACCTCCTCTAATGAGCCAAAATCACAACTCAACCATTTCATGGCAACAGGATTCTTTATATCAGAAAGTAATCAGCTCATTAGACCAAGTGTATAAATATTGTTGTCGAAATATGACTATTCAATAATAGTTCATGTCAATGCCATCATATAGGCGATGCATGTTGAAACGCCTCCCAACCCAGAAATGACACACTTTTCAAGGATTAATCCAATTTTAGAGAAAAACTACAAATTGCCTTAAAAAAAAGAGTAATGAACACTTTAATCTGAGTAACACATTCATTCAGCCTAAGAATTGCATTGGATTTCATTTTACACAGATCATACCTTCACAAGATTCAATATCTAATACAATTTTTGGAGTTATAAAAACATACTGCCCTTAATTTGAGAACCACAGTAATTCAACCAAGGGGTTGAATGGACTTCAATCAGCATATTCTTTAATTATACAATTAGTAAAAAAAATTATCAACGTTGACAGCCGAGATTTAAATCTCTTCAAGAAATGTTTTATCAGCACTTCTTTTGAAAACCAAATTAAATATTTATAAAATAATATCATTCTACTATGATGACAAATGCCTGGTAAAACTGTACAATCACGTAAACATACATTCCTTATAATCAACATTATAATCAAATTGTTAAACAAGTGTAGCCATAGTATTTATTTACATAAGGAACTCAGTTTTGGCTTTATGATAGTTCTTTCTTTCCAGAGTACATTAGGACAATTACAAACTGATAATTCTAAGATAGGAAATGACGGTATATGCTTCTATATAAAGTGTACTCTACACAAATCAACAATTATCAGTGCTTAAAATTAACATTTAGGATTCAATATATACATAAAGACAGTTTATAAAATTCATACAAATGGAACCTTGTGAATATAATACTAACAATATGTGCCACAGTTCATAAAAACGTAATTAAGTGGCATCTCATTCTACAGAATTATTCATAAAAATTTTGCTTTAATGCAATAATAAGCAATCAACTGCAATTTTAGATGGAATTTAATGCAATACATTGGTAACTTCCAGGGATAATGCCATTATCTTATATACACAAGTTTTACTATTTATTTTATCAATTGCAGTTATACAGCTTCATCAAATATGTATCTATAAACACAAACCATCTTTTAATATAATAAGAAATGATTTAAGATAAAATGGAGGCCATAATAGAAATTTTCAATGGCATCCTTAAGCCAAAGCATCATTTAAACATGACAAGCAACACATGGTTCCCACAAGGCAGCAACCAGCAACCCTGGGCACCAGCACCTCCGCAATCAATACCTCCAAACAACCATCATCACCCGTAGCAATGGCTGCATCAACCTCGCCCACTCGCCCACAGCGAAGTCACTCGCCGTCACTCTTCTCCGAGGACCCGCGTTTCCAACAGGCTATGGAAAATATAGAGACACTTTTGCAGCAAATGGCCGTATTTTTGGAAACTCGGTCCTCGCATAACAGCACAGCCGCCTCGGGCGTGTTGGCCCAACCACCGAATTTATCCTTGGCTAGCCTGCGACGATCAGAGCCTACGCTTGCAGATACCCCACCGGACCCGGAAGTATTACAGCTAGCGGGCCTGGTCTCCACAGCTGTAATATCTAATAAGTTCAGAGCACCGGATTTGCACGAGGCAACATTGCTTTTGACTTTAGCCTCGACTTGGGAGCAACAACCCATCCCGGCGAAGGCGTTCCGGTATCAGCGCTTGCGGATTTTAGGCGTGGCGGCCCGCCATGATTGGGAGGTGGCGGCCCGGTTAACGGTCCTCGCGGAGGACGAGCTTCTACACATACCGCCCAGCATCCTCCCAACGCCTAAACAACAAGTGGTTGTCGTTAACCAGCAACCTTCCACGTCCAACCAGACCACCCGTTCCAGACCCACCTACCGGGCTCTGCCCCCCCGAGGACGCGGCCGCGGGCGAGCGGGATCCCTGACCGCACGTTACTGAGCCTGCACCACTACACATCCCCGGACCTCGTGCGCCTGGCCCTGACACGGGCATGGATCCGTCGTTGGCCGACTTATTTTTGGCTTGGACCGACTCTGCCGAGCCCGACGACGCTGTCCGCTGGACACAGGACCTGAACGACACTTCTACATCCACGGACTCCAGCGAAACAGGCCTACCCGAAGAGGAACAGAACGGCCACCCGACTGGTACGGGAGATAATGGCACTGGCATCGTCCTGCCTTTCAACTGGAACGGCGCAGACCCAGCCGTGGACAGACGACCAGCATCTCCTCCACCAATAACCATACCGCTATTGACACCGTATGCATATCCATACGAAAGCAGATACCAGTAGAAGAACAATATCGCTGTATGGGATTTATGTAGACGGTAGAAATTTTATATTTAATCGGCTTCCGATGGGACATGCCCTGGCACCGGGAATCATGCAAATGTGGGCCCGAGTAGTGACCAATGAAGTGGAAGCGGGATTTGCGGTGAAATTTTTACGCTACCTGGACGATTGGTTGATGTATAGCATAGACCTGACCGAGGAAGTGGCATATGATATTGCACAATATTTGGAAGAAGACTTAGGAATAACTTTGAATAGGCGCAAGTGCCGATTGCAGCCCACTAAACGCATTCAATATCTTGGCGTAATAATCGACTCTTACATAATGGAATTGTGGTTAACAGAAACCTCGCTAGTGAAAGTACATACGGCAATAGTAATGGCTCCTCGTGTGCGGGTGTTAGATATACGAAAAATAGCAGGGTATATTTCATGCGTATGCCACGTGTTGGCATTACCCCAGTTTCTGGTTTCAGATGTGTATATAAGGTATAATGACACTTTAATGAGCTTCTGGGAGGAGGCAGAAATCCAGAAGCATCGGAAATTCGCAGCAACAGCTTTCCTTTTTGAAATATACACAGACGCGACTCCTTGGCAGTTAGCTTGGGTAATTCCGGAGAGAAGACTTACGGAGATTCACCCACTAGAGGACGAGACACCCATTTACAAAGCAGAGGCGCCCATGTAGGAGCAGAGCAACAACCAGCACACCCAGCCTTACAGTGCGCATTGATAATGAAGCAGTAGTTTTTGCTCTATGTAAGGGAAGAGGTGTATTGTTTAATATGTATGATTTGAGACATTATATGTAAATTTAATAAAGAAACTGTAACAAGATGTGGCATGGGCGTACGTTCCGAGCTATCTTAACCTCGCCGACCGTCCTTCTCGGACTGTCCTGCCTACTATATGACCAGCCGTCTCGTAATTCGGGGGCTGTGTTAGACCTGGTATATATGGGACAGGGCAGCCGGGCCAAAGGACTTGGAACAAGGCGAGGATTAGGATCGGGTCAGAGCGTGCGCCAATCATCATCCTATACACGTATACCCAGCTCCGACGATCGATTTGCACGTCAGAATCACTACGGACCTCTATCAGTGTTTCCCCTAATTTCGTCCTGGCCAGGCATAGTTCACCATCTTTAGCTTGGGGTCCATCTCATGTCATGGCCTCTAAACGAGTAAGGCATGGAAGAATAATTGATGATTTCCTTTTGATAGGGAAGGACAACTTACGATCGTGGATTCAACAAGGATTATAAAATCACAGCTGGCATCATGAAAATGAGGATTTTCTGAACAACTAAATTGTAACTCAAGAAGAACTTCGCAGAAAATGGCTGGGAACTATGTGTCTGGTTCTTTCAAGATCCCAGAATGCTGACATTAGGAAGGAGTTTTTGACTTCTCTGGGGATAAGAACGGCTGCCTGTAGAGCGGATGATCTCCATGCGCTAGGTTTCACAGCCTCCCCCGTCGCCGCCTCCTCCGCTTTCGGACGCCCCTCGCTGCCGCCCCCCGAGAGACCTTCGCGGCCCAACCACCTCCGCTACGGGTGAAGTAGTCTTAACCGCCGAGGCACTGCGACCATGGGGCGAAAGAAAATCCAGATCTCCCGAATCACGGACGAGCGGAACAGACAGGTGACGTTCAACAAACGGAAATTTGGAGTGAGGAAGGAAACGTATGAGCTGAGCGTCCTGTGCCACTGCGAAATCGCGCTCATTATCTTCAGCAGCAGCAACGAACTCTACCAGTTTGCGTCTACGGACATGGACAAGGTTCTGCTCATATATACCGAGCACAACAAGCCCCACGAATCCCTCACGAACAAGAACATCATAGAGGCATTTAATAAAAAGGTGCATAAAAATTGCACATGCAGTCCAGAATGCCCAGAACCAGATTCAGAGAATCAGCTTACTCAAGGAACATAGGCAAAATACAGCAAAATTGATGAAGAATTTCAAATGATGATGCAACGTAATCAACTTAATGGTAGCAGAGTGGCAATGACTCAAGCAAACTACTCTTTGTCTGTAAGTGTGCCATTAAATAGTTATGGATACTCATCTTCAGGATTGCTACAAAAGACAGGAAGCCCTCAAATGCCACACACTAGCGTAAGCCCACGGCCATCATCTTCAGAAACAGATACAGTATATCCATCTAGAGGGATGTTGGAGATAAGTAATGGTTACCCTAATTCATCTACTACCCTTGGGGGTGGAGGTGGTTCAAATTCCCCTGGACCGAGTCCTGGTGGCAGTGGAAGCCTATCTTGCAAAGGATTACTGAAACAAGTGACTTCACCCGGACGTTCTAGCCTCAGATTCGTTATACCTGCACCGCAGGGTACAATGTCAGGAGATGATGGTGTATCAGTATCTTCATCCTTACGCACTCCTGTTGTGGCACTCCAAACTACGCCTTCATCCCTTCCTGACCTAGGCTCTCCGTATCAAACATCTCTTGCCGTTGTACCTGGCGTATCGTTTGGTGCTCCACAAGACTTTTTCTCTCCTCCCCCTGTTGCTGAGATGGGGCTGGCCAGTCTTGGTTCCCTCCCTACCTGGAGCTCTCCTGGCTCCCTGGCATCTGCATTGGCACATTCTGGCGGCCTGCCTCACGGCCATCCTCATTCTCATCATCACTCGCACTATCATTCGCACCACCATCTCTCGGTATCACTAGGGGGAGGAAAGGGGGGAGGCACTCCCCCTCCTCATCAACACATATCACCCTCCTCATCACCTATGCCAATGCGAATCAAAAGTGAACCAATCTCACCGACTAGAGACGTTGGGGGCCTCGGGTTCACGGCCTCTTCTAGCGGACTGGAGGGCGGCGGAGGGATGGGTGGTGGTTACATCCCTCGGCCCAGTTCCACTGGCCACCTTACTCCCTCCCCTGATTTTAGTCAAGCAAATCTCCAGCGGTTAATAGCACTTCAAAGAGACTACAGTAAATGTGACCAAGGAGGAGGAGATCCTCGCTATGCCTCGGAATATGATGATGGGAGTCCACTTCACAAGAGATCTCGGCTAACAGGGGGCTGGGCCACATAGTGAGAATGAATAATATTCATTTCAGTCGAAACAGAACTATGCCGGGTGGGTGCAAACTGGATTGGTTACGAAGAGTGTCCTTGTACAGTCGATGTGTGTGTGTTTGCTGTGCACCAACGTCCCCCTCATTAGAAATAGGAAGAGGCGTTTAATTAGTGAAGTGGAAGCATAAAAATGCCCACAAATGAGAGGTTTCTCTCCCACTATTATCACAGCAAGACGCATGCTCCTCTCAGGAACACTTGGTTTTTTAAAATGATTTTTACACTCCTGCAGTTGACTGAATATCCATGAAGACAGTTTTTGATGAATAAATAGATTTAAAAAAGTCAATGAAATGTGATATGCATTTGATATCACCTATAAGGTTTTTAAAAACATAGTGCCTCTGACTCTGTTGCCCCGTTTTTCTGTTCACCGAACAATCTTTCGTCTGAATCCCACCGTTGACAACATGATTATGTGATGGGGAATATCTGCTTGTTCTTTAGTTCAGCTGAGGACTGGTCACTTCAAGTCGAAGGATATATTATAGGAAATGAGTGTCTACCGGTTGGTGCTTCGGTGGGCAGGTGTGGGTAGCAGGAGAACCCTCCACCCTCTAGGAATTGTGAACTCAACAGCTGTGAGTGGCATTCAAGTACAGCTGTGTGTGGTGGAGTTGATTGTCTCTTGTACAAGATGCCAATCAAGAAAGTGTCTTTGACAGGGGGGGAGTATGGAGGGAGTTGTTCCAGTTTTGGAAGTGGAAGAAATTTTATGCAACGAAAGAGTAAATTATTAAAAAGCTATATTTTATGTTACGTTTTTTGTTGAATATTTTGTTTTGAATGTGTGGATGGTTCTCTTTTTCATCATCGTCTGTACATTCTGTAAACGTTCTCAAAAATGGAAATTTAAAACTAAAGAATCCAGTTTTGCATGCTTCATTACGATCCACGGTGTTGTGGAGATATTTGAATTTGGCCGACTTGCCCCTTTGTGTGTGAGGTCTTTGGTGGGCCATATATGTACGAATGCATACGATAGCATTGATAAAGGATACTTGTTAAACTCATTTTTTCATAGCGTATTTATGACCGAAGTGGTGAAAGGGAAGGACAATCCACCCGAACAAAGCGAAGAGAAGATGAACTATATAATAATATCAGCGAAAGGGATAGCAGAACGGCGAAAAATCATTAATGCAAACAAATTCTCGGGACCGGAAGAGATACCTGCTAGTGATCTGAAGGAATCAGCGTTAGAAATCGAAACAGTTTTCAGTAAGTAACTTAATCATGGCGTAATACCTAAGGAATGGAAATTAGCGTTTATAACTCTGCTACATAAAGGCGGGAAAAAAGTCAACCGACAAAACTACGGGCCGATTTCGCTAACCACAATATCTTGCCAGATTCTAGAGAACATCATCGTAAGTTCTGCGATGGACTTGTTAGATAACCACGACTTGCTAACTTTGTTATTGCAATTTAATTTGATATCAATTGATAAAATGGCTTGCTACAATTAAGGATTCCATTTTGCAATTTTGCAAAGATTTCCAGGTCCATTTTATTTTATTGCCAAAGAAGTATTTATTTATTTATAATTACAATTAGAAATTTTTTCTGTAATTTGTATTTCCTAGTGATGGAATAGTCAGAGTTTTCACCCGTGATCCTATGCATTATGCAAATGATGTTGCAATGGAAGTATTCAATTAAGAAGTGCAACTATGCACTGCAGGAGCTCAAGAGGAAATTGTTGGAATAAAATTAAGCGAGTATGATACCTTATCGATCTCTATTGATAAGTTCAATTATTTTGTTAAATTCATCAAAGTTGCCTTTCAGTCACATTTATGTCCATTTTTATCATTAACAATAATGCATATGTGTTAGCAAATTTGAGTAAAATTTATTTTTGTGATGCTTATATATTATGCAAACTTGGATATTTGAAAAGATCTTTAATATATTAGAAAACCTGTTGGTTTGTTAGTCATATGGCTGTGTGTGTATGTGCCTCCGTTTATGTCTATGTTGTATCCATATACCCCAAACCGAGGAAGGAAGAACTGCAAAGGATAGCATCAGCGATTCGATTCCCGGTGAGGGTGGTGCAGGTGTGGTTCCAGAACAACCGCGCTAGGGACCGCCGAGAGGGCCGCACTTTCCACGGTCCTCCCGTTGTCCGCGCCTCGGCGTCCTCCACCACCCCTCTCGCCCTCTCCCTATCCCCTCCGCTGTCCTCCCTTATGCCTCTGGACCTCTCTACAAAGAGGGCCAACCGACCACCCAATGCCCGAGGGATCACCGCCATCTCCCCTATCCGACGAAGCCATCAACCTCAGCAGCAGGTCCTCCCGCAGCCCTACGCCCAGGCAAGCCTCTATCACCCACCCTCTGCCCACACCAAATTCTCTCCACTTGCACCACTCTCTCGCGCACCATCCGCTGGCTGCGCAAAACTCATTCCCCGCAACACACTCATCCTCAAACGCTCTAGAAATGGCTTGATGCTACTCCGGATTATCCTCTTCGTCCAACTCCTCGTCGTCTCTCGAGTTCCGCCTGCAGAGCCCGGCGCCCACCACGCCCCCGTGCCTCCCGCCGCCACCACACTCGCGGCCCGGCCTCTTCACCGAGATTATGAGGCATACCTGCACCATCCGTACCATGCACAACAACACCACTCCAACAACCTCTGATCGGGTGCGGAAGGGAAGGGGCGAGTCGAAGACGAGTCCGTAGATGTAGGTGGGGAGTGCGGTGGCTCCGTTGCAATGAGTAGATTGTCGAGGATCCTCTCCCGTGCGCCCCTCCGCCTCGCGGTAACAGGACGTGGAGGTGATCTGGAAGGTCTGCTCAGCCCAATACCCTTGACTCTTGGTCATTCCTTGCCCTCATCTTTTGCTGAAGTGGGAGTCAAGGAGGAAAATGGAGGACTCTCCGCGATATCCAGAGATGAGAGAAACGGAACATCCCTAGGTCAAACGTGTAGAGACGATCACGGTCCAAAATAGCCATCAAGCTGTTTCTATTAATAAAATATAGTTGCCAACATGTTGTGTAGCTGACATGCAGGCTAAAATAGAAGTATTTCAACTGACACTTTCATTTGGTTTAGATGTGATATAATTGATAATCGTAGACAAAGTGACAAAAGAACAATTATTTGGGGATCATACCAGGAAGGCCTATATGATTCATTATTTTCATCACTTTTGTTAGCTCCAGAAAAGACTGTGTCTTACGGAGGCAATTCTTTTTTCTAAATAATTAATATCACTGTTAAACTTTGACACAATTTTCTTAGTACATCAATTCAATTATTTCCTTGTTTATGTTTGCTACATGAAACATCCCATACAATTAAATATTTTTCATAAAATTCAATTATTTTCATTGTATTTGCTTTTATCAACTCCGTAAATACAGATATGCAGATAGGCAAATTTATTTCCAACCTTCGCCGTATATCTAGTATACTCCTGTTTACTACATTTCGTGATATAAAAATATTTTTTACTAGTTTCATTTCGTTCTTAATTTTATAAATCGTCTTTACTTAATACTGTATAATACCACATTTGTTAGTATTTATATTCTTATCTTTACTAACGCCTACTTCTACATCTTGCAGATGTAAATTTTAGTGTTAATACAAAGCCAAGGTTTATTATTTGATTAGTTTCAGCACTCTCCTTTCGCTTCCATTTAGACTAGTTGACCTTGACTTATAGCGTGCACGTTGAAAAACCCTAAGTTTTTTGTAAATATATTTAATATAGGATGTTAAAGGATAAAGATTGACGTGGGAGGGATGCACTCCCATTATGTGGTGCCTTTTAATCACATTAGACTTATCAAAAAATTCCTTCTCTCTCCACATATGTATCCTTTACTGATCCTTTGCTCCCATTCACTTAGGCCATGTCATGGTGTTTAATAAATGGTTCAAGATATGTTATTAAAGATTGTTAATTTAAAGACAAATTTGTTAATTTCATTTGGCTCACAGTGCCTCGTATAGAAAATATTTAAATGTTGTCCGAAGCATTTCTGCTGATTTGTGCTTGACTTAGATTGATGCTTGGTGGATCTGCTATCTCTACTTGGAAAGGAGCTTATCAATCATAAAATTATGCACAATCGACCTATTTAATCAAATATAAAATATACGTGTATATATACAAATATCATATATATTTAATAATATATTTAAAAATCTGATTAAACATAAATGAGTGTTAATATTGAGAACAATATTTTCCACTCATGATTTAAATAATTTAGATTATTTTAATATATTATAATTATTAGAATTGTTATAATTTGTTTAAGTCCCTTGGAGTGGAATAAGTTGTGCTTACAAGCATGATTCTTGGACTTGAACTAGGCCTAACTAACCACATATTGTCCAAAGCTTGGAGCTTGTTAGATAGTAATACACCCTCTCCCTGCTGAAATGCTGTCCCAGATAATGCTGTCCCGATTAACGCTGTTCCACGTTATCGCCGAAAATAATTTAATACCTTATACGAATTGCACTCACGCGTTCCACATTAACGCTCTTCAAAATTTCTGGTGTAATTTACGATGTCCACAGCGCAGTGCCTCTGCGCATTTACAACGCACAACACTTTAGTATTTGCAGTTGCTTGATGGTTCTGTGTACACTTGTCCATGTTTTTGTAGGTCGCAATATAGTGTGAACTTTGTATAAATTATATTTTCCCTATAAATAAAAAGACCGTGAGTGATAACCGGCAGTCAGAGGAGAAAAAGAGGAAAAACATAACTCTCGAGGTTAAAATAAAGGTTTTACTGCAAATAAAAGCTAAAGAGCGCCAACATTTGTTTGTTTTTTGTTTATTATTCCCATTTCGATTGTTAAGTTTTTTTTAAATGTAATACCAATATATTTGCATTCTTCCTTTATTTGGCCTCATACCATGTTCCTTTATTTATCAAGCATATGTGGTAATTTTTTTTATGAATTCATAGTTCTTTATCGAAATGTTGTAAGGTTCCAATCGTTTTGATATACGATTTTCAGTTTGTCTTGTTGGTAGTCTTCTTTTAATTGAACAGTATCTTAAGTCATAATGCTTATATTATTAATTTCCAATTTTCTCTATGTTAATAAAATTGTGGCTCAATTGAGACTATTGCCTCACCCTATATATATTTATTAAAGTAGACGCAGGTGTCTTCTTCTACTCTAATTTCTATTCCTCAATTCCTATAGCTCAATTTTCTTGGCCCCATTTAATTTAATCCGAAGGGGGGTGAAGATGCGGGGACATCCGAGTCGCCTTGCCGTACCAAGGTGGTACCTCCAGTTAGCTCGAGAGCGAAGGCTGGCTGGGTCGTCGAAGATGGATACGTACTGGACACTAACCCAGAAAGGGTGGCTCCATCTTCCAAGCCCGATGGGCGAAAGGTGGCTAACAAAGTTCGCGGGAGAGAGCAACGTCCATGGTGGGAGACGGGAGGGCGGAAGCTGACCCTATCCCCATCAAAAACAGAATCAAATCGCTATCTGAGGATGGTATTAGGAATTCTGTGGCCGCATCCACTCCCACCTACTCGAGGGATGACGCACCCAGGGGAGGTCGGGTTGGGAGGGGGGAGTATTAGCGATAGGTAGCTCGAACGTCCGGCGCATAGTGGGACCGTTAAATAAAAGGGCCCTTCGGGAGGGTGATGAGCGGGTGTTTTCCTGGTGTATTCCAGGCGGAACAGTGCAACAGGTGATGAAGGCGCTTCGGGTAGCGGCAAGTGGCACGGGATGCTCCAAGCTGTGTATAGTGGCGCACGTAGGCACCAACGATTCAGAGGATCGGAGTTCTGAGGAGATATTGAATTCCATCGGGGATCTGTGTTCTGTGCCGTTGTTCGAAGGTTTGGAGCCGAGGGATCGGCTTGAATAGGAGACTGGAAATTTTGCGAGAGCATGTGAGTGTATTTTTAGAAATCGGGTGGGTTCTTTAATCATGTAGGGTGCATCTGAACCGATCTGGAGTTCACTATACTTCCGTGGCATCCCAGAAAGTAGGTGGTAGAATCTAGGAGAATTGTAGAGCTTTTTTAGGTTAAAGAGTAGGCCAGTACGTAGGTCAATTTTGGGGTCATCACATAACTGCACTAATTATCAGAATAACTTTATTGACTCGGTTGGTAGGTGAATGCCTAGGCCGACGTTGGGACTCAAGAAACTCGGCACTAACAATAGCAATGATAACGCCGCTCATAGAAGTCGCAACATCCATTACACAGAAAAAGTTCAGAAGCAGCCCCAGTATGACTCACTAACAATGTTAAATATAAACTGCCGTAATATCAGGAATAAGACAGCAGAATTTCAGAATATTTCAGCGGAAACTGAAGCAGATGTTGCGATAAGCACAGAGAGCTGGCTAACTTCAGATATACACAACCGAGAAATTGTCCCCTTAAGATATAATATTCACAGACGAGATAGATTGATAGATTGATAAATGTTTTTTTTGGCGAAATTTAGACAATAAGGTCCACTCTTACATTTAACACAGTGCAGAATATAACTCTCATTAAATCCATCTAGGACTGATATACATGGCATTGGAGAGGGAGGAAGTGGAAGTTTAACGGTCCTTGGGATGCCGTGTCCTTTGTAAATTTGAAAGCTACTTAGGAACACCAACAGTTTCATGGGCAAATATCCACCTATTTTGTGTAATGAAATTTTTCAAGAGTACAATAAATGAAGCGTAATAATGTTAGCATCTTTCCTCTAAACCCACATCCTTAGCAAGACAAACCAGTATTGCCCTCAGAGTTATTTAGAGCGGTAATAAAAGGTCAGCTTCCCTCAGGAGTGTTATTTTCCATGACCTTTTGTTGCCTTATTTCTGTCGGTGAAAAAACTTGAGGAATTTTTATTAAAAGCCTGAATAAGTGTCTTCCTATATCTATCAAAAAGCCCCATGTTCAAAAAATGCTTCCAACAACGTATTACTTAAGTTTTCTGTTCTGTACAATGAGGCTTATGTCATACAAAGACTGCACCTGCAGTTTCTTTCTTAATGAGTAAATAATTGAACTATTTTTTTGCTTGATTATGTTGTGAAGTTAGTAATTGTCTGTTGAATTTTATTGGAGCGTTTTGTTATTGGTTGATAAAAAATTTTCCCTCAGATCATATATTGATGTACAGCTTTGCGTACAACTTTTCTGCAAGTCATGGTTAGGTCATTTCATTCATTAGCAGAACCATTCATTAAGTAATTGACAAGGTTGGCCAACGTGGAATTCAGTGTTTGTTTACTCTAGTATTCATCATGGCAGCAATCTTCTGTCAGACCAGTCACTCATGTACTTATTTAGCAAGATGTTAATGTTGCTTCTCTCTTTTGATTCTGTACCACCACCATCACCATCACCACCACGCTTTTCCGGTGGGACTTCCCCCGCAACACCTCTCACCTGCACTCACGCACCTCCTCGGCCACCAACTGGCTGCGTCACCGCCCCTTTCCCGATCGTCGGACTAACCGGATGGACGCTGGGATGGGTGCCAGAGGGCTCTTCGAGCGGCGGCGGATCCCGAACACCATTCTCCGCACCATCGCCATTGCGGGCCGTCGCACCAGCTGGACTGCCACATAGTTTCGGAGGAAGAATGCAAGCACCGCGACAAACTTCGGGAGGAGGAAGAGGAGGCGGAGAAGGGAGTGGCGTGTTTTTTGTTTTCGATGTGTGTTTTGCGGAAAGTCTACCTGGCGATTTTGCAGAAATCAGCTGATAGCTAGTGAAATATGGAATATTTGGAGAGGATGGAAATACAATCGTAAGGAAGTAATTAGGCATTTGATACGTTTAATTAATATATGTATTAGCTGGATTATTGATAGTTAGCGTGGCTTCCCCTCAGTTCACTGAAGAAGTGAGAATCTGGTGCAAGTTAGGTACACTTCAATTATTTATTTTAACTACACAAAAGGGTTACCCGTGTATAACACACACTCTAACTTTTTGACCTAAAAATTTTGTCTTCAAACGAGTACACGAGTATATATGGTATATATAAAAATTGTCTAAGGTTATGCAAAATTTGAAATAACATCACTTCTAGGCATACATGCCCATAAGGTCTTACCAGTAAGAGGGTTAATGGAAAGACCACTTTTTATAATGAAATGTATTTTGATTTGCCAAAGCAACTTCTATAAATGTATTTCTTGTGTTATTATTGATCAAATCAATTTCATTTATAAAGCCCAATTTCATTTTCACCTACTAATATTTGCAAAAATTTTCCCTGAAAAACTTTGTTATTGCAATTTAATTTGATATCAATTGATAAAATGGCATGCTAAAATAAAGGATTCCATTTTGCAATTTTGCAAAGATTTCCAGGTACATTTTATTTTATTGCCAAAGAAGTATTTATTTATTTATAATTACAATTAGAAATTTTTTCTGTAATTTGTATTTCCTAGTGATGGAATAGTCAGAGTTTTCACCCGTGATCCTATGCATTATGCAAATGATGTTGTAATGGAAGTATTCAATGAAGAAGTGCAACTATGCACTGCAGGAGCTCAAGAGGAAATTGGTGGAATAAAATTAAGCGAGTATGATACCTTATCGATCTCTATTGATAAGTTCAATTATTTTGTTAAATTCATCAATGTTGCCTTTCAGTCACATTTATGTCCATTTTTATCATTAACAATAATGCATATTTGTTAGCAAATTTGAGTAAAATTTATTTTTGTGATGCTTATATATTATGCAAACTTGGATATTTGAAAAGATCTTTAATATATTAGAAAACCTGTTGGTTTGTTAGTCATATGGCTGTGTGTGTGTATGTGCCTCCGTTTATGTCTATGTTGTATCCATATACCCCAGACCGAGGAAGGAAGAACTGCAAAGGATAGCATCAGCGATTTGATTCCCGGTGAGGGTGGTGCAGGTGTGGTTCTAGAACAACCGCGCTAGGGACCGCCGAGATTCAAAGCGCTATCTGAGGATGGCACGAGGAATTCTGTGGCCGCATCCACTCCCCTTTACTTGAGGGATGACGCACACAGGGGGTCGGGTTGGGAGGGAGGAGTATGATGAGCGGGTGTTTTCCTGGTGTATTCCAGGCGGAACAGTGCAACAGGTGATGATGGCGCTTCGGGTAGCGGCTAGTGTCACTGGATGCTCCAAGCTGTGTATAGTGGCGCACGTAGGCACCAACGATTCAGATGATCGGGGTTCTGAGGAGATATTGAATTCCATCGTGGATCTGTGTTCTGTGCCGTGGTTCGAAGGTTTGGAGCCGAGAAATCGGCTTGAATAGGAGACTGGAAATTTTGCGAGAGCATGTGAGTGTATTTTTAGAAATCGGGTGGGTTCTTTAATCATTTAGGGTGCATCTGAACCGATCTGGAGTTCACTATACTTCCGTGGCAGCCCATAAAGTAGGTGGTAGGATCTAGGAGAATTGTAGAGCTTTTTTAGGTTAAAGAGTAGGCCAGTACGTAGGTCAATTTTGGGGTCATCACATAACTGCACTAATTATCAGAATAACTTTATTGACTCGGTTGGTAGGTGAATGCCTAGGCCGACGTTGGGACTCAAGAAACTCGGCACTAACAATAGCAATGATAACGCCGCTCATAGAAGTCGCAACATCCATTACACAGAAAAAGTTCAGAAGCAGACCCAGTATGACTCACTAACAATGTTAAATATAAACTGCCGTAATATCAGGAATAAGACAGCAGAATTTCAGAATATTTCTGCGGAAACTGAAGCAGATGTAGCGATAAGCACAGAGAGCTGGCTAACTTCGTATATACACAACCGAGAAATTGTCTTCTTAAGATATAATATTCACTTATTTTTGGCTTGGACCGACTCTGCCGAGCCCGACGACGCTGTCCGCTGGACACAGGACCTGAACGACACTTCTACATCCACGGACTCCAGCGAAACAGGCCTACCCGAAGAGGAACAGAACGGCCACCCGACTGGTCCGGGAGATAATGGCACTGGCATCGTCCTGCCTTTCAACTGGAACGGCGCAGACCCAGCCGTGGACAGACGACCAGCATCTCCTTCACCAATAACCATACCATATTGACACCGTATGCATATCCATACGAAAGCAGATACCAGTAGAAGAACAATATCGCTGTATGGGATTTATGTAGACGGTAGAAATTTTATATTTAATCGGCTTCCGATGGGACATGCCCTGGCACCGGGAATCATGCAAATGTGGGCCCGAGTAGTGACCAATGAAGTGGAAGCGGGATTTGCGGTGAAATTTTTACGCTACCTGGACGATTGGTTGATGTATAGCATAGACCTGACCGAGGAAGTGGCATATGATATTGCACAATATTTGGAAGAAGACTTAGGAATAACTTTGAATAGGCGCAAGTGCCGATTGCAGCCCACTAAACGCATTCAATATCTTGGCGTAATAATCGACTCTTACATAATGGAATTGTGGTTAACAGAAACCTCGCTAGTGAAAGTACATACGGCAATAGTAATGGCTCCTCGTGTGCGGGTGTTAGATATACGAAAAATAGCAGGGTATATTTCATGCGTATGCCACGTGTTGGCATTACCCCAGTTTCTGGTTTCAGATGTGTATATAAGGTATAATGACACTTTAATGAGCTTCTGGGAGGAGGCAGAAATCCAGAAGCATCGGAAATTCGCAGCAACAGCTTTCCTTTTTGAAATATACACAGACGCGACTCCTTGGCAGTTAGCTTGGGTAATTCCGGAGAGAAGACTTACGGAGATTCACCCACTAGAGGACGAGACACCCATTTACAAAGCAGAGGCGCCCATGTAGGAGCAGAGCAACAACCAGCACACACAGCCTTACAGTGCGCATTGATAATGAAGCAGTAGTTTTTGCTCTATGTAAGGGAAGAGGTGTTTTGTTTAATATGTATGATTTGAGACATTATATGTAAATTTAATAAAGAAACTGTAACAAGATGTGGCATGGGCGTACGTTCCGAGCTATCTTAACCTCGCCGACCGTCCTTCTCGGACTGTCCTGCCTACTATATGACCAGCCGTCTCGTAATTCGGGGGCTGTGTTAGACCTGGTATATATGGGACAGGGCAGCCGGGCCAAAGGACTTGGAACAAGGCGAGGATTAGGATCGGGTCGGAGCGTGCGCCAATCATCATCCTATACACGTATACCCAGCTCCGACGATCGATTTGCACGTCAGAATCACTACGGACCTCTATCAGTGTTTCCCCTGAATTCGTCCTGGCCAGGCATAGTTCACCATCTTTAGCTTGGGGTCCATCTCATGTCATGGCCTCTAAACGAGTAAGGCATGGAAGAATAATTGATGATTTCCTTTTGATAGGGAAGGACAACTTACGATCGTGGATTCAACAAGGATTATAAAATCACAGCTGGCATCATGAAAATGAGGATTTTCTGAACAACTAAATTGTAACTCAAGAAGAACTTCGCAGAAAATGGCTGGGAACTATGTGTCTGGTTCTTTCAAGATCCCAGAATGCTGACATTAGGAAGGAGTTTTTGACTTCTCTGGGGATAAGAACGGCTGCCTGTAGAGCGGATGATCTCCATGCGCTAGGTTTCACAGCCTCCCCCGTCGCCGCCTCCTCCGCTTTCGGACGCCCCTCGCTGCCGCCCCCCGAGAGACCTTCGCGGCCCAACCACCTCCGCTACGGGTGAAGTAGTCTTAACCGCCGAGGCACTGCGACCATGGGGCGAAAGAAAATCCAGATCTCCCGAATCACGGACGAGCGGAACAGACAGGTGACGTTCAACAAACGGAAATTTGGAGTGAGGAAGGAAACGTATGAGCTGAGCGTCCTGTGCCACTGCGAAATCGCGCTCATTATCTTCAGCAGAAGCAACGAACTCTACCAGTTTGCGTCTACGGACATGGACAAGGTTCTGCTCATATATACCGAGCACAACAAGCCCCACGAATCCCTCACGAACAAGAACATCATAGAGGCATTTAATAAAAAGGTGCATAAAAATTGCACATGCAGTCCAGAATGCCCAGAACCAGATTCAGAGAATCAGCTTACTCAAGGAACATAGGCAAAATACAGCAAAATTGATGAAGAATTTCAAATGATGATGCAACGTAATCAACTTAATGGTAGCAGAGTGGCAATGACTCAAGCAAACTACTCTTTGTCTGTAAGTGTGCCATTAAATAGTTATGGATACTCATCTTCAGGATTGCTACAAAAGACAGGAAGCCCTCAAATGCCACACACTAGCGTAAGCCCACGGCCATCATCTTCAGAAACAGATACAGTATATCCATCTAGAGGGATGTTGGAGATAAGTAATGGTTACCCTAATTCATCTACTACCCTTGGGGGTGGAGGTGGTTCAAATTCCCCTGGACCGAGTCCTGGTGGCAGTGGAAGCCTATCTTGCAAAGGATTACTGAAACAAGTGACTTCACCCGGACGTTCTAGCCTCAGATTCGTTATACCTGCACCGCAGGGTACAATGTCAGGAGATGATGGTGTATCAGTATCTTCATCCTTACGCACTCCTGTTGAGGCACTCCAAACTACGCCTTCATCCCTTCCTGACCTAGGCTCTCCGTATCAACCATCTCTTGCCGTTGTACCTGGCGTATCGTTTGGTGCTCCACAAGACTTTTTCTCTCCTCCCCCTGTTGCTGAGATGGGGCTGGCCAGTCTTGGTTCCCTCAATACCTGGAGCTCTCCTGGCTCCCTGGCATCTGCATTGGCACATTCTGGCGGCCTGCCTCACGGCCATCCTCATTCTCATCATCACTCGCACTATCATTCGCACCACCATCTCTCGGTATCACTAGGGGGAGGAAAGGGGGGAGGCACTCCCCCTCCTCATCAACACATATCACCCTCCTCTTCACCTATGCCAATGCGAATCAAAAGTGAACCAATCTCACCGACTAGAGACGTTGGGGGCCTCGGGGTCACGGCCTCTTCTAGCGGACTGGAGGGCGGCGGAGGGATGGGTGGTGGTTACATCCCTCGGCCCAGTTCCACTGGCCACCTTACTCCCTCCCCTGATTTTAGTCAAGCAAATCTCCAGCGGTTAATAGCACTTCAAAGAGACTACAGTAAATGTGACCAAGGAGGAGGAGATCCTCGCTATGCCTCGGAATATGATGATGGGAGTCCACTTCACAAGAGATCTCGGCTAACAGGGGGCTGGGCCACATAGTGAGAATGAATAATATTCATTTCAGTCGAAACAGAACTATGCCGGGTGGGTGCAAACTGGATTGGTTACGAAGAGTGTCCTTGTACAGTCGATGTGTGTGTGTTTGCTGTGCACCAACGTCCCCCTCATTAGAAATAGGAAGAGGCGTTTAATTAGTGAAGTGGAAGCATAAAAATGCCCACAAATGAGAGGTTTCTCTCCCACTATTATCACAGCAAGACGCATGCTCCTCTCAGGAACACTTGGTTTTTTAAAATGATTTTTACACTCCTGCAGTTGACTGAATATCCATGAAGACAGTTTTTGATGAATAAATAGATTTAAAAAAGTCAATGAAATGTGATATGCATTTGATATCACCTATAAGGTTTTTAAAAACATAGTGCCTCTGACTCTGTTGCCCCGTTTTTCTGTTCACCGAACAATCTTTCGTCTGAATCCCACCGTTGACAACATGATTATGTGATGGGGAATATCTGCTTGTTCTTTAGTTCAGCTGAGGACTGGTCACTTCAAGTCGAAGGATATATTATAGGAAATGAGTGTCTACCGGTTGGTGCTTCGGTGGGCAGTTGTGGGTAGCAGGAGAACCCTCCACCCTCTAGGAATTGTGAACTCAACAGCTGTGAGTGGCATTCAAGTACAGCTGTGTGTGGTGGAGTTGATTGTCTCTTGTACAAGATGCCAATCAAGAAAGTGTCTTTGACAGGGGGGGAGTATGGAGGGAGTTGTTCCAGTTTTGGAAGTGGAAGAAATTTTATGCAACGAAAGAGTAAATTATTAAAAAGCTATATTTTATGTTACGTTTTTTGTTGAATATTTTGTTTTGAATGTGTGGATGGTTCTCTTTTTCATCATCGTCTGTACATTCTGTAAACGTTCTCAAAAATGGAAATTTAAAACTAAAGAATCCAGTTTTGCATGCTTCATTACGATCCACGGTGTTGTGGAGATATTTGAATTTGGCCGACTTGCCCCTTTGTGTGTGAGGTCTTTGGTGGGCCATATATGTACGAATGCATACGATAGCATTGATAAAGGATACTTGTTAAACTCATTTTTTCATAGCGTATTTATGACCGAAGTGGTGAAAGGGAAGGACAATCCACCCAAACAAAGCGAAGAGAAGATGAACTATATAATAATATCAGCGAAAGGGATAGCAGAACGGCGAAAAATCATTAATGCAAACAAATTCTCGGGACCGGAAGAGATACCTGCTAGTGATCTGAAGGAATCAGCGTTAGAAATCGAAACAGTTTTCAGTAAGTAACTTAATCATGGCGTAGTACCTAAGGAATGGAAATTAGCGTTTATAACTCTGCTACATAAAGGCGGGAAAAAAGTCTACCGACAAAACTACGGGCCGATTTCGCTAACCACAATATCTTGCCAGATTCTAGAGAACATCATCGTTAGTTCTGCGATGGACTTGTTAGATAACCACGACTTGCTAACTTTGTTATTGCAATTTAATTTGATATCAATTGATAAAATGGCTTGCTACAATTAAGGATTCCATTTTGCAATTTTGCAAAGATTTCCAGGTCCATTTTATTTTATTGCCAAAGAAGTATTTATTTATTTATAATTACAATTAGAAATTTTTTCTGTAATTTGTATTTCCTAGTGATGGAATAGTCAGAGTTTTCACCCGTGATCCTATGCATTATGCAAATGATGTTGCAATGGAAGTATTCAATTAAGAAGTGCAACTATGCACTGCAGGAGCTCAAGAGGAAATTGTTGGAATAAAATTAAGCGAGTATGATACCTTATCGATCTCTATTGATAAGTTCAATTATTTTGTTAAATTCATCAAAGTTGCCTTTCAGTCACATTTATGTCCATTTTTATCATTAACAATAATGCATATGTGTTAGCAAATTTGAGTAAAATTTATTTTTGTGATGCTTATATATTATGCAAACTTGGATATTTGAAAAGATCTTTAATATATTAGAAAACCTGTTGGTTTGTTAGTCATATGGCTGTGTGTGTATGTGCCTCCGTTTATGTCTATGTTGTATCCATATACCCCAAACCGAGGAAGGAAGAACTGCAAAGGATAGCATCAGCGATTCGATTCCCGGTGAGGGTGGTGCAGGTGTGGTTCCAGAACAACCGCGCTAGGGACCGCCGACAGGGCCGCACTTTCCACGGTCCTCCCGTTGTCCGTGCCGCGGCGTCCTCCACCACCCCTCTCGCCCTCTCCCTATCCCCTCCGCTGTCATCCCTTATGCCTCTGGACCTCTCTACAAAGAGGGCCAACCGACCACCCAATGCCCGAGGGATCACCGCCATCTCCCCTATCCGACGAAGCCATCAACCTCAGCAGCAGGTCCTCCCGCAGCCCTACGCCCAGGCAAGCCTCTATCACCCACCCTCTGCCCACACCAAATTCTCTCCACTTGCACCACTCTCTCGCGCACCATCCGCTGGCTGCGCAAAACTCATTCCCCGCAACACACTCATCCTCAAACGCTCTAGAAATGGCTTGATGCTACTCCGGATTATCCTCTTCGTCCAACTCCTCGTCGTCTCTCGAGTTCCGCCTGCAGAGCCCGGCGCCCACCACGCCCCCGTGCCTCCCGCCGCCACCACACTCGCGGCCCGGCCTCTTCACCGAGATTATGAGGCATACCTGCACCATCCGTACCATGCACAACAACACCACTCCAACAACCTCTGATCGGGTGCGGAAGGGAAGGGGCGAGTCGAAGACGAGTCCGTAGATGTAGGTGGGGAGTGCGGTGGCTCCGTTGCAATGAGTAGATTGTCGAGGATCCTCTCCCGTGCGCCCCTCCGCCTCGCGGTAACAGGACGTGGAGGTGATCTGGAAGGTCTGCTCAGCCCAATACCCTTGACTCTTGGTCATTCCTTGCCCTCATCTTTTGCTGAAATGGGAGTCAAGGAGGAAAATGGAGGACTCTCCGCGATATCCAGAGATGAGAGAAACGGAACATCCCTAGGTCAAACGTGTAGAGACGATCACGGTCCAAAATAGCCATCAAGCTGTTTCTATTAATAAAATATAGTTGCCAACATGTTGTGTAGCTGACATGCAGGCTAAAATAGAAGTATTTCAACTGACACTTTCATTTGGTTTAGATGTGATATAATTGATAATCGTAGACAAAGTGACAAAAGAACAATTATTTGGGGATCATACCAGGAAGGCCTATATGATTCATTATTTTCATCACTTTTGTTAGCTCCAGAAAAGACTGTGTCTTACGGAGGCAATTCTTTTTCTAAATAATTAATATCACTGTTAAACTTTGACACAATTTTCTTAGTACATCAATTCAATTATTTCCTTGTTTATGTTTGCTACATGAAACATCCCATACAATTAAATATTTTTCATAAAATTCAATTATTTTCATTGTATTTGCTTTTATCAACTCCGTAAATACAGATATGCAGATAGGCAAATTTATTTCCAACCTTCGCCGTATATCTAGTATACTCCTGTTTACTACATTTCGTGATATAAAAATATTTTTTACTAGTTTCATTTCGTTCTTAATTTTATAAATCGTCTTTACTTAATACTGTATAATACCACATTTGTTAGTATTTATATTCTTATCTTTACTAACGCCTACTTCTACATCTTGCAGATGTAAATTTTAGTGTTAATACAAAGCCAAGGTTTATTATTTGATTAGTTTCAGCACTCTCCTTTCGCTTCCATTTAGACTAGTTGACCTTGACTTATAGCGTGCACGTTGAAAAACCCTAAGTTTTTTGTAAATATATTTAATATAGGATGTTAAAGGATAAAGATTGACGTGGGAGGGATGCACTCCCATTATGTGGTGCCTTTTAATCACATTAGACTTATCAAAAAATTCCTTCTCTCTCCACATATGTATCCTTTACTGATCCTTTGCTCCCATTCACTTAGGCCATGTCATGGTGTTTAATAAATGGTTCAAGATATGTTATTAAAGATTGTTAATTTAAAGACAAATTTGTTAATTTCATTTGGCTCACAGTGCCTCGTATAGAAAATATTTAAATGTTGTCCGAAGCATTTCTGCTGATTTGTGCTTGACTTAGATTGATGCTTGGTGGATCTGCTATCTCTACTTGGAAAGGAGCTTATCAATCATAAAATTATGCACAATCGACCTATTTAATCAAATATAAAATATACGTGTATATATACAAATATCATATATATTTAATAATATATTTAAAAATCTGATTAAACATAAATGAGTGTTAATATTGAGAACAATATTTTCCACTCATGATTTAAATAATTTAGATTATTTTAATATATTATAATTATTAGAATTGTTATAATTTGTTTAAGTCCCTTGGAGTGGAATAAGTTGTGCTTACAAGCATGATTCTTGGACTTGAACTAGGCCTAACTAACCACATATTGTCCAAAGCTTGGAGCTTGTTAGATAGTAATACACCCTCTCCCTGCTGAAATGCTGTCCCAGATAATGCTGTCCCGATTAACGCTGTTCCACGTTATCGCCGAAAATAATTTAATACCTTATACGAATTGCACTCACGCGTTCCACATTAACGCTCTTCAAAATTTCTGGTGTAATTTACGATGTCCACAGCGCAGTGCCTCTGCGCATTTACAACGCACAACACTTTAGTATTTGCAGTTGCTTGATGGTTCTGTGTACACTTGTCCATGTTTTTGTAGGTCGCAATATAGTGTGAACTTTGTATAAATTATATTTTCCCTATAAATAAAAAGACCGTGAGTGATAACCGGCAGTCAGAGGAGAAAAAGAGGAAAAACATAACTCTCGAGGTTAAAATAAAGGTTTTACTGCAAATAAAAGCTAAAGAGCGCCAACATTTGTTTGTTTTTTGTTTATTATTCCCATTTCGATTGTTAAGTTTTTTTTAAATGTAATACCAATATATTTGCATTCTTCCTTTATTTGGCCTCATACCATGTTCCTTTATTTATCAAGCATATGTGGTAATTTTTTTTATGAATTCATAGTTCTTTATCGAAATGTTGTAAGGTTCCAATCGTTTTGATATACGATTTTCAGTTTGTATTGTTGGTAGTCTTCTTTTAATTGAACAGTATCTTAAGTCATAATGCTTATATTATTAATTTCCAATTTTCTCTATGTTAATAAAATTGTGGCTCAATTGAGACTATTGCCTCACCCTATATATATTTATTAAAGTAGACGCAGGTGTCTTCTTCTACTCTAATTTCTATTCCTCAATTCCTATAGCTCAATTTTCTTGGCCCCATTTAATTTAATCCGAAGGGGGGTGAAGATGCGGGGACATCCGAGTCGCCTTGCCGTACCAAGGTGGTACCTCCAGTTAGCTCGAGAGCGAAGGCTGGCTGGGTCGTCGAAGATGGATACGTACTGGACACTAACCCAGAAAGGGTGGCTCCATCTTCCAAGCCCGATGGGCGAAAGGTGGCTAACAAAGTTCGCGGGAGAGAGCAACGTCCATGGTGGGAGACGGGAGGGCGGAAGCTGACCCTATCCCCATCAAAAACAGAATCAAAGCGCTATCTGAGGATGGTATTAGGAATTCTGTGGCCGCATCCACTCCCACCTACTCGAGGGATGACGCACCCAGGGGAGGTCGGGTTGGGAGGGGGGAGTATTAGCGATAGGTAGCTCGAACGTCCGGCGCATAGTGGGACCGTTAAATAAAAGGGCCCTTCGGGAGGGTGATGAGCGGGTGTTTTCCTGGTGTATTCCAGGCGGAACAGTGCAACAGGTGATGAAGGCGCTTCGGGTAGCGGCAAGTGGCACGGGATGCTCCAAGCTGTGTATAGTGGCGCACGTAGGCACCAACGATTCAGAGGATCGGAGTTCTGAGGAGATATTGAATTCCATCGGGGATCTGTGTTCTGTGCCGTTGTTCGAAGGTTTGGAGCCGAGGGATCGGCTTGAATAGGAGACTGGAAATTTTGCGAGAGCATGTGAGTGTATTTTTAGAAATCGGGTGGGTTCTTTAATCATGTAGGGTGCATCTGAACCGATCTGGAGTTCACTATACTTCCGTGGCAGCCCAGAAAGTAGGTGGTAGAATCTAGGAGAATTGTAGAGCTTTTTTAGGTTAAAGAGTAGGCCAGTACGTAGGTCAATTTTGGGGTCATCACATAACTGCACTAATTATCAGAATAACTTTATTGACTCGGTTGGTAGGTGAATGCCTAGGCCGACGTTGGGACTCAAGAAACTCGGCACTAACAATAGCAATGATAACGCCGCTCATAGAAGTCGCAACATCCATTACACAGAAAAAGTTCAGAAGCAGCCCCAGTATGACTCACTAACAATGTTAAATATAAACTGCCGTAATATCAGGAATAAGACAGCAGAATTTCAGAATATTTCAGCGGAAACTGAAGCAGATGTTGCGATAAGCACAGAGAGCTGGCTAACTTCAGATATACACAACCGAGAAATTGTCCCCTTAAGATATAATATTCACAGACGAGATAGATTGATAGATTGATAAATGTTTTTTTGGCGAAATTTAGACAATAAGGTCCACTCTTACATTTAACACAGTGCAGAATATAACTCTCATTAAATCCATCTAGGACTGATATACATGGCATTGGAGAGGGAGGAAGTGGAAGTTTAACGGTCCTTGGGATGCCGTGTCCTTTGTAAATTTGAAAGCTACTTAGGAACAGCAACAGTTTCATGGGCAAATATCCACCTATTTTTTGTCATGAAATTTTTCAAGAGTACAATAAATGAAGCGTAATAATGTTAGCATCTTTCCTCTAAACCCACATCCTTAGCAAGACAAACCAGTATTGCCCTCAGAGTTATTCAGAGCGGTAATAAAAGGTCAGCTTCCCTCAGGAGTGTTATTTTCCATGACCTTTTGTTGCCTTATTTCTGTCGGTGAAAAAACTTGAGGAATTTTTATTAAAAGCCTGAATAAGTGTCTTCCTATATCTATCAAAAAGCCCCATGTTCAAAAAATGCTTCCAACAACGTATTACTTAAGTTTTCTGTTCTGTACAATGAGGCTTATGTCATACAAAGACTGCACCTGCAGTTTCTTTCTTAATGAGTAAATAATTGAACTATTTTTTTGCTTGATTATGTTGTGAAGTTAGTAATTGTCTGTTGAATTTTATTGGAGCGTTTTGTTATTGGTTGATAAAAAATTTTCCCTCAGATCATATATTGATGTACAGCTTTGCGTACAACTTTTCTGCAAGTCATGGTTAGGTCATTTCATTCATTAGCAGAACCATTCATTAAGTAATTGACAAGGTTGGCCAACGTGGAATTCAGTGTTTGTTTACTCTAGTATTCATCATGGCAGCAATCTTCTGTCAGACCAGTCACTCATGTACTTATTTAGCAAGATGTTAATGTTGCTTCTCTCTTTTGATTCTGTACCACCACCATCACCATCACCACCACGCTTTTCCGGTGGGACTTCCCCCGCAACACCTCTCACCTGCACTCACGCACCTCCTCGGCCACCAACTGGCTGCGTCACCGCCCCTTTCCCGATCGTCGGACTAACCGGATGGACGCTGGGATGGGTGCCAGAGGGCTCTTCGAGCGGAGGCGGATCCCGAACACCATTCTCCGCACCATCGCCATTGCGGGCCGTCGCACCAGCTGGACTGCCACATAGTTTCGGAGGAAGAATGCAAGCACCGCGACAAACTTCGGGAGGAGGAAGAGGAGGCGGAGAAGGGAGTGGCGTGTTTTTTGTTTTCGATGTGTGTTTTGCGGAAAGTCTACCTGGCGATTTTGCAGAAATCAGCTGATAGCTAGTGAAATATGGAATATTTGGAGAGGATGGAAATACAATCGTAAGGAAGTAATTAGGCATTTGATACGTTTAATTAATATATGTATTAGCTGGATTATTGATAGTTAGCGTGGCTTCCCCTCAGTTCACTGAAGAAGTGAGAATCTGGTGCAAGTTAGGTACACTTCAATTATTTATTTTAACTACACAAAAGGGTTACCCGTGTATAACACACACTCTAACTTTTTGACCTAAAAATTTTGTCTTCAAACGAGTACACGAGTATATATGGTATATATAAAAATTGTCTAAGGTTATGCAAAATTTGAAATAACATCACTTCTAGGCATACATGCCCATAAAGTCTTACCAGTAAGAGGGTTAATGGAAAGACCACTTTTTATAATGAAATGTATTTTGATTTGCCAAAGCAACTTCTATAAATGTATTTCTTGTGTTATTATTGATCAAATCAATTTCATTTATAAAGCCCAATTTCATTTTCACCTACTAATATTTGCCAAAATTTTCCCTGAAAAACTTTGTTATTGCAATTTAATTTGATATCAATTGATAAAATGGCATGCTAAAATAAAGGATTCCATTTTGCAATTTTGCAAAGATTTCCAGGTACATTTTATTTTATTGCCAAAGAAGTATTTATTTATTTATAATTACAATTAGAAATTTTTTCTGTAATTTGTATTTCCTAGTGATGGAATAGTCAGAGTTTTCACCCGTGATCCTATGCATTATGCAAATGATGTTGTAATGGAAGTATTCAATGAAGAAGTGCAACTATGCACTGCAGGAGCTCAAGAGGAAATTGGTGGAATAAAATTAAGCGAGTATGATACCTTATCGATCTCTATTGATAAGTTCAATTATTTTGTTAAATTCATCAAAGTTGCCTTTCAGTCACATTTATGTCCATTTTTATCATTAACAATAATGCATATGTGTTAGCAAATTTGAGTAAAATTTATTTTTGTGATGCTTATATATTATGCAAACTTGGATATTTGAAAAGATCTTTAATATATTAGAAAACCTGTTGGTTTGTTAGTCATATGGCTGTGTGTGTGTATGTGCCTCCGTTTATGTCTATGTTGTATCCATATACCCCAGACCGAGGAAGGAAGAACTGCAAAGGATAGCATCAGCGATTTGATTCCCGGTGAGGGTGGTGCAGGTGTGGTTCTAGAACAACCGCGCTAGGGACCGCCGAGATTCAAAGCGCTATCTGAGGATGGCACGAGGAATTCTGTGGCCGCATCCACTCCCCCCTACTTGAGGGATGACGCACACAGGGGGTCGGGTTGGGAGGGAGGAGTATGATGAGCGGGTGTTTTCCTGGTGTATTCCAGGCGGAACAGTGCAACAGGTGATGATGGCGCTTCGGGTAGCGGCTAGTGTCACTGGATGCTCCAAGCTGTGTATAGTGGCGCACGTAGGCACCAACGATTCAGATGATCGGGGTTCTGAGGAGATATTGAATTCCATCGTGGATCTGTGTTCTGTGCCGTGGTTCGAAGGTTTGGAGCCGAGAAATCGGCTTGAATAGGAGACTGGAAATTTTGCGAGAGCATGTGAGTGTATTTTTAGAAATCGGGTGGGTTCTTTAATCATGTAGGGTGCATCTGAACCGATCTCTAGTTCACTATACTTCCGTGGCAGCCCAGAAAGTAGGTGGTAGGATCTAGGAGAATTGTAGAGCTTTTTTAGGTTAAAGAGTAGGCCAGTACGTAGGTCAATTTTGGGGTCATCACATAACTGCACTAATTATCAGAATAACTTTATTGACTCGGTTGGTAGGTGAATGCCTAGGCCGACGTTGGGACTCAAGAAACTCGGCACTAACAATAGCAATGATAACGCCGCTCATAGAAGTCGCAACATCCATTACACAGAAAAAGTTCAGAAGCAGACCCAGTATGACTCACTAACAATGTTAAATATAAACTGCCGTAATATCAGGAATAAGACAGCAGAATTTCAGAATATTTCTGCGGAAACTGAAGCAGATGTAGCGATAAGCACAGAGAGCTGGCTAACTTCGTATATACACAACCGAGAAATTGTCTTCTTAAGATATAATATTCACAGACGAGATAGATTGATAGATTGATAAATGTCTTTTTTTGGGCGAAATTTTGACAATAAGGTCCACTCTTACATTTAACACAGTGCAGAATATAACTCTCATTAAATCCATCTAGGACTGATATACATGGCATTGGAGAGGGAGGAAGTGGAAGTTTAATGGTCCTTGGGATGCCGTGTCCTTTGTAAATTTGAAAGCTACTTAGGAACACTAACAGTTTCATTGGCAACTATCCAGCTATTTTGTGTAATGAAATTTTTCAAGAGTACAATAAATGAAGCGTAATAATGTTAGCATCTTTCCTCTAAACCCACATCCTTAGCAAGACAAACCAGTATTGCCCTCAGAGTTATTCAGAGCGGTAATAAAAGGTCAGCTTTCCTCAGGAGTGTTATTTTCCATGACCTTTTGTTGCCTTATTTCTGTCGGTGAAAAAACTTGAGGAATTTTTATTAAAAGCCTGAATAAGTGTCTTCCTATATCTATCATAAAGCCCCATGTTCAAAAAATGCTTCTAACAACTTATTATTTAAGTTTACTTTGCTTGATTATGTTGTGAAGTTAGTAATTGTCTGTTGAATTTTATTGGAGCGTTTTGTAATTGGTTGATAAAAAATTTTCCCTCGGATCATATATGGATATACAGCTTTGCGTAAAATATTTCTCCATGTCATGGTTACGTCATTTCATTCATTAGCAGCACCATTCATTAAGTAATTGACAAGGTTGGCCAACGTGGAATTCAGTGTTTGTTTACTCTAGTATTCATCATGGCAGCAATCTGCTGTCAGACCAGTCACTCATGTCCTTATTGAGCAAGATGGTAATGTTGCTTCTCTCTTTTGATTCTGTACACATTTCCACCTATCACATTCCATTAATTACAGGTTTTGTTTACTTTTTATTTTAATTTCTTCGAGTTAAATAAATATCTCGGAAAATATTTACCTCTGGTACATGATAAATGTTTAGAATATTTCTTTCCTAATCAAGTCATTGAGAAATCCAGGGGAAAATTCGCACCTCTTTCATACAAAAATCACTATTTCCTAATGAAATTACAGGATAAATACAGGATGCTTAAAAGAAATGTTAACACTTATGTAATACTGCCAGAAATCGCAAGGCGTGAGATCTGGCTTAAGAGAATTATTTTTCTTTCCTTTGCAGTTGAATAAAATGTCAATTAGGTTGATTTCGGAGGAAAGAAGCAAGGTTGCTGCATGGTTGGAGGTCTTTCAATCACCCACAGTGGTTCGCAACAACTGCAATTCACAATTAAGATTGGCCATTTATCACGTTTACAACAAATTCGTCAAAACAAAATCAGTTGCTGATAATTACAAAGGGAACAGTGGTCAACATCAAATAAGCCGATTCCCTGCAAGCAAAGCTGTTACACAAGATGCTTTCTTGCGTAGCCCAGGGAAGTCAGACGATTCAGTGCAGAATCTGGTTTCCCCCGGGCAATGGTGTGGGGAATCGTGAACAAGGAACTGGGAATATGGCCATATCATTTGCAGATTGTACAAGACTTATGTACTACTAATGTTGATGCTTGCAAAATTTTCTTAGAAGTGAACAATTTGATACCTGACATTCACAGTCTAGTGGCATTCAGCAACAAGGAAACCTTTCGCATAAGCGGAAACTTAAACAAACATAACTGTGTCTTCTGGGATACTGAGATTCCTCGTGTTGTGCATCAGCATGAACGAGACATTCCCAAGGTGAATGTCCAGCATTCAATCACTGGAGCAGGTGTGGTAGGGCCGTAATTTTTTTAATAAACCACAAACAACGGTGGCCACTTCTTACACGATGGAGAATTACGCATAGAACAACCTACCACGACAAATCTGGCTTACCGGATACTTTCCATTGGAAAGAACTCCACCCCACCTTGCTTTGAATGTTTACGCTCATCTTAGCAGAAAATTTAACCGGAGATGGTTTTGTAGAGCAGGGCTTCTGATCACCAGATCTCACACCTTGTGATTTCTAGCTGTGGGGTGTGGTAAAGAAACTTTCTAATGTTACCAAGTACATGATGTTCGAGACCTCCGACAGAAAATTGAAAATGTGATTGCAACAATACCAAAATAAATGTGCCTCCGGGCTCTGGAGTCTACCTGGAGAAGATTCCAGGTAGGTGGCCACTTCTTACACGATGGAGAATTACGCATAGAACAACCTACCACGACAAATCTGGCTTACCGGATACTTTCCATTGGAAGGAACTCCACCCCACTTTGCTTGGAATGTTTATGCTCATCATAGGAGAAAATTTGACCAGAGATGGATTGGTAGAGCAGGGCATTTAAAATGGCCAGCACTTTCACCAGATCTCATACCTTGTGATTTCTAGCTATAGGGTATGGTAAAAGAAAGTTTTTTTGATACCAAGTTTCATGATGTGCGAGACCTCAAACAGAAAATTGAAAATGTGATTGAGACAATACCAATATAAATGTGTCTCCGGGCTCTGGAGACTACCAGGAGAAGATTCCAGGCATGTGTTGACAATAGTGGCAAACAAGTGGAGACTCTTTGTTATCATGTCACAGTGTATTAGCCCATTTTGTTTCAATTAAAATCGATAGTCCCGTATAAGTGTTAACATTTTTTTGAAGAACCCTGTATATCGGAAAGGATTAAGCAATATAGTGCATTAATTTATAATGAAAAAAAAAACAAATGAATTGAAGAAGAAATTTCTAAACTGAGTTTAAAATAAAGATTTCTCATAGTTGTGCAATGTATCTAAAGTCAATTGTTGACAGTGACACAATGTTCATTGAGAATTGAGCATGCCAACAGCTATGACAATATGACCTGTCAGTATTGAGCCAAATAAGAAGACTACCTGGACAACCAAGGAATGCTCTAACACCAAACAATCATCAATATCACTTATGAATCAAATCATGCCGTACACAGAAGTCAATACATTGTCTATTAATTGAAAAAAATGCATCCAGCAAGATAAGTTGATGAAGAGGATGCCAGGGGAAATCTTATACCTCTTTCATAAAATCAAATGTAATTTCCAAATAAAATTACAGGATAAGTACTTCAGAAAGTAATGAACAATACAGTGCATTATTTATTATGTTTTTAATAAACAAATGAATGTCCTATTTGAAGCAGATATGTCTCAATTGAGTTTACAATCAAGAGTCATTGTGGAATATATCAAAACTCAAACGTTGATGGTGACACAACATTCATTCAGAATGGAACATCCCAACAATTATAATAATATAACCTGTCAGTATAGAGCCAAAATAAGAGAACTTTTAGTACTACCAAGGAATGCTCTAACACAAAAAAATGTTAACATTACTTAGGAATAAGATCGTGTCCAGTCCACAGAATTCAGCATGTTGTCAATCAATTGGAACGATAACATCCAGGAACAAATGTTGAAGAATTTACTCAAAGCTTTCACTTGCACAATCATCTTTTTTACAAGTAACATAAGACCATGTGACATACAGATGGAAGAAAAAACATTCACTTTGTTAATAATTTTGAGGCCAATCCTACATAATTAAACCAAATGCTACAGAAGCCTTCATGATATCACACACAAATAAATTGCCATATTTTTAATCAAAATGAAAGGCAATGTCATCTTGAAAATTAAACCATATTGTAGTAGTCATTAAGCCTTTTGACCAATCAATCATAATTATTAGAAAACATTGACTTTTATCAGATGGACTGAAGTAAACCTCCTCTAATGAGCCAAAATCACAACTCAACCATTTCATGGCAACAGGATTCTTTATATCAGAAAGTAATCAGCTCATTAGACCAAGTGTATAAATATTGTTGTCGAAATATGACTATTCAATAATAGTTCATGTCAATGCCATCATATAGGCGATGCATGTTGAAACGCCTCCCAACCCAGAAATGACACACTTTTCAAGGATTAATCCAATTTTAGAGAAAAACTACAAATTGCCTTAAAAAAAAGAGTAATGAACACTTTAATCTGAGTAACACATTCATTCAGCCTAAGAATTGCATTGGATTTCATTTTACACAGATCATACCTTCACAAGATTCAATATCTAATACAATTTTTGGAGTTATAAAAACATACTGCCCTTAATTTGAGAACCACAGTAATTCAACCAAGGGGTTGAATGGACTTCAATCAGCATATTCTTTAATTATACAATTAGTAAAAAAAATTATCAACGTTGACAGCCGAGATTTAAATCTCTTCAAGAAATGTTTTATCAGCACTTCTTTTGAAAACCAAATTAAATATTTATAAAATAATATCATTCTACTATGATGACAAATGCCTGGTAAAACTGTACAATCACGTAAACATACATTCCTTATAATCAACATTATAATCAAATTGTTAAACAAGTGTAGCCATAGTATTTATTTACATAAGGAACTCAGTTTTGGCTTTATGATAGTTCTTTCTTTCCAGAGTACATTAGGACAATTACAAACTGATAATTCTAAGATAGGAAATGACGGTATATGCTTCTATATAAAGTGTACTCTACACAAATCAACAATTATCAGTGCTTAAAATTAACATTTAGGATTCAATATATACATAAAGACAGTTTATAAAATTCATACAAATGGAACCTTGTGAATATAATACTAACAATATGTGCCACAGTTCATAAAAACGTAATTAAGTGGCATCTCATTCTACAGAATTATTCATAAAAATTTTGCTTTAATGCAATAATAAGCAATCAACTGCAATTTTAGATGGAATTTAATGCAATACATTGGTAACTTCCAGGGATAATGCCATTATCTTATATACACAAGTTTTACTATTTATTTTATCAATTGCAGTTATACAGCTTCATCAAATATGTATCTATAAACACAAACCATCTTTTAATATAATAAGAAATGATTTAAGATAAAATGGAGGCCATAATAGAAATTTTCAATGGCATCCTTAAGCCAAAGCATCATTTAAACATGACAAGCAACACATGGTTCCCACAAGGCAGCAACCAGCAACCCTGGGCACCAGCACCTCCGCAATCAATACCTCCAAACAACCATCATCGCCCGTAGCAATGGCTGCATCAACCTCGCCCACTCGCCCACAGCGAAGTCACTCGCCGTCACTCTTCTCCGAGGACCCGCGTTTCCAACAGGCTATGGAAAATATAGAGACACTTTTGCAGCAAATGGCCGTATTTTTGGAAACTCGGTCCTCGCATAACAGCACAGCCGCCTCGGGCGTGTTGGCCCAACCACCGAATTTATCCTTGGCTAGCCTGCGACGATCAGAGCCTACGCTTGCAGATACCCCACCGGACCCGGAAGTATTACAGCTAGCGGGCCTGGTCTCCACAGCTGTAATATCTAATAAGTTCAGAGCACCGGATTTGCACGAGGCAACATTGCTTTTGACTTTAGCCTCGACTTGGGAGCAACAACCCATCCCGGCGAAGGCGTTCCGGTATCAGCGCTTGCGGATTTTAGGCGTGGCGGCCAGCCATGATTGGGAGGTGGCGGCCCGGTTAACGGTCCTCGCGGAGGACGAGCTTCTACACATACCGCCCAGCATCCTCCCAACGCCTAAACAACAAGTGGTTGTCGTTAACCAGCAACCTTCCACGTCCAACCAGACCACCCGTTCCAGACCCACCTACCGGGCTCTGCCCCCCCGAGGACGCGGCCGCGGGCGAGCGGGATCCCTGACCGCACGTTACTGAGCCTGCACCACTACACATCCCCGGACCTCGTGCGCCTGGCCCTGACACGGGCATGGATCCGTCGTTGGCCGACTTATTTTTGGCTTGGACCGACTCTGCCGAGCCCGACGACGCTGTCCGCTGGACACAGGACCTGAACGACACTTCTACATCCACGGACTCCAGCGAAACAGGCCTACCCGAAGAGGAACAGAACGGCCACCCGACTGGTCCGGGAGATAATGGCACTGGCATCGTCCTGCCTTTCAACTGGAACGGCGCAGACCCAGCCGTGGACAGACGACCAGCATCTCCTTCACCAATAACCATACCGCTATTGACACCGTATGCATATCCATACGAAAGCAGATACCAGTAGAAGAACAATATCGCTGTATGGGATTTATGTAGACGGTAGAAATTTTATATTTAATCGGCTTCCGATGGGACATGCCCTGGCACCGGGAATCATGCAAATGTGGGCCCGAGTAGTGACCAATGAAGTGGAAGCGGGATTTGCGGTGAAATTTTTACGCTACCTGGACGATTGGTTGATGTATAGCATAGACCTGACCGAGGAAGTGGCATATGATATTGCACAATATTTGGAAGAAGACTTAGGAATAACTTTGAATAGGCGCAAGTGCCGATTGCAGCCCACTAAACGCATTCAATATCTTGGCGTAATAATCGACTCTTACATAATGGAATTGTGGTTAACAGAAACCTCGCTAGTGAAAGTACATACGGCAATAGTAATGGCTCCTCGTGTGCGGGTGTTAGATATACGAAAAATAGCAGGGTATATTTCATGCGTATGCCACGTGTTGGCATTACCCCAGTTTCTGGTTTCAGATGTGTATATAAGGTATAATGACACATTAATGAGCTTCTGGGAGGAGGCAGAAATCCAGAAGCATCGGAAATTCGCAGCAACAGCTTTCCTTTTTGAAATATACACAGACGCGACTCCTTGGCAGTTAGCTTGGGTAATTCCGGAGAGAAGACTTACGGAGATTCACCCACTAGAGGACGAGACACCCATTTACAAAGCAGAGGCGCCCATGTAGGAGCAGAGCAACAACCAGCACACACAGCCTTACAGTGCGCATTGATAATGAAGCAGTAGTTTTTGCTCTATGTAAGGGAAGAGGTGTATTGTTTAATATGTATGATTTGAGACATTATATGTAAATTTAATAAAGAAACTGTAACAAGATGTGGCATGGGCGTACGTTCCGAGCTATCTTAACCTCGCCGACCGTCCTTCTCGGACTGTCCTGCCTACTATATGACCAGCCGTCTCGTAATTCGGGGGCTGTGTTAGACCTGGTATATATGGGACAGGGCAGCCGGGCCAAAGGACTTGGAACAAGGCGAGGATTAGGATCGGGTCGGAGCGTGCGCCAATCATCATCCTATACACGTATACCCAGCTCCGACGATCGATTTGCACGTCAGAATCACTACGGACCTCTATCAGTGTTTCCCCTGAATTCGTCCTGGCCAGGCATAGTTCACCATCTTTAGCTTGGGGTCCATCTCATGTCATGGCCTCTAAACGAGTAAGGCATGGAAGAATAATTGATGATTTCCTTTTGATAGGGAAGGACAACTTACGATCGTGGATTCAACAAGGATTATAAAATCACAGCTGGCATCATGAAAATGAGGATTTTCTGAACAACTAAATTGTAACTCAAGAAGAACTTCGCAGAAAATGGCTGGGAACTATGTGTCTGGTTCTTTCAAGATCCCAGAATGCTGACATTAGGAAGGAGTTTTTGACTTCTCTGGGGATAAGAACGGCTGCCTGTAGAGCGGATGATCTCCATGCGCTAGGTTTCACAGCCTCCCCCGTCGCCGCCTCCTCCGCTTTCGGACGCCCCTCGCTGCCGCCCCCCGAGAGACCTTCGCGGCCCAACCACCTCCGCTACGGGTGAAGTAGTCTTAACCGCCGAGGCACTGCGACCATGGGGCGAAAGAAAATCCAGATCTCCCGAATCACGGACGAGCGGAACAGACAGGTGACGTTCAACAAACGGAAATTTGGAGTGAGGAAGAAAACGTATGAGCTGAGCGTCCTGTGCGACTGCGAAATCGCGCTCATTATCTTCAGCAGCAGCAACGAACTCTACCAGTTTGCGTCTACGGACATGGTCAAGGTTCTGCTCATATATACCGAGCACAACAAGCCCCACGAATCCCTCACGAACAAGAACATCATAGAGGCATTTAATAAAAAGGTGCATAAAAATTGCACATGCAGTCCAGAATGCCCAGAACCAGATTCAGAGAATCAGCTTACTCAAGGAACATAGGCAAAATACAGCAAAATTGATGAAGAATTTCAAATGATGATGCAACGTAATCAACTTAATGGTAGCAGAGTGGCAATGACTCAAGCAAACTACTCTTTGTCTGTAAGTGTGCCATTAAATAGTTATGGATACTCATCTTCAGGATTGCTACAAAAGACAGGAAGCCCTCAAATGCCACACACTAGCGTAAGCCCACGGCCATCATCTTCAGAAACAGATACAGTATATCCATCTAGAGGGATGTTGGAGATAAGTAATGGTTACCCTAATTCATCTACTACCCTTGGGGGTGGAGGTGGTTCAAATTCCCCTGGACCGAGTCCTGGTGGCAGTGGAAGCCTATCTTGCAAAGGATTACTGAAACAAGTGACTTCACCCGGACGTTCTAGCCTCAGATTCGTTATACCTGCACCGCAGGGTACAATGTCAGGAGATGATGGTGTATCAGTATCTTCATCCTTACGCACTCCTGTTGTGGCACTCCAAACTACGCCTTCATCCCTTCCTGACCTAGGCTCTCCGTATCAAACATCTCTTGCCGTTGTACCTGGCGTATCGTTTGGTGCTCCACAAGACTTTTTCTCTCCTCCCCCTGTTGCTGAGATGGGGCTGGCCAGTCTTGGTTCCCTCCCTACCTGGAGCTCTCCTGGCTCCCTGGCATCTGCATTGGCACATTCTGGCGGCCTGCCTCACGGCCATCCTCATTCTCATCATCACTCGCACTATCATTCGCACCACCATCTCTCGGTATCACTAGGGGGAGGAAAGGGGGGAGGCACTCCCCCTCCTCATCAACACATACCACCCTCCTCATCACCTATGCCAATGCGAATCAAAAGTGAACCAATCTCACCGACTAGAGACGTTGGGGGCCTCGGGGTCACGGCCTCTTCTAGCGGACTGGAGGGCGGCGGAGGGATGGGTGGTGGTTACATCCCTCGGCCCAGTTCCACTGGCCACCTTACTCCCTCCCCTGATTTTAGTCAAGCAAATCTCCAGCGGTTAATAGCACTTCAAAGAGACTACAGTAAATGTGATTAAGGAGGAGGAGATCCTCGCTATGCCTCGGAATATGATGGTGGGAGTCCACTTCACAAGAGATCTCGGCTAACAGGGGGCTGGGCCACATAGTGAGAATGAATAATATTCATTTCAGTCGAAACAGAACTATGCCGGCTGGGTGCAAACTGGATTGGTTACGAAGAGTGTCCTTGTACAGTCGATGTGTGTGTGTTTGCTGTGCACCAACGTCCCCCTCATTAGAAATAGGAAGAGGCGTTTAATTAGTGAAGTGGAAGCATAAAAATGCCCACAAATGAGAGGTTTCTCTCACTATTATCACAGCAAGACGCATGCTCCTCTCAGGAACACTTGGTTTTTTAAAATGATTTTTACACTCCTGCAGTTGACTGAATATCCATGAAGACAGTTTTTGATGAATAAATAGATTTAAAAAAGTCAATGAAATGTGATATGCATTTGATATCACCTATAAGGTTTTTAAAAACATAGTGCCTCTCACTCTGTTGCCCCGTTTTTCTGTTCACCGAACAATCTTTCGTCTGAATCCCACCGTTGACAACATGATTATGTGATGGGGAATATCTGCTTGTTCTTTAGTTCAGCTGAGGACTGGTCACTTCAAGTCGAAGGATATATTATAGGAAATGAGTGTCTACCGGTTGGTGCTTCGGTGGGCAGTTGTGGGTAGCAGGAGAACCCTCCACCCTCTAGGAATTGTGAACTCAACAGCTGTGAGTGGCATTCAAGTACAGCTGTGTGTGGTGGAGTTGATTGTCTCTTGTACAAGATGCCAATCAAGAAAGTGTCTTTGACAGGGGGGGAGTATGGAGGGAGTTGTTCCAGTTTTGGAAGTGGAAGAAATTTTATGCAACGAAAGAGTAAATTATTAAAAATCTATATTTTATGTTACGTTTTTTGTTGAATATTTAGTTTTGAATGTGTGGATGGTTCTCTTTTTCATCATCGTCTGTACATTCTGTAAACGTTCTCAAAAATGGAAATTTAAAACTAAAGAATCCAGTTTTGCATGCTTCATTACGATCCACGGTGTTGTGGAGATATTTGAATTTGGCCGACTTGCCCCTTTGTGTGTGAGGTCTTTACTGGGCCATATATGTACGAATGCATACGATAGCATTGATAAAGGATACTTGTTAAACTCATTTTTTCATAGCGTATTTATGACCGAAGTGGTGAAAGGGAAGGACAATCCACCCGAACAAAGCGAAGAGAAGATGAACTATATAATAATATCAGCGAAAGGGATAGCAGAACGGCGAAAAATCATTAATGCAAACAAATTCTCGGGACCGGAAGAGATACCTGCTAGTGATCTGAAGGAATCAGCGTTAGAAATCGAAACAGTTTTCAGTAAGTAACTTAATCATGGCGTAATACCTAAGGAATGGAAATTAGCGTTTATAACTCTGCTACATAAAGGCGGGAAAAAAGTCTACCGACAAAACTACGGGCCGATTTCGCTAACCACAATATCTTGCCAGATTCTAGAGAACATCATCGTAAGTTCTGCGATGGACTTGTTAGATAACCACGACTTGCTAACTTTGTTATTGCAATTTAATTTGATATCAATTGATAAAATGGCTTGCTACAATTAAGGATTCCATTTTGCAATTTTGCAAAGATTTCCAGGTCCATTTTATTTTATTGCCAAAGAAGTATTTATTTATTTATAATTACAATTAGAAATTTTTTCTGTAATTTGTATTTCCTAGTGATGGAATAGTCAGAGTTTTCACCCGTGATCCTATGCATTATGCAAATGATGTTGCAATGGAAGTATTCAATGAAGAAGTGCAACTATGCACTGCAGCAGCTCAAGAGGAAATTGGTGGAATAAAATTAAGCGAGTATGATACCTTATCGATCTCTATTGATAAGTTCAATTATTTTGATAAATTCATCAAAGTTGCCTTTCAGTCACATTTATGTCCATTTTTATCATTAACAATAATGCATATGTGTTAGCAAATTTGAGTAAAATTTATTTTTGTGATGCTTATATATTATGCAAACTTGGATATTTGAAAAGATCTTTAATATATTAGAAAACCTGTTGGTTTGTTAGTCATATGGCTGTGTGTGTATGTGCCTCCGTTTATGTGTATGTTGTATCCATATACCCCAGACCGAGGAAGGAAGAACTGCAAAGGATAGCATCAGCGATTCGATTCCCGGTGAGGGTGGTGCAGGTGTGGTTCCAGAACAACCGCGCTAGGGACCGCCGAGAGGGCCGCACTTTCCACGGTCCTCCCGTTGTCCTCGCCGCGGCGTCCTCCACCGCCCCTCTCGCCATCTCCCTATCCTCTGAAGATGCGGGGACCTCCGAGTCGCCTTGCCGTACCAAGGTGGTACCTCGAGCTAGCTCGAGAGCGAAGGCTGGCTGGGTCATCGAAGAGAGAGCCGTAGCCGACACTAACCCGGAAAGGGTGGCTTCATCTTCCGAGCCCGACGGGTGGAAGGTGGCTACCAAAGGTCGCGGGAGAGTAGGGCGGCCATGGCGGGGAGACGGGAAGGCGGAAGCTGACTCTATCCCCGTCAGAAACAGATTCGAAGCGCTATCGGAGGATGGTACGACGAATTCTGTGGCCGCATCCGCTCCCCCCGATTCGAGGGATGCCGCACCTAGGGGAGGTCGGGTTGGGAGGGGGGGAATCTTAGTGATAGGTAGCTCGAACGTCCGGCGTTTAGTGGCACCGTTGAGGGAAAGGGCCCGCCGGGAGGGAGATGAGCGGGTGTTCTCCTGGTGTATTCCAGGCGGAACAGTGCCACAGGTGACGAAGGCGGTTCGGGCGGCGGTAAGTGGCACGGGATGCTCCAAGCTGCGGATAGTGGCGCATGTAGGCACCAATGACGCTGAGGATCGGGGTTCTGAGGAGATATTGGATTCCTTCGGGGATCTGTGCTCTGAGGTTCACCGACTCCGACGGGTCATGGGTATCGACATGCGCCTGACCGTATGCAGCATGGTCCCGCGGACCGACCGGGGTTCGACGGTTTGGAGCCGAGTGATCGGCTTGAATCGGAGACTCTGGAAGTTTTGCGGGAACATGGGAGTAGATTTCGTGGAACTCGGGCCGGTTCTCGAATCGTGTAGGGTGCCCCTGAACCGATCGGGAGTTCACTATACTGCCGTGGCAGCCCAGAAGGTAGGTGGTAGAATCTACGAGCATTGTAGAGCTTTTTTAGATTAGGGAGTAGGCCAGTGCGTAGGTCAATCTCGGGGTCATCAAATAACTGCGATAGTAGGTCAATACCTAGGTCGACGTTGGGACTCAATAAACTCTGCGCTAACAATAGCAATGATAACGCCTCTCTTAGAAGTCGCACCATCCATAACACAGAAAAAATTCAGAAGCGGCCCGAAAGCGACTCATTAACCATTTTAAATATAAACTGCCGTAGTATCAGGAATAAGACAGCAGAATTTCAGAATTTATTAGAGGAAACTGAGGCAGATATAGTGATAGGCGCAGAGAGCTGGCTAACTTCGGATATACACGACCGAGAAATTTTCCCCTTAAGATATAATATTCACAGACGAGATAGGGTAAATAGGAACGGAGGTGGAGTTTTTATAGCGGTGAAGGACACGCTTATCAGTTCGCCAATTGAGTTTACGGAAAACAGAATAGAAAGCATTTGGTGTACAATCAGCAGGGGAGGTTTAGGAAACATCCATGTATGTGCATGCTATACGCCGCCAGGTGCAGACGCAGAAGAAATTTATGAGCTAGAGGCCCAAATCAACTCAATACAGATGAAAAATAGCAAAAGTCTTACTATAGTAGGGGGAGACTTTAATCTACCCTCGATAAATTGGCGCAGTTGCAGCTTCACACCACCCGGTAGAAATCGTGAGTCATGCGAAGCACTAATAGACATCTTCAATAAACATTCCCTTATTCAGGTAGTCAGAGAACCCACGAGAGAGGACAATATATTAGACTTAATAGCACTTAATATCCCTGAACGTGTTTCTGAAGTAGTTATTGAAGAAGGAATCAGCGATCACCGAGTAGTCCGAGTTATCTTGAACATAGCATTCGTAAAGTATCGCAAGCCTAAGCGAAAAGTGTACATATTTAAAAATGCTAACTTTGCGGACTTCAAAGAGAAACTTATTAAAGATTACGCAACTTTCAGAAAATTAGCAAGCACGAAGAACGTTAAGGAAACTTGGAAAGCTTTCTTATCAGTAATTAGAACAGGTATAAATACGTACATACCAAGTAAATATATTACCGATAATGGAGAACCTAGGTGGTATAATCGGCAGGTTAGATGTGCTCTCAGGAGACAAAGAAAGCTTCACTCAAAACTTAAATGCGCCAAAAATAATATGTCACAGGAGGTAATAAATACAATTTCAAACAAGTACAGAAATTGTCGGACTTGGACTAAAAATATTATGCGCAAGGCATTAATGAACTTTAAGAAAAAGATTCTCTGTGAACATCTAAACGAAAATTCCAAAATCTTTTGGTCTTATGTTAGAGAAGTTCAAGATCGACGCCCAACCGTAGCACCATTAAGAAACGACAAAGGAGAGGTAGTTTACGATAGCATTGATAAAGGAAACTTGTTAAACTCATTTTTTCAAAGCGTATTTACGACCGAAGTGGAGAAAAGGAAGGTCGATCCACCCGAACCAAGCGAAGAGAAGATGAACGATATACTTATATCAGCGAAATGTATAGCAGAACAGCTCAAAATCATAAATGCAAATAAATCCCCGGGACCGGAAGAGATACCAGCTAGAGTATTAAAGGAATTAGCGTTAGAAATAGCACCTTATCTTGAAACAGTTTTCTGTAAGTCACTTAGTCATGGCGTTATACCTAAGGAATGGAAATTAGCGTTTATAACTCCGCTACATAAAGGCGGGAAAAAAGACGACCGAGAAAACTACAGGCCGATTTCGCTAACCTCAATATCTTGCAAGATTCTAGAGCACATCATCGTTAGTTCTGTGATGGACTTCTTAGATAGCCAGGACTTGCTCAGTAAATATCAGCACGGTTTTAGGAAGGCAAGATCTTGTGAAACACAGCTCGCTCTGTTTGCACATGATATACTACGATCCGGTGATCGAAAGACCCAGCTAGACGCGGTTTTTCTTGACTTCAGGAAGGCATTCGATAAAGTCCCTCATATTAAGTTATTGAAAAAATTACAAGCCTGTGGAATAAATCGAAAGATAATCGAGTGGATCAGGGACTTTCTCAATGACCGGGAACAAATGGTAGTCATTGATGGATTTAAATCATATTCGGTCAGCGTGTCCTCCGGCGTTCCACAGGGAAGTGTCATCGGTCCCCTATTATTCCTTATATACATAAATGACTTAGATAATGTTATTACAAGTAAAATCAAGTTATTCGCGGATGATACGGTAGTTTACAGAGAGATTAACAGTCCTGCTGATCAAGCATTACTTTCTAACGATCTACACGCAATTCTCGAGTGGTGTAAAGAGTGGCAATTAGAGCTGACCTTAGGTAAGTGTTCCGTCATGAGATTCTGGAGAAACAAAGAAATTGAGGCGATGAATTACAATATAGAAGGCGTACATCTAAAATTAGCCGAATCCGTGAAATACTTAGGCGTCATTTTAACAAGTAACCTCTCGTGGGACACACACATACGAAATATATCCGGGAAAGCTAAGCAAAAACTAGGATTCATCAAACGGATAGTAGGTAAAAGCGAAGAAAAAGTCAAAGAGACATGTTACTTTTCTTTAGTTAGACCGCTGCTAGAGTATGCGTCGAGCATATGGGATCCGTACGAGAAAGGTTTAATCGCCGAGTTAGAGAAAGTGCAGCGAAAAGCTGCTAGATTCGTCAAAAATTGTTATGATAGAAATATAAGCGTTACAGGCTTGATACAGGACTTAGGATGGGAATCACTAGCTGAGCGCCGATCACGTGCTAGGTTAAAACTTCTTGAAAGATTTAGAACGAGTACTTTTTCCAGCGACGTCAAAGAAATAATAAGAACTCCCACCTATATCGGTAGAATGGACCATCCTCGTAAAATAAGAGAGATAGCCTGTAGGACAGAGAGATACAAAGGCTCATTTTTCCCTAGAACGATAGCTGAGCAGAATAAAACTTGCGATCAAAAGTAACCTCGCGTAGGGGCTAAACCAATGCCTAATTTTGGAGTTTTCCCCTTGGTGTTAATACACCCCCTGCCACACACCCTTGCGGTGGCTTGCAGGGTAAACTGTAGATGTAGATGTAGATGTAACACAGAAAAAGTTCAGAAGCAGACCCAGTATGACTCACTAACAATGTTAAATATAAACTGCCGTAATATCAGGAATAAGACAGCAGAATTTCAGAATATTTCAGCGGAAACTGAAGCAGATGTAGCGATAAGCACAGAGAGCTGGCTAACTTCGTATATACACAACCGAGAAATTGTCCCCTTAAGATATAATATTCACAGACGAGATAGATTGATAGATTGATAAATGGCTTTTTTTGGGCGAAATTTTGACAATAAGGTCCACTCTTACATTTAACACAGTGCAGAATATAACTCTCATTAAATCCACCTAGGACTGATATACATGGCATTGGAGAGGGAGGAAGTGGAAGTTTAATGGTCCTTGGGATGCCGTGTCCTTTGTAAATTTGAAAGCTACTTAGGAACACTAACAGTTTCATTGGCAACTATCCAGCTATTTTGTGTCATGAAATTTTTCAAGAGTACAATAAATGATCCGTAATAATGTTATCATCTTTCCTCTAAAACCACATCCTTGGCAAGACAAACCAGTATTGCCCTCAGAGTTATTCAGAGCGGTAATAAAAGGTCAGCTTTCCTCAGGAGTGTTATTTTCCATGACCTTTTGTTGCCTTATTTCTGTCGGTGAAAAAACTTGAGGAATTTTTATTAAATGCCTGAATAAGTGTCTTCCTATATCTATCATAAAGCCCCATGTTCAAAAATAGCTTCTAACAACTTATTATTTAAGTTTACTTTGCTTGATTATGTTGTGAAGTTAGTAATTGTCTGTTGAATTTTATTGGAGCGTTTTGTAATTGGTTGATAAAAAATTTTCCCTCGGATCATATATGGATATACAGCTTTGCGTAAAATATTTCTCCATGTCATGGTTACGTCATTTCATTCATTAGCAGCACCATTCATTAAGTAATTGACAAGGTTGGCCAACGTGGAATTCAGTGTTTGTTTACTCTAGTATTCATCATGGCAGCAATCTGCTGTCAGACCAGTTACTCATGTCCTTATTGAGCAAGATGGTAATGTTGCTTCTCTCTTTTGATTCTGTACACATTTCCACCTATCACATTCCATTAATTACAGGTTTTGTTTACTTTTTATTTTAATTTCTTCGAGTTAAATAAATATCTCGGAAAATATTTACCTCTGGTACATGATAAATGTTTAGAATATTTCTTTCCTAATCAAGTCATTGAGAAATCCAGGGGAAAATTCGCACCTCTTTCATACAAAAATCACTATTTCCTAATGAAATTACAGGATAAATACAGGGTGCTTAAAAGAAATGTTAACACTTATGTAATACTGCCAGAAATCGCAAGGCGTGAGATCTGGCTTAGGAGAATTATTTTTTTTTCTTTTGCAGTTGTATAAAATGTCAATTAGGTTGATTTCGGAGGAAAGAAGCAAGGTTGCTGCATGGTTGGAGGTCTTTCAGTCACCCACAGTGGTTCGCAACAACTACAATTCACTATTAAGATTGGCCATTTATCATGTTTACAACTAATTCGTCAAAACAAAATCAGTTGCTGATAATTACAAAGGGAACAGTGGTCAACATCAAACAGGCCGATTCCCTGCAAGCAAAGCTGTTACACAAGATGCTTTCTTGCGTAGCCCAGGGAAGTCAGACGATTCAGTGCAGAATCTGGTTTCCCCCGGGCAATTGTGTGGGGAATCGTGAACAAGGAACTGGGAATATGGCCATATCATTTGCAGATTGTACAAGACTTATGTATTACTAATGTTGATGCTTGCAAAATTTTTTTAGAAGTGAACAATTTGATACCTGACATTCACAGTCTAGTGGCATTCAGCAACAAGGAAACCTTTCGCATAAGCGGAAACTTAAACAAACATAACTGTGTCTTCTGGGATACTGAGATTCCTCGTGTTGTGCATCAGCATGAACGAGACATTCCCAAGGTGAATGTCCAGCATTCAATCACTGGAGCAGGTGTGGTAGGGCCGTAATTTTTTTAATAAACCACAAACAACGGTGGCCACTTCTTACACGATGGAGAATTACGCATAGAACAACCTACCACGACAAATCTGGCTTACCGGATACTTTCCATTGGAAGGAACTTCACCCCACCTTGCTTTGAATGTTTACGCTCATCTTAGCAGAAAATTTGACCAGAGATGGTTTTGTAGAGCAGGGCTTCTGATCACCAGATCTCACACCTTGTGATTTCTAGCTGTGGGGTGTGGTAAAGGAACTTTCTTATGATACCAAGTACATGATGTTCGAGACCTCCGACAGAAAATTGAAAATGTGATTGCAACAATACCAAAATAAATGTGCCTCCGAGCTCTGGAGACCACCTGGAGGAGATTCCAGGCATGTGTTGACAATAGTGGCAAACAAGTGGAGACTCTTTGTTATCATGTTGCAGTGTATTATCCATTTTGTTTCAATTAAAATCGACAGTCCCTTATAAGTGTTAACATTATTTGAAGAACCATGTATATCAGAATGGATTGAACAATATAGTGCATTAATTTAAAATGATAAAAAATCAAATGAATTGAAGCGGAAATGTCTCAACTGAGTTTAAAAGAAAGAGTTCTTATAGTTGTGCAATGTATCTAAACTCAATTGTTGATGGTGACACAATGTTCATTAAGAATGGAGCATGGCAACAGCTATGACAATATGACCTGTCAGTATTGAGCAAAAATAAGAAGACTACCTGGACAACCAAGGAATGCTCTAACACCAAGAAAACATCAATATCACTTATGAATCAAATCATGCCGTACGCAGAAGTCAACACATTGTCTATTAATTGAAAAACTGCTTAAAGGAAGATAAGTAGATGAAGAGGATGCCTGGGGAAACCTCATACCTCTTTCATAAAAGCAAAAGTGATTTCCAAATAAAATTACAGGATAAGTACTTCAGAAAGTAATGAACAATACAGTGCATTAATTATGAAGTTTTTAAAAACAAATGTATGTCCCATTTGAAGCAGATATTTCTCAATTGAGCTTACAATCAAGAATCATTGTGCAATATATCAAAACTCAAACTTTGATGGTGGCACAACATTCATTCAGAATGGAATATGCCAACAATTATAATAATACAACCTGGCAGTATAGAGCCAAAATAAGAGGACTTTTAGGACTACCATGGAATGCTCTAACACTAAAAAAATGTCAAAATCACTCAGGAATAAGATTGTTCCCAGTCCACAGAATTCAGCATGTTGTCAATCAATTCTTAATCAATTAATTATAATATGCTCCGATTCCAAAGCTTTATCTTCTCTTTTATAACATCTCCTTTTCGGTAAGCAAATTCATTCTGGCAGCTGCTCTTCATAGTTGAGCTAATTACATCTTGAATAATATCTTTTTCAACTTTGCTCTCGCAAAATTAGTTACAAATTAAATGTAAAATGAACATTTAATTTTTATAATTTACTTTTAAGGGTAATGTCAACATTATGAATGACAATATTATAATCTATTTACTACCCTCCTCAAAAAATTTCACATTTTCTATACATCAAAAATCACTAAATTTTTCGTCCTGATTTATTCTGAATGCCTTCCAAAGCACATAATTTATATACCCGAAGACAAATAGATATACTTGTCCTTATAATATCAGAATACCACTTAATACTTATAAATTAAATAGGGTTGATGTCACAATCACCAACTGATGCCACAATAAAATAGAGGTAATAAAGGGAAACAAACTAAAGTAAACAAATGAAGCGTAGAAACTCAGAAAAAAGGCATATGCATTGTAATACATCATCACTCACTTGTATAAATATTCTTGGAATACATTCATGGTAAGAGTAGATCTCTGGTCCTCAGAGAAATTTAACAATAATATCTTGTTGCTCACTGCAATATTTGTTGTTATTATAATGACAAATATCTGAGAAAGGGATTATATTGGACATTCTTGCTTCAAGTCAAACAGCAATTGAACATAACGATCATCATGAAGAGGAACCTCGGTGGAGAATGTGTAAGCACATTCTATGGAGAACAAAGACAGAAGAACTGATTGGAAGCAAGGATAGCGATGTATTCACCATATTTTGTGGAGATTGAAATATTATTGCAATGGTGTCACACAAACTGTGAATGCAACCATTGAGGATATTCCATAAAACACCTTTTAAGAGACTTCCAGGATGCGGCTGACATTCACGGTAGAAAAATAGTTAGACAAATAATATGTTGAATCGAGTATTTGATGAGAGGAGCTTAATTAGAGGAATAAGTGAAAAAGAGACAATAAATGCATCAAACTCTGGTAAGAAACAGTATGTTGAAATAAGTCATAAGAAAATATTAAGTCTATTACATGGTAGCAACGGCATAAAAAGAATAATGGAAAATCAATACACAAAAATGGTAATATAGCAAAGTAATTACAAATACCAAAACATGCTGATTCAAAACAAATGAAATAATAATGCTCGCCACCATAAAAGCAAGGAATGCTATCCAACACATTTCTTCAATGCCTGTCCAATGAATAATGTATGAATAACAAAACAATCCAAAATCAATTGATGTCATCCCTACAACCAATATATACTATTGAAATGTGAAAGTAAATTTGATTAACATAAATAATTATCCCCTGAAATGAAGTATCTCCGACTGACACTGAATAAAAGTAAAATATTTTCCTAAAAGGAAATTTTACTAAAATTTATAACAACACTGAAGGTACATAATTAAAACAAGTATTTCAAGCAGTTAAAAATACTAAATGTCTGACAGAGTATTGCAGTAACATTTACACATTAACCACATAAAGTGCATTCTTTAAAAATTCCTTTGACATTACAAAGTTCCAATTTACTATCAAGTCATTGTAAAAAAATAATTAAATAGCTAAAATGGTCAATAATGCAAATTTTATCGATACATCACCAGCATATGCAGTATATTCAATGTACTCAACAGGACTCATAACCTTTAACGTCAAACCAAATCCACAAAATGATAAATGTATTGTTAAACCTGAAAATATTGCATTAAATTTGGCCATAATAAAGACCTTAAACTTGTTCAACAACAAACAGAGAAAAAACCATTGCTTCTTTATCATCATTGGCATTAAATTAAAAACACCATCACAATAAGATGAATACACCTTCTAAAAAACAGGCTTGTGGACCTGTAACACCATCAAAGTACAAACAAGGAACATCAAAAATAAATAAAACTGAGCTGAACTTTACATTTTATAAACAAGATATTTCTTAATAGTTAATAAATAAATCAATATGACATTCTACATTAAAATACCAATGATTACATTCTCAGTTAATTAAACATTTCTAAATTTCTGGCAAGAAGATATAATTGAGCTTTTAAATGCAATCCGTACATGTTAACTTCATTGCAAAGCATTTTAGCAAACATACCAAAGATTGGATTGGTATTTTCACCACCAAGTGCAACAATGAGACAGAATCACGTTGCAACTCCAAATGAATGGCTCAAAAGTCGAACAGAAGAAAAACTTCTCATCATGGAGTACAATTAAACACAAGGCTTCAATTTTGCAATTATATAAATTATCCAATGGAATGTTCTTCATATCCAGGTGTCACTAAGGGAACTGTAATGCCAGGAAGCATTCTGATATTTCTCTTTGCGAAAGTAACAATTATTAAAAACCAAGACAAACCACAAAACTGATCCCAACATTTGTTCGTGAGAACAAAATCATTTCAAATGCATTGCAGGCAATGGAATAGGAGTTCAACTCATGTACCAAAGAAAGAACCTTGTCTGCTCCAAGCTATAACATTCACCCAAAGTGCAGCTGAAATGAATGTCTACCATAATGATGATGATTCACAAAGTCCCAAAGTTGTGTCAAATATATAACAAGTTATTAAAAAAAGTTTATAGGCATTCAATACAGATAATATTAATGCTTTAATGAGGCAGACATTTTAAGCATTAGATGAGGCATGGACATAGATGCAGATCTAATAGATTATTTTTGCCAATTGATTCAGAATATTATTTCACATATTAAGTATTTCAGAACAGCAAAGAAGCTGTTTCAACTACATAATATACATTTCAACTATATAATTATGAAATAACAGAAGATCAAGTAGACAATATGATCCTGTCAAGCCAATAGGCTTGTCTACAGGAGCTGCTCAAGGTTCGATCTGGTGGTAGCTACATCACCTCACATCATAGCAACACATCATCTTGTAACTGTTTGTAGATCTCCAAAATTACATCACCTTCTACATATATTATATGGTAATAATAATAATTACAAATATAGTTTCCCCACAGGGGAGGAGAAACTAGCAGAGCAAGATGCCAAGGGGCTGGATACCACAACCATGGGATAACCTGACCATCACTCAGCTGGTTATTAACCATGTCGAAGAAACGTATGGTCACTTCACATCATCACCTCACATCAACAGAAAGTAATAACAATAATAAATGGCATTCTGCCATTAAATGTTAAATCAAATTACATTTCATATAATTTATATTAAAACATATTACAAGAGAATATGCAACATATACACAACTTTTAAAACAAAAGCAAATTCTGCAGGAGGGAGTTAAATTACAAAATTATAAGTTTAGCAAAGTTAGTTTTGGGAATGACAGGTTCCACCCCAAGCAAATGGACTGAAATTCAGTGTTGGAGTTTCCCAAGTGTTGAAGCCATGGCTTCTTGGACAATCCCTAATTTATTGGATCACCAATTCCTCACCACACAATACAACACCTAAAAAAAAACACACAACCTCAGAAACCTCAAAATTCAGAGGACAAAATCCTCCACACCCAACTTGAACCAAAATTTAAAGACTCAAATATAATAACATGTAATCTAGTTTGCCAAACCAATATAAAAAATTGCACACAATACTGGAGAAAAGCAGAAGTTTTTACATAGGTTACTTTAAATAATTTTGGAAAGATAACCAACCAATAATACTATCTAACCCCTAATACATACAGGCAATGCATTCAATGACAAATTCTGATATCATGAAACATTCACTGTTTGTATTAAAAACATACTGTAATTTACAAACAGGATATTTAAATGAAATTTTCACAATACAAAATGCATTAATTTAATTGGACCAATTTCCAACCCATTGTTGTTCCTGTAAATATCGCCTTCTTGCCCAATTAATCAAGATCAATTCATAAAAACAATGATATAAATATAATATAAACAAAATAAATAACAATGCTCACTACTATGAATAATAGAAGTGGTGTTCAACACACTTCAACAATACAGACTATTTCATGAAGTAGGTAGGAATCACAAATCAATCGGAAATCAAATGATTTCATCACAATATCAAAATATGCTATTGAACACAAAGTTCAAATTGATTGACATAAATAATTCTCCCCTGAAATGCAGTCTCTACAACTTCCAATGTATATGAGTAAAAATTTTTCCAAAAAGGAAATTTTCCTATAATTTATAACAACATTGTAGGTACATATTAAAAACACTTATATCCAATCCATCATTCTTCTCATGAAGATAATTTTTTGACTGAAAAAATGATCAATGAATGAACTCAGGGGAAATACCCAACAAATTATGAAAATATTAATACAAGACTAATGAAAGATCATTGGTCGAATTTGTTTATGCTAGAAATTCTATTCTAACACAATTTAACGTTCCAGTTAATCACAAGTAAAACTGACATCACAGAAAACATTACAAGAAACAATCAAAAATTACTTATGACACAATGTTGATGTTGACTGACAAAATTTATTATAATATATTTTAAACACTGCAATGACAAAAACTGAAGTTGTGACAGAATATTGCAGTCAAACATGCAAATTAATTACATTAAGTGCATTCATCAAAAATACCTGTACCACAATAAATTCCCAATTCACTTTTAAAACATTGTTGCAAATAATAAAACCACTATCATGCTCCTTAATGTGAATTTTATATATAAGTCATTGCTTCTCAGAGAATCCACAAGTTCCTGGGCCCAACAATTCTGCACCACACAAAATAACACAATGAAGTAGTCCACTAACTCAATGACGTTACACTTCGGTAGACCAAATCTGTCACTCCTGCCTTCAACCGAAATTAAACCATTTAAGAAAAAATGGCATATTTTGAAGCTATCTCAGTAACCGAAGTAAGAGACAGAAATAGCAGAATCAGAGTTATTCTAAACAACAGAGCAGTTTAAGCCTTTATGGGCATGGAACATTCTTGAACATATACTCCAAATGATAATTGAAATACCAAAATTTTGAATAGATAACAAGAGAAATAAGTAAATAGGGATAAGTGGCACATATACAAGGTCAGTTCATAGTGAAAATCACCACGTTCCTGACTTTCATTTATCAAGAGTAGCAAAGACCAAAAGTTTTACAATATTGTCCTTCGGATTGGCAAAACACAACTCATCAATCATCATAAATTTCTTTTCCATCCAAATCACAATTGTGAAGATCTACCTGCTCATGAACAGGGAGATAAAAACCATACACAGTAATGGAATCTTAAAAATGGTAATAAAAAAACCAAAACAAATGAATTTGCAAAGAAATAGAGCGAAAAACTTAACAAGCTGTATAAAAAACTAACTAAACCTCAGCAACAAAGATAATACAGGGTGTCCGAGAAAGAGTGGACACATCAAAAATTTTTTGTGGAAAATGAAATCACTGGCCATAATCCTACAAGATTGCCACATTGTGGTTTAACTGTTTGACAATTTCTGTACATAAATTTTCCTAAAAGATGGATTTGAAGAAGCAGGTCTGTTGCATGGCCTACAAGATTGCCAGATTTAATGAACATGGATTTCTTTCTCTGGGGGTAGGTAAAGGAAACTGCATATGAGGCACTTCTTGACAAGATTTGAAAGACCGCATCATCTCCATGCTGTGAAAAGAATCCCACCTGAAATGTGTGACAATGCTTTCCAGACCAGATTGACATTGCGCGAGCAACAAGGGGGGCTGAGGTTTAAGTGCATTAAAACGGAGATAAATAGAAAAAAAACTTTTCGAGATTCTGTTTCATGTGATAAAAACTGTACTCTTCTAGCTTTTTCACCCTAAAAGGAATCTTTCACACTTTGAAACATTCCATAGGAGCCTCTGCTTGAAATAATCAATGTTCAAGGTTATTTTATCCATGGGATACACAGTTCACTGCCAAGGCGAACAATACAAAACCACTGAAGAGACAGATGCACGCGTTCTAGCTGCAAAGATAACAATTTTCCTCTCGAGTTTTGCCATTTTCCTTGGATTTCGGCAGTCCGATCACTTCACAAAGTAATCCGGTCTATCATAGATTCCAAGCAGGGGAGTAGACAAGCGGCTTCTGATGTTTAATTGGAAAACCTGAAGAGAAAGCAGAAAATTTCTATTTTCAGCCATTTTGCAAGATTTATATTTACTAGCGTAATTGCCTGTCAAATATGATGGGTATGCATGAATCAAGTATTTAAGTTAAAATTTAAATAAAGATTAATGAAACCAACTGTTCATTGCCCTGAAAGTAAGCAATAATTATAAACTTCACATAATTAAGTGTTCCAGAGAGTAAAAAGTTTAGGGGTCAAATAAAAATTGTATGACAAAGAAATACATTATGCTATACAGTTCTTATCCCATTCCCACCCTCCCACCAAAAATAAAAATTCTGGCCCCATTGTGCACATTCTCATGGTCTATTGGTAAGTGTACCAAGTTTTAAGTCTCTAATGTTCTTGGTTTTCGAGATATGCTGTTCACACACACACACATTGCCTTTTATTAATACTAGCGATACCAGCAAAAGCATTTAGAGAAGTTAGTCAGAAATCTGCATGCTTAAAAGTAATAATAGCCCATTTCTCCTTATAAAATTATGCAACTGACATTTTGATTTTCATGTTTGTTTTTATAATTTATATGCACAACTATAATTGCTTCTCACTTCTTGCATTCCAGAATTGAAATAAAGAAAGAAGATTGTTAAAAACGCCCACAGTACATAAGCAGTTTACTGATTAATAATAATCTGCAATTATTAATGTTGCAATTTATTAAGTTCGATATTGTTACAACAATAATTTTGATCTTCATACAAAGCATGAAGCGAATAACATATTTCTTTCATCTACTTGAAAGCTTAACACTCAAGAGTATGAACCTAATTGGTATCACATCGAGTCCGGACCCGGGTCCTAGAGGACCCAGCTTCTAAACGCATTAACTCACATCCAAATAATCAATGAATGAAAATAGAATAAGGATAATGATTTATACAATATATACTTTAATAATGGTATATATTTGCAAAATAAAATACATAATTAAGCATATAAATAAAAATGAAATAATTTTCTTTTTTTAAGGATAACATTTAATAATACCAAAAATTTTATTTTTGAAGGTAAATTTAGTTAGTTTGATTCAGTTAATCTTATGTTAGTTTGATTCATCTGAGTTGGAAGTGAAATTAATATATAATATTTTAGTCTCTATTATGGAATGGTTCTTGCATACAAAATTGTTACATTTGTCACATTTTGAAGTGTATTTATTAGTACGAAGGCTTCCACGGCGTGTTGTTGTCATGGTGGTGATTTCCGGGATTCTGCCGTGTTGATCCATTTCCTGGACAATATTTCGCCGACGTTCCAGTCGGCTTCTTCAGATCCGAAGTGTAAGTGCAGATTTTTGGTCGTCTATATATAGGAAGGTTCCGTCTAATCCGGTGCGTTCTGGTTGGTCGCCGCATTCGGAGCGCTCTGGTTTGCCGCCGAATCTGGTGCGTTCGGATTGGCTGTGGTAGGGTTGGTCTTACGAAAGACTCTCTTCCAGGTGCTGGACAGCGTGTAGCCGTCCTCTCGGTTAAAATTGTACGGCTGTTTTGTAATTTCTATCGCCTCCCTGATGAGTCTCGGGAAATAACGATTTTCTTTTACTAAAATGTGTGCGTTGCTTTCTTCTTCAAGAAGAAAGGAAACTGATCAGAGGAATGGAAGAAAGGAAGGCAAAATTTTTAGGCCATGTGATTAGACATAATGGATTAATTGTGAACATCGTGGAGGGGAAACTTTTAGGGAAGAAAGGAAGAGGCAGACCAAGAAAGAAATACCTAGATGACGTGGAGTCAGTGATGGGAGTTGAGAAATACGAGATGTTGAAGAGAATGGCAGAGGACAGGAGTTCATGGTTGCAGCGACAAGGCTTAGCCTTTAGATGAAGAAGAAGAAGTGTGCGTTGTCGAAGTCGATGCCGCATCCGGGATCGGTCCACGCGTGTTCTGCTATGGCAGAAAGGCGGAGTTGTTTGTTAGCAGTTGCCTTCTGGTGTTCTTTCTGGCGGCACTTGAGAGATCTCGAGGTTTGGCCGATGTATGACTTTCCGCAGCTGCACTTGACATCGTACAGGTCCTCATAGATGTTTTTGGGTAAGTGGTCTTTGGCGGTGCGGAGGAGGTCAGCTGTCTTCGTCAAGCAGTTGAATCTCGTTACCCCGTCATGTTTGGCGAGAATGCGTGCGACCCTCTCCGAAAACACCCAAAAAGAATACAAATGTTATAAAATTTTGAAAAGAAATGGATATTTATGACAAATTATTGTGTAACATCTAAATATTGCAAGAATAAGATATTTTATACTTTTAGACATCAAATAAAGCAAAAACAGAGGAAATAGGTCTATATTGATATATTTTGATGAATGAAGCAAAAAAACCTTGAGAAATCGGATACCCCATGTAAACTTATGGGAAAAGTCATTTCCTGGAGTCCAACCTGGGACACTTATGTAAATGAACATAGTTTTTCCAGGGTCTCCTAGCTGTCAGAATTGAAATGGCATTTACATTTCTCGATGACAAACTTTTCATGAGATAAAAGAGGATGGATGGACTGACATTGAATAATTATATAAAAAAGATACTTGGAGAACCTCCTCCTGTCCCAATTCTATATCAAGGCTTGCTTCACTTTCCTATAACATTCAAGCCAATTTAACATAAATTTATTGAACGATTGAATATTAAAGACATTTTTATTACCTGATTTACACCAAAAGATGAGGATAAGCAAAATATAGATAAATGTTGGAGATGCACGTTTAAAGTAAATGGGAAAGTTTTTTATAAAATACAAATTAACAAAAATATAACGAACTTCTTTGGATAACAAAAAAGAAATTTTCCTTCTTTCGGCATTTGTTGTTCCAAGTCTCGAACTCAAACACGAAGAATCTAAGACATTTTAATATGTGTGTGATTAATGTTCTATTCCTACTCGTAAATAATGTAATTAATGTTTTATTGGTTGCTATAAAAATCATTTCACCTCTCTTTCCGTCACTCTTGTATTAAATGCATTTCAATCATGCTTTCACCTATAAGGATTGAAACGACAAAAGAATTTTAAGGTTTAACAATGTAAAAAGGATAACAAATATGATAATTTTGAATCTATAAAGTCAATCGGATTAACCGAGAAAGATATTAGAAGATTTGTGAAGGACATTGATATTTTAATACTTGAGTTCAAAGAATGCTTTTCCGTACTTCTGAAAGTGAAGAATGAAATTTTCTCACACCCATTTATTGTGGACTATAATCCTGCACCAGATCGTTTGCAAATAGATCTTACTGAATTGCAGTCTGATATTGACGCCCATTGTGCTTTTAAAGAAAAACAAGGTTTTCATAACATTAATATTACCCGAGAAAAATATCAACGTCTCAGAGATCATTCCTTAAAAATGATATCGCATTTTGGAAGTACTTATCTTTGTGAACAACTTTTCACCCAAATGAAATTCACAAAAAATAGATACTGGTATAGTTTGACCGCTGAAAATCTGACCCATCAGCTCAGATTATCGTCCTCAAAGGATTTACAAATCGATGATATTTAAATTAAACTACTTTAAAATACTTTGTCAAAAATTAAAATTTATTAAAGAAAAATGTATTAGAAAAAATTTAAATTTGTAATTTGAAATAAAATAATTAAAAATACTATGCAAAAAAGTATTTTTTTTACTAAAATATGTAATATAAAAAACAAATATTATTGCTGTTTAAGCAAAAAATCCCATAGACCCCTCTTCCTTCTTGTGCGGCCACTTCAACATTTTTCTGGCTTCATTGTTGATAATTAGGCTAGTAAGCAAATCATAATAATGCCTAAATTGAGTCACATCTCCTGTTAAAGTAGGTAGGTTCATAGTTGGGAGCCGTATTTCTTTCCTACTTTCTGGTAAAGAATGATTCGACAATAAAATTTCTTCATTATCTGACCCTAAATTAGCGGGAGATTTGTTTTTTGTTCCTTCTTCTATCAGAATTAACATCTTAGTTTTAAGCTCAAAATATAGCGCTTCAAAATTTTTCCTATCTTCAGCATGTGTTTCAAGATCATCAATGAATTCTAATTCTCCATGAGCAATGTTAAATTCCTGTTGAATATCAGGTAATGCTTGTAAGTTGTTATTAAAATTGGGAAATCTTGGCGTTAATGTTAAAGTCATTAACTAAGTTCGCGCTTTCCTTTGGAATAGAAAACAAAAAGTAGTCATCGATGGTAAGTCCTCGAGTGTGACAGATGTAGTCTCTAGAGTGCCACAGGTTAGTGTGATCGGACCTATACTTTTCTTGCTTTATATAAACGACATAAGCTCAGTTGTGATAAGTAATATTAGGCTTTTTGCGGATGACAACGTAGTCGATAGAGAAATTAGTGGTCCTAGCGACCATCGTCAGCTTCAGGATGATCTGGATGTGTTATCTGTTTGGTGCAAGGAATGGCAGCTAGGAATCAATCAGAAAAAGAGTAAATTTCTAAACTTTTGGAAATCTTGAAGCCCATCGTCCGTGTTTACCTATTCGATAGATGGTGAGAGCCTTCCTGTTTCGAAATCTGTGAAATATCTCGGGGTAACCTTAAATCGTGACCTGTCTTGGGACACCCACATAAGACGAGTGATAGGTGCGGCAAATAAGAAGTTGGCTTTTGTGCGTAGAATAGTCAGGAAAAGCACGGAAAAGGTGAGAGAATCCTTTTATTTATCCTTGGTTAGACCTCAAATGGAATACGCAGCAGCGGTTTGGGATCTATATCAGAGGGGACCAACAAAGGATTTAGAAAAAATACAGCGGCGAGCAGCTAGATTCGTGAAAAAGAATTACAATAAAAAACAGAGCTTTACGTTACTCATTGAAGAGTTGGGTTGGCCATCGTTGAAAGATCGTTGATTACAGGCGAGACTTAAACTTCTAGATAAATATAGGTCGGAGATATTCGTAAATGAAATGTAGGATAATTCCACAACCAACGCATATCGGACGGAGGGGCAATGAGAGCAAGATTCGCGAAATAGATAGTAGGACGGAGAGTTATAACGAGTCTTTTTTCCCTAAGGAAATTCGTTACCACAATAGATAACTGTGAATAATAATTAGTTAGGAACTTGGTGCGCGGCACCCCTTGCCATCCACCGTCAAGGTGACTTGCAGGGTAATATGTAGAAGTAGACGTGTTCTTATTGCAGTTAGGTCTGAGCCACTCTCAAATTTTCACAAAAAGTCGAAAGGCGGGTTAATTGGCCTTTAGCGACGGCCCTTTGGTTAATGACTCTTTTCTTACTTTCCTTTTCCATATTAAAAATAAGAAGACGAAGAATATAACAAATAAAGGAACCAGAGTTAGTGTGCTAAGCTTACTCACGCCGTAACCGGTGATTCATTTGTAGGCCGGCCGCTACCACGAGACCTCTACAGTTAGCTCGTTCGTGGAGGGGGTAGAACGCTTAGGGAACCACCACCGCATCCCCGCACCGCGTTGATCTCCGATGATTACTGCCTTAATGCGCAGTTAGTTCCACTTGTAGCATCTCCGTGCCGCGTTGACTAAGTCTCCGATGGTTACTGCGTAGTTTGTTCCGCTCGTAGTTAGCTCCCACCCGTCGTAGTTTGTTAGAGACACAAATTCGGCCCGAAGGACAAAATGTTCCAATCGCTCAATTATTAGACTAGTGGACTGTATAAATCGTCTTTTATTTTACCGTGGAATGTACAATCACGGAATCTGTGTACTATTACAAACACCCGAGTGGGCAGGCACGTCCACTCCTCACCGAGTTCACGTCTACGCTGGCAAACACCGTCAAGCGGCAACGTTGCCACACTCCATCGTTTCACCACATGGCGCCCGCCAAGGTGGGGTATTTCAAGCTGGCCAAAATTTTAAATACAAAGTTGCAGAAATCACTGTTGTGACTACTTTGTCACTAGGAGGGACAAATTACGCATTTCATGCTGCAAATTGCCGTGTCCAAATTCCAACCATCTCTTCCTTATTTCAGTTAAAAGTTGGCTATCGAGCGTGTAAGTCAAACTCGATAAAATATCTTGATTTTGTTCTCTCTCGGAATTTAATTTTTTGTGCGTGCAGTATTCATTTTAAGTTTTCTTTTAACATGGACCAAATACCTGGAGGTATGTCAAATAATATTCCATTCTTTAAATTTATTTATCTGTATGTATATTTTTTTCTGTGATATTAAAGTTTGCGCGTTTAATAGGTAGAAAGCTGACTACATTGTAGCATTTTCCTACTAAAGAATAGCTGATGGAAAATAAAGTAATGGGAGAGGTGGGAACCTTTGTCCCCGCTCCACCGCTTGGAAGGACGTTTTTTACGCGGAAAAGCTATTACTGGAACAATCTTATAGACCCAGTGAGAAAATTTTCTTTGTTACTTCTTGACTGACTTTTGGAGAAATTTAATACTCTCTGTACCTTTCAAGGAACTCAGTTTCTTTACAATATATCATCAACGTTTTCTTCATATGATCCAGTCTTTCATGAGTTATTGTGCGATAAATATCTGTCTCTCACAGTCCCAGGACGACCACTGAAGTAACTATTGTGTTGATTTAATTATTACCATTTCTTCAATTCTTTACTTTCGTTCGCGCTTTATTATGGCAGTGTTGTTATTACTATAGTCATTCCATAATTCACGTAAGCAAAATAAACTTATTTGCCTCGATATGCTTCACTTGGTCGATTGATTGACCTCGTGAAAACGTCAAGGAATACAAACAGAGAAATTAATATATGTATACATATCACGCATATAACTCTTTTCCCGATGATTTCATTAGATATGTAAATAACTATCAAAATATTGAATGTAAAACGGAGAATTTTTTGGTACTATCCCTCAAATGCATATCCTAAATAAATGAAATAATTAATCGTAATTATAGAATCATCGAAGCGTAAAAGAATTTTAAACATGATGCAGTTTAATATGCTCGTAATTCATGTTAACGCGGTAAATCAATTGCAAAACTATACAACGCTTTTGTGGGAGTATTTTGAACAATCCTCAATATCTGATCAGTTAAACTGTTTGTGAAAGTGCGAATGGCAAGGGGAACATTATAAATATAGGTATTTATCTAAGATTTTCTTTTAAAAATGAACATTTACTTGAGTGGAATTAATCGTTTTGTCATAGATATCTGTAACTGAACCGGAATGTTTACAAATAATGTAAATTGTGTAAGTGATAAGGAATTCATCGTAAGATAATTGTTTTCATTTTGTACATAAAAAACATACCCATACGTGTGTGTGTGCGTATATATATATATATATATATATATATATATATATATATATATATATATATATTACTTATTTATTCATTGCCTTATATTTTGTTTCATTTCATTTTCAGGGCTGAGCTATTTTATATCATGTATATTGTGTTACAAGAAATCAATTGTATTCTTTGAGCATAGTGTTACTGTAAAACAATTAATAGCTTTCATAGAATGCTTTGAGGAATTTGCCGTTGAAGTTGATTGTTATTTCTATTCTGCTTTATCATGTAAGTTATTATATGATTACATAACAATTTCTTTTTTAGAGTTTTAGCTATAATTTAAGATTAATTCGTTTAGTTAACTGTTATTGTTATCGTTTGGGTTGTTTTTACTTAGTCGTTTAGCTTTTCGTTACTTGTTAATTTTTATCGTTGTTTTTCTCTGTTACTGCGTCGTTATTGATTTAGTACTGTTTCTTATTGCTGTTATTTGATTTGTTAATACTTAAATGATGGAGTCAGATTACAAGGAGTTGGAGATGATGCATGATGAAGTCAGGGAAATTTGTGGGGGAAAGATGTATTTACTGTCCCCTGACCCATTTACAAAATATTCGGATAGGCTATTTAGGAGTAGGTACAGGTTTTCAAAAGCTGGAGTAGAGAAAATTTATCAAAAAATAGGGAATAATCTGAATCATGGAGCAGCAGGTAACAGTGGAAGATTCCCAAAAGTCATTGGATGTATAGATTGTACCCACATCAAAATTAGCAACCCTCGTGGGTAAAATGCTAAAGGGTTTATTATAGGAAGAAGTTCTTCAGCATAAATGTGCATGTAAGTACCACTTTAATGTGCTAATAAATCTCACTTGAATATGCAATGTATCTAATTTGGAATATGTGGCTCTGCTTTGTAGAAGTGTCATATGATGTTAATGTATCCTATAAAATAATAATTTTAATATATTTCTGTAGATTGTCTCGGGAGATAATTTGAAAATAAAAATATCGTTACCAGTAGTAGAGGTAGTACACATGACTCCAGAATTTTTAATGTATCCAACTTAAAAGCAAAGGTTGAACAAGGAATTTACAGAGGAGTTCTTTTGGGGGAGTGGTTATGCCTGCCAACCATATTTACTGACTCCAGTTCAGAATCCTCAGGTATGTGTAGTTTGAGGAAAGGTTAACTGTCTATGTGATGTTTTTTAACATCATATAGTAGCTGTAGAATATGCATTCATCAACAGAAATAGTAAACTCTCATGGAAGTTGTAAAATAAAGTATATTTTGTCTAATTTTCAAAGTTAACTTTGCATTTGTATTCTTTTGGCATAACGTTGCTGAGTATATATTTAGGTTTAGAATACAAATTTTGTTGTTATAGTCAGCAGCAGAGGTTGCTTATAACACTGCCAACATCCAAACCAAGAATGTTGTGAAAAGGTTGTTTGGGGTATGGAAGATGACATTTAGGATGTTATATTGAGGAATAACTTCAAATTTGGATACCTGTAAGGCTATGATAGCTGCAATGGCAGTTTTCCACAATTAAAGAATAGAATGCAAGATGGAAGGTATGAGGTCTTTGTGAATGAACTATGTACATGTTTTCTCCATGCACTACAAAACCTATAATTTTGGTGATCCATGTCCTAGATATTACTGCAGAAGACACAAGTTTGCTTTGCTTTCATGGTGCATTATAAACATTTTTCTCATCGGCTACAAAATAATGTTTTATAAGAAGTGCAATGAAATGGTTGTGACTACAAAGATCACTCATAGCTTGTATTGTAAATATTGTAATTATATTTTAAGCTTTGGTTTTCATTTGCAGACATGGATAGTGATTATGAGGAAAATGAAGATGTGCAGGAGATTGAAGAGAATGCTGTTGAAGTTCAGGCAGTGAGGGGAAATATATACAGAAGACATTTTATAGCTACTTATTTTAAAAATAAATAAATAATTAAGCATATTATTTTATTTTTTTAATTTCCTCCCTCCAGTACATTTTTTTTAATTCGTGGAGTTCCTCTTCCATTTTCTGCTTTTCTTGGCACATAGTTACTGCAGTTCTACTTTCTCCTTATATATCTTGTACAATGACTACTCGTACAATGTCATCCTTCCACCTTTTCTTGCATTCTTCCTCCTCCGTGAACCTCCCTCTGGTGTACTATGGAAAAGATTAACCCATTAGAAGTAAGCTGAATGATTTATTTAATTGATTCTGTTGTTGATTCTTAATAACATCTAGTACCTCAAGCCTGTCACATCAATGGAATAATCCATTTCACCTCTGCAGCTTTCATTTTCTCTTGAAATACTGTGAACGCAATATAAATGATTATTGGTAAGGGTTGTTATTTAACTCATAAAAAAGTGTCAAGTTTGAAATCAAATATATGGGAATCAAATATAATTGCTAACTTATGAAATACTTAAGAGGAAAGCTTCAATTATTGGATTTTGGAAAATAAAGAAACTTCTTAAAGGTTGAAATATTTTAAGGGAACTCCATGGCTAATGTTCAATTGCTATTGTATTAAAGCATGAAATTTAGTTATCCTTCTCTTACCTTCGCATGGTCAATACTGAAGGTCATTGGTAGGAAGGGAGCTTTTATTGCTGTTGGTGTTTTTGCCATTGCTTGTTCCTGCTGATGTGCTGTGTAAGAAAAATATAGCAAATAGGTTTCCTCAACTGTAGTCACTTATTAGGCTTACTATAATTAAACAATATTTTAATGGTTGAATTAAAGAAAGCGTTGATTAATAGATTGTGGAAGCTTGGGTTTATTTCTCATACCATTGCCTAGCCAACGTCAGAGAGGAAGAGTCTTCCATTTCTGAGGCATTGTTTACTCTAGCCTCTATTTTATCATGCTCCAGCTATAAAATAAATAGTAATGAAGCTAGAACAGTTTTATCATAATTTCGACTCCACACTCAAAATTTGCATAAAAATCACTCGTTGAGATAACAGGATGTGATCAAGTTAATGGATATTTTTTGGACTTTAATGAAGCATAGACAGTTATGCAACATAAGAAATATTTAGGAAAGTAACCATTCTTAAGTGATTAATCATTGAATTGCTTATTAACCGTTTTCATTATTGCTAAAAGTAAATAAGGCATCATTAAACTCGCTAATATTTCAGCATCATCATCATAGGTACTTGCATCTTTGGTGAACTACTGTGGTAACATTTTGCAAATTAAAATATATGCTCCTGAGAGAGATGCTTTTCTAAATGTAATAATTTAAAGTTGTATTCGCATTATATATTGATGTTCCTGCACTGATATTATTTATTTGTACAAATATATTAGATAATTACTATGGAGTGAAACCAACTTATTTTTTCTGATTGTCTATGTTAGGAACTATGTCCAAAAATGATTTAATTTTTATTCCACATCTATGTTTTAATTGTGAATGTAATTGCCTAATTTTTTATTCAAATTTTATCTTGATGTTACCATACTGATATTATTTCACTCTACGGTCAGGTATTATGTTTCAGAAAGGACTCAATTTTTATTACACTTTTTAAAGCACTATGATTCAAGAAGGAATATATCTTTATGGTGTTTTATTTTTTATATTGTGAATTTTATTACCTACTTTTTCATATTTTAATTCAATTTTTTATCATGTTATCTTGGTGTATCTAACTGCCATTGTTAAAGTCTATGACATTTCTCTAATAAGTGAGCCTAACAAAAGAGAATAGTTGGCCCATGGGCTTGTGAGAATGTATTTCTTTCTGAAGCAGAGTCCCTCTCTTATTAGTGACTGCAACTCAAGAATCGAGTCACAATAGTTGCTAAAGTGCAAATTGCAGCCTATCAACATGCAGCTGACTCACATAGAAAACCAACCAAGAGTAACTCAGACATGTGATCCCATGGCCAAACTGGGACCAAAAAACTGAAAGTTAAATGACTAGGTGATGCAAGGAAAATGCCAATGTAAATCTCAAATAACAGTGCTTCCATTTATTCAAATTTGATAAAAAATAAGCACCATCTGTACTTCATTGCAATGTTCAGTGTATCAGAAATAAGTTATTGGAACTTAAAATTTTTACTGTCTTCTGATATTTTTTGTATTTGTGATCATGTGCTCAATACTGATGAGTGCATTGCCTTGAATCCTCCAGATTACAGTGTTGCAGACATATTTTGTTGTGCTAAATTTTTAAATGGTTGAGTTTTGATTCTAGTTGAAGATAATCTAGTGTTAGATACTCTAAAATTCATTTTCAACACTTTACTGAGGATCATGAATTCGAGTGTGCTCTTGCAAGTGTAGTAATTAATGATATCTCAGTTACCATTTATCGCTCACCTGTTGGTAATTTTCAGCTCCTCATTGAAAAATTTGGTAGTCTTCTAGATCTTAGGCATAATTTTAACCACTATCCATGCCAAATTATTTCAGGTGATTTCAACTATGACTTATTTTGTAACAACAACGATAGCATGGACATTTTTAAAATGATATCAGAACAATTCTTTTTATTTTTAATATCAATTAATCTCTCAGATGGTCCACTTTGCAAAAAAAAACAAACCATGTAAAGACCTATTAGCTTATGTGAATTGTAAATCAATCTGACAAGTTACCTGCCCAGAATTCCTCTGTATCTACCTTGATACATTTAAGATGGGATACTCACATACAAACTATCCAGTAAGGTGAGTTCTACTTGCTCCTTTATAGGGTGTATTCAATTCACTGTCTCCACTAATGTACTTCCATCCTTATATTATTGAGATTTCTACTCCCATATTGTTTACAGTAATCTTTTCTGGGGTTCTTCCCCACTTGCTTATAATATTTTTTAAACTAAAAAGTAAGCAATGCATCTCTTTGTTAATGAATCATATCATCCCATCTTTAGAAAATTGAATATACTGCCTCTGTCATGTGTATATATACACACTACCTTACTTTATACGAGAAGGAACATACATGAATTTGAGAAAAACTTCAACATACACAGATACCGCACTTGTGGTCTTAATGATCATCACATTCCCTATATTTGTACAAAAACATCCTCACTTAGTCCAAGAACAATGGGATTTTCTTTTTATAACAAACTCCTGCAAGAGATGAAAATGTCCATGAGTTTGCCAAATTTTAAAAACAAACTTAAAGCCTTTCTGCTCAGTAAACATTTCTATAATATTAATGATATCCTTAGTGATGCTTGATATTCATCTTTATCTCACTTTGAATTCTATTATTTTACATGTGCTTGTAACTCTATTTTACCTTTATTTGTATGTACAATTTGTTTACCAATTTTTTTTGTGCCTTTTACTGACTTGTCCTATATCATATACTGATCTCTGGACTAATAAAATATTATTATTATTATTATTATAAGTACAAACCAGCAAGAATATCCTGATCTTGTGGAAAAATTGCCAACCAAAAAGATGAAGGTCCCACCACTAACTGTATGATTAAGATAAAAAAGTGTAGTAAAAGGCCAGCAAGAAAAGATAAATGGTCTAATGTAAAACAAAAAATTATTTCTCCAAAAATGGTTATTAGCGGAATTATTTTGTCATACAGTTGGATCAATCAACCAATCTTTTTCATTTGTTTACCACTGACTATGGCTATTCTGGTCGGCCTTTTTTAATATGAATTTCTAAATGCAATTTTTAATTCAGCATTATTCATGCCAAAATAACCATAGCAATTTATATTTTCTATTCTTATTTTCAAACAATGCTAATGTAATTAAATAAATTTGTTTTTGTGTTGAATAATTTTCTGCCTAATTTGGACAATAAATAAGCAAAAACTAAAATTTACCATATTTTTGCATTATTTATACAATGGAGCACTTGTTTAATGGTTACTTTGGCCTATGATAATTATTAGCAAGGATTTATATGGAAGTTGACACCTGAGGCAAAGTTACCCCAATTCAAGATAACTTTGGCCCAAAATTTATAAAAATTAAAAATCAAACTCAAAGTTCCATAAGAGATCTGGGAGTATTTGTTGGGCTTAAATGGTTTGTTAGAAATTCTAAATAAAATAGGTGAACATTATTAATGAAATACCAAAACTACAGCAATGATTTCACGTTAAGGTATGGAAAAGTGGTCCAAAGGAACCTCAGTTTACAGTAGTGCTTTTTTCAATGTCAGATTAATAAAGTTTTGCTATATTGAGAAATTGTCTTAACTGATGAAACAGAGAAACAATTTCAGGAGTTATCCAATAAGTTGTTATCTTGTCTATCTGCATATAATGTTTTTATAGAAAAGGTATGAACAAGGTATGAAAAATTCCAATGTGTATTCAAATGATGCAGAATTGAAAATTGTATCCCAGCTCTTACATTGGAGAAGAGAAATGAAATTTGTATGAGAAGTATAAAAAAAGCATTTTTTTTAAACATTTATTATGATGAATTTCAAGCGTGGCAGGAAAAAGGAATTCTGAAATTTTGGCTGTATGATCAGTGAGACAATTATTGAGTACATAGCTATTATTAGCATTTACAATATAAAATATTTTTAATAGTCAAGGGAGAAGTAGATATTAGTAATTTCTCTGTATTGTTGTATAGATTACTTATATACCCTAGGAATTATCTATATTATACACTAGGAAAATATCCAAAAGTGGTGATTGCATATACCTGACTTTTGGTACTAAAATTAACATTAAAATGCCGTTCTATTTATTCTTATCAAATTTATAAATAATATCTAAGATAATTATATTTAGATGGACTTCTAAGAATGAAGAACTCTTGCTTTGTTTATTTAGTTAGGGATGATTTTCTCTCAACCTCTGGAGGTAGGATTACCAGATGTCCAGTTTTTCGCAGGCATGTCCTGCCCGGGGAAATCCGGGAGATATTTTAACACTTGTCCTGAACTTCATTATTTCCTTCTATTGCACGGTTTTTTTACTTATGTTAATTTTTGAGAAATATGTTTAGAATTAGTATTTACTTTCAAGAGTTCATCTGTACAATTTGGGTCGGTATTGCAGTTTTTAATTTTAACGTTTTATTCCTAATTATATCGTTTATAATTTATAATCATAATATCGCATGACATTTTAGGTATTATTCTGTTATATTTTTATTTGTATATGTTGAAGTAATAACATCAATTACATTCGAATTTTTACTTGAATAATATTTAAATATATTTCCTTCACTGATATAACACCACACTACAATTTTTGTGCTTAAAAAGTAAATTTTAAAAGCCCGGGTTTTGTCGTTTTTTTGTTTTGTCTGCGAAAATTAAAAATAAGGTAATCCTATCTGGAGGAATAATTTATAGTATGTTTCTTATATTTTCAGATAATTTTCCAAATGTTTACAAACTATAACTTGCTATACTAAACTGTAATACTTTAGTTACAGGTATTTGATTCCATTGCTTTCAATGCGTGTTCACATTTCATAAGACCATCATAATTTAATAATTTTGTTTAAAGGAATTTACAATATACTTAAACTATTTTTCGAAATAATTATGCCCTACTAATTTTCACAATATTCATGATCATTAAAACAAGGTAGGTTAGCGGCTCAATAAATTTAACAATAATATAACACTCTCTGGAACTAAACATGGCGCACCATACTTGGGCGATAAGATTTTTGTGTGAAACACCGATTCAGTTGGTTCACCGATTCAGTGAATCGGTTGATTATGAATCGGTGAACCAGTGACTCGTTTACTTGGTCAGAGGTGAATCGATTCACTAGATTCATTACACTGAACGACTCAATTATAGTAGTACCGCGTAGATAACGACCTGCGCGGAAATTTCCGCGCATCCCCACCAAGGAGGAGTACCTATACCCCCACTCCCGTTTACTCTCTCCCTCGTGAACGCTTCACTTCCTCGCGGTTGCCAGCTCTTGCTAATTGTTATATTTTCCTGTGCTCTCTTGTTTTTTTTACGTGTATGACATTTGCTTATCTCTTGGACATTCTTTTTGGACTTCGATTTTGATTTTTGCTTTGGTGGGATTGCTTGTTTGGAATGGCCAGTACATCAAAATCGTCATCAGTCCTAGGCAGGCCTCTCAGGAGCCAAGCTCGTGAAATGGTTTATAAAGTAAACTGTTATTTAAAAGATTTGAAAATAGAGAACAATTTGGATATGAATGTGGCGTTATTGACAGCCGAGGCTACAGGAGTTGGTGTGACTACTGAGAAGAAAATTGTAAGAGAGGGGAAAATATTGGCAGAAAAAGGGCAGTTATCTTTCGCCACCCCTAAGGGCAAAAAATCTGAACGCAAGAAGAGAATCGATCTTGATGATTTTGGAAAATGTTGCGTGCGAAGAATAATCCACGAATTCTATGCGGTGCGTAAAATGCTACCGACGGTGAAAAATTTACTCGCATTGCTGGAAGAAGATGGTATACTTAGTTTCAAGAGAATATATTTACTAAAGGTAATTCATCAACTGGGTTTCAACTGGAAAACCTGTCAATCAAAACGAAAGGTTTTGATTGAACGTCCTGAGATCGTGGCATGGATAGAAAGGTACCTAAGACAAATAAGGAGATGCAGAGGAAATAAAAAATATCGTTTATTTGAACGAGACTTACTTGCACGAGAGCCATGTGAGTGCTAAGTGTTGGCAGTCGTACTCAGAAATAGGTGTTCTTGGACCCCTCGGGAAGGGACGACGGCTGATCATTGCACATGCAGGAGGTGAGGCGGGATTTGTTCCTAACGGTCTGCTTATCTTCAAGTCTCAGCAAAAGACCGGATATTTCCACGATGATATGAACTCAAAGAATTTTTTGAAGTGGTTGGAGGAGAAAATAATTCCAAACCTTCCGCCACAGAGTGTTGTGGTCATGGATAATGCTGCATACCATTGTGTGCAAGAGAACAAGCGCCCGAATTCAGCTTCATTAAAGGGTGTAGTGCAGAAATGGCTGGAAACTAATGGGATTAGTTTTTCTCCCGACATGAGCAAGGCGGAACTGTTGCTGCTGGTTAAATCTTCCAATGTGTAAATAAATTATGTCGTGGACAAAATTTTGCGGGAGGCTGGACACGAAGTAATTCGTTTGCCTCCTTACCATCCCGATATTTATCCGATTGAGATGGTGTGGGGTGACCTTAAAAGACAAGTAATAAAATTATATAGACTGCTACTTTATTGTAAAATGTTGCCAATTTGTGTAACTTTGTGCGCTGTTTATTTAGGTATCTCACGACTTGGGGGCTTGCACGCTGGAGAAGAAGAAAGAAATCTTTCTAAAATGTTGTGAAGAATTCACCACAGAGAAGTGGATTAAAGTGTGTGAACACGTTAAGAAGACAGAAGAAGAGTACTGGAGACGGGATGCCATAATGGATGAGGAAATAGACAAAGTAAATATTGAACTCAGTGGAAGTGAGGAAGATTCTGGAAGCGAGAGTGACATGAACATGTTGACGTCATCGGACGAGACTGATTAAAAGATCTTTTTTAAATACTGTTCTGTTTATTATTAAATGTTGTGATCAATCTCTATTGAACTGGTTTGATTTATTTCATGTCCAACTTCTATTTCTAAAGCTACTCTATAGAGTTTAATACTTTGTATTTCTGATAATTCTGAGTAAAGTGGTTAGTTATAAAATATTACGTTAATGTGCTCTGCACACAAGACCGATATAAAAGGAAACGATTCCGTCATTACTTTCCCAAAGGATTATTTAATTAATTTTCCAACTTTCGTTAAGTGTTTAAGTGAGAAATTATGCCAAAAACGACAAAAATCTGGATTTTGCAAGAATTGGAAACACCGAGAATTAGCAGCATAGGGAACACGGACAACGTGAAACGGGAAGGGGAAGGTGTGGAGGAGGGGTAAGAAGCCTTAGCTCCACCCACTGGTCGCCAAGAAGGTCGTTACCTACGCGGTACTACTAAAGATCGATTCATTCATGAACTACCCATATCTATTCAGTACACTGAACGATTCATTTAGATCGATTTATTCATGGACTACGCATCTCTATTCGATAGTCATTGAACGATCAAGTTTGCGGCTTTGTTTTGTAATTATCAGTGTGTTTCATCAAATTTAAATTAATTAAGGGTCTCCCCCGAAACTGCACTTGTTAATATACCAGAGGTTGTATAAACTACAAATGTAATATGGTGGCAGCTGAAACATGTGCAGAGAAAGATTGATCGGTAATTTATTGGGGAAGAACATATATTCAAGTGCATTACTCGCCATTTTGGGTTTGTGTTGCACCAATGGTAAAAATTTTCTTACTTTGTGCAGTATTTATTATATATTGTATTAGAGTAGTACGCGACCGTTAAGTAACTCTGAAATTTAGAAGAGGAGGAGTCGGTGACGTTGTGCGTGATAATGTCCGACAATAATGTTAAGCCATGACAAGCGTTATAGGCGTTAATGCGCAGTTTTCTTAATATGTCATATATATTTGCGTGCAGTAGGCCTTTTTGCCCCTTACATGCGTAGAGAATTTTTTATGTGGTGAAAATAATTTAAAATATCCTACGACAGTTGTTTACAATATTTTCCCAAACAGGAAGTAGACGTGGCAGAAGCCAATGACCACAGCGACGTCCTTAGCGGTTTTTCGCATTCATTCATTATTTATTTTTCATTTAATAGGAAGAAATCATACTCTTAGGGCGAATAAAATATTTTTTTTTTAATTAGAAAAAAATCTAAAAATAAAAAAAAATTGGCATTTAGAAAGGCATGCAAAGGACTGCCATTTTGAAATCGGAACCGTTCACGTTCGAATCAAGCGATATTTATGTAATTTGGTCGTTGAGAAGTAAATCATTCAGGTGTGGAGTTGATGCTTTGGAGTTTAATTTTACAGATTAACATATTTAAATGCATATATCGATTTTGCTAGATTTATCTCGACCTTCAACCTCTCATATCTCGAATATAAATGCTCCTAAGGTGACCTACGTGGAACCTAAGATGCTACCCTCTGCCCAGCAGAAGAACGAGCTGGGTAGGAGAGGATGGAGTGGCATGGTTTCGCCAAGGCGACGTCATGGACGTGAACACTTTGTCGAGCAAAGGCATAGGAGATGATACAACGCAGAAATGAGTAAATTATATGCTCTAAGTTAATGCAATTATTTTTACTTTACTGAAACATGATTATCTGATTAGAAGATAAGATATTTTCCTATTTTTTCCTCTGAATAATAAGTATTAATATAAAAAAGAATTTTTATAAATAACTTTTATACAAAAATGCTTTTATATGCTTTAACTTAATTTTATTTACATTAACTTGGGTTAAGTTGTTTCCAGTATTTAAATTGAACTTGTTTGAAGCACTTATGTATTCACTAGTGGTACTCGCAAAATCGTTTGTGAAGTCAGTCAGGAATCTGAATGTTTAGAAGTTGTCTTAGAGAGGTAAATAATGCAATACAATTAATTCCACAATAATGGGGTTATTTAAAAAAGAAACAAAATCTCACTGCACTAAATGACAAATTGATGCTTGCCACGAGGAAGTGATGGTTCGCTCAGGAAATATACATTCGTATGTTAGACATTCGACATACTGAAACGAGATAGATAGAGGGGGGGAAAAAATGGAAAAGTTTCGATCCAAGAGTGAAATGAAACAGTGCATCCATATCTAGCTTTTTACCAATACAAGTACGTACAAGTTACGTAATTTATTTCTTCGTAGATGTCATTTTGATTCTTTTTTGCTTACATATAAAGTAGATAGTTTTCTTCCAGTTTAATACACTTCTCACGTTATAATGGAAATACAGAAATCCATTGACTTCTTTTTTACCCCGATGTAAGCTGACTGGCGATTTCTGAGATGGTAAAAAGGTTGGCTTGCAATTGATTAAATATCGTACATTCATTAAATATTAAATTAATAGAATATCTCCTTAACAATATGTTCTATGGAAAAATGATTCAAACAAAAGTTATAGAGACTAACATTGTCTATGAAGTTTATAAAAAACATTTATATTTATGTAGATTTAAGAGAGTTACACTCCATTTGGATCCATCAACAATTTGGACAAATAATGGTGAAGTACTAACAATGACATCTCGGAATTGGAAATATACTGAAGGCATTTCAGATCAGATAGGATTGTTGGCTTTATATCACCCAAACCCGGCTGCCTGAAGGCAAAAGTGATCTTTCCTAAAAACTCCTTCAACTTGTAGTGTACTTTTTTGGTTATATTTTCCGTAGTTTCCAGTAAAAATCCTATCCATTGCTCTCTCCCGGTTAATTTAGAGCTTATATATTGGAGATTTGTGTTCAATAATGCATCCTCATGCTTACTTTGATCAATTACACCTGATATATTGAATATTTTACCATTGTAGCTTTCAAATCTATCCATCATTTTGTACATCTACATCATTCCCTGCAAGTCACCTTCTTGATGGATGTTAGAGGGTGCAGTGCACCAAAGGTCCCTAGTTTTCCTATGTTATCTTTTCCTATTATGTTCTCTTATCTTCCTAGGGAAAAAAGATCCCTGATATCGCTCCATACTATAATCAATCTTGCGAATCTTATCCTCATCGTCCTTCCTTCCGAGGTATGTTGGGCTTCTGATAAGACCTACTACCTCATTCGTTAGTCCCTCCGATATATTTTTTCAGCAGTTTAATTCTAGCCTGGAGTGTATATTCCTGTAACGATGTCCAATTCAGATTTTCTATTAATGATGTTATGCTTTGTTTACAGCATACCCCCTACTTACGACTGCTCGACATACGACCTATCGTTCATGCATCCTCTCTCAAAGTAAATAAGATCCACACGTCCAAACTCATATATACGACCACCTATAGGCCAACTTACACCGAATGCTATGCCACGCCAGCAAGCTTTCTACGGGATGTGTCCTTGAATCACCACAGTAGATTTCCCGATGTAGCCTCACACCAAACGTGAGCCATTTAGCATGTATTGGACATGGCTGACTCTATATCGCCGACGATCGCCGGGTAGGCAATTTCTATTCACATAGCTGAGCTGCGCAGTTCTGAGGGCTGTTCAATCATTGCCTTACCCTCTCCGCCAAAGAAACAAGTTAGTGGTCTCACAACATCACGTGCTCTTAAAGTGGCACGTGGTCTCATAGCGTCATAGCATGGCCGATATAGGGAACGTGCAGTCTGAGCTGACTCAGTCTCGAGACCGTGCAAATTCAGCTGTTCCATAATTCGGAAGGGACGTTAAACCGTTGTTCTCCTTGGTGTTCTTTGTTAAGAGTAGGCTAATGTCGACACCGGGATTCTCTTCTCCCTTGCTGTCCAGCTATTCATTGCTCTACCTCTTAGATACCCTATGTGCGTAGGCAAGAAGTGAATCAGCTGGGAACATACATTAGTGACTCATTCTGCAGCCTACGCTTGAAGCAAACGCATCTCTTTTGCAAATCTCTTTAATTTTTTGTCAGTTTCCTTCAAATTTAGTGGTCAATTTTGGTATTTTGTGATGTGAAATGTGATTCCAGGAACGAAACCCCAATTTATAATATTGTGCCTATAGGAAATAAGGGTTCGACGTACGACGTCTTGACACGACTGTTGTACAGAAACCAAGTAGGTCGAAAGTCAGTGGTCTGCTGTACTGTCGTAATTTCTCTTTACGAATCTAGCTGCCCTGCACTGCACCTATTCTATCTCCTTGGACCCTTTTTGTAAGAATCCCAAACACCTGATGTATAATCGGCCTGCTGTCAAACCAAGGATCTTACTTAATTCTTTCACTTATTCGAAGTTTGGTCTATTCTCACTATAAGGGCCAAATTTTTGTTTGTGGCACTTATTAACTGGTGAATATAGGTGTCCCATGAAGGATCACGATGGATCATGACTGAAATATTTAACCAAGTCTGAAACTGGAATCCCTACTCTCTCAAATGAATAACTTATATCCAACGAGCTATTCTTGGTTCCCCTTAAAAGGAGAAATCAATGAAGAAATTTCAGACTCCGTTTTAATACAATTTGGTGTCCAGAAAAATTTACTCTTATATTTACTATTTGGAGGATTTTCCAAATTTCAAATTTTTTTTAAGAATTGAAGAACTTTGATTAAAGTGAAATTGTAATTTTCTAGGCTTTAATATGCAAACTTATGTAAACAAGTAGTAATGAATTAAAAACATGGCACCATAATCTTTTCTAATGAACAAATAGTCTTTAATATTTTTCCTGTTTTCGCCTTTTAAGGATGACTTCTAGTGAAACACAATAAAAAGTTTTAATTTTTTAAAATTCGTACTTATTTGTATTGATCAAAGCTGCTGTTTTCACTGATGTTATTTGTATTTACGGATTGTTTTAATGAAAAACTGAGACATCTGTGATTCACAGATATTTATAAGATGAAATTCACTTGTTATCTGAGCTGTTTGCTTAAAAAACTCATAAACTTCTTAGAAATTCTGTGGGTATTAATAATTTTATACAAATACAGTGACGGAAACTGTCCCATTCACATTACTCTCTCCTAATTCACAAGATACTTAAGATTTAAACAAACAATATGGCCCAGTTAAATAACACTGGTGCTGACCCAAGAAAATCGAATTTAACATAATGGTAATGTGACAGGAAAAATGCTTACAAATATAATGGAATCAAAATATTACATAACAGAAATATACAAGAAAAATACTCACTAAAATTGTTCACTTTGGAGGAATAATAAACTCTGCCTGAGCATCCGCTTTCACTCGTTACCGTCTCTGTTCTCTCACTGCCTGTTTGTGGACATTCCAATCATCTCGGACGTTGCCAGTATCAAACACCCTTGATTCGATCTCTTCTTGAGATGAGGGCATACCTCTCGTGAAAGTTTATTGGTTAATTAGCACGATTGTAGCATTCTCTTCTAAGCAAATGTCTGTGCCTTATAAAAATAAAAACTACGGAAATAACGTGTGTATGCAGTTGTTTGCGCATTTGGTGGAGTTCGTGAAAAACTGATGGAGTACACGTAAACTGTAGGAGGGTAAAATACTCTATCTCCCAATTTACACGTGAGTTGTGTTCCTGAAAATTGTCACAGAAATCGAAAACTCGTAAATTGAAATTATTTTTCCCATTTAAAATATTGTAATATGCGTTGTTTACATTTCTGATAAGAGATGCTCGACTTAGAAACATCTTTAAAGTTGATTTAATGAGTGTTTTATCCGCTCTAAGTATGTACAGCGACATATGGCATCTTGTGCAGCATCCACTTTTACAATACCTTAATTTTTTGCGAGTTGAGTCTCTGCCATAAATTACAGGTGTCTCGAAGCTCCATCGATTAGTGAACCTTCCAATACAAATATATTCTCCTCACCCAAATAAATGGATATTTTTGAGAGGACTTTCTCCCATACAGTTGTTGACTGCTAACAGTTTATCACTTTCTAGAAGAAAACCCCTCTTCAGGACAAAAAGATTGCGTTCATGTACTTTGTTTGTTAAAAGATAGAAATAAGAAAGATTCCACCACTTAGGAACTCCCGGGAGATTCTGCTCTGTCATACGATGCAATGAATGGTATCACTGCCCTGGCAAGAATCTACAAAATATTTGATAAATAATAAAACTATTACTACATACATACTGCACACACGACGAATCAAATTCCTGCAAATACGAGATGCGTACATTGAAAAATGATCATAAGAATAAAATCACAATAATACGAATACATGACGTATATCAAATAATGGTGGTAATAATAAAATATTGTATATGCGAAAATGCATAAACCAAACACTCGTAAATTGAGGGATACCCGTAGTACGAATCATATAAATAATATTCTGTTCAGTGAAATAGTTCTGTATGCATGTACATGTGTTAATATACTTTGGATGAAGTGTGGAAACTCGCTACCTAATGTGAGACAAAATTCAAATTCAAGTTGTTGAACTGGGTCAGCAGCCTAAGGCATATTTATATTTCTCATTTTACCTTCATTTTACCATTCGAATGAATGCAAATATATGCAGCACTTATAGAATATCTATAGATATCTTTGACCCAACAAAGGAAACATTAGGAGACTGGGAAACGGTTAAAACTGGATAAAAGATTTCCAAATATTTTTGGCATTGGTGACCTAGACTTTTTAATGTTTAGTTCATTGCCTACACACTATGGAATCAGCCCCAATCCATTGTTTGTTCCGACAATATTGACACATATTGGTACAAGGTATCATAATACAGAGATGGAAACTGCAATTTCCATTACACTGAAATCTTGCAAAGGCAATGCTTCGACTTTCTCATAGCAATTCTGAAGTGGAGAGAGTTTTTAGTAACTTGAATCTTATTACAAGTACATGCAGGTTGGCACTCAAACCCCCAATGCCGAATGTTCTGATGCAGTGTTCATTTAGGAGACATCTTGCAGATTTTGAGGCAACAGCTGACATGACAAAAAAGGAGAGGAAATTAAAGAAGTAGGACTTTGTTCTATTTGTCTAAATTTTTTGAGATAATACATTGCTATCCTTTAAAATTAAAATTATTTCATTTAGCCTTGGTTAGTATTTTTCCTAATCTAAGACCTGTCCTGAAAACCAGGCCTTGGTTTTCTTCAATTTTTTGATGCATTTGTGCTATTTACTGTACATTTAAAACTTGAATGAATTTTTTAAAACTGTTTGTGCCACACTGTTGATTTGGAATGCAGGATGAAATTAAAATCCATCCACAAAGTACGATAAAATAATTGTGAATATATTCACTCGAAATATGCTATACAAATCCTGAAAATATTTAAAGCATTAATTTGTACATTTTGTATAAAAAAACCAAGATGTTACAAACTACAGGATGTTTTGATGGAATGAACAGGATTTAGAAAAACAAGTGGTATCAGCTCTGTTATAGATTATGAAATAAATTGGAACATCATAACAACAACAACACACCTTGACGCTTTCCCTTGCGGGGTAAGCTATGCCATATGTCTGCCAATTACCGACCCATCACCACATGCTTCCTCCACACACTTCTATCCTTGCACACTTCTTTTGGTTCACTTAATTAACATTAACATATTCTAATTTTTACTATGGACAAAAGCTTCATAGGCCAGCCTGCTTAGATCAAAGAGAGGTTGACTTAGGCCCGCGTCAACTTCTGATTTATGAACCGCTGATCTATACTTTACGTGCAAATAAATAAATAATATACTTATATCGCGGACAGGCCTGAATCTTGACGACTAACCTTTTATTCTATCATTATCAAAACGTTTTACATTACGTAGAATAAATGAACATGTACTGTGATAATATCTCAACCAACCTATACGGAGTGCCTTAATTTTTCGGGTCGCACCTGCGCGTCACCCTTTATTAATATTTTTAATTACTCATATAATTCCACATACAGCGCAAGCAATCTTACAATAAAATATTATAACGAAATAACATAATAATACAATACATAAAAATAAATGATTTTTATAAATAACAAAGCGGGTAAATCAAAAAATATAAAAGACAGAGTATGAAGGAGAGCTATGATTGAGACTTGAAGCATGAGATAAAACCCCGTAGTGACTAATAGAATGTATCGCAATCCTCGGGCACGAAATTTACGCGATATGAGTTCGGTAAAATTAGGACCTATGCATTACTGAACGTCTTCGAGTATTTAAAGGCAATGGAAGGAAAAGACGAGTAGACCGAGTTGGAATTCAGAAACCGAAAAAAGAAAGAAGTTCGGAGCAGTCGTCTTTAGCGTTGAGGATATTATAGAAAAAAAGAAGGATCTGATTTTGAAAGGAATGACAGAAGCTTTTTTGTCTTTGCGAACAGAAGGAACAAGAATTTCTACAATCAATTAAAGAAACTTAATATATTGTCTCGAGCAGTGGTGGATTTAGGTGGGGGTTGTACATGATGAGCGCCAGGAGCCCCATGAAGTATGGGGCCCCGTGACGTATTTAAGTGCTTCTTAACATGGGTTACGTGGAATTTGAAAAGGATTTTTATAAACTAATGAATAACGTGGTCTTTGGAAAAACTATGGAGAACGTTCGCAAGAGAATAAATTTTGAATTGGTTTCCAACGAAAAGAGGTTGGATAAATTAATTTCCAAATCCACTTTCCTCGATCGAACGGTCTTTAATGAAAATTTAATCGCGGTCCATATGAGAAAATCTATGGATAAAATGGATAAACCAATTTATATAGGTTTATGTGTTCTAGATTTTAGCAAAAACTTTAATGTATGACTTCCACTATAGGAGAATGAAACCTAAATATGGTGACCGCTTGAAGCTATGCTACATGGACACTACAGTTCATATATGAAATAAAGACCGACGACTTTTACGAAGACATATCGACCGAATTAGACTTTTACGATACCTCCAACTTTCTAAAGGATCATCGATGCTATTCAAACAAAAACAAAAAAGTTATCGGGAAAATGAAGGACGAATGTGACGGGCGTATTGTTACACACTTTGTAGGATTAGGAAGCAAACTTTATTCCTATAGGATAAAAGGGGAGAAACATAAAAAGAAGGCGAAAGGGATCACTAAAGCCGTAATTAATAATAGCTTAAGTTTCGATGATTATGTAAATTGTTTAAGAGAAAACTCGACAGGATTAAGGAAGATGATGGTCATAAGAAGTACGAAACATGAATTATTCACCGTAGAGGTGAATAAAGTAGCGTTGAATGCTATGGATGATAAGCGTTACATATGCGAGGGTGGTATAAACACAATTGCCTGGGGACATCTCAAAATTCCAAATTTAAAGAGGACGTGGGATGAAGTCTTTGAATCTGAAGGTGACACTTGAATAAAAGTTATAATTTTGGGAAATTTGCTCAGTTAGGGTTATGTCGTTGAGGTGGAAACATCTCTTTACCTGTATTTGTGCCGGTCCTAGTTGTGGCTTAAAAACAACTTTTGTGTTGAGGTTTTTAGAAAATTTACAGAATTTGGTAGAAGGTGATATAGATCGTATAATGTGGTGCTGCAGCCCCGGTAGCGAGCCTAATATAGAGGGAATCGTGTTTGAAAATAAAATTCCTTCTTTTGATAACCCGAAAAGAATACCGACTCGATATGTCATCGATGATTTGATGCATGAAGCATATACTAAACAATTTTGCGAATTATTCATGAGAGGTTCACACCATAGTAGTATCTCTGTGATACTCATAACACAATACGTGTTCTATCAGAGTCCTCAATCTAGAAACATATCTCTAAATTCCAAGTACATCATCGCTATTCGCAACCCTCGCGATAGACTTCAGTTTGGTCATTTAGCGAGGCAGGTGTATCCGGAGCAATCGTCCGAGTTGGTGAGGATATATAAGGAGGTGACATCAGAACCGTACAGATATTTGGTCCTAGATCTTTCACAAGAGACGAACGATCGTTTGCGATTCAATACGTGTATATTTCCATATGAGACTACCAACGTATATGCGACATCACATCTGATCGATGATGAAAAGGTTGAGATCTAACATGCATTTGCTACACGTCTTGAAAAACTCCAAACCTAAATTGCGTAACGCGATTTTGAAAAACGTAGACAAAGAGGTATTCTAAGTCTTGTGAGAGTGCTGCTTGAACACTTTGAACGGGAATCATAAAATAAGCCCTGCCTTAAAGAAAAATCTAAGGAAGCATTGTAAAACGCTAAGAGCGCTCGACGATAAGTAAGGGTCCTTGAAACAGAAGTGGACATTATTGATTCAGAAAGGTGGTTTCCTTCCAATGCTCATCGGTTCCATTCTCAGCGGAATAATAGGCAGTCTGATAAACAAATGAGTCTCAAAAAGATGTTACTCATCGACCCAGAAGTTCTCGACAGAGAACGATAGAAAGCATGAATATCTAAATTACACGATGAAATGCAAAAGGTCTTAAACAGGAAAGATAAGAGCGATGTAGATAAATGGCACATCTACAAACGTGCGTTGGATACTTATTTAAGCGTTGCGGCAGAGAAGAGAAAGCCCATTAGTATTCCGATCGTGAAAGAAAAAAGAGTTAGGAGACAGGTGGTGAAGAGACACACCGGTAAGACCTTGGAATCTCTAACCAAGCGCATATAGTTAGATAGTGCAGCGTTAGATAAATCATGGGAATGTATGATGGAGAGATTAAACCGCGCAGAGGCGTAAAGCGAAAAAATAACATCAAAGCGGGGAAAGAAGCTTACCGCGTCGGGGATCTCGGGTTCGAAAACCAAAGACGGCGTGGACCCCAATAAAGCAATCGAAAGTATTTACGGTGATCCTGCAAATCCTGCGGGTTTTTCCACTGCGGATAAATTGTGGAAAACTTTGAATAAAAAGGAATCGAAAAGTAAAGTTGAAAACTGGTTAGATACACAGGACGCGTATACGTTGCATAGACCGCTAAGAAAACGCTGTCAAAGAAACTTTTACATGTCGTACATGTCGTACATTAACGAAAAGTGGCAATGTGATTTGAACGATATGCGAAATTTGAAAAAATACAATAAGGGATATGGATATATTTTGACCGTATTCGATTTGTTCTCTAAATACGCGTGGGCACTTCCACTAAAAAGTAAAACTGGGGAAGACATCGTGAAGGCATTCAGGTTAATATTCAAGCAGAGCGATAGAAAACCGTTAAAATTGCAAAGCGATAAGGGTAACGAATTCATGAATAGAAATCTCAAGAATTTCTAACAATGGAAAATATAAAGTTTTATTACACACACAATCCGGATGTTAAAGCTTCGGTTGTGGAAAGATTTAATAGAACTCTCAAAACTAAAATGTACAATTATTTCACCAAATATTCCACTTACGATTTTGTGAGTGTTTTACCGATACTTATGAAGGGATATAAAATTAACTATGTCATATTTGAAAATCCAAATAATTCAATAGATGTCACCAAAGAAGGAGAATATAGGAAAAAGCGGGACATCGCACGCAGTATTGACACGCGATATATTTTCGTTTATACGGATTTAATCAAACCGCAATTGGTCGGTGAGTCTCTCAGCAGATGTTTGCGAATTGTCATCGTAAACGAAGAAAGACACCATTTTTTCAATCCAGTTTACTACTTTCCCGTAGAGAAAAAAGAAATCGAGAACGTCGAAATAGTACTCACAGGAAAAGACGGCAAACCATATCCTTTCTTCGGTGGAGCTACACCTTCTCTTTTAGTTTTACACTTTATAAAAGTGTTGCAATAACCAAAAAAGCAATCATTATCGTTCGATATGTTAAAGGACGTGGATCGATATACGACGTATTACGTCAATCAATGCGGAGGAGAAATAGGTCCCGTCTATCGCGCCAATTATCGAGTGCAGAGAGGTAGAGGATTAGGAAGCTTTCTCGCGGGTCTTTTTTGTTTCGCTAAACCTCTTATACAGAGCGGTCTTAAAGCGGTAGGTTAGGAGGCGGCCAGTACGGGGGTCGGAATTCTCTCGGATTTGGGAACGAGACCAATTAAGGAAATATTGCGTAATCGATTGGGTGAGGCTGGAGCGAAATTAAAGAGAAAGGCGGAAGAAAAAATTAAATAGATTAGTGGATCGGGTTTACGCATAGGTAAAAGACCAAAGTTAATAAAAAGGAACAACAAACGCAAAAAACTTCATTCGAGGAGAAAGAGACGTCGCGTCAATAGGGACATGTTTTCTTCATAACCGAGATGGAACACATGCTATCCTCGCTCGACATATTTAGTCGGCCAGCTTTGCAAACGAATATTTTAGGCAAGCGGCTCATTCCGTACAAACCGATGTCTTCCTTAGACAATCAATCGACCATCAAATTCGTAGTGAAATATTGGGGATAATCGTACAAAAATTTGAAAAGTTTTTATTTACAAATCAGGGTGAAATTTGTCAAAGCTGATGGATCAGACTATGGGCCAGAGGATTAAAATCTACTCGTGGTAGTGAATAATGTCTTGCATTCGATGATCAAACAATGCAGCGTCTATTTAAGCGGAAAGCAAGCTACATCCTCGGAATGTAATTATCACTATCGTAGCACTTTAGAAAATCTCCTTAGTTATGGAGCAGATGCGGCGAAGACTCATTTGGCTTGCGATGGGTGGTTTCTCGATAGCGGTGAGGATATCAATAAACAAGATGGCTCAAATGTAGGATTTGTTACGAGAAAAGTTAATATTGATAACAGTAGGGTCATGGAGCTCTACGGTAAATTGCAAGTCGACGAATTTAATCAAGAGCGTCTCTTAATTAATGGGGTCGACGTAGGTGTTAAATTAATGCTCGCAAAACCAAGTTTCTGCATCATGGAGGATGCTGCGTGTACTTCCGTGTTGAAAATCCTCGATGCTACTTTATACGTCGAGCATAACGATATAAACCCCTCAATTTTGTTGGCTCATTCTAGAGCGTTGGAGCAAAGCAACGCGATATATCCTTTCAAGCGAGTGGAAGTTAAGACGTTCACCGTCCCTCGAGGAAATCAAACGATTTCTGTAGATAACGTCATAACAGGACAGCTTCCGAACAAAATAGTTTTCAGCATGGTCGATAACGATGCGTACGTTGGAAGGAGGGACAAAAATCTGTTCGCGTTCTCTCATTATCCTTTGGCTAGTTTCTTTTTCATCGTTAACGGTGCTCAAACGCCACCGCAAGGAATTTCCACAAATTTCAGCAATCAAAAATGCTGGACGCAAGCATACCGTTCTATGTTTTCGAGAATCGGCATGCATCACAGTGATAAAGGTAATCAAATAACCTTGGACATGTTCGCACACGGATATTTCATTTTAGCTTTTGATCGAACACCTGACGGTTCGGGTAAAGAAGAATATGTCGGTTTGATGGATAGGGGTACCGTGAGAATCGAAGCTGGCTTCGAAAACCCGCTCGAAAAAACCATAACGTGCATCGTTTACGCGGAATACGACGCCTATTTGTAAATAGATAAAAGTCGAAACATCATCACGAATTTTGCATAAGCGATGAACACGTTAGATATATACAACTTACTTAGTCGTTTTTTCCCGTATTTTTCCTATTAAACTCCAGTAAACCTTCCGTTTTTTCCTTGTTTGAATATGATCACCCCAGCGTAAGAGACGCCGCGCGAAACATTGCACCAGGTCCCGCGATTTTCCTAGACGGCTCTAGTTATTATAAAATTACGTTAAAATTACCCAAATAACCGCATTCGCCCAGGTTCCTTTTTGACGGTTTTAAATGCACCGATTCATATGTCCTGGATAGAAATCACTCTCAATTCAATTTCAACTTCTTGGAAAAATCTCGATAAGTGACTCCCCAGAAATGGTCCCGAAAGGGTAGCGCACGTGAGACGTCACGCCGCAGACAACCAATGAGGATTCACCAGAGTATTAGAGGAAACGGGGGAGGGATGGAAATAAAAAGAGTGTGGAAAGGACCTACTCTTTTCACTCGCACCGCAGTGGACCCACTCAACGGTTCATTTCTAGTCGACTCCGCTCCACGCATTCCTACAAGTCAGAACACCGACATTTAGAAGAACTCTCGGCAAGAACTCGCGAAGACATCATGAGTACAAGAGGAACCGGAGGCCCGTCCAACTCACCTCCCGGAGCCGCTGCCGGAAATGGCAAAGATGAACGGGACGAAATACTTTCAAGAAAAAGGTCTGAAATCGCCTTCACGAAGTTGTGATGCCAAGCTTCCCGGACATCCCAGGTCTCGTGATGAGAGCCATGAGACGTAAGCGAAGTACTTCACTATTTTAAGCAATTTCTTTGCTAGATTATTAACGTGCTCGCCTCCTGCCCGAAAACAAATTCAAAAATAAGCACTTGAGTAAAGGGAAAGAATATATATTTCAGCCTTCGTCGAAGTACCAACGACGACGGCTGTATTTATTATAACCTTGTGCTAATTATTTCAATATCTGATATTCCCGTGCATATCTTTGAAATTAATAGTGCAGAGAAAGTTATTTTATTAAAAGCGATGAGTCTATGTAAGGTATCCACGAACAGTGGCGGATACAAAAGTGGGTTGGTTGCGTATATAACCCCCGTAAGAGAGATGATTAACATTTATTAAATTACATCTCAAATATTTTATTTGATAATATACGAATTTTCAAAATATTCTACAAATATCTAAGCATTGTTCTGTATGTTTATTATAATGTGATGGTTTAATTTTGCGTAAATAAGTGTCAGTAAATATATTTGTCTTCCTATTACACCCTTGAGCCTTACACCTAGATCCACGACTTCGAAATATTGAAGTATCCCGGTTCATCATCCGTCGTCCTCCATACATTCCCCCTAATATAGGCTTCAGAATCAACTCAGCTGTTTTTAATGTTTATTAATTTTATTTATTTTACACATCCTGTTTCCCTCACGAAGTCATCATCAATAGTGGAGGTCTCTTCGCGGCATCTACTGCTGCCAGATACGCTGCTGGAAATGGCAACAAAAGACTGGACGAAGAAAGGCAAAGAAAAAGAGTGGGAGTTAAGTCCTTACTCGTGATTGTAATCGAAGAGGAACCAAACGATCCGGACATCCCACGACTGGTGATAAGGGCTGCGAAGCGTAGGCTAGATTATTAACGTGCTCTCCTCGTGCCCGAAAACAAATTCAAAAATAAGCACTTGAGTAAAGAAAAAGAAAATTTTGGACTAAATTTGCATTTTTAACGGTAAATACCCTGACGATAATGACTTTGTCAATGTTTAAGGACTTAATGCTGTTTCGGTTTATTTATTCAGTTACTTAATAAATATTCTTATTTAGTGAAGCGCGCTTAAACGGTGTAAAAATAAAGTATATTATTTAATTTAAATTTGAATTTAACATATAAGACCAGACTGCTTCACTCACCTCAAGGGTGTGTAGTGCTCAAAATCTTCATGTTTTGGCTCATGAAAGAAAAGCAAGAAATACTCTCTATAAAAAGCATTGGAATGAAATAATTTGTTTTTAAAAAAATTAATATGAAAAGTATTAAATAAAGTATATAAGTTTTAGTAATAAAATATGTTCTTTATTTCATTTAAACAGCAACCCGTACGAAGCTGGGTAAATCTTCTATTTTTTTAATAAAATGCTTTTTCTACCAAGTACGCCATAAAATAAAAAACTGCCCAAAACTCAGAAGAAGTCTTACGCTATAGGATTATGATTAAAAATTCTACCATCCCAATATTACATTGTTTACCTTAAGTCCACATACCTGTAATTTCTATGAGACCTATTGTGTCATGTATTGATTTCCACACATCTCTTTTCTAACTAATTTTAAAACACCTAAAAATGCTGAAAATTCATTAAAAATGCCAAAAATTTAATACTTAGTTAGCGTTAGTTTCTTTTGATGTCCTGTCTCTCTTTCCTAGCACCCCAATAAATACTTCACTTGGTTTTCTCGAAGAGTGACTAACTAATATAGTTGTTTCTCTCGACATTAACCTTTCCAAACTCTGCATGAAGCAAGCTGTTTTCTTATTAAATAAAAATGCAAAAAAACATCATGATTGGACAGCCATTGGGAACCTACTTTTACCTTTTTGGCCAATTTATTCATGATCTTCTTTGAACAAAATCACATTATTAGTTTCCAATAGCAACATAGAGAGTGTGTGAGTAATTTCCCCTAAACCAGCGTGTGAGCAGTTCCTTTATATTCTTTTTATGGTTTTTAGGATGATCTCCATGTTTCAATAGCACCAATCTTTAGTGCTTCTCTTTTACCTCAGCCTCCTGCTTGTCCTTTCATAGTTTCTTTAGTTACGATTATAAGGTGAAAGTCTTAAAATTGTTTTGGGAGGTCATCAAACTAATACTATAGTCTGCTTCCTCGTGTGAAAAAAGAAAAGTGAGTTGTCAATTTTTTCCTTTGGGGAAAAGAACAAAGAACCATCTACGCTCATATACTGCTTCTGAAATCCAAGTTTTAATTCTTTATACCTATTCTTCCATATTTGCCAGATAATTTTTTGTCTTCTTGTAATTTCCAACCCTACTTTGCGATAAGATAAACAGAATTTTTATTTTCCTTGTGTAATTTATAACTCATTTTTCGAATAGCATTTCCTAAGTATAGTTTTGATTAATTATTTGTAAATAAATACTGAGTACCTAAGGGTTATTTTTTATAGAGAGTAGTTATCGATTACTTTTATCTTCCTAGCAATATCAAAAAATTTAGGAAAATTTCTTGCGTATTTTTGCGCTTCAGCTTTAAAAATAATGTATTGGCGTAAATAGTGCAGTAATTAGGCAGCAAAAATACTGTTTTTATTATTATATAATGAGTTCCAAATAAAATCTGTGCCAAGTCTCATTGGAAAAGAAACTAATTATCTCATTTTTCTGTTATTAAATTGCGTGCACTTCTTGGATGATTCCATTCTCCGGTTTAAATATACTGTATTGAATGAAATGCAGATTTATTTTTAAGATGCAAATTCAGTTCTGCATTCTAGGTTTATAATCAGCGCACATATATTGTTTGCACGAAATATTACTTTTTAAACACTATGTTCGAAGGATTTAATTAATTTAAGTAATTTTGTGTCGCAGATTCACTAATTATTAATATAGTGAGCTAAATTTGATGCTTATATGAACATTAAATAAGATAGATGAACAGGTTTTCACTTTAATATATTATTTGATATTTAATATTAAGACAATAAGAGTATTCAAATTTTTAACTAAGTTAACAACATCTTTAACGTTTTATTTCGAAAAAAATTAGCTATTATGGACTGACCAAATATTTTGATTTTTTTGTATCAACAACAATGCTGTTGATCTCCAAAGGAACGTATCAACAAATATGCAATATATTGACAAAATTTCAACTATTTTAGCTTAATGCAAGCGAATTCGATTCGAAAACAAAAATCGACGATAAGAAGAAAATTTTACATTTAATTTCCTTTAATATGGTTCGTATCCGAAGCTCGTGTGTTAATTACTTCTAATTTAATATTGCAAAAGAAAATAAGCCTGCAAGTGTAAAAGAGGTAGATATATTTAGGATCACTCTTGGTAAGAAATCCCATATAGCGTTCCAACCAACCAACCAACAGATTAAGGCTTTTATTAATAGCTTAATATGTATTAGTCTAGATCAGTGAAGGCCAGCCTTTTTACATGGCGGTCCGCATTCGTAGTTGTGAATTCTTCGGAGGGCCGCATTAGAAGCCAGGAGAGCTTCGGCGAGCCGGATGAGTGTTTACATTAGAAGTTACTAAGGGTATTGTGGTCTCATATTAGCGAAAATCAAGTCTAAATAAATTATTAGTGTTAAAGCTCCACCAGAAAATGTTTTGAGTGTATAATTATGCTGAAAAAATATGAAACCGTCTGTATCAAATTTTACCGATCACCTTTTCATCATAGCTTCGCGGGCTGCATAGCTCTCGGGGGCTGCGGGTTGAGAACCTATGTTCTAGACTCTAGAGTCTAGACCAGGGGTGAGCAACCATTTTACTTTAACAGTTGCAGCTTCTTAGGCGGGCCGAATAAACAGATGAAAACTTTTCGGTGGGCCACGTTAGGGTTCATATCGGAAGTGATTAGAGATAATGCGAGGGATTCTGTTGGTGTAAAATCGACAATAAATAATATTTTATATCCTTATAACATCGCTGAAAAGGTTTTCCGGCCATAATTTTAATATTAAAATATAAAATTATTTGTATATTATTACGGTTCGCTTTCATAATAGCATCACTGGCCACATAAAAAGCCACCGCGGGCCACATGTGGTCCACAGGCCGTGGTTTGCCCACCCCTGGATTAGTCTCTAGACCAGTAATGCGCTCCCTTTTTTAATCGCAGGTCACAGAGACACGGATAAATTTAAGAAGTGCTACGCACTATTTAAAACATACTATGAATATATAGACAGTTTAAGTACTTAGGGCAGATTGAATTTCCATTCTAAAGTCATCTTTTTCACCTTTCGATAATTATCTTCCTCCATAATAATTCGACTGTTAGGTAAGCCGATCAGTTAATGAAATTCAAAAGTGCAAATTGTTTCAAGGCATCGCGGGACATCTGAAATATAGTCGCGGGCCAAGGGTGGCGCATCACTTCCCTAGACCATCAAACATAGGTAAATAGGCCACATAAATTTATTTTTATGACGTATTCCCATCCATTTCAATTTAATGCCAAAAACACGTAGGTCTAAGGAAGAGCGATGTTCACCGCCTGAGATCTTGTTCCGATCATCTATCCCGTGATAGGGCGTGGCATTCGGATTAATGAGAAAGAAGTCTACACGGAGTCTTGCTTATTTCACATAAGCATTCCAAGACATGGTCATCTCTGATGAGTCAGACTGATGCGCATAGCGCGGCATACCAGCGTAGCGTGCGGAGCCTAGCCCCCCGTCGTACAGCGGCGTTTTTTAACATGGTCGCCGTCCAATAAAAACCGCTACATTGTTCTTCAAAGAAAAACAATGAGTTGCTGCCGAGCATTTTTTTAGATCAGTTGGGCTTCCTTTGCATCCCCATTTGAGCAAACGTACTTGGTCATGCGCACCTACGGATTTCAGGTCTGTAATTTCTCAATTTGGGGGTTGCGCACGTAAGACTTTACGCAGTGGAACATCAATGAGACGTCAGCACGGTATCAGAGGAAAAAATGGATGGGTGAAACCAAGATATGGAGGAATGAAAGGGGGAGGATAAATCACGCCGCCGAATCTGTCGCTCTTTTCATTCGCACGCAAGTGGACTCCCTGGACGGTTTAGTTCTGAACGACTCCGCTCCAAGCCTTCCTACAACTCAAATCACCGACAACTCTCTGTCGCCTTTCCTACACGAGGACACCATGGCAGCAAGAGCAGTCGGGGGACCGTCTACGCCACCTGCCCTAGCCGGAGATGTCGACGACATACGGGAACAACCTCCGAATACAAAGGGGACAAAATCTGCAGATGTGGCTGTGATCCAGGTGGTAGGAAACGATTCGGAAATCCCAGTGCTGGTGTTGAGGGCACTCACACGTAAGCGAAATCTTACTTTTTCGTTTATGTTAGTTTGCCAGATAGTTAATGAGCTCGTCTCGTGGCCGAAATAATACAATACAAGTACGAACACAGAAAATGTTTTAATATCTATCCCAGTCAATAGGGCGATGATAGTTGAAACGATGTAAGGGTTCCCCAACTTCGAAAAGTTTGGATATCCACGGTTTAGCATCACTCGTCATCGACACTTATCTCCTAAAATAAGATTAGGAATCTACTCGGGTGTTGGTATGGTATTAATTTTATTTACCTTACACATCTTTCTTCATTCGCGAAGTAATCATGAGTACAAGAGGAGCCGGGGGCCCTTCCACATCATATTCCGCTGCCGGAGATGGCAACGTTGGACGGGACGAGGAACCGCCAAGAAATGGGCAGTTAAGGAAAGTCCATGTGAATGTGATCGAGGCGGAACAAAACAATCCGGACATCCCAGGCCTGGTGATGGCAGCACTGAGTCGTAAGCACAATTCTACCCTTTTTTAACCCTTAGTTCTCTAGATAGTTATCAAGCTCGTCTCGTGTCAGAAAACAATTTACAAAATTCGCACTTGAGCAATAAAGAAAAAGTTTTTGGAAACTGCTTCCGGCAAATCGCCACCCAAAACGGCAGCATTCCAGCCGATATGTGCATCTTGTATTTCGTTGGACATAACCTTGTGCTAATCATTTCAATTTCTGATACGTCAGTTCTTATCTTTGAACTTTGTTAATATGGCGATGAACGTCCTTTATCTTATCCCGTTGAGACGATGTAAGGATTCCGTGGCTTTGAAAACTTTGAGAATCCCCGGTTCAGCTACAATTGTCATCCACACATAACTCCAAATATGAACTTCTTAATCAACTCGTATATTTTTTTACGGTTAATGATTTTATTTTTTCCCATCTTTAAGTACAATACCTAATGTTCTCTAATGTAATGTTTTATGTATTACTGATTTGTCGCAATAAATCCGCCAAAAAGCAACCCTTGTTATACCACTGTGCAAATGACAAAATTACTTTTCGCTATCAGGCCGCATAGCGGGGATTAGCTGTAATTAATGATATAAAGCAGTTTGGTGTACTTGAACAAAGTTTGCACATTTATCGGTTGGCATTCAATGATGAACTCAACTATGCGGCACAATTTATCATTCAAAATGCTTAAGCTTGTAACGTTAATTTCTTAGAAATTATATTTTAAAGATGTTAATAATGATTATGATAAATGTCCTTTATTTCTGAAATTTTCAGAAATGAATCTCCCTAGCATGCAGTAGCCATGGTGACTTGAATGGTGGGGAGAGGAGAACAAAGACAGAACATCATTACTGCTTGCCAAATCAAATTCAGAAATTGATGGAATAATCGGAAACTATGCAGAATGGCATAAGCTGTAATTTTGGGAATAACTTTGAAACAGAAAAAATTCTGCTATGACCGGGAATCGAACCCTGGTCTTCCACTTGCCAGGGGGATATTCTACCACTGAACTACCTTAGCAGATAATCTTCCCTGTTTCTGAACGCGGGTGTTTTTCTTAGTTGGGTCTGGGCTAGCTCGGACCCAACTATGAAAAACACCCGCGTTCAGAAACAGGAAAGATTATCTGCTAAGGTAGTTCAGTGGTAGAATATCCGTCCGGCAAGTGGAAGACCAGGGTTCGATTCCTGGTAATTGCAGATGTTTTTCTGTTTCAAATTTATTCACATCAAATTCACTTCTCTACCATAAAATTTTCTACAGGAAACGACAATGCCTTTCTTTGAATACGAAGTTTAATTTTCCTAGGCATGAATATTGTCTTTAGCATTCTTTTCTTCAATCGAACCGTATGGTGTAAAGTACGGTTTTTGCTATAATTTAACCTCCATCTGAAATTTCCCAGTGTGCTGGAAAAAGCACTCCTATTCCATTTCCAGATTTAAAACTATATGAACAGTTTAAATAAAGGGAATAAAATAAACTCTAATTAATTTTTACGACTCATTCAGAATTTTTCCTAAGGGATTTATTTTGGCATCCAACATTCCTTAAGGAGAAAAGTGAAATGCATTCATATCAGTAATAATGGAATTAGATTGCATTCCCCGCGTGATGGGAATTGTGTTAAACTGAGAGTTTTAGAATATTGCACGTTTTTATTGGATAACATTTTACAAATTTCAACATCCTGAAAATATAATGTCAAGAAATTTATCGATTTAAAATTATAATAATTTTTCGCGTTTTGTATAAATATGCTCTTTTGAGAGTATATATCCTTGTGATCCTAAAGCATTATGCTAAGTATTTCACGTTTGCAATTCTAAATAATTCTCAATAAATAAAACGTGCTTTCTTATACTGCGTCATCAAAAGACGCTCCCATTTTTTCTTACTTTCTATCTTTAAGTAAAGTAAATGTAACTTTTTCAAATTTATTAATCACTGATATTTTCAAAGATTGACAACGAAAAAAAACGAGCTGGGTTCAAAAGGCAAAAATTAATACCATATGATATGAAATATCATTAAGTATTGCCGTTACCATCTGCATTTCAACAAGATTATTTCGCTTAAATTGAGTGTGGAAAATTTCGATCGAACGCATTGTAGAGTAGGTACATTTAAACTTTATACAATTAATTACGATTCTAAACATTTAGCATTTTATTGTATATGCGCATAGGAAATAAACGGCCAGATTTCCGTTTTCCTACGCGCCGTGGATATGATCAATACATATATTGTACTGAGATCTCCCTCCTATACGGTAATTTTTCACGCGCGATTTTTCCCACTATTTGCGACAAATGCCATACAGCAGGATGGGCCAACTTGTTTCTTGTTGCGATCGACTTTTTTATATAAAAAGTAGTCACGAGCTACCATGATGAAAAACTTTTTAATGCAATTATTTAATACGAGTGTAAAGGGAAAATAAAAATTACTCATTTCAAAATATACAAGTTTTGATAGAACAAAGTTTATTGAATTTATTGAATAAACGAAGAATTTCAAAATAAACATTTTAAAATATAAATATACAAAAAATGAATATAACTTTTAATTTTAATTAATGAGAAGTTTTTGTCTTCTTATCTTCTACTAAGCTTATATAGTTGGGCATGTACCTCGACAAGGACGAAGGCATCTTCAGTATGGGAATCGGTAAGCAAGGAACGATACTTCGTCTTCGTTAGCTTTAAATATGAAAACGCCCATTAACAAAGGTATGTGGATTCAAAACAAGAATGGATATATTCAATACATTTTCTAATGTTTTAATATTTTCCCGACTAACATACATCCAGCCTTCTTCTCAATCCCTAGCTCTTAAGAATAGATCGGATTGCAGTATTATAATTTCGTTTTCAAGTATAGTTTCTTCCATGTGGAAAATGTCAGCGATTTTTTCCGCACTATGCTTTGTTTTTAAATCAGCTTTAAATGGAAAAGAAAGATACTGGACAACATCTTCGATTTTTTAAAAAAATCATTGAATCTGACATCTAAGTCCTCCATAACGCTTTTAATTTCTACTATGTATTTTTCAGACGCAAAAATAAAACTAGTATATTTTTGCAAATGGTTTTTCATATTTGGAAAGTGATCAAAGTTTCGTTTTTGTAGATCGCTGATCAACATTGGAAATTGATTTTTATAAGCGTTAACTCTACAAATCATCTCACTTATGGTCTTATTTCTTCCTTGCAGTTCTAAATTCAAAACACTCAATTTACCTGTAAAATCTGTTAGAAACGCTCGATCACAGAGCCAGCTTTCATCATTCAAATTCTTGTCTTCACCGTTTCTTTGTTGAAGAAAATGTATTATTTCATTCAACAAATTACGAAATTACGGAAATTGCGAACAATGCCGCGATCGACTAGTTGATCGCTATCGACCTGTTGGCCTCTCCTGCCATACAGGAAATCATCATGAAATTCGGTCAATGACATTCCATCCAAAGAATTCGGTCCAGTTCGCCCGAAATCTTCAAGCATTAAATTTGACCTTTCGCTATAACTTGCGCAAAACTCATGCCTACCTTCTTTATGTTCGTCATCATCTCTTAGGATTTTGAACTGTTCACTGTTTAGTCTCCATATTGCGTGGAAAGTGTTAAACGGAGCGCATAAGAAGTGGTTTGTTTACAAACACAACAGAATATAATCGCTTTGAGTCTGAGCTTTAAGATTTGTCTATCGCGGGCAGTAAAAACCGACTCGGTGACGCAATTCTAGGAAAAGAGCTCCGAGGAGGTTTTTTTCTTCACTCCAAGTTTGTCTGCCGTTCTCAGACGAAGAGCAGAACAATCCGCCATCCAACCTCAACCAGCATCACTTCATCAATTACACTAGCCTTTTTAGTGTTTATCCGCTTAATATAAACGTATGGTTTGTGTTTTATTTATCGACTACTGATGCAATAACGAAAGCAAAATGTGAAATGTAATAATTTCACGACTGTTGATCGAATTACTACCGGAAACCCCATGCAGTGAAGTTTAAACGTTAAAATGTTGCAAAATTACCGATTTTCACAAATAGGATCCTTCGCATTACCTCAAATAACTTCCAATGTGAACCCTAATGTGGCCCGCCGAAACACAGTCATCTCTCAATGCGGCCCGCCTAAGTCCTCGCAACTATTAATATGGCCTGCCTCCTAAAATGTTTGATCATTGCTGGTGTAAAGCGAAACGGTGCGGAGTGGGAGAGATTTCCCCACACCAGAGGTAACCAATCATTTTAACTATAGTGTCCCATGAGGCTTTATATAACTATTCGGGCCACATACCTTTCAAATGATCGATGAACCCGTTTGTAAATTCCAATGAGACACTTTTGCGATTTTTTTTATAGTGTAAGGCCTCATAGGGCAATATTAGAAGTACAATTGCGTACGCCAACTCGGAAAATAGCATTAATTTCGTAAATGTCTAACGACACTTCCTGCTGGGAAACATGCGAATATGCACGTCTTAAATAAACTGATAACGTAATTAAGGCAGGATCAAATCACTGTGAGGACCTGGGTAGCCTGGCTGAATAACATACTTTTTTAAATGAATTAATAAAATATTTCAAATTTTCATTCAAAATAAATAATTACCTTCCATTTGCGTGACAACTGCAGTTAAGACAGTTAAAACATTTGTTTCCATTTTATTATTTTTATTGTTTTTTTTGTTTTGGTGTTCCCCTTCAAACATTTTTACAATGATGAAGCCCCCTTGCCCTAAAGTTGAGAGGCTAACTACGTCCCTGTCCCACGCTAAGATTATATTTGAGCGCCGTATCGAGATAAACTTGCAACGATTAAGATATATTTTTATTCAGAATTTTTTCCGTTATTCGCTATAATAATCTCCGAGTCGAACCGAAACATTTAAAGAAATTTTTATGCTCTGTGACCGTTCCGAGACCGTGCTGAATTGAAATTGATGGCCGTGCTATTCGAGGTACTTCTCTGAAATGAAAACCGTGCTAAACCGAAAACGTACAAAGAGAAACCGTGCAAAAACGAGGGATAAGTAGTTTGTTTCGTGCACTGCCGTACCCATGCAATACTACAAGGAACATTTTTTGAAATCTAACATTATTTTAAATTATTTAATTAAAAAACTAATACTACAACTTCTGAAGGGCTAGAAGAGTTGTTCAATTCTTCAATTACATGTCATCAAATAATTTAAAAACTTATGCCAACAAGAATCATGCATAACTTTCCACTGAATTGATTTAATTTGCTTATAAATTAATGTCAACTGCATGAAGATTTTTATCGAGACATGAAAAAAATCGAGGAAAATATCTTCGTCGCCAAAGGCATTAGCCATATTACGCACACCTTAGCCACCATCAACTGATTTTTGGCATTGGGCCTCAAAAAAATTGGGAATTCCTTAAAAAAAAGTTAAAAAAACGAAATAAGATATTAATAGGTTTATTTGCGCTTGGCGTCACATAAAGTCAACCCGATACATATGCTTGTCAACGACAAACCTGTTAATATGCGACTCCTTTGTCGAAGATTACCCGATAAAAATTTAACGACCTTCGTTCACTTAATTAGTTCGATTTGAATTTTGAAATTAGGTCGCTACGTGTAAGTAAACTTAAGACGACTTTGCCACATGGAACTTGACAAACTGCGTGCATTTTTTCCCTATAGCCTGACTCCATCGAGGAATTTTCTGGGAGAGAGTATCTCTAAATATTCTTTTCGATTCATACAAAGATGCACTAACTCGAACATCAATAACCGTGAGTCGATTCGCAGTTTTTATTGGCCGAGACATGAACGCTCGTTGAATTTCTAGAGAACTAGATACGACAATCGGATGTCTCGCATAAACATCCGCGAGCTGTGCGTAAAATTAGGTAGCGGGGGTTGCAGCTGCCTAGGGCTTAACCCATTAGTGCAGTGCTCTCCTACCGGTGTGCCGCGGCACAGTGGTGTGCCGCAACAAAGTACTTAGTGTATCGCGAGACGTTCGGAGTTTATACAATGGAAAGTCCGAATTTAAATTCTCAAGCTAACAAACGATCATAAGAAGTTTCTTCATTTGCGGAATATCAATTAATGATTTCTCACTTAAAATTAGAGGGGATTCATTGAACTCAGGAACAATCGTAGTCTTAACGAGAAGTTAGATGATATGCCTCTGGATGAGCTTTGGCTGCAAGTGAGGAATGGATACCCAACCATTGCTGAATGTGCAATTCATGCGTTTTTAAAGTTTCGTACAACATATTTATGTGAATAAGTTTTTCAACATTGTCGCTGATTAAGAATAATAAGAGATCTTGTCTGAAATACCTTTACCAGAAACTTCGAGTTGCTCTTTCCACCATAGAGCCGAACATCAAAAGACTGTTCTTCAAGACAGGGACAGGTTTCTCACTAATAAAATTATTTTATAAAGTTCCCATACATCTTCAGATATTAAGACATTCATTATAGGAAAAATATTTTTACTGTATCTTCGATGTCGTTATAAACTTGTTGTACTGCACCTCAAGATAGCAATACTGGTAAAAAATTTGAAAAAATTATTTTGGTTTTATTTCACAAATTCACTGAATTATAAAAATTACTTTCAATGAATTTTAGCCACAATTTATTCCCTTCTTAAGAAAATATTTTATTTTTCTTTTATTTCTGATGCTGTCGATTATTTAAATTATTTTCTGATGTTGTAATAGAAATTTTCAACAAAGTTTCGTGTGAAATTAATTTCGGTGTGACGCGATGAATGAAAAAATCTGTAGGTATGCCGTGAAATAAAAAAAGTTGGAGAGCACTACATTAGTGGACGAATGCTGTGACAGCCCTCTCAACCCGTATTAATTACGTCAATAAGGAGCCCAGTTAGTGGAACCCACTTTGGCGGTGAAAGCGACACACAATAAAGATTCGAAATCTGTGTCACCTAATCATAAGTGCTTATTTGCACATTGTTTTTAGCGGGCAACAAAGCGTTCGCTAAAGCGTATGAAGGAAGTGTCACCTGTTAAGACGCGCCACAAAGCGCACTCGGATGTTGTGTGCGATCGAAATGGCTGCAGTTATTATGGACAACATTCTCTTCTAAAAAATCCCAGATCTGTCATTCCGGAACGCTCGAATGTGACGCCGCTCTTAAAGAGGGGGAGGTTCGAGAACTATTTACGACAAAATGTGTACGAAATATACTTTTACTATCGGTTGTTTACTTACCGACAGTGAAGAAGGTATGTAGATGCAACTTACTAATTATAAGTAATTTATAGACACAATTTGTAATTATTAGCGCATTTATGATAAGGTAGGTACGTTGTTGTAACAGCAAATATTGCGTGAAATTTGTTTGAAAAAATAAATGGGAAGAAAATGAATATGCGTAGTATTGTATTAACGAAATAATTTCAAGCGACAGCAGTTTTCCATTCTTCCTCAAACGACGACAATTTCCCATCATTCCAGCTCTTGCCGATACAATCAACTAAGCTCAAGTTTAAACATACGCTCATATTGGTCTATATTACAGAGACCGTCTTCTCACACGGACAGCTGTGCGTTGCATTGTCAAGAACAGAAAATCGAAACAACATCAAAGAATTTATTAAGGAAAATTTTGCACAAGGTCGACTGCTTGCCATTGATGAATGGGTTACAAAAACGTTGTTTTGCAAGAAGTCTTCCGAAATTAATGAATAAAAATTAGAGTTAAGTTTGCTCACAAACAAATTTTTTTAAAATATACAATCATCGCTGCTTTTCACGACTACTACGACAATTCCGTCCTAGGACGAGTTATTGGCTTAATACTTAATTCAAGCATACCCGTCATACATGAAGGGCTATTACCCAAGTTTTTAATAAAACTCATATACCTGTACACTAGACACGGTTCTTCTCTCCGTCAAGCACGTGTCCAAAAAATGAAGATTATCATAAAACTATATTTTCGGAATGTACACTTCATCCGCAGCGCAGTTTTTATTTTTTTTAAATTTCATCTACTGTCATTTCTGGACGCCGCATCTTTAAAACAGTGCACATTTTTGTCAATGCACTATCCCGTTTATCCCTATTGTGGCGCTCTTTGCATTTTATGTCGTAAAGACACTGCCTCTGCTCGTAAATTTCAATTAATATAGACACGTGATCCCTGCACCAAGTCGCCATTCTTTTTCATCGCTTGCTGCTATCGTTCCACGTTCAACGGATGCTACGGAGAGACTAGAAACTTCGATTAATGTCGGCCAGATTCGTGTATAATCGTGTGCGCTTTTGCTCACAAAAATAGAACTGCCCACTATTCCGTGCAACATCGAGAAGGAAGGCTTGGTTAGTCATAGAAATGCTGTCTGCGCAACTCCCAGGACTTTTGCTGCGCACTAGGAAAAACGTGTAAATGGACATTAAGGAAGAAATTTTACGACAGGGATAAGATACGGAGAAGAAAGAAACAACAAAAAGGTCGAGAGAAATTTTTTATACTTTCCAAAGTGACGAGAATTTTCTAGTTGTTGTGTTTCTTGAAAACATCTTTCAGCGAAGGAGATAACGTGGAAAAATGTAGATAAACTAAAATGTGGTGTTCACCGAATCGTATTTTTATGGAATTTGTACTGGTTTTACGCTGAAAGAGTTTCGAGTGATCGCTAGGTCGATACATCTAGTGTAACGAATCGTAGATATTTATGCTTGTGCCTACTCCTCTTACGGCAACCGACCTTGTCGCGACCACCTATTGTGGCAGGCGACCTTACCGCCACCTGCTTAATCCCACCCATCTACCAACAAATATAAAAATACGATTGGAACACTTACAGGAAATCAGGATTTTCGTTAATATTAATAATTAAAAAACGACAAAGATTAACTTTATCTCACGGCTTCGAAACCCGGGTCGTGAATTTAATAAATTATTGTTCAGTAAAAACTAATCTCTGTCGTTTTTTTAGATGAAGTACCGCCGATTTAAGGCAAATACAGTTTAAATAATATTCATTGTGGTATAAAATCATGCAATTAAAATTAACTAAAAATTAAAATATTTAAACTATTAAACATAACACTTCCGTCTCCACAGCCCCCTCGAAATCTTTCGAGACTTCCAGGATGCGAACCGCTGTTTTTCAGAAATAGAGATAAGAAAGCTTCAATGAGCAGGTTCTCGGAATAATTGCAGCGGAGGCGGATGTATGGCGAGAAGATCTAAGCCAGCTATTCTCAAGTGCGGCCGCGAGGGAATTACCAGTTTGGAAACAAATAACTTCCCATTCAAACGAGTGCTCCTCTACCCAGCAACAGGTTCTTATCTACCAGATGTAATAACTCAACCTCGAGAGAAAAGGTTAGTATAATCACCTAGAATGAATACTAGCTCAGTAAAAATTAAAAATTAGTAAATAGAGATTTGAGCCAGATGCTTCCATATATATATACAAATGTAAAATATAGAACTTAAATGCATGACTAGGGAGAAGACCCACGCTGGTTAGGAAAAAATCAGCTACTCTTACTTATGCTCTTGAGGAGGCATTATGAAGTGTGGTACTTCTAAAAAAACAGTTGATTTCTTTTACTCAGCAAGCTAGAAGAAAAGCTGGAGGAAAATCAATTGTAATAAAGTGTGCCACAGTATATTCGCTGTGGGGGTGCTGTGCATTACTTTCCTATTTTACATCACGTTTTATGGCGTATATTGCGTCCATTAGCTAGTAATATGATCATATTAAAATCAGTAACATTCTTACCGGTGATGAAAGTGACAGTGAATCACTACTCAGTGGAAATGTACTAGTAAATGAATTTTTACAAGAACGTAGTTGTAATAGAATTGATGAATTTAATTAACCTTACACAGGGATATTTTTGTATTTTAATTAATTCTCAGAAGTAACTATCGGTGGAAGAGTTTTCATTTTTAGCGAAACACTTTTACTGTGCCCTTCGTGAATTGGCGAATATTTGGCCTTGGTGAATTCACTTGTCCTATATAATTTTTCTAAAAATTAAGGAATAATAAGTTTTTTGAATTACTTGAAGAAAAAGAGGAGAAAGAGACTAGTGATGCCATTCCGAGCATGAGAGCAGATTTAAAAGTTTCACAATCTTTAATTCTGTGCCCTGATTTTTGAGCGGAAAAAAGATACTCCGATAATGGTTGGAAAAAATACCGGATTTTCGAGAATATAATAATTTGTGCGATATGCCAAACAAAACTTCGTTAAGTAAAAACATGAGGTGCGGCGCCATTTCAGTTCTCTTGAGTTGGAAGAATAAATATAGCGATATGACTTCTTGCAGAGAACTTGTGAACACGACTCTAAATGAATTGATTCGTCAATTAAAATCAATAACAATGTTCCTTTCCTGTGAGGAGCTACTATTAGCTACGTTAAAAGCTTGTTACTGCATTACCTAGCAAATAAAATCTTTCATAGATTGTGAGTTCATGAAAACTTTATTACTAATTATTCAACATGATAATCGGTTATTTCGTGATGTTGCTTTGAGTAATGATATTGTGCGGCGAGGATTAATTGAACTTGGAAAATATATAGGCTATAAAATTTCAAAAAACATGTCAAATGGTCTATTTTTTAGTTTGTATATCGTTTAAAGTAATGATATCACAAAAACTAATCAAATAGTCCTATGTTCATGTTTCATTGACAATAAAATAGGCGAATTTCTGGAGAAACTTTTATGTTTGATTTCTCTTAAATAACATCCAAAATATGAATATTTATGAAGCTGCAGAATCCCATTTAGATTCGTTGACAATTTCATTTAAAAGATGAGCAGCGTCAGTGCATATGGTGCAGCAGTAATGCAGAGTGAGAAAAATGGGGTGATGAGATTCTTTAAAAATGATTGTGAATGCGATATTTTCAGGTTGCATTGCTTTGTTCACAAGGAAGTTCCTGTTTATAAAGCCGTGTCCAAAACTATGGAATTGTTGGAGTAGTTGTTAAGAAAACCATAAACAATATTAATACATGGAGTATTCTAAGAAATAATTTTAGATCCCTGTGTGACACCACCAAAGAACAATATTGTGCTCCTCAACTATAATGCAATTTCTTAGTTAATACTTTTACAAATTAATCCTATTAAACCAACGAAAACATTCTGAAACGCGTGAATTATTCTTCCATTGATTTATCGTAGCAGACTATCCTCCCGGATAGTGGAAGACCCGTGTTCGACTCCCGGTCATAGCATAAATTTTTCCTGATTTCAAATTATTTCCATTCTCTTAACTTACTTCTATTTTATCGTTTGGTGTAATTGACATGCTGTCTTGGACAAAACATCACTAGCATTTTTTGATGCCATTACTACACTTCTTGAGTGGTTAAATTAAACAAAAACGATTGAAAATCAATAAGAAGACGAGAGGGTATGCTAACGCTTTCAAAACTGAAAAATGACTGACTAGGATTTAGGTTGTATGGGCTGCAGAATTGGTCTGCGCGGCAAAGGAAAAGCGCTTACTGCATAAAGGTGAAGCAGGGTATCGCGTATTCTTAAATCAGAGTAAATGGAAATCATTTAACTCGGGATCTGACTATTAGTAATGGATAAAAAAGTATATTTAGATGCAGAATAACTTGATTTTCTAGAGGTTCAATAAAAAAATCCGAAAAATAATAAGTTGATTGCTTAATAGAAATGTTTTTTTGAAAAAAGCATATTAAAATAATTACTTTTTATCGAAAATTCACAAATTCTTTTCTAAACTAAATCCCTATAAGTAGGTTGGTAGTAAGAAAGAAATAAGCGCTTAAAAATCAAGAAATGGAAAATTACTTATCGCGGGTATCTCCACTAGCCACAATAAAATTATGAACAACCAGATTTGCATTTTGGTTAGAATGCCACAGAGGCTATTCACAAAAAGTAAATTCTAAAGGAACAGGTCAGTCGGATATTTTTGTTGTTGATTTTTTAGAAAAAAATCTTCGTCGTTTTATCCCAGGCTACACACCTCCCACATCCTCTTGCAATAAACCTTCCGTTCCCTTATTATCTTCACTTTCAAATTTGTCTGCCCTAGAACTCCCTCCTTCCCCACGCGCACCCTATATGTACACCCCCATACAAATCCCAAATTCTACCTCCCATTCCGCACCCACCTATAGACAACGAAAATATCAGAACATGTGTTCTTATTTGAATCTACTTTCGGTGAATTATCAATGAAGACGACTGTGTTGAAGCACCCCCTGCGGGTAGAGGGATTGAGAATACTCCCGCAGACCCTCTGCTGGTCGTAAGAGGCGACCAATGGGCGAGGAGTCAACCTCGTTAAAAAAGCCATTTTTTGCCTTTGGTAGCGTCCAGACAATATGTGGATCTGCTCTCTGAGTCCAGCCACGTCATCTGGCTATTGATCCACCCGCGTGTTTGCCGTGCGTGGAGACCCGTAAGGGGGAGAAGAGGTACCTGGTGGTTGAGCTTCCTGGATCCTGTCTGGGTGTCGGATGCCCAAGGGAGGTACAGGGAGCAACACACTACTTTGGCCTCTAATTCACTGTAAACAGGAGTCGGGTACTAGCCACACCCGATTAATCGGCTTGCCGTCACGTATTGACGTTTCGGTTGGCGAGTGCCAAGGCAGTGGGGGTCTGTGTAGGGGGGTCAAAAGTGTATTGGTCTGGATACCCCATGCACTGGAGGTCTGACCTGAAGCAGATAAACATGTTGTAGGTGCAAAATCTCTCTGGTTAGCCCTGGCGTACGCATCAATTTGTGGTGCGGCGTCCCATTTGTGGCTCCGTGATAAGTGAGGAGACCAGGAGATGAATACTAATTATTTTGAATGGCAGAAAAACTTTCTCCACCACCTAAAAGATCCCGTCCGGACTCGGATGGGGGATATATTGCTAGGAAATGTACAAAGTACTTAATTATGAAGCGTTCAACTGAAGGTGAGACCTTCACAAAAGTGTCTCCCTTCTTTATATACAAGTCTTTGTAGGTACAGGTGCCTGGATCTTTAGAATCCGTAAAAAAACTTAGGGACGGTACTCTTCTTATTACCACCATGAACGAGACCCAAAGCAAGAAGATTTTATACATCTCAATGCTGGGAGACATGCCGGTAACTGTTGAGACCTATAAAACCCTCAACACCTGTCTAGGGGTCATATCTAATTATGACCTTCTTTATGTAGAGATCGAGGAGTGTAAGCGGGATATGGCCTCTCAGGGGGTCATTGACTGCAGGAGATTGACGACGAAGAGCAACGGTGAGATAGTCAATACTACCTCTATGGTCCTCACGTTTTCCCTCGAGAAGCTACCAGAGAAGGTCATGATTAGTTATGATGCATGTGCAGTTTGGCCATATATTCCAAACCCTATGCGCTGTTTCCAGTGCCAAAGGTTTGGGCACACTGCTCTACGTTGCAAGGGCAAAGCAATCTGCCCCCGGTGCAATCGGAATAAGCACGATGGAGCAGAATGCGCAACGACAGTGTCATGTGCGAACTGCGAAGGTCCTCATCCGTCATTCTCTCGGGACTGCCCAAAATTAAAAGAAGAAAAAAAGGTTATGGAACATAAGACTCTTGAGAAACTGTCTTATTTTGAGGCACGGAAAAAATACAGAACGCTTGTTGCTCCAGTTTTCTCAAGGACTTTGCATCCTTGGCAGCTACCCCTATCAAGAAGAGTACCATCGCTACCCAGACGGATGAGGTTGCACTTATAAAAAAGTGGGAAATAAGGAAAAGGAAGAAAATAAAATAAAAGAAACTATAATAAAAAAAACAAAAGCATGAGAGCCCTATGGAAGTGGAAATGAGCAAGTCTCCTGTAGCTCCTAAAAGGGTCTAATAAAACGGGATAAATCCCCTGTAAAATTAAATACAAAGCCGCCGAGGCCATCCTTATCCAGTCAGGAAGACTTGGATATGGATTCACTGTCAGATAGTGGCATCGAATTTCTCAAGATGCCAGGAAGGGGGAAAGGCCAGAAAAAATTAACAATTAAGAGGTAATCTCTTACCCCACCTTCAGAAAATGGACAAAATAATTCAGTGGAATTGTAATGGCTTTCGATACCACCTGCCTGAACTTTGTATCCTCCTATCTGAGTTATTGCCAGCATATGTTTCCTTTCAGGAAACACGGTTCAGGGAAACTGAAACAGTCATACTCAGAGGGTACTCCTTGTATAGAAAAGACCTTGTGAGTGCCCAACAAGCTCACGGAGGAGTGGCTGTGTTGTTTCATAACTCGAGGTACTCGGAGGAGGTAACTCTTAACACACAGCTGTAAGGCTGTTGCAGTTAGAGTTTCCCTCCCTCAGCTGGTGACCATCTGCTCGATCTATTTGCTCCCTAATGAGACCATCACAAGAAGGTCAATCCTTGACCTTTAGATCAACTCCCACCCCCATTGATCCTTATGGGCGATTTTATGCCCATAATTCAGAGTGGGGGTCAGAGAGGACTGATCCTAGGGGACGTCGCCTGTCTGAGGTATTCTCGAGCCTGGATCTGGTTATACTCAATGATGGCAGCGACGCACACTTCAGTGCTAGTAGTTGGTCACTTTCTTCCATCGACCTATCTGCTCTAGCACGGTCGCTCCATTGTTTGAATGGGAAGTGTACGAAGATCTATTTGGCAGTGATCATTTCCCGATTATCCTGAAATGCTTCTCTGCCAGCGTTTCGGAGATGCGTTGCCCCAAGTGGGCCATAAAATAATAAGATTGGTGCAAGTTACACTCACGGAGATGTGGTTTCCCTTGGTGGACGAGCATGTCAGTCCTTTCATGTAAGCCCTAATAGAGGCAGCTAATGTAAGCATTCCGAGGTCCCGCTCCCGACTAAAGCGTATCCCAGTTCCATGGTGGAGCGAGGAATGTTATGAGGCGATCTGTGAAAAGTGACGGGCTTTTCGCTTCCTTCGTGCTAATCCCACAGAAGGAAATATGTTGCGGTACCTGAGATTAAAGGCACTGGCATGCAGGATAATCGGGAAATGTAAGAAGGAATCTTGGAGGAAATATGTATCGAGCATTACAAGATACAAGGTGAGGAAGATTTCTTGCCAAACTACCTCTTCCACAATTAGTGGGCTTATGAGTAATGGCTAGGTCATAACATTGACAAATGAAATAACCAATGCGCTAGATGCCCTGTTTGCTAAAGCATTCAGTTCCGAACAACAATCACCAGTTTTTTTTATTCAAAAAGATGAGCTGGGGAGTCAGACACTTAGATTCTCGTCACGGAACACTGAGAGCTATGATCTGCCATTCAGTGCATGGGAACTGGAAAGTGCTTTGGCAGAGACGCATGACAGTGCTCCAGGTTTGGACACCATTCACTATGAGATGATATGTCACCTAAATCCCCCTGAGAAAGAATATCTGCTAAAGATGTATAACCGAATCTGGGTAGAAGGCATATACCCCACGCAAACGAGAGAGTCCATTGTAGTGCCACTACATAAGCCAGGGAAAGATAAGAATATGGCTGAGAGCTACCGACCGGTATCGCTCACGGGTTGCCTCTCCAAACTCATGGAACGAATGGTCAATAGGCGTCTGGTTTAGTTTTTAGAATCAAATGGTCTATTGACCAACATTCAGTGTGGTTTTCGTCGCCATTGTTCCACCACCGATCATCTGGTGAGATTGGAGAGAGCTGTGTGTGATGCCTTTGTTAGGAAGCATCACCTCATTGCAGTTTTCTTTGATATTGCCCGGGCTTATGACACCACATGGAGATTTGGTATACTTCGTACATTGCACTCGTGGGGTTTAAGGGGTAACTTACCCATATTTATCAAGAGCTTTTTATGGGAACGTTACTTCAGGGTGCGTATCGGGAGCGAAACCTCTCAAACGTTCCTTCAGGAGAATGGTGTTCCACTGGGGTCTATTTTGAGTGTAACCTAGTGTGATGTTGCCATAAATGGAATAGCCCAACGTATCAGGTCACCAGTAGAGGGGGGCCTCTATGTGGATGACCTGGCCATATATTGCAGTTCACAAAATGTGGTGGCGGTTTAACGTCAACTTCAGCTGACAATTAACCGAATGGGCCACAAACAATGGGTTTGCATTCTCAGCGAACAAAACAGTTTGTATATACTTCTGTCATGTTCGCGGCCTCCACCTGGATCCAGCATTATCACTCTCCGGAACCGAGCTACCATTTGTTGAAACAGCACCATTTTTGGGTGTGCAATTATAACGAAAGTTGACTTGGCGTCCCCATCTGAAGAGGGTAAAAGCAAGATGCTAATCCTCCTTGAACCTCTTTCGCATTCTTAGCCATAAGTCACTGAGTGTAGACCGGACAATCTTATTAAGATTGTATCGATCACTTGTCCGCTCAAGATTGGACTATGGGAGCATTGTATATGGGTCGGCCAAACCATCAGTGCTGAGAACTATTGATGTGATTCACCAAACAGAGATTCGCTTGACGACTGGTGCATTTCGCACTAGTCCAATACGAAGTGTTATCTGTGAATCTGGGGAACCATCGCTGCACATGCGCCGGAAACTGTTAGCTATCCAATAATTTGTAGCTTTAAGCGGTAAACCAGATCACCCGGCTTACACAGCAGTTTTCGACCATCGTTTTGTGCAGTTGTATGATGCCCATATCCGCTCTGTAAAACCTCTGGCTGTGAGAATGCATAATGTTTTTGAAGAGTTGTCTTTTGAATTGCCTCAGACATTTAGAACAGACCATAGCATTGCTCCACCCTGGATGTTATGTTGCCCCAACATTATTACTTCTCTTTCCAAAATTAGATAGGCTTTCTACCCTACCTTCTGAATACCGACGTGACTTTGAGGGACTCTATGCACGGTTTCAGTCATTCACTGCCATGTACACGGATGGCTCTAAGCAGGGGGAGCATGTGGGATGTGCTTTTATCATCGGCAGATGCTCGCACCATTTCCGGCTACATCCGCTGTGTGGGCTATTCACAGCAGAATTGTATGCTTTATGGAAAGCACTGCGGTTTGCATATTCGTATCCCAGCAGTGAATATGTCATCATCACCGACTCACTGTCAGCCTTACATGCCATAAAGGCTTTGCACCCTTCTCACCCTCTGTTTCAGTCATCCTTGATGGATCTGGACTCCATAGGGGTGACGACAGTGTTTATGTGGATACCAGGTCACGTAGGTATTCTGGGTAATGAGAGGGCAGACAGGGCAGCAAAATTAGCTGCTAATGGTGGTGGTATTAATTAATCAAAAGTTCTTGTGGGGACATAAATAACTATTTAAAAACTTTAATCTACAATCAATTGCAAGAAGAATGGAATGGGGTTATCTCCAATAAACTGAGAGAAATAAAAAACAGTAAAAGCATGGCAGTCCTCGTCCAGGTCACCCCGACTCGAAGAGGTTGCCATTACAATACTACGCATAGGTCACTGCTGTTGGACGCACGGTTACCAATTGCTGTCCGAGGAACCTCCAGTTTTTGAGACATGTGATACTGCGTTGACAGTGTCACATGTTTTACTGGACTGTATCCAGTTTAGGAATGAGAGAGAGAGAGTGTGCGTATGGCTGCAAACCTCACGGTCTCTCTTGGAGATAGTCCGGATTTTATAAATAGAACACTGTCAATCCTAAGGGAGGCCAGATTTTTAGCATTTATTTAATTTTTAAGTGTTTTTAATCATTGTACAATGGGTTAGAAGTGTGAAATATTATTAATCCCCTATCCATTTTTAAAGTTCTTTGTGCTACAGGCATAATAGTTCCTTCTTGTATAGTGAGAAAATTTTACACATGTCAGTAGACCCTTATACAGTCTCACTGATATTTTATTCTACAGATTGTGATGGGCCCATAATCAGTCTTTTACAATCATTTTTTACTTTATTTATTTTTTCTTTATATCATGTTGGGTGATGCAGGTAGTTTATCACAATTAGGTTGGGTTTAAAATGTATATTTACGGCGATAATAGCCAAAAAGTTTGATACGCCTAAATTTACACACACACACTGTCTTGTAGCCTAGATACACATCTGGTTTTTCATATCCTTATTGTGGTTACTGATAAAAATTTAACTTCAAATAGCAGCATAAAGTAAGTAAATTAAAGTTCTTATTCATATTCCAATGAAAACAATAGACATTGACGATATATACTAGAAATTACTTTATCATTACAAATAAAATTTCATTCTGACATTCCCTCTTCCGTTCACGTCCCAAATTCGTGCGTGGCCCTAAAATGCAACCTACACCATACCCATCCTTGTGCTGATTACATATCGCAAATTGTTACGTACTCATGCTTATGCCACAACTTCATTGATATCTTTCCCTTTTAGAAATTAATGCCGATTAAAGTTTATAAAATGTCTTGTAAATATTTTGTCCGAGAATTTCGTTGTATGAACATTTGAAACGATGCATTTGGAATACAGAGATCTATTTAGTATTTTACATGCCCACTAGACATCTCACCAAAGTGACAAAATTAATTTTAATGTATTAATGTTTGTTAAACTTTAATAATAAAACCACTGATAATATAACAACGTTTTGTAAAGCAAACGAATCAAAATAATATATAATCGAGCAATTTTCCTTCTAAGCAGTTAATGATATAAACTGGATAATAGAATAATCACGGAAATGAAAATGTCAACAACATATTCGTTTTTTGTAAGCAATATAAAGAGAAAATTATAAAGAATAATGAGTGTTCAACAAAGTAACTAAAGACCCAAAGTTGAAACTAATCTAAGTTCATATTAAAATTTAAACTACAAACTACCAACAAATTGGATTAGAATAATTACAATATTTACTACGAAGTAATATCACCCGTCTTTGCATGCATGTAGATAAAAAATTGGACGGTAGGGAGACTAACAATGCCAGGGGATGGAGAGGTGGTGAACATCTAAGCCAGGGGTTCCCAAACCCAGGATCGCGACCCGAACTTGTGTCGCGAAGGGCGTATGATGGGTCGCGGATGACCTCCAGTCCCAATGTGAAAAACTGTAAATTTTCGATACTAGCAAGAATAAATGTAATGAAGAGGAACACCAAGTGAGGCAAGAAATAAATTCGATCCTCAGCATGATCTGCACTGCGCTCTCTCCATCAATGTTAAACCAAGATTGGATCAGCTGAGCACTATGGTGCAGCGGCATCATGGAAGCCATTAAGACGAGTGGCTTGCATTAACAATCAGCCGAGTGAACAGTGATGTTTATATTTGTAATAATTACAAGTGAAATTAGTGCTTGCATTTTTCTTTGTTCTAAAAAAATTTGAAAACATTCCTAAAATTTTGTTTTTCATTCACTCATTTCAAAAATTGAATTTTATACAGAAAAATAAATGTAAGGAATTGAGCGAATCTGTCAACAATTATTTTCTAAATGCTTTATTTAATATTATGCTAATAAATCTACGGCGATTTGATGGGATGCTGAGTAAGTACCGGTGTAGGAGGCACGGGGGACTCTACCGACATCTTGTAAGGCCCACGTTGACTGTAGGCAACGTGTACTCTAGTGTACACCGTTCCCAAAAATTATGCCAGGTAAGACGTATTCTACTAGGTAATGTGGACTCGATTGCTTTTAATCAATTTTTCACGTATCTCTATAAACAAATATTTTAAAGAGTGTTTGTTCCGTATAAAGTCATACTTAGCGAATAACTACAACTAAAAAAATTTCCATAAAAATACTATTGCTTAAACTAGCTAAATACACTACATTTCAAACTGGAATATACAGGGTGAAAGGTATAAACAATAAATTTTGTTTTCCATTTGAATAGCATTGGAATATTTCAAATCAGAGTGCAGAATTTTAATGGGGGAGGAAATAGAAGAAGGGGAGGGAGGTTAAGAAATCCTAAGGAAACAATTGAAACTGGTATCAATCAATTAAGAGTTTTATAACAAATACGAATATGGAGCAAAAAGATGAAAATAAAGGGGTTTAGAAGAAGGGGAAGGAAAGAGCGGGGTGTAAAGAAATCATAAGGAAACAGTGGACACCGGTATGTTTTGATAATTATTTTAATTTGTCATTTGAATAACATGGGATTTCTGAGTGCAGGAGGTTTTCATTAGCATTTTAAAAAGAGATAGAGTTGACCTATTGTCAAGAAGTTTATGCCATCCGGCAGGAAATTAAATAAAGCTAATTATTTATATGGTATATATTTCTTTAAATTTGAAATTGCTCTATAATGACTTTTATTTTCTGATTTTTGGCAATTTTATTGTCATTTTATTTGAGTTCTCCATAGCAACATACATTGTTGATATTCGAATATATTACTCGATTCCAACGTCATTCTAAACAAATCGACGGATAACGCAAAATTTACTTAATTCATTTGCTCCTCTTATTTTCTGAATGTGAACATTTTTTCGCATTACATTAAATGTTCGTCTGCATCTAAAGATTTAGATCTGAATCTAAACCCCTTCATTTTCATATTTTTGCTCCATATTCGTGTTTTGTCATAAAATTCTTTGTTGATTAATACAATTGTTGACTGTATTTCCTTAGGATTTCTTAACCCCCTTATTATAAATCCCTTCATTTTCATATTTTTGCTCCATATTTGTATTTGTTATAAAATTATTAATTGATTGATACCAAGAATATAATTTTGACGAATATAGGGAGTTGTATTTGAAAGTTTTCCTATTTACGAGGAAAATAGTACTTAATTGCTCCCCCTTGGGAGGTTTCTAGATCCGCCCCTTTGATAATCTAATTTACTGTCATCATTTGCACTAATAAGAATCAAAATTATAATAATATTCATGGAAAATGCATTCGTACATATAACAAAAAAGGTAACAATTTGGACCAAGGGAGGGTTATCTTGTGTCCATCACTTATTTATCAACGCATAACTGCTGTACATTTCAGATATGAGTATTTATGAATATGGTAAACTAATTAGTGCTCATTTAGAGACAATGCCAATTTTTTCTTAATTTTCTGATTTAAAAAATTAGCAAAAAAGTCCTAAATAAGAAGTGGTTGACATTTTTTAACCCTCCCTTGGTCCATCTAGGGTTAAATCGTCGATACTATGTTCCTCAACATGCGAATCGAGTAGCTCCATAACATTATCTCCTTCCATACCAGGAAAACCTTCCCCTCCCAACTTCTGCCCAAGTTCGATGACATCTTGAACCAAGTGTGGAATCTCCGGAAAGCTGGCAATGCTAGTTACTCATACTTTTCTTAAATTCTTCAATGCAGAATTCATCGTTGATGACCTGACTTCATTCCAGGAATACCCGATATTTTCGATGGCGTCCTTGATGTTGTAACCCTTCCACCATTCCATAAATGAAAGTTTGCTGGCACCATCGGTTGCCTCAAGTAGCTGGGAAATAGTACGCCATAGGTAATACGCCTTTAAAGTCGAAATAACTCCATGATCAAGAGGCTGGAGAAGAGACGTTGTATTTGGTTGGAGAAATAAGATCGACACATTATGGTCGAAGGTAGCTGGATGTATTAGGTGTCCAGGTGCATTATCAATAATCAGCAATATCTTGAAGGTAAGATTCTCCTTTCTGCAGTATTGCTCTGCATCTCAGATGAAATGATTTTTAAACCAGTCGTCGATAATCTGTCCTGTCACCCATGCCTTCTTCTTGACTGCCAAATGCACCGGAAACGTATTTCTGCTCACACCCTTCAAAGCACGTGAGTTATGATGGTGATATATCAAAAAATGGTTTGCACTTGAAATCTCCCGCCGCATTACCTCATAAAAGAAGCGTCAACCTGTCCTTTGCTACTTTAAAACCTTGCTAATGTAGGTATGCGAGGGCCTCATTTTCCAGAAAAGCCCGGTTTCATCGGCGTTGAAAACTTATTTCGGGCTGTACCCTTCGGCTGCTACAATGTCTTGCAATCCCTTGCAAAATGTGGCAGCAGCAGAATGGTCTGCACTTGCAGCTTCCCAACTAACTTAAAGTTGTGCACATTTTGACGATGGATGAATTTAGCGAACCATCTTTTACTTGCAGAGAATGGTTCGTAAGCACCATTCTGATCCTGCTCTATGGGTTCAAACAGCCCTTATAGCAGCCAATAAAGGATTCATCCTCTTCTGGTTCTGGTCTTCTATCCAAATCTCTAACATTCTCTCCATTTTTTTACAATATGGTTTCGCACGCTCATGGTTTTATTTGCAGATAAGGGAGTAGAGTGCAAAACGGAACTCCCTATTTTCTTAGCATTATTTTTGATGGAGCGAATGGTAGACTCACCGAGGTTATAGACTCGACCGATGGAAGCAGATCATTCCCCAGCATTAGCACGCTTTAAAATTTTTAGTTATTGCTCCAGCGTCAATGCGGTCCTCTTCATTTCGTCTCGGTGTGAGAGGTAGCCATGTGTTTGGAAGCCAATCCTTCAATGGTAACAGTGGAAAAACGCGTTACAAAGATAACAGAAAGTACTAATGCGCACCGCACAATGGGCAAAGGGAATAACAGCACAACGTAATGGAAAACGTCTAAGGGTCTGCCATTCCACTAAATCCGGACAGTAAAATATATACAAATTACAAGTTAATTATATATTGGTTAATAGATCACAGTATTACCAAAACATATTGTTAGTTTTGCGGGTAGAAAAAAGAGAATGAGAGAGATTGGTAGAACGAATCATAGGAGGAAGGACGTGCGAGTACTGAAGTCTTAGCGAGAGGGAGAGTGATAGGGAGAGAGAAAGAGGTTCGAGGAGTGTATGCTAGATTTATATAGGCGGATGGAAGGGTGTGCTTGGAGAGTTGACAGTGCGAGAAGGAGAGAGAACGGAAGAACTAATGATAGGAGGAAGGATGGGCGAGGAAAGTAGATGTAGCGAGATTGGGAGACAACGGTCGAACGAAAGAGGGGAGGATGGAGACGGGAGTAGAGGACGTAACGAGAGGGGAGATATTGTGAGAACGAAAGACCGGAGGAGGGAGATGCAAGGAGCGTAGACGTAGCGAGAGAGGAGAACGGTTGAACGAAAGACAGGATGGTTGTTTTTGCGAGGAGACGCGAGCTATTTTCGATACCTACCAACAGCGACAGTAGCGCCATTTGTGACGAGATTATGAATTACGAAGTTAGTGTATCATTTCAAAGAGCACTTGTTAGTTGCCGAAACGCAATAAGCTTGTTATTGAGAGTGCATGTATGTAACTAGAATCACTATTCAGAGAAATGTAATTGAGGAAGTACAGAGCATGCAAATGATAATAACAAAATACCACGCTTGACTGAGCAATTTAGGTATTTTGACAGTTATTGGAGGTAAATGGTGTTTAGGACAGGAAGTGTAAAAATAATCATTAGAAAGACATTTGTATGTGAGAAATGTGTTAAGGTAATGACCCTGAAACCCACAGAGAACGTAAAGTTCAGAGTAATTTGGAATTTCGGGACGAGAGAAAAGGGAAAGCTATGCAATTCTAGTAAGTCCATTCGCTACGGTTAATTGTTTTCTAATAGTAATTGAGTATTGGATGAAATAATAATTTTAAAATACGATTTCTTCAGGGAGGTAATGATAGGCCCCGCAACCTCAAGAATGCTGGAAGAGTGGGCGAGATTTACCCCCCCATTCATTCAAATCGTCCTTACGAAGGCGTCTGATGCCCGCCTTAAGAACCTGAGTAAGGAACTTTTACAATACGGCTTTATAACTTTGAGAAGAGGCATTTTCGGCACGAAAACCAATTCAAGATATAAGCTATGATTTTATTCATTCAGACGTCTCTCGCTCATAGTCCAATGCAGTGGCGTACCGGAAAATCTGGGGGCCCGCAGTAAATAATACGCCCACCTATGTAAATCTTAAATATTTTCCTTGCTGAAGTACTTATTATTGCCTGTATATTAATGAAAAATTCCCCCCTCCCTCACAAAAAATCTACTAATATTCTGAAAAGCCTATTATAATAAAAATATATAGTAATAAGTCTGTTTCATTTGTTAACTTTAATCCATTTGGAGAAATGGGTTCAAAATATATTATGCATAAAAATCTTTATACTGCCAGGGAGACAATAAAAATAAGACGTTTTCATTAATCTATGACATTGAGTATGTTTATTAAGAGCAAGGAGAGTATGACCAATGCTTACATAAGATTTTTTATCTAAAATGTTTTTACTTTTTACGTGTCGCGACACCTGTCCACAGCAAACTGCTTGTTATCCACGTTTCGGCCGACATTGGAATCTTTTCGCTGTATTTAGCTGATTTTTCGGTAAACATAACTTTACCTTGTTTACCCTGATAAATTTATATCATTATGTTTTAAAGAGCATTAAAATGCATTGCAACGCTATAAGAAAGCATTTGAATGTATTTCCATGCATAACAATGCATTTTATAATTTTTTATGAAAAAGGGAAGTACAACAAAATCTTATGTAAAACGAGGGGGAGAGGGTCGCCCAAATGCTGACAGTTGCTGGCATGGGGGGACGAGAGGGTCAAAAATAGTTAAACTTTTGCTCCCCTATTGAATAAATACAATCTGTAAAATCTTATGTGCCATCAGGGGCTGCTCGTAGTGTCAAAAAGAAGGGGGGCCGCATGTCAACCAAAATCCACCTATGTACCTATATATGAAAACAAAAACTTACTTCATGATGATATTGGAGGCCTAAAGTTAGTGAACTGACTGATAATTGAAGTCAAGTCATCATCCTTTAGAGCAGGGATTCTCAAACCCAGGGCTGCGACCCAAACTTGAATCGCGGATGATCCCCTGACCCAAGGTGAAAAATTGTAAATTTTCTATACCAGCAAGAAGAGAAGGACCACCAAGAGAGGCAAGAAATAAACTGGATCCTCAGCATGATCTGCGCTGTGCTCTCTCTATCGATATTAAACCAAGATTGCAACAGCTTCATGAAAGCCACTAAATTTCAAGTAAATTAGTACTTGTGGCATTCTATGTTCTAAAAAAAATTGAAAACTCCGATAATTTCAGTATTATATTATATTCAGTATTACCTTGTTTCAATGTACCCATTTCAGGAAGTTACCTTTATACAGAAAAAATTAATTTGGAAGAAATTGAGCGTCTGTGTCTGCATTTAAAATAGTGTTTTATTTAATATTATGCTAATAAATCTACAGCGATTTTCTTGGTGATGAGTAGGTATCGGTACCATTTGGGTCGCAAGGTGAATGTGATTTCAAATTTTGGATCATAGACAAAAACGTTTGGGAACCACTGCTTTAGAATCTTGACAGTGAACACAGAAGTCATGCTTCACTTAACAAGTAAATGCACGCAATATAGACAAATGAGAACAATAATCTTCCCTAGCAATATACATAACACTTAAGAAATGTTGACACATGAGAAAATACAATGGCCTAAGACTGAGAGACATCAGAAGGCATATAATCGTTGCCTCAGCATTATAAGTCCGTATCGGAGAAGTCGTAATTACATTTTTCGTGTTCCTAAAGTGGCTGTCAGCAAGGCATTTATAATTAATATTACAGATTTTTTTCAGATTTTTAATTGCATTATTTTACGAGACATAAATTAAAATAAGAAATATGTCATAATGGAGCATTTAAATACCTTTGTTTTTAAATTTTTAAATCACGCTTGAGGGGTCTTTACTAAACTGCATCTATGGGCTTGGATAGTGGTTTGAGCTGGGGAATCATATTGTATTTTACTCTGATAAAAAGTAAGGGGATTATGCTGATGTTCGTATTTTTTAAGAGGCTTTCATTAATGGCATTAGAGATCTTTATGCCATCTGTGACCATTACATTTTTATTGTCATATATAACCGGCAAATGACTTTTCTTATCTTACAGCATATAGTTTCATTAAAAATCCTCTAAGTTCCCCATTATATGGTTAGAGGCTGTTAAGACTCTATTATCAATAAAAGACTTTTTTCATTCTAATGAGTTTTTTTTATATTTTTTTTTGAGATTAACATAAGCTGTGTGTGTCCATTTGTTCTTCTTTTTAGTCTTTATTTTAATATGTTGCAATGGAAATGCACAGTGAAAAAATGAAGGAAACTTTCATAAAAAGCTTTGAAAATATCGTTGATAAATTTGACATTAGCAATTTCAGATCAATCATAATTCTTAAGAAGATTACAAAAATAGTGAATTTTGCCATTTGACATGGTCCTTAAACAGTTTAGTATGGTTTGACTTGATATAAAAGAGTTGAAATGAAATGCGGAGACAATGGCACAGTGATCCAATAGCAGGGGATCATCTACCTGAGTATCAATATTTAGTTCATCTTAAACTGCATAATTGTTATCTGTCAATGTTTTAGAGGTAGAGGTGATTCTAGTTGGGGTATACACCAAATGTTTTAAATTACATGATTATAAGGCATTCATAAATTTTTTTGCATCTATACTCTCACTTAAAAGGTTGCAATTAAAATCGCTTATTACAAACCTGAAAGGTTTAGTAACCCTAAAGGGTTACTAATTAAAGGAAAAAGAAAGCTGTCATGTTTATCTAGGAATATATAAAAAGATGCAGTAGGAGATTGGTAAATAACAGCTATCTAAATGTAAATCTACACCATGCAGTGTGACCTTTGTAACTGCACATTCAAAATCGTTTTCATCACAGAGAGAGGCCAAACTAATACAAAGCTCAGTGAATCTGATGTTGTCTTTATAAAAATTAAAACACCTCCACATTTAAATGTTGACCGACAATAAGGATTAGCACATACGTTTTCTGGAATAGTGACAAAAAATTACTCATCCAGTCTTCATATAAACCTATGTAGTCAGGATTTTCCTCAATTGCAAGAGATTCTAGTACAATAAGCTTACTACATAGGCACTGAATATTTAACATGAATATTTTAAAATAGTAATTTTTATAACCTTCGAGTCATAGGCTTTTTAGCATGAGATTCCCTGTGGTAGAGCATGTCATTCTACTATTTGAGACATTAGGGTTGATCCCATTGTCATTTAATATGGAGAGAGAGGAACTTGATGTGTTACTTTTGCTCTTACCTTTATTCAATCTCTTTTTCATTGTCACTGTCAACCAAGCTAATGTTTGCACTGACACTTGTCTGTGTAGGTAAAAATTGAATTGGTGTATTAACACGCCACAGGGCCACATATCACTATTATATAATTGAGGGAGAAGGGACAAATCAGTATCTATTTCAAGAGATGAAGCACTGCTACTTTTACACAAATAAACTCTTGCTCACTGAATTTACCATTTAAATAATCAATAATAATTTCACTTTTGATGTTTGATTTTATGTAACTAAGATAAAACCATGCACAGCATGGAATTCCAAAAGATTTGGTTTGATTTCTACTTTTGTCACCACTGTCATAGACCTTAGGCATCAGTCGATTGCATGGTATTCCAAAAGATTTTGATTGATTCCAGTTTTTGACATCACTGCCATACACCTTGGGTTTCAATAGACAATGTTTTTTGGCAAAAAGTGGTGAAACAACCCTCATCAATATTATGGTTGTTGTTTTGTAATTAGGAAACCCTAATATCATGCAGATCATTATTTTCTTCTTCAGAATAATCATTTAAATCATCACGACATGAGCAAAAATATTTTATATGATTCAGAATATTTTCCTTAAATCTAGGCCATTGATTAGCTATAAATTGTTTACAAAATTTGAAGATCACAATCATTTTCGGTTTCCTTAATTAATTCAGCCACTGTTGTTACAGTCGCACCATCTGCCATCATTGTAATTTTTTTTTCGAAATATCCTCTTCCTTTTTTATTCAATTCTTGGTCTGCAGAGAATTTGAAGTCTTTCAATGTATATGGCCTGACAGTTCCAATATACTGTGTTCCTAATTTTTCTAAGTCTACCACTAAATGTACACTTGTGAACCAATTGTCAAAGTAAACTTTGTGGAATTAATTCCTTGGTATCATTTTTATAAGTCCATGAACTACTTTCCCAATTATTCTCAAATCAGGTAATCAGTACCTTAATTGTGTACACCTCCAAATTCCTATAGGAGTCTCACACCAAAAAAAACTTTATAATCCTATTTTTTGAGTTTGTTCTACAAATATTGCTTACAGCTATGCTTTCCTTTGAAAGGAATAATTTGCTCATCAACACTAAGCTTTTCATCAATGGGAATGCAGTCAAAATTTTCTACTATAGTCCATTCCAGCATTTTGTGGGGGTGAGGCATGTCTACAGTTAGACCTATGGAGTGAGCGGAAGAAAATACCAGCCAATATGTGGTCGTAAATTTCCCTCTCCACTCAAAACTTCTTGACGAGTGCTGTTGACACGCTTGCTCACATTTTCCAATTGTATTTCAGAAAGCTGAACGTGCTTCATACGAATCTATTGGAGCATAGAACTTCACTCGTCAGCAGCTGAGCGAAATTGGAAACTTTGCAACATAGCATTGTAGCCAAAGCAAGATAACCTGAATGTGAGCAAAATACTTCGAGTCCCAGCCACACGAGCAGTGGAAACAGATAATAGTATGTCAATAAAATCAGATAGCAGCATAGAATCTTTAGAGTTGTATTCAGATGTCTTCCTTATTTTAGTGGAATTTGAATTTTTTCCATAGTAAAGTTTAATGACAAAAAATTAATAGAATGAATGATCAAAAGAAAATATCCTTCTTTGCTGAAGATAACAAAACTTAGGTAATTGTGACCCAATGTGTTCACAACATCCAAATATGCTCACTTCAGTGATAGAAAATGAAATCAAAAGTTAATGTAAGAAAATGCCTTGAGTGTCATATTGTTACTTTGACGATACAATGCTCCACAAAGTTAAGGAAGTGAAAATAAAATCTGAGTAAAAGGAAATATGTAATGTTATCCTGAAATCACAGTGATCAGATATTCTCTTTTCAAGAAGAAAATTAAATTTTTGAAGACTTTGTCTTTATTAAAACAGTTCTCTCAAAGGCATATTATTAATTATGGCCACGATTAAGTATTTAATGTATTTAATTATTCAACAAACAAAACAAAATCATACTACCGACAGTCTGGTCAGAATATGACTGAAGCTGTGCTGCCCTCTGAACCCATCTTCTTATAGAAGTAAACGATAAAAGAAGATCACTTTTACACCTGTAAACAAAAGTAAATTAACTAATACTTTTTGGATTACTGTTGTTAGGACATATTTGGTGTTTTTAACATCGCAGATAAAAACACTGCAAGTAAGAGAACTGTTCCACTTGTTCCAATTTTTCTCCATCCATTTTTACATTTACTCTAGATCAGGGATATGCTTACCACTGGTGCAATGTGAGCACCGCACACAGGCGGCAGCTACTAGGGGGCAGCAGGGAGGACAACAACATCTACATAAAGGAAGTGCTGCAAACTGAACCAAGCCACCGAACTGCCTAAATTTATTGAACAGTGAACTGAACCAGAATTTTTGCAAAAATGGTTTGGCTCAAGAAATTAATTTAGAAATTCTTCCAAATTTTATTAGAAAATTTTATGTCCTCTTTTAAAAAGATTTTTTCCTCTTAAAAAAATGTACTCTTTTAAGATTTTGAAAATCTGTTCACCTTAGTCATAGACAAAGCCATGCTTGCCATGGGTGAAATGTGTGCATTGCACATGGGCGGCAGCTTCTATGGAGGGGTAGTTAACAGCAATCTTCAAAAGCTTAAGGCGGATACAGACTTGAGCACAAAACCCCTACATTTATTGCTTTTGTTTTTTTTACCGGATTGTAAGAAGCCGAATCTAAACTGAAGAACGTTACTTTTTTCATTCCTTTTTTTCTCGTTCATCCCATTAGCATATTGGCAATTGGTTGGGAGCAGTTGTTCTAGGCCTCAGTCATGTTAAAACATGTAGGAAAGGGGTCTCGTTTCTCTGTGGGTCTCCTTTGGCCATCCTCTGCCACACGAGGGTTGCGTGTCCATTATGCCAATGGTGGTGAGCATTTGTGATTGTATTGTCATGTGTTTTGAGACGCAAGATGAAGAAGGCTACCATCCTGTACATTGTGTTGGACAACAGAGTTGTCTTATGAATGACAGCAAATAGGAGCAATGTCCCAATCTTCTGTGAAATGTTTGTAATAGAGATATTCTGGGTGTTCAAAGTAGAATGGCAGAAAATGGCAACTTCTTATAAGTTACTCTTTTTTATTCTATTTCCCACTTGGAGCAAGCCTCTAAATTGCATCTATTGCTACCGCCAGGCCCGAAGCCCTTGTGGCTTGTTTAATGTTTACATCCAAGTCCCCAACATGAAAGTCTTCAAAAGCTATATTTCTTCACAAGATGGTCATTTTTCTTTAACCTCACCTCAAGCTCTAACCTTTTATGCTTAAAAGCCTTTTTTGAGAAAGATCTCATCAGTCTTATGTTGACCTTTGTTGATGTTGCATCTATTTTCAGAATTCTACTTTTGTGTCAATGCTTTCTTTCATTCAATAAGTTATTCATCAACAGTGATAGTGATTTGTGTTTTTTGTGCATTCAACTTGGAAATGTATATATCAGATCAGGATGTAAGTACTCATAGTAATCCCAATCAAAGAATACTTTTTGTCCTTTAAGCAGTTTATCTTGGTTTTGATTTTTATGGTTTGTTTGAAAATTAAAGAAGATTATTCGCTCTTTTTCGGAAGAAGTTTTTTGTTAATCACAATCATACTAAAAGGCGTGTTTTGTAAGGAACCATTTATATTGATAGCGAGAATTGCAGTTTACATTATAGTTCAAATTAATGAGTGTTTACCATCTTATTTGTTGCCATCGGTTCTGGTCGGTTAAATTGTATGAGCATTTAATTTTTCTTCTGTAAGCAAAACTTTTATTCAATCAATCAATCTGCTTCATTTTCAATTTTATTTTCTGATAGTTTTTATAATTTTGTTTTTAAGTTTTGGTTTTATTTTCATTATTAAAATTAGCCCTTGTTTTAGATGCCTGCTGGCAGAAGAAAACGATTTTCTGGGGTTAAGTATAGAAAAAAAAATTGTATGACTTAAGGAAATACAGAAAAGTTCCTCTTCAATTGCCAACTATTTTGAAACAAAAGACAAATCCACGTCGACTTTAAATATTGCTTTGGATGAGAATATAGAGCAGGAAATGATCAAGACAACAGATAACCACATTGTGCACCCTATTATTGAAGAAACTATGGATAATAAAAATACAAAAGAAGAGGTTCAACGTAATGTTGATCCAGATTCAGAAGAATGCTCGTAGACGTCTTCACCTCCTCTAGTTATTTTACCGAATTATAACTCTTCAAAACCCACAGTATCTGAACTCCAAATTTTCCCAAATGAACTCTGTACACAACGGCAACATTAGGGGCACCAATCTCTTCCAGATCCCACATCACAGGACGGAAATTTATAATAAATCCTTCCATGTTACAGCTTGTAGACTTTGGAACGCCCTACCTACTGACCTCCAAAACGCAACATCTCTCCACATATTCAAACATAAATACTTTAAATTGCTGTTCTCTGCCCAAAATTCAGGTCAGCTTTAACATTTTCTTCTTACCTATTGCAAGACGGCTTCCTTCACTCTTCCTTACTCAATGAACATTAATTAATTTCTTCGCAGGTTATCGAGTTCTCAAGATGTACGCCTCCTTCGACTGTTACCTTTTCATTGTCTAGTGTCTACTAAGTTTATACTAACTCTCATTGTTTTATATCAATCTGTATTGTTTCATACTATTTTATACTGATTTATATCATTTTGTATTGTTTTATACTATTTTATACTGATTTATATCATTTTGTATTGTTTTATACTATTTTATACTGATTTATATCATTTTGTATTGTTTTATACTATTTTATACTGATTTATATCATTTTGTATTGTTTAATACTATTTCGTATTACTTTATTTTATTATGTATTGTTTTATATCATATGTGTAATTTTATATCATTTCCTTCTTTCTTATGTTATGCATGATCCAACAACAATCTCCATATTCATTTTATATATTTCAAGTATATTTCATCTTATTCTGCCTGATTATTGTATTATATTTCTTGGTTTGCATTACGTTAATACCTATATATGTATTTTTATGACGGTATACAACGATGCTGTATATATGAACACTTACTGTACATACTCCTTTCTATTTAATGTTGTATTACTATATTACAATATGTACACTATCCAGGGTTTTCGCAGATTTTTCACACCCCCCTTCTAGGTGGGTGTTTTCCTGCGTGGGTTTTACTAGGGAGGACATGCCTGTTTTACCTAGGTTTTCCCCACAATCTCTAATCTGTCATCAACTTTATATATATATATATTTTACTCTGTATGATTTAGGTATATACTGTTTATGTTATGCGTATTGTAATATCTTACTTTACCATTTTTTATATTTATTATATTGACGAAGGGTTAAATGTAAAAATGGAACATATGGTCTAAATTTCGCCCGAATAAAGACGATTATCTATCTATCTTCCTTTCCCTCCATTACACTCTCTCCCCCTTTCCTTTTCGGCAACATCATCATCCCTTCTTCACTTGCCGAAAGTCGCAACTGGGAGATTTTCCCCTATTTAAACTGTCTCGTGCACATCTGCTGCACCTCGCATTATTCATATGTATACACACATTATATATATATATATATATATATATATATATATATATATATATATATATACACACATACAGTAATTCCCCGATATACGTCGTAATTGAAGGTACGTCATTTGTGAAGAGTAAAAGGTGAAATTCCAGAAATTCCAATAGTAATATATTAATTGTCACCATAATTATGAATCTTGATATTAATTTTATGTTCATTATTATTTTTGTAATTTTATTTTATTTTACAGCCCCACCTGAGATCGCAAAATGTATCCGTTCAATGCCGAATGAACCTGTACTTGGTCAGAGTGTAATGCAATAATTTTAACTTCAGCATCGGTCCAGTTGACTGGTTTTATATGTACTTATTGAGTTTATTTCTTTTTTAACTAATTTTAATCATGGCATGTCTTATGCGCTGTATTATCACGTATAATTTGGGGCACAAATGGTGCAAATGTGTCATGAAATGTCCGCCAGGGACGTAACCCCTACTTTCATGGGGGGGAATAAGTTTCACTATACCTCGTTTCGTTATGCGTCGCAGTTTCCAGGAACGCATCTTCGACGTATAGCGGAGACATATTTAATATATGTGCGTGTGTGTCCTTTAACTCCCCCGCTCAATCTAATCGCTCATCCCTATTGCTTTCTACCATACGACGCATTCTCTCTAGTCACCCAGCGCTAAACTCCCCCCATGAACTTCTTAACCCCTACTCCGAGCCCCCTCTCTTCATCAATCACGACAACGCCCCAATGACCGAGAGCGAGAGGCGACAACACTCTAACACACCATCCCTCCCTCTCCCCCTCGGGTCACATCCCCATGTCCGACAAAGGGATGACGATGGGTTAATTTGAGATAGCGAGGGGAGGGAGTGGTATGAGGGGGAGAGGCATGTGTTTGCTCCGGATGGATGTAGTACGATTGCGGCGGAGAAAGAGGCGGTAGGACTGCATTTAACCTCTGGAGGTCGGATGGCTTGGCCATCCGTTCCGCTTCCTCACTTCCCCCTTGCCACCGCCTCTCCGCTTGCCACTTTACCCCTTTCCATCTACGGACGGACTCTTTAATGATTCAATCGATCAATCAGATAGCACCGCTTTTGGCGGTTGGCGTGCATTGCGACGGGTTACGTGTTACGTATCGACGTGGGATTTTCTCTAGATGCTTTCTCGGTCGTGTTGCTCGTACGAAAGAGAAACTTATAAAGGGACTCATCGATCACTCCATAATGAATTAATTTATCGGCTTCATGAAACCGTAATGGTGGAGTTTCCAAGGTTTGGGAAAAAACGAAAAAGGGTGCTTGAATTTCGAACTCCGAACAGAGACGTGGAGGAATAAGGAGGGCAAGACACATACCCTCGTTCAAGAATAAACACACAAGTATCAAAAATTGAATATTTAAGGTTATGAAGAACTGTAACCTTGTTGTATCTATTGGAGATACCAAAGATAAATACCTATTTTTAATTTTGTAGACTAAGTGCTTATTCGTGAATTTCTTTTCGACCACAAGACGATCTCTGTCTCTAGTGAACATACTGCCGTGTTAATTAGAATGATGAACGCCCTTTTCTATAAATATTTTATTTTGCGGGAAATTTAGCGTATAGGAATACATTTTGTTTGATGTTTTCCTCTTTTTTCCCTAAACAAGGATGTTAACAATTATAAAATTAATTAATTTAAGGTCAAAATTCAGTCACTGCCGGTTTTAACAGAAAGCAGGGCTAAACGATCGCATCCCACGAGTTTTACGATGCTCCTATATAATCCAGCTTTTCCTCTATAATAATTAAAGGAAACATTCCTTGAGAAAATTTGCCCACGGTCCCTGATATTCTCCTACCGCCCCTGACAGGAAGCTGAGTTTTTAGGTCATTTTTTCTACCGTTCATTTTAATCCTGTTTTATTTTGTAATGTATTCAATATTTAAATTTCTCCGTGGAATATATCTTATATATAATTAATCGTTCATCCACTCGAAATTGGTAGGTGTTAAAGACAGGATATTAATTGTATGTAAATTATAAATTTTAGTTAATTTTATCACATCGATAAACTGTTATCTACTTAGCTTCACCGAAAGTTACTCCCTTAGTTCTTCGTGACACAATTCCTAAATCTTATGAAATTATTTATTCCCTATTTATGAAAACACGTGCTTAGCAATACCACAACTCAGAACGTCCTTCACTAAACGTCTAAAAGTAGTACCGTGACCCCCTATATACTCGTTTCTCATGCCTTGCATGTACATCATCCTCCACACAAGCCTATCTCAGATCCACATATTCTAATCTCTCTCTCTCTCTTTCTCTCCATCATCCTCCTTCCCCTCCCTCGATTAACCCCCTAATCTACACTCTCCACACATCCCATCCCCTTGCGAAACTTCAAGTTATGAGAGACACAATTCCCGCCCACATTCAACCTCCTCCGTGGAAAGCACTCACTTCCCTCCCCCGCCCTTTCCTTTAACCTCCTCCTCCTCCCCACCCCCATCTGCGAGACCGCTTGTAGTGATCACACTTTCCAATTATTCGTCTGTCTCCATCACGCGAAGCAAGCTTATTAATGGGGGGATGAGGGATCAGAGGGGCGTGGGAGAAGGGGGAGGAAGAGGGGGGAAGAGAGAGGATAATGATGTTTCGGAGGCTGAGTATGGCTGGCGAAGGCGTGGAGGGGGAGGTGTGATGGGAGTGTCGTAAGAAGGAGATTGGGAATGGGAGATTTTTTTCGACGGAGGTGAAGGTCGCCGCTGGAGAATCTTCCTTGCTCCGGTTAAGCCCTTGACGGTGATGTGGCGAAGAGGCTGAAGAAGGCGTGAAGGAATGTCGGAGGGAGGTGGGGAGCGAATGGAAGCCCCCCTGCCTGGGTGCCGTAATGAGGTGTTTTGTCGCCTATTCCTTTCTCCTCTCGCTGCCACTCCTCTCTCCCTCTCTCGCCTAATTCTATGTCGCTTTCCGGAGCGCTCTTCGGGGTAATACTTTTCCTGCGTTAACCTTCCATTCTAGAGCGCCCTGTTTCCCTCGCTTCCGGCTAAAGCGTCGGGGTGTGGATGATACGCTCGTTTGGAATGTTAAATCTGGCGATGCGTTGCCCATCCCTTGACTTCAGTCTACGGTCCTCCAGTGATACCCAATTGAAATCCCTCAATAATGGCGTGGCGATTTGCTTTATGTTTATACCTTTGTTTTACGAATCTGGCTGCTCTGTGTTTTAATCTTTCTAATTGAATTATATAAACTTCATACAGATCCCACTCACTCGATGTATCAAGGATTCGTTTCCTTAGAAGAGGAAGTATTACTCCGCCGATAGTCACTTATCAGAGAGTGCAATGAGCATCGTAGGCTGTCGATGGACACGCCGCCACTGGGAGACATGGGATAGAGAGAAAAGGGAACGAAAAGAGAAAGGGAGGTAGCTGTCGTTTTTAGGAGCGAGAGATTGGTGGAGGGAGCGTGCGGGTAGCGGGTAGCCATTCCACGTGACCGAGACTCCAACGGAAAAAACATCGGGTGTGCGAATCGGAAGATTGGACAAAAGAGGAGCGATATCCGCCTAGCGATCCCCTTCGTCCCTCGATTCTTTTCTTCCCCTCCCCTCGCTCAACTTCTCCTTTCCCTCTCTTTCCCTTCTTCTTCCTCACCTTATTCACCCAAGCTTTTCACTTCCTATTGGATGTTTCTCTCTCGCTGTTGATGGAACGTTTACCTCCGAGCATTTCGGTCAATTAATAATGCAGTAAACTCCGGATTAACCGGGTATTTAAATCCGAATGCCTATTAACTGGATTTTTAAAAACTTTTGACTAAAAAGTTTTTTAAAATTGAATTTCGTACGTACCTAGGTAGGATATTTAAATTTCCTATGCCTGTTAAGGCGTTATTACGTATTAGACTTATTAGTTATTTGTGCAATTGACTTAATTTTTGTTAAGCGTTTTCTTCACTATCTTAATATGTAGTTATATTTTTCATTTGTGTGTACTACGCCTGAATTGGCATATAGATCAACCGGAATATTCGATTAACCGGAATAGGATCGGTGATGAGACATCCAGTAAATAAAGAGCTTACTTTTTTATGATTGCGCAAATATTTTGTCGATTGTATACTGTGACTCCATAATTGATTTCGGGACTCATTGTCAGCCAATATCTATCATAATTATTGGAATTGTTTCGACTGAAATCCCTAAGAGATGTTAATAAATTTTAGACATGGCGGCAGAGTTTGATGATCTTTAATGTAAGAGTGACTAGAAAAAGTTTTATGATTCTACTGGTACATATTGCCTATTGTGAGCAAAAAACAGTCAATGCAAAAGATCGTTTGATTGCTATCTCTTTATTTTTTCCTCATGATTTTATTCCCACAATAACTTTGATAATCTTGCCTTTTCCTTCATTTAAACTATATCCCTCCTAATGTTAAATATTAATCTTTGTTTTCTACTTAAACGCTTTAATTTTCTTCCTCTTCAGTCTGTAACGTCGTTTTATTTCGTTTACATATTCGCAGTAAAAATGTTATCCGCCGAAATTCATTTATTTTGGAACAATTTTTATCATTTGATAAGAGGTACGGGGAAGATTCATCAAGGCAAGGCTGATCAGGCTTTGTTGCGCCGACGACGGTTTATTTCCAGCTCGTTTTTTGCGTCTTCTCATCCTTTAAATTTTCCATTTCGCCCTTTCCGTACTATTCTAATTCGAGGAATATTCCCACTAGATGTCATTCGCGGAAAGTCGTAAAAAAAGGCTGAAAATCTTAACCCGTTGAAATCTCCGCATCCAACCTATTGCAATCCCAACTTTTCTTCCGCACCATTCGACATAATCCTCTCCTTCGGCGCAATTTTTACCTTTTTTCTGTAGAAATCAGTAAGGGCCCCTTCCGGATTCCCTTCAGAAAGCGACCGAGGATGCCAGCCAACTTCCTTCCCCCTCCGCCTTCTCCCCCAAATCACCCTCTCTCTTCCCATTTCCGTCCTCCGTACCAAAATCGGTTCATCACGAAGGACGCCGAAGGAGGAATAACCTGGAAAAATCCCCGGGGAAAAATAGAAAAGAAGGAAAAATATTTCCCAGGGAAAAAAATTTATATATATTCTCCACAAAAATGGTCTTTAATCCAACCTCCCGCGAGTTTCTCACCCCTCTTTCGTACCCTTAAAAACGTCCCTCGCACCCCTTTTTCCACGACTTAATCAAAAAAATCGTTCCCATAAAAAATGGGAAGTAATCGTGGTTGATTTACCACCCATCCAACCCCTTCTCAGCCACCGCTCCTCGATGTAATGGTGTGGGTTTGTGGGTTTGTGTATACGGAAGATATCACGCGGTCGGCGATTTCCCCCCCCCCCCCCTTCTTCCTTCTCAAGCTCTCCATATTGTGGGTACTCTTAGGGATATTTTTTTTTCTTCTTCTACTTCCTCTCAATGCAACACGGGGTGGGTTCACGTCCTACAGGGATGGAACGTTCCGAGATAGGAAATGGGGTGAGGGAGTCAGGTAGAGAGGGTATATGGGTCCCCGGGGTAGGTGTCAGAGGTGGGGTGGAGCGGGGGGAAGGGGAGCTACAATGGGGAATATTCCGTCGGAAACCCCCGCTGATTGACCCACAATGGATGGGAGAAGGGTAAGGGTAAGTCGTCTCTCAGATGTACACGCACTGGCTGTTGTGTCATCGCTAGCGGTGAAAGTCAGAGTGAGAGAATCCTTCATTCTTCCTCCCTTTCTGCCTCCTCTCTTCCGCCCCCCGCCGCCCCCCCGCCGCTCCCCCGCCGGAGTTAACGAAAATAAAAAAATTACAGCAAACAAATTATCGACATATACATGAAATTTCGAAGCTGTTCTGAAGTTTATACAACACCTTGGTTGCGATTAATAATACGACGGTAACGATAATAAGCAAATACTCATTTTTTCGTTGATATTGTTTTAATGAAGTCAGATACAGAGATTAAAATTTATGTTTTTAAAAATATTTGTGAACATTTTCTATGAAAGTAGAATAAGGTTATAAGAATATGAACATAAAATGTCCAAATTCTAGCAAGGAAAAATGTCTCAACTTTGGCTAAGGTCACAATAAAATAATCAAACTTTAATAAACAAAACGAAAACAACGCAATACGTTTACATATTTATTCGCGTAAAAAAGTCACAATTGTTGCTCGGGGAAAAGCTACAAAGTTGGTAGGAAAAAAGCCAAATTTGGCTAGAAAAAAGTCACAATTTTGGTTAACGAAAGTGTCACAATAAACAAACAAAACTGAAGCAATGCCATACGTTTACATATTTATTCGCGTTACTTTTTTTTCTAGCCAAAGTTGTGACTTTTTACCATTTTGTCCTTCGTCCGTCGTAACGTTGTGGCCTCGCGATAGTAGGAAAAAAGTAGATAGGAACTTGAGTGAGAGAAACATGAATTTTTAATTGTTGTTTGTTTAGAACCATCTTTACAATCGATTAAACAAAATATGTGGTGTTATGCTTGGAATTTTCTTGAATTATCGTCTCAGAAAATGTAAGTCGCAAAATATGTGATAGAATGCGATCTTTTCTCGAATTTAACGTTTTACCCGCATTTAGTCGGCAAAAGTGTGGCTCCTATATAAACTTTAAATCTTGATTATGTGTTGATGGTAATTTTTTCCCCAACGTTCAATGCGACAGTATCAATTTTTAGCAACAAATATTTTTTATTTAAAGTAACAAAAATATGTTTCCCATGGGGCGCCCTTTCGCAACCGTCCGGTCTGCTGGTGCCTTGAGTCGGCCCTGCGTTGAACTGCTCGTCGGACTGGAGGTGGGAAATTTCACACTGTCGGTCGGATGTCGCTCAATTTTAACCAACATGCTGGGTCGCCGAACGGGACGCCGAGAGGGATAATTTTGTGAGTAGCGGGATAGTGGCCAGCGCAACCAAGATATTGTTTTAAAATCTCAAAAGTGCTGGTTGGTCGATTCTGCCCATAGGCTGGGGCTGCCTCGGCCAGGAGCCGTTTCTTTTCCGTGTTGAAAGCTATTTCATCTACGCACGTGTCCCTGACTGCGGGGTCGGTAAAGGGACGATCTCTTGAGTGGGTGGTCGTGTACCCGCATGCATCCTGTTGTCGGCCTCTTCCAATTGTCATTTTCCCTCTCCTCGGTTTTGCCCAACTCCAGCCTTTTCACCTTTCCCTTCTTACTTACACCAATGTTTTCAACACCTTCTCCTTCAACATTTCCTCCTCCCTCGAATTTTGCATCGGTGGCATCGAAGAAAAACATTTTGCCGGCATTAGTTCCAATACGTCCATCGTTGTGGAAACATCGTTGTGGAAACGTCAGTCGAGTGGTGTGCATCTGTTAGTGTTTGAAGACTGTTATCAAGTAATAGCATGTTAGTTTCCCTTGGAAACAATTTATGTTTTTGTTTATGCTCAAGAAGTTGTCAATATTTAGTGTAAATATTATTCATTTCTCATTTATAAAAGCAGGTTTTCCACTCAGGTGGCAAATAGTCTTGGCTCGGCCCTGCGTTTGAGTGTGTTCTCTGAGATTTCATAATGAGTGACTGGACAAGAGAAGCAGTTGAAATTTTAATAGAAAACTATAAGCTGCACAGGTGCTTGTTCAATGTGAAGTCATATGAATATCACAACAAGCATATGAGGCTGCAAGCTTTGGAGAGCATTTTGTTTCATGTGGAGGAGGTAAGAATATTAATAATAATAACTGCGACCATTCGTAATAACTAAATATGAATTATTGCATTCAGTTATTAAAAAGTTATGCAAAGCACATGCAGCTTGTGTAATCAATTGCACTTTTTCAAAAAACAAGTTGATTTTTTTTTTTTAAAGTCTTAAAACGATTGCTCAAAATACCAAATGCATTCTCTACAACTCTCCTTGCTCTACTCAGTCTGTAATTAAAAATGTATTAATTTTCACTTATATTTCTATGGCTATATGGTTTCATTATATATGTTTGTAATTGAAAAGCATCATCAGCTAAAAGTACAAAAGGTACTTCTGTATCTGTTTGTGGCAGACGTCTTGGTGGAGGAAAATGTAGTGCATTTGAAGTCATTAAATTTGATAAAACGCTGTTTTGATAGACTCCCCCATCACTAATGCGACCATTACAACCTACATCAACAAACAACAGCTTATAGTCTGCATCAGCTACAGCTAGGAGAACAATACTATCAAAGTTTTTATAATTTCTATAAAAAGACCCTGAAGATCTTGGTGCTTGGAAGGCGATGTGCTTTCCATCAATTGCCCCTAAACAATTTGGGAAATTCCAACGCTTCCAGAAGTTGTTAGCAATCTGATTCCATTCCCTCTCGCTTGTAGGGCACTGTAGGAAATTACAAAATTAAATTTAAGGGAAAAATAAAAGAACGCTGACTTAACACCATCGTAATATTTATTTTAAAAAAATATTCAGTTTAACTGTTTGAGGTCCCCTGAACACGTTTTGACCATGTTCTCGATGATGTCTGTGTGTGTATATATATGATAGCTTTTGTGGGTGCTCTAACTCAAAAACTATTAATCAGGTCAACATGAAATTTTATATTTAACTTTTGTATAAAATTCACAAGAACTGATGTTTTTGGTAAAATTCGGAAAACGGGAAGTGATTTTCACTATAGGTTGGTTACCCCTCTTCCTCCCATCTTCCCCCCACTCCCCCCTCCAATGTACCCTTTTCCCTCTTTTCGGAATTCTCCGGGTGTTTTCTTACTTCGGCCGCACACATGCAACCGTTTTCTTCCCATAGTTTCCTACCCGCATTAAAAGTCACAAACAAACGCACGTGGTCTCTCTAGAAATTGCTGTCGAAGAATTGACCCGAGGATGACTTCTTTGACGCAGAATTCCACATATTCTATCAAGACCGATGCATGATTTTTGAAACTGTTTTCTAGATTTTATAATTGAATTACATCCATATTATTCCCTTTTCTGTACAGTAATTATTTATCACATGCTTTCGTCATTTACTGTGAAATACTCTCAAAAATGGAACGTCTTTCTAGCGACTTTTGGCAGATTTTTTATCACCCTCATTTGATGATTCTTTTAGTACCCATGTGCAAAAAGGATAAAAGAAAGCGGTTTGCCTTTTATTACCGCTCACCCTTTTTAGCACGAGTTTCTCCCTTATTTTTCGGAATAAGCACGAACACGAATGAGATCGGCAATCTTCAAAGACTTTGGATCTCCTACCGGTCGCATGACGGTCAGAGTTGGGACGTTTTAGACCAAAATATAAAAATCCTACTTTCATTGGGGTTTCTATGGAGAAGTCCCAAGTACGTTTACACTTATAGGGGAGGACGCGGTTGGACCTCGGCACGAACCCCTTGGGTCGCTCGAGGAGGCAACTTTTATCCCAAGCCCCATCGAGGGCCATCCTCGGTAACAGCAGAAGTGAGCTTGAATCTTTCTGCTTGTTGGGGGCAGCCATAAACTAATTCATGCTGTAGGTGGGGGCCGGAAAGCGACCGTGCCGCGACCGATGTCTAACCCACAAGTGTGAGTGATCTCCGCAAAAAAAATCCTATCCCTAATAAAGCCCTCAACGCGACCTTCATGCGACAATGCAACAAAAGGTGGCGTAGATACATGCGATCAGCTCTGTGCTGCTTATAATGTTGGCAGAAGAACGAAAAGATGGCTGTTAGCTGTGTTTTTTCATTTGCTGAACGTTTCTGCCATAAATGCCTTTATTGTTTATAAACAAAACGTTCAAAAGAAAATGACAAAGCGAAATTTCTTGAAATCATTATCGAAGGAATTAATAATTTTGAGGTCTCAGAGTAAGTTTATATCCATGCATCTCCGAAAGCGCATATGCACTCAACAGGGACTTGCGGAGGAAGGTCCATCACCGGGATCGGGACTATCCAGAGGAAGATGCGAACATTGCCCAAGAAATAAGGACTGTAAAGTGTCCACTAGATGTGGAAATTGTGGAGCTTTTACTCGCAAAGACCATATGATAATGAAGTGCATTGAATGTGGGGAGAGGGAAAGTGATTAGAAAATACAAAAAAATATTTAAAGTTATTTTAATCAATGTTTATTGTAAAAATTATTAATAAATAATTGTATTATAATGTAAGATTGATTTTATTTACAGTAAAATATAAATAAATGAATATATTATTGCTTATCTTTAGAAATCATTTTGGGGTCATATTGACGGAACTTTTTTTCACGCGACTAACTAAGGGTTAAGAGCGATATTTAGACATTCTAGTTGATTCTTACACATAACCCGACCTGACGAACACAAACATCCATGTCCTGGATGGGATTCGAACCTGCGACATCAGTATCCGTCGGCAGATACTCGAACCACCAAGATCCGCCGGAATAGGATGGAATACGGAAGCAATGATTTGTCGCAAAAATCTTCCTTCGTTCCAAGGTGTTGACGCAAGACATGCGAGGAGCGAGTGACAGAGTGAGAGTGAGTGAACTGGGGAACTAACACAGCTCCCAAACAAAAACCAAATTCGTCTTCGGCTAACAAGCCTTTGTATTAGGAGATTAAGGAAAGGTATAGGGGGAGAGAGAGAAAAGAGAGAGAGAGAGGCCTTCCGTGGAGGCGGAAGAGGAGGAGTTTGTGTGTTTCCCGTGGCACAAGGAAGCATTTGATGAGTTCCGCCGCGTGAATCCCGTATAGTGTCTCGCCTAGTGTTGCCTCCGTCGCCTTTGTTGTCGTAGGTCGCAGCCGCAGCATTTACCGCCCACTAATTTCATACCGGGCGAGGGGGGGGGTGTGGATGGTTGGAATGGGCAAGGGGAAGGGTAGGCGTTGGCACCTGTCAGGGTTCCTACCCCCAAAGGGAAGCTGCTTTAACCTCCCCCGTCACCCACCCCTCAATCTCCCCCTTCCTCATTCGCCGATTGATCTTCCTATTGCCTCCTCGGCCAAATTTCTAATTTCATCTCCCTCACAATCAATTCCTCTCCCCCACCTCCTCCTACAGTCCCTTTTCTCCTACTTCGTTGGCGATTGGCAAAAGGGGACCGAGGGGGCCTTATCCGTGCGACCCTCCCACGCCCCCAACGTCCCCAAATCCCATCTCTCACGCGAGACCTCTAAGCCCAGCGGAGGATCGCGTGTAAAGCGACTGCCATTTGAGAGGCGAGACTTCCGATAATGCGGTTGAGAACCAATCCTAAGGAAGGGTGCCCTCTTTCACTCCTTCCCTCTTAAGACTGTTCCCTTGTCCCCTATGGGGCCACAACGGGTGACGCACCTGCTCCACTCACGCAAGAATCTCGATATCTCCTTCTCTTTTCCTTGCCTCTTACCTCTTTATCTCTTTCTCCTCCTCAGACCTCCCTACCTTCCTCAGCTTCCTCCATTCCTCATTCCCTCATATCGTTCCGAAATCTTTCGGCAAGATCTCCTTCGTTGCCTTTATATCATATTCTAATGTATTCCTCAGCTGTGTTATTCCGCTGGCCCCGTCGCCTCCTCGTATTATAATTCCCTTTCCTCATGCTTTCTCATTTCCTCTTATCTTTCTTTTGTCCTTCTTCTTTCTCCATCTGACCACTTTTAAAGCAAGGGCTCTTTTGTTTTTATTTTTTTAATCTTTTCGCCTTATCCCGCTCAGTTCCCGAGAGTTATAATTTTGTTTGTCTTTTTTTCCCTCTCTTTCTGCGGTAGTTTGCACGCGTCTCTATTTATGAAATTTCAGGTACTTCTTTATAAATATTATTGGTCGTTATTTTTTTTTGTTTCTCGCTGTATTAATCGATCTGTGAGAGAACGTCTCATCCACCCCATCCCCCCTATCTCTATTTTAGAGTACGACGTCATTTGCTTTTTTTCTTTTCTAGTTCATTTAGTAAGGATTGCAGGGTTTTCCATTAAGGACTTGAAAGGATAAGTGCAGGGTTTCGTTGTTTCGAGCTTGGTTTTTATCTTACTTTTACAGGAAATCTTTTATTTAAGCCTTGGATGCGTTCCCAGGAAACACCTCATTGAACGAACCGACATTTATCGACACGTATTTTCTAACAGACTTTGAAATATACAATGAGGAGGCCATCCTGGAAATATTTTTGGTCGTGATTCGCTGATATAGTAAATATTTAGCATGTTCCGTACCATTATTTTGATAAAAATAACTAAATAAACCTGAAATGATTATAAATAAAAGAGTGAGGGATTAATTAACTGATAAGTGAGGACTGTCTGCCTCTTCTCCAAAAGGTTAATGGCTAATTTTTTGGATTCATGTCTTAAAATGTATGAAAATGTACAGGTTTCCCTCGAGGTACATCGGGAATGCCTTCCTAGGAAGCTGAGCGTATCTCAAAAAACTGTATTTCGGGAGACATTCTCCCATATAACCCTACGTTATAATGATTAATGTGTTCCCAGCTTGAAAATTTCAACTTAGTATTTACCTAAATATTAATATAATTGCCCATAATTCGCTAATATGTTAATGGAACGTCTTTGCCTTTCCCTTTACTAAAGGAGTAATTAAAAGAATATTCCTTTGAACCTGTTCATCAATCCAGATGTAAATTTACTTCACCATCTTCACCATAATAGAATCCTGTTTTACAAGAGTAATCCGAGAAGTACTTAAAGGCCTATCAATTTTTTCGCATTATTTTATGTTTTTACTAGACTTCAATATTGAGCACACGGTTGATGGTGGAAGATTCAAAGCCTTAGCAATGTACGTTCCACGCTGCACTTTTTCAAAGCGATTGAAAACTTCGAGTTTTATTTCAAGGAAAATAGCCCATTATCCATCAAGCCCCGTTTAAATTGTCGGGACATGCCCCGGAGGGCTGAATTCACTGAACACTGTCCGCGGACAAAATACAATGTTTACACTGCCGCTTGGTTCCGGGACTTCTCAACCGGTTTACCAGATATATTACATACTAGTCAATAAAAGATTTAGAAATAGCATTAAAAATGTGAAAACACTACCAGGGGCAGATATCGATTCTGACCACAACCTTTTGGTGGCAAATATACAATGTAGACTGAAGAGCATTGAGAGAAACATAAGAGTTAACAAGAAATGGAACTTAGAGAAACTCCTTAAGAATAAGGAGGAAATCATGACTGAGCTGGAGGAAAGGTTGGGAGAGAGAGCTTAAGAAAATAGGAAGAATGTAGATGAGGAGTGGAGATACATCCATAGCAACATTAAAGATGTAATGGAAAAGAAGGTAGGAAAGATAACGGGTGAAAGAAACAAAAAAACCTGGATCACAGCAGCCATGCTGCAAAAAATGGAAGAGCGGAGAAAGTGGAAGAACATAAACACTGAAGAAGGCCAAAGAAGGTACAAGGAGTTAAATAATGCTTTAAGAAGGGAAATAGATAAAGCCAGAAAACAGTGGATAAATGAATATGCGAGCAGATTGTCGAATGTGAAAGAATTTGTAAAACAGACCTCATGTATAGCAAAGCAAGGGAACTATTCAAGGAAAAAGCAAGAAAGATAGGACGTAAAGGAATCATGAACAAAAGTGGTAAAATAGTATCGGAGCCAGACAATGTAAAGAATGTCTGGAAAGAATACATTGAGATTCTGTATGACAAAGAAGGAAAGCCAAGAAATATTGAATTAAATGAAAAAGAGGATGTGGAAGAAGATCAGCTAGGACCAAGTATTCTCGAGTCTGAAGTTAAATGAGCAATTGACGACATGAAATGAAGGAAGGCTGTTGGGAGTGATGATATACCCGTGGACGTTCTTAAGGTTTTGGGGTCTAAAGCAGTTAAGCAACTCACAAAATTTTTTAACTAAGTATATGATACTTGCATATGGCATGAAGATTTCTTAGATGTTGTGATGGTACCGCTGGAGAAAAAGAACAATGCAAAATGTTGTAAGGATTACAGAACTATTAGTTTAATTTTTCATACAGCTAAAGTTCTAACCAGAATAATAACCAAAAGAATTAAATGTAAAATAGAAAAGGAGCTGCAAGATAATCAGTTTGGTTTTAGAAGAGGAAGGGCGACTAGAGATGCTATAGGATGTATGAGGATGATGATAGAAAGAGCGCTAGAAGTCAATAAAGGTATGTATTTTTGTTTTGTAGATTGGGAGAAAGCTTTTGACCGAGTGAAATGGGATAAAATGCTGGGAGTTTTAAACAAAATAGGAATAGATTGGAAAGATAAAAGACTGCTTAAAAACCTTTACTTTGATCAAAAGATTAGAGTCAGGGTTGAAGGAGAAGAAACAGAAAGTACTTCAATAGGGAGGGGAGTGAGGCAGGGTTGTCCTATTTCACCAGCGATATTTAATATTTATGCAGAAACAATAACAGAAGAAGCGTTGATGGAAGAGAAAGGATTTAAGATAGGAGGTGAAAGTATTACCACCATTAAATACGCAGATGATCAGGGCTTAATAGCAGAAGGCGAGAAAGAGCTTCAGAGGATGACAGACAGACTAGTGGAGGTTGGCCAACAATATGGAATGAAGATCAATGCTGAAAAAACGAAAGTCATGGTGGTTTCAAAGGAACATAAAGAATTAAATATAATGGTAAATGGCCAAAAATCGGAACAAGTAAGTAGTTTCAAATACCTCGGTAGTATTTTAGCGCAGGATGGAAGTAGTACACAGGATATCAGAAGTAGGATTGCAATTGCAAAAGCAGCATTTAACGAGAAGAAGGAGCTTCTCAAAAGCAAGAAAATAAATTTAGAAACAAGGAAGAAATTAGCAAAATGCTACATATGGAGCATAGCTCTTTATGGTGCAGAGACGTGGACGGTAAGGAGAAAGGAGGAAAAATATTTAGAAAGTTTTGAGATGTGCGTATGGAGAAGAATGATGAAAGTGAAATGGACAGAGGGGAAGAGAAACGAAGAAGTATTAGAAATGGTTGGAGAAGAAAGGATGCTAATAAATACAATCAGGAAAAGAAAAGCAAATTGGATAGGCCATATATTGAGAAGACAGTGTTTACAAAGGACGATCTTAGAAGGAAAAATTAGTGGAAGAAGAGGAAGAGGGAGAAAAAGAATAGGAATATTAGATAATATAAAGCAGGGATATAATACTTATAGAGGCATAAAAGAGGCTTCTAGGGAGAGAGAGAAATGGAGGCAGCGATTCAGTTAAAACCTGTCTTCGGACTGAAGCATGATGATGATGACGTCACGCACAAACTCTTCGCTGGAGAGAAGGGCTAGCACATCGAACGCTTATCTTTTCAGAGCGCGTCCACGCTTTCATATATTTCTCGGTAGTTTTGAAACTATTAAAGTTATTGATATGCAATTTTTTTCAAAAAAATATTCCAACTTTTCTAAACATTTCATTTTCTGGATGTACCCCTCTAAAACATATAAGGAAAGCGTGTCTCGCAGGTCATCTTCTTCTTGTATCGACTAAAAATTTGAAATAAATGTTACATTTCTTATTTTTTAAAATATCCTACACAAATCATATATATGTTTTAGTTATGCAGGCTTTATTAATAAGCATTACAAAATTCACATAGAGAGCATTGCCCCATTTTGTTTGATAGAAGCATAGAGATGACGTTGTAAATATCAGAAAAAGTGATTTGCGCAGAATAATAAAAAAACATAAAATTGGTTTTGCACTTTTAAGGCGTTTGCCGATTTTTATAGAAAGTTTATACATGCGTATTCGGATTTAACATTAAATTTACTTTATGAAAACTTCATAACTTATAATTCTATCCACTTCGCCATGCAGAGAAAAGGGAGGGAGGGATTGTTTCCGCTTAGTACACAGGTTCCTTCTCTGATAAATTCTTTTGGTGAGGCGAGCAATGTTCCCAAAAATACACTATCCATATTTTACCCTAGGTAAAGATATGGCATTGAAAATCTTATTGAACTGGACTGTTCGTTCATGAGCAGATTACCGTCAATCGAAGTTGACGCAATAATCTACACTCTGGAATGTCGAAAAAATAATGTTATGCATGAACGCATAAAGGTGAACTGAAAAGATCAAATCTTAAATTTCAAATTTTAACCTACGGTCTGGGTAAGCATGCCCAATGACCAGCCTTTAGGTAATGGAGAGATAGGCAACATAAACACCCTCTCTCATTCTTTTCACTTAGCGGGGTGCCACGATTAGTTTTGTCTTAGCATTTCTTAGCGATTTTCCGAAGGAAGGGATAACCTATCTCGTGCGGCCACAAAAAAATCCATCACAGAACTTGTCCTCAGACTTGTCACGGAACCGTGTCCCGGCATAGTGCAAACGGCTTTAGATGCAAATTTAACCTTTTCTTCCGACTTGTAGGTTATTATTTAATACACAAAAATAGTGAGCATATAAGGGTTTATTATTTAATAAACAAAAATATTGATCAAATGAGGGTTATTATTTAATAAGCAAAAGTATTGGTCATGAATAATGTAATTCATAACCCATGAATGCGTTCACTCAAAGACAAAAGCTGTAACTGAGTTAGCTCCTCCTGCGTGCGTCCAAGTTTTCATTATGAGCTATAATATTTCGGGCCTGGTTAACTAGCTGTCCTACAGGGGAATAATTTTGAAACGAGAAAAAAGTGTACTATGACCGGGAATCGAACCCGGGTCTTACCACTTGCCGGGCGGATATTCTACCACTGAACTATCTTAGCAGATCAATTTTCTCGTATCTTAACGCGGATATTTTCTTGGTTGGGACGGAACTAGCCAAGCTAGTATCAAACTAACCCAACGGATGTCCTCAAAGAGATTCACCGAAGAAAACTCCTCTCTCTCAAATGGTGAGATTGCCAAGCAAGAAATTGATGGAATAAAGCGATATAAAGGTCCTATGCATACAGGAATAAGCTGTAATGTTGGGAATAATTATGAAACGAGAAAAAAGTCTGTCTGTCTTACAGTTTGTTTTTAAATTCATTCCTTCAACCTAAGTTCTATAGTGCTTTGTTATATATGTTTACATATTATGTTAGTTTTTTCTTCTTCGGATCTGCTCCTTAATACAGCCTTCAGTCTGTTCTAAATGGTTTCCAGTTCTCGTGCGTTTGATGGCGACGACTAACTAATGAAAGTAAGTTCTCGGAAATCGACATTAGGGCCGGTTAGAGCTACGGGCGAGCAGGGCGGTTGCCCGGGGCGCCAAACATCGGAGGCGCTATCCCGATCATTAATCTATGCATTACTTGCAAGTGAATTAATATTGGATATTGGATAACAATTTATATCGAGGAACAGGGTAGTTAATTCACTTGTGTTATGCTGTGGATTTTCTTCCATTCTTAGGTTTTATTTTCATCTCAGTCACTTCTCCTTATCTTGCACATTATTTTTCATGGTCGTTTTTAGGTTGTAGGAATTAATTAAACATCCACGTACATTGGAAGGCACGATATATAGTTGGTGGAACAGAGCTATTTCGGGGGTTGCTTTTCCTTGGACAATCAATTATCACGATAGGAGAGTAAAATCTGCGAGAGAAAGAGAGAAGTTTCGGGAACGTATAGTTGCATTGAACCCTCTGCCATCCACCGCCTTTGTGAATTGTCCCCACTTTGTAACTTCTCGCTTACTCTTATTTCATCTCGCATCCTTTCTTTCTCGGCCATATTCCGTCCATTTCTCTTACGATCCTTTCGTGCCATCGCTTATCTTTTTCGGTTCGTTTTTCTCTACTAGTCTTTGAATTCTCTTTCAATATTAATCATATTTCTCCAGCTAATTCCATCAGCGCCCATTTACGTCAGTCTGTATACTTGATATCTTTCCTCCATCAGTATATCCTTCCCCGCTGTATTAGTAATAATAATAACTATTATTATATTTTAATCGACGGTCTTGGCATTAACTTTTCTGTATGCACTGTGACGAACTGACGAAAAAACAAGCTTTTTCCCCTGATGATGACGCCAAGCATCGGAAACCTAGTTCGTGTTACTGAATAAATAGTGAAGCCTATGAGTTTGTCATTGTCATTAGTTAATAATAATTTATTGAACACATACAGGTTTCCCGAATTACATCCGTTATAATGGATTAAATGACAAGCGCATGCGACCATGCCCTCGGAAAGACTTGAACCCGCGACCCTTTGGAGTTAGACACGCTAACCACCCATCTACCAAGGCCGTCTAACATACCTTTTCATAACTCTCATGCGCCTTTTTTTCGCTTGTTTTTTTCCCGACCCTCTCGCGTTATCTTCGTAAATATCTTTTTCTTAATCCCTCTCGCGTCGTCATATCTCTCTCCCTCTCTCTCCATATCACGTCTAAAATTATTTCCTCTTGACACTGATTTATTTCGTTTTACAATTCATCCTTCGCTTTCAATTCTCTCTCTCTCTCTCTCTCGATTTAATTTATACCGTCTTCTCGATCGCGTCATTATTTTGATTTCCGTTCCGTTTTTGTGTTATATTTTTTTTTAATATTTAACTCGCTCACCGATAGAAATATCGTGGCCTTTTAAAATAGTTGTAATCGGCCACATTAACTATGCCTCGACAAATACGCGCCATTTTTGTAATTTAGCCCACACTACTTTCCTTCGTCCTCCATTTATTCTATCATCTCCCAGGATTATTTTTTTTCCGAAATATTTTACTCTCTTATCCTACTCGTTTTCTTCGATCGTCTCGAAGATAAGAATTAAAAATATTTCTCTTTGCATCACTCTCGAGTTTCCCAAAATTGAACATGCCACTTTTGCTTTGATAATGTGTTTTTTTCTTTCATTTCAAACTGCCATCTCCAATTTGGCAATTTTTCTTCCCTTATCGTACTAAAGAAATGTGGAGATAATTAATCGTACTCGTTAGGGTTGTAAGTGCGATTTTGGGGCCCATCTGCCAGTAAAAATTCTAGGTCCCCAGCTTAAGTAAAAACAATCGTTATAAAATTATTTTTATGATTTTTAATGTTTATTTTTTTCAACATTTCAATTCTGAAAATTTTTCTATCAATTCATTAATCTTCAGTTATTTATTTCGTTTATCTACTGAAAGAAGAGATAAGTACATGAATCTAATTCTTGGTATTCAAGTGCGTAGGTTGTTTTTATTTTCCCTTTAATTTTGAAAAAGATATTTCGTTTTACGAAACAGTTACTGGCATTATCATACATATCATCAAAGCTACACATACGTTACTATCGATTAAGGTGACCAGGCGTCCCTGTTTCCCGGGATTTTCCTCGGTTTTCAGAGTTTTGTCCCGATGTCCCGAATCTTTTTCGGGACGCATAAATGTCCCGTTTTTTTCTTGTATGCGTGAAGCCTAACGCGTAAGATGTAACCGATAAAAATAGGAATAGTGGTCCTAAAAATTAAATTTAAACTGTTAGTGATAATCTTTGGCGAAGGCTGGGTGGACCAGAGCCCATCGCCTAGGAGCTTCCGAGCCACACTCAGAAAGATGAACGTGCGAGGAACGTGAGAAAATTGCTCTGAATGTGTGCTGCAATCAAGGTTAAACTTGGATGACCTTATGGTTTCATTGTTGCATTCTTCAAGCGGGAAACAATCAGAACCCCTCTCTGTGAGAATGCTTATCGTTCTCTGGTCTGCGTCTCGACTCTCTCACTCATAACACAAATATGCACCGATGCCTGTCATTGATTTTCTGGCATTTGGGCATCTGCATTTAAGTTTAGGACTTCCTTTGGTTGATCATATGCAGTCGTTGGCGAACCATTGACTTGTGCGGCAGCAGACGATAGCGAGTTCTTGTTTTCTGGTAAATAATTTTACTGCTAAATTGTTGTTATTTGAAAGTTTACTAGATTATCTGTTTTGCGAATTAATTAGAATAAAAACGTGTACTATTTAAATACCCGATTTAAATCCATTCGAAGGACCTACGGTGGGTATTTAAAACCGTACCATAAAGCGTATACCGCATATCCAGTCAAGTATTTATGAAAAGGCTTCAGAAAACAATTCGACATCGTTAAGTACACTTTAAAAAATATAGAGAAATCATAAATCTCTGCAAATTATATTAGTGTGTTGTTAAAAATATACCAATTTTTTCGGTATAGTCTCGCGCCGAGTTAACAAATGTTCAAGTGTTGTTCAAGTTTATTGCCCTAGATGTTCAATCACTTTATTTTTTACAGGTATGTAAATATATTGTGGGTTATGATTGTTACTATAATCAAAAGAGTACAGATATTTTCATTCACAAGGAAAGTTGATTATAATATTTGATAAACTTTAAGACCAAGTATACATTAATTTATTAAAATTCTTTTGAATTTATTCACGAAATATGTAAAATTTATTGTTATTACAATAACGAAAATATTTCTTTTCTTTTGTAAACAGATTTATTTAAAATTTAGATTATACAATAAAATAATGTTAAAATTCTCATTGTCCCGGTTTTTTTTTAAATATCTCGGATTTTCTCTTTCAAAACTCATTTTGTCCCGGTTGTGACCATCGGCATCTGGTCACCCTAAAATAGATTGATGCCAGTCTGTATATAATCATTATCAAATCCAATAGTTCCCTGCAGTCCATACAGTTTTCAATCTCATCTTTCAAAACTTCTTTGTTAATAAATTTCTCGTAAGTTTTGGGAATATTCATTGATTTATTTTTCATTCAATTTTGCGAGTCTTCTAACCATTATTTTCGGGGACCTCACACACTGCGTGGGCCTTCACTCCCCAAGTTACGTCCCTGTTATTCGTATAAAAATGATATCCACACCTGGAGTCAAGCGCGCACTAACTTACAGAGTAAGGTTGTGACAATTTGCTACAAATATAATTCATCTCTACACCAAGCATCCGTTTTAGGATGTCGGATTTTTTTTATTACTGTCGGCGATCTTTAATTTTTTGCATGGAAGAATGCTAATATGGATTTGGGAATAATAGTTAATCATTGATGGTCACACAATCTTTCATGATTGATTAATTTATCCGATAGATTTGTGTATATTCTTTGAGGGATAATACGCGCCAGCGTGAAATTTCCAATCTTAAATGACCGATATAGTTTTAGTTTTCGTAGGTTATTATGAGTAAAACTGTAAATAACCGAACTTGTAAATTAGCAAACCTCTTTACCCATACCCGACGGTAGGTATTTATTTCAAGTAATCAATAGATAACGTTCGCGTGAGATTTCTGCTAAAGATGCGCGAAAATAATTAGTTTAGTTTTGAACTAATTATTTATCAATCCGCAGAATAAAAGCCACAGCTTCGTATTTTAAACACTCTTCATTACTCCTGTAGAGGATGTTACCTCATTGTCCTCCGTAACGGAGAATTCGTGTCTTCGACCGAACGAGGGAGAGTTCTTTGGAATTCGTTTCACTAACAAGGAGACATGACGAGATTGATGTCGCGGATCAGGTGGGGGATTTTTGTAGAGAAACTAGAGCCAAAATAAGGAGAAACGTGTTTCGGCATTCTCTCTCATAGGCCCAGGTTCACGAGAAAAAAATTAAGAAATGTTTCCAGCATAGTATAAACTAGCGGAATTAGTAATTTGCCAAAAAATCCAAAAATGCGGTGGTTTAGAGGTTTAAAGCTTGGATACGGAAGCGGGCCAACATAGATGCTAGAGCTCGAGTTCAAGTCTCACTTCGTGCACATTTAAAAAAATTGTATGATTAAAAAAATGTTTTCGAATATTTAAATTATTTTTATTTACAAGACATGTTTTACCTTTATTTCTGGGTGCCAAGTTTGGTACGATAAGAATGATAATATAGATGTAGTAATAAAATATATTATATGAAACAATTCATAATTAATTAAGCTATATGAGATTATTAGGAAAGAGAATAGTAAGGATATAAATGAAAATCTGTCATTTTGCATACAATATTTATTCTGATCACATTTATGTCACGGTCAAATACAATATTTCGTCGCTGTCTGTCTGATTGCTTACTTTGGATGGTAAGCATCGTAAAAGCAAGAGAAGTATAGTTTTTGTTAAACCAAGCGCATATAATAAAGCTAGCTTGCACACATTCGCACTTACGCTTACGCAGATTGGAAGGAAAACATACTTCACGAACATTCCTAAACACACTTCTATTTTACACTAATTTCGCTGCATAAAAAGTGTATTGAATCATGTCTTGGATGGTAGGTGCAGACAGTTGTTGTGTATGTACCAAGAAATGTATTTTAATACCATTCTCTCTACAGGGAATCTCTCTTTTTTATTGCAGTAGATAGTGCAGTTCTGGGGCTGCGCAATGAACTGCTTTACCAGCCCATAAAAATAGACATCGCACGGTTGGCACAACGGCGTGCATTTTGGTGGAATGATTTTTATTGCGCGCGTCGGTATATCATTTTTGTTGAAGAATTTCTCGTCTTACATCGCTACATTTGATTGTCAGCCGCAAGAATCGATTAAAAACAAGACCAAGCACGTAAAAAAACATTTGTAAACTCGCATTCAAGTATCCGGATGGTTTCACTCTGGGACTGATTTTGCCTGCAGGTTTCTGAATACACAAATGTACCTGCGGCAAATGCTGTCCCGATGCAGGATAGCATATTGCGCCGTATATGAGTGGCTAACTTTATTCATGCCCCCGATCTCAACCTGCACTGTTTTCTCGCCTTTTTGAGTTAATGTGCGTTTAACATCCACTCTATGTATATATGCATAGGTAAAACATGTGTCTTGTAGATAACAATAATTAAAATATTTGCTAAACTCTATATTCAATCATGCAATTTAAAAAAAATATGCACGTGGTGAGACTTGATCTCGAACTCTATGTTAGCGCTCTTCCGTGACCATGTCCTTGTCCGTGTCCATGTCCGTGTCCATGCTCGTGTCTAACATAAGCTTTAAACCATTCGGCCGCCGCAATGGCAAATTATTAACGCCGCTAGCTTATACTTCGCTGGAAATTCTTCTTTATTTTTTTTCACGAACCTTGGCCTATGAGAGAGAATTCCGAGACACGTGTATCCTTATTTTGGCTCTAGTTTCTCCACAAAAATCTCCCACCGGATCCGTGACATCGATCTCGTAGTGTCTTCTTTTAAGTCCTAAAGGCGGAAATGAAACAGTGAGTTCGTTTGGCTTAAGGGACACGGGCAGTCCCATCACTTTCGGTCCGGGAACTAAGGATGTGCTAAGGTTCATAAGTAAAGCTTCTTCATATTAGTTAGGTTCTCATTCCTTAAAAGCCGCAGTTTCCCTTCCATCCTTTTCAAAACGGCTGCCCATTGCATATTTTTAGCAGCCTCTCACCCTTAACTAAGAAGGAAGAAGTTTTGGGGGAGATAATCGCCCTCTCTATCGCATTCCTACACCAGACGGTGGAATTAATAGACGGAAAAGGACAAAACTTACCCTGTATGGTTAAGGACAAAACCAAAACGTTGTCTTGCGGCACCATTTGCTGTGGGGTTAAAGGTCGCGGCAAATATTCACAGCCGGGGCAATTTGTCTGAGGTTTGTCCCAGTAAGATTCAGGTTTGACGGGGAATTTTTCTTGTCTCTATACCGGAAATCGTGCGCTTAAATCGTTTCCCGCCTTAGATTTCTGGCTCCGTATTTAATTCGTAAGTGACTCGTAGAGGAGTTTTATTAAAGGGGTTCAAAATTAACGTCTTCAAACCAAAATATTTATGTAAAACACATATACACACGCAGATTATTAGTGGGGGTTGTTGTATATAGCCCTCCATTCTTTCTTATAGGTACATATCTAAATTGATAATTCTGCTGTTTTTTGTTTACACGTAAAATTGTAAATTCCAAATATAAGAGAATTTTATCCCATACATACAAATTTTGGCATACTTGTGAAGTGCGCGACGGTGGCGTTGGGTGATATTTTTTGGGTGATATTCTGTTTTGGGTGATATTTTGTTTTTGGTAAGCTATTTGGAATCCCTCGAATTACACAGCCATCGTTTTTAAACTGATATCCATGCATTAAAAACATAAAAAGTTACAGTTCGTTTCAGAACTGAAGATAAAGAACAATAAAACTAAATGGTTGTATGTTGAATGCTAAACTCAAATGTAACCTCAAAACCACGCTAAACTGCGCGTTCAGTGAGAAATAGACGTCAAGTTTATTACGCTTTTCAACCTATGCCAATCCACTGGAATATTTGACGCTGCATTCATTTTGCTCTTTTGTCAGAATTTATAAAGGTGTCATATTCCCGTTAGTTTATTTTAAAAATTACGTATCTTTTTTAAAATTTTGTTATTGTCCGTTTTCGTTTTTACTTTTGGAATAGATCATAAATATTTGTTGATATTTTCTTATGCGTTAGATTCTTAATGCATAACCCATTATATTTTGCATTCCAATTGAATAACCTAACACATTTTACACGGTTTCGCTTTAGATAGTCTTTTTCAAGATCGCATACACCACACAAAGCGAGACAGTGGCGTACCGAGGGGGGGGGCACCGGGCCCGTGCCCCCCCCCCCCCAAATAAATTTGGGCAATTCACGTTTTTAAAGAGGATTTAGGCAACCAATTTAAACAACATTTGTTGCGTTATATGCGAGAAGGAATGAATTTGAATGTAGAACATTAATTATTCGCATATTAAAATTACAGAATCATCGTAGGTGTTCGAGACATGAAACAACGTACGCCTAAATAATGGAAGTTTGTTTTCCTGCCATAGATTTTTTTATACACGTCAAATCGATCAATAGATCGGCTTTTAAAGGTGCGTTTACACTATGTGAGCACAAACGAAGAATATCTTGTAAATTATGGCAATATGCCATTATGGTATTAACTCTACTTCGATTCACAAAAGGAGATATCTGGCTTACAAACGGTATAGGTGGCTTATGAACTGTATTGGTGGCTTAAACACTGCATTTGAAATTTAGATATATTGAGAGAAATGAAAAAGGCAACAATTCTTCCTCTATCTACGTATATAGAGAAAGTAAAAATTCATATGAAGCAAATGATTTAGTGGAATTTTATTCGATTCTATATGCCGCAATGCTTTCCAAATATTACCCTATTTGTCTCACAATTGATATCGATATTTGGATGCGATTACATTTTCGTAAAAAGTTCTTACGAAAGACATTTGCAAAATCGAATTTGCTGACGAACATTTTCACGATGTTTTAAGAATTTTTGTGACGAATATTGCAGTAAAAATAACTTATATCCCACAAAATCTGAAGGTTCCCTATGTTCACATTGACATTTAATTCAGAATATGTATTAGCATTGTTTTTCCAATATTACTATTTCTTATTATTTACTGGCAGGGCTGGACTTTGCATAGGCCAGCTAGGGCCGCCAATTCCAAGAGATCCGCCAGTTACAGAGGCCGCTGCTAGTACTTACATACCTGTGCTAGATAAGGACTTGTAAAAATAACAGTGATCGAGTAAATGGAATTATCATTAATTCTGCCACACTTGCTCTTCACAAAATTCCAAAAGCGTTTCTTTTCTCACACATTCCTTCAAGCTTATCTTACTATCCCTTCCCATATTCCAACCTAACGTTGACCGTAGGAGGAGGGAGAGGGTCTCGGGTCCCTTACTTGGGTCTTTCTCTTTTCTCCGCACGAATGGGCCAAAGGAAACGACCCCTTTAATAGTTTCCAGATGTAGGAATGTTTCCTAGTCCTTTTTGAAAGAGGGAAACTATTTGAGAGGATTAGTCTCATTTGGTTTCTCTTTGAAACAACATCAATAGTTCAAGTTCGTATGTTTCGTTTAGACTGAACACTGGATAATTCGTTTTAAAATACGCAAAGGTGATTATATTCTTCTGAAATAATTAATTTTCATGGTTTGATCTCAACATTTTACGTTGATTGCGAGTGTTACTCTACAGACGAAGGGAACAGCTTCGGAAGTTCTTGGTTGCCGACAAATTCTTTTTCCCGGATACTTTCCCAAAACGGCCACTTTTTACAGTACCCAATTAGCAGTATTTGGTAAGTAAAGCTAATTATTTTATGATGCGGAATTTTGTTTAATTTTCGTTGTTAATAATAATGTCCTTTAGGAGACTGAAAGCCCTTCCGTAATTTAACTGGATGATTTTGATAAAGTAATTTGAATTAAACTTATAAAAACTTTAATAAAATGTTATCGTAATTTCATTTATTAGAAGAACACATTGAAACAACACCGTTAGTAGAATTACCAGTACTCTCATCAGCTTCATCTATATCCTCAACAGAAACTCGGTTTGAAAAGTCAGAATCATGTATAATTAACTGTAGTGATATTGGTCTGTGGCCAATAACTCTGATTGATAATCAGCTAGTCTTTGTAATTGATTAAGGTCCAAACGGGGATAGTAACTTTGACTTTCCTGTGAATGAGAGTAATAGGCGTTTTTCTGTATAATTGTACACCCGGAATCTTTTAAATGGTGAATTCATCGATCGTCGTTGGCTAGTTTGTTCTTAAAAACTGGACTGCATTTTCTTCTTCTTTTGCAAGTTGTTTTCTGATTTTAAAAACACAATTTCAAATTCTGGATTCAAAGATTGGAAAAATCTTTCTATATTGATTATTTTTATTACATATATTACACGCCAAATTATTTTTTATGATAATATGAATTTCAATTATTTATTATTCTGTCCGCGAATATGTTATTCCATATTACTGTTGAAAAATAAATACTGTAAATTTTTATTTGAAAATATAACTATTATATATTTCAAAGGTAAAAATTTGTGCAAATTTTCAGTAAGCTGTGTCCAGGTGTCACGTTTCCACGGAATAGCCGTTCTTATTCATTGAAAAAAGTGTTAGTCTCATTTGGCCACTACATTTACGAGTTAAAAGTTCACTTAAAATAGTAAAATTAAAAGTTCAAAGTCAATAGCATTAATTTTTCTCACGCGAAGTATTATAATTATAAGAAACAATTTATTCAAAAAATATTTACAGGGGTAATGGATGATAAAAGAAAGTCGGGAATAGGAGCGTTATTCAAGTATTTGACCAAAAAAACCAAAATTAAAAAACAGGATAGTCCTATCAATATCACCCGAGACGGGTGAAAACTTGCAGACTGCATCGAATAACACTACTGGAACATTAATTAAATCAGATATCGCGGCACACAAGAGCTTACTTATAAATTAAGATAAAGTGGATTTTATACAGAATTTGTGGAAACCAGATGATCTTTTTCCATTTCCATATATGACAGAAAAAAATGGAAAGAAAAGAAAATTTCAATTGCAATGGTTGCACAGATATGAGTGGCTTGCTTATTCGAGACTAAATATATGTTTTTGTAAATATTGTTGCTTATTCGCGCAAAAAGAAATTGGTAAAAGTAAATCTTTACCTTAAGTCAACTCTCATCAAGTGGGTACAATAATTGGAAACATGCAGTTAAAACATTTGAAGCTTATGAAAAAGCGTTATATCATTCAAATTCATTATGTTCTTCTGAAAACCTATGTGATATAAAAACAGGCAAAAGAATACCTATCGACAAACAGCTCGATACGATGAGAACGAAACAAGTTATTGAGAATCGGAAACGCTTGGAACCCATAATCATGACTATAATGTTATGTGGACAGCAAGGTATTGCACTACGAGGTCATGTGGATTCTGGAGAGTTTAATATTGATAAAAAGCCTGAGAAAAATTAAGATAATTTCCGTGCAATTCTTAGAGCATGGCTAGAAGCTGGTGACACTAATTTAAAAAATCACTGTAAACAATGCGGGGGAAACAGTACCTATTTAAGCGCCAACATCCAGTACCAAATAATAGAAATTTTAAATGATTTGATTATTAAAAGACTTGTTAAAGAAGTAAATGATGCAAAATGTTTTGCTATTTTAGCAGATGAAACAACAGACATTTCAACAACTGAGCAATTGACATTATGCGTAAGATACGTAGATAAAGAAATTAGAGTTTGCGAGAAATTTTTACAGTTTGTTCCAGTTATCGACAATAGTGGAAAAGGTTTGTCTTCTACCATTATAGATAGTTTACTAAAATTTGGTATTGATATTTCCTACCTTCGAGGTCAGGGGTATGATGGTGCTGCTTCCATGAGTGGCAAAGTTGAAGGTGTTCAGGCACATATAAACAAAACAGCTCCCACAAGCATTATATGTACATTGCACCTGGCATTGTTTAAATTTAGCCATTGGAAACAGTGCAAATAATCAAGATATAAGGAATTGCTTAGGAATTATTGAAAAATCGTACACTTTTTTTAACACTACAAAGCGATTAAATATATTATTTAAAAAAATTAAATAGTGTATTCCCAATTGTAGGCATCTACGATTGAAGCAGATGTGCCCAAATAGATGGATAGAGCGTCATGATTCTGTCATGGTAATGGTGGAACTTTTGATGCAATTTACTTAGCGCTCGTAGAAATAAGTGACTGGAATGACAAAGAAACTTCATCTACAGCACAGATTCTTTAGAATGCAATATTCCAAGGAAAATTTTTGGTGTCTTTGTATAGTATACAAAAACTGTACAGTTATACGCTGCCATTAAGTAGAGTATTACAAAGTGAAATCATTGACTTAATTTCCGTAATACATCTCGTTGAAGATGTAACATCTGCTCTAAAATGTATCCGAGAAAACGCTGATATAAACTTCGCAAATATTTTCAAAGAGGCAACAGAAAAAGTAGGAGATTTTGGGGTTGAAATTAGAATACCGAGGATATCGAAATATCAAAAAAATAGAAATAATGCTCTTACTGAATCAGCGGAAGTTTATTACAGGCGATCTATGTTTATTCCATTTTTGGATTGTCTTGTGACACAATTAGAGACGAGATTCTTGGCTCATAAAAGTATTTTAAAATCCTTCATGTGCCTCCTTCCAAAAGGATGCAGTTCTACATCAGACGTAGATAGCCTATCAACTTTGGAAAAATTTTATTCTGTGGAAGTATTCCATTCAGTCTTAGAGAGTGAACTAAAGCTTTGCCAAAAACGGTACGAAAACAGGATACCCCCTACAAATGCATTAGAAGCATTAATGCAATGCAATCAAAATATATATCCAAACATTCATTATTTATTATAAATATTTGCAACACTGCAGGTATCAACTAGCACAGCAACGTTAAGAAGAATGAAAAAGTACATGCGTAATTCCATGGGACAGGAAAGACTGAATGGTTAAGCGCTCCTCAACATTTATAGGGAAATGGAATTGCTCCCCAAAGACATATTAGATGACTTACAAAAAAAGACCGAAGATTAGATATAAAATTGTAATTGTGTTACCCAATTAATTTTTATTTTATGTTTTAGTAAACAAAACCTGTAAATATTAATTTCATGATATGAAAAATCGAAAGATATATATTCAAATTCAATGTTAATATACATATTTCTATGAGAAACTGAGAATGTTTGTTCTAAATAACAGATAAATTTGTAACCAACATTGTTTTTCATTTTATATGTTTTTATGAATGCCTATATGCAGAGGCTGATTTATGCATAGGCGCTAGCTGGGGACCTTGTATTTTTTATGGCAACTTATTTTTTTTATTTGTAAATCAACGTATTTTCTTTTGACTGTAATGATATAAATGTTGTAATTTTTAAATTAAATATATTTTATCCACAGGATAATAAATGTGTTGTTAAAAATATGTATTTCCATACACTAAATCAATGAGTTTCATTCTAAATATACCACTGCCTATGTATAAGTTTGTTTGTGAATACATGCATGTGTGTGCATGTTTACATATAAAAATGTAAACATGGAAATGAGTGTTTACCATTGTGGGCCCCCCAAACAAAAATCCTGGGTACGCCTATGAAGCGAGAGATAGGTATAATCTAAAAAATATAATTATACATAAATTTATCAAGACTTAGAAAATACAATCATAAAATTTACTTGTATATCGATTTACATCGTCTTTCTTGATCACAGAATTTTTAAATTACTTCTTCATAAAAGAAATCCTTGCTTTTTAATGTCATTAGCAATCTGGAACAGGGAAGAACCAATATTTACATAATATGGCTCGCCTTCCGCCTACATCGTCGTCTCAATAAGGTCAAAAGTGATCGAATATCCGCACACTCTGGCTGCATTTATCACCAGGTAAAATCTTCCCCTCCCGCCGCCTACCCTGCTTCTTCCTTTTCCTAACGTTAACAGTGTAAGTTGTAAGAATGGCAGCCTACCTCTTGTATCACCGCCTTCCTTTCCTCTCCCTCTTCTTGCATTTCACTAATGTCGATTAACCGCATCTCATATCCTCAATTTTGGTCGATTTTTCGTTCTATATTTATTAATTTAATAATTATAACGGTTTGCTTCTTCATTTATTGCGGGGCATGATGCCCAATACCAGATTACCCAGACTGCACGCACCATGTGCACACATTCTTTTTTATTTATTCGTAGTCACTTTATAGAATATGTTGACAAACTCCAATTTAATTCATAATGCTAGATGTAAGTTTGATACGTATTTATCAACTGTTTATCACAAACATATAAAGCTGATTTTAATCAGGACAACTTCATAGATTTTTAAACACACTCCTTACATTGTCCATTATTACGAATTTAGTATAATAGGCGAGTATGAATGCGTCAGCAATGAACCAGAGAATAATGATAAGCTAGCAAAGATCGATTCTAAAGTTATCCTTTGCTTGATGAGAGGAAAATAGTTAAATTTTTGACCCAGTGCCTTGACCCCTAGAATTACTTGTGAGAATATTAGCAATAACAGCATTAAAATGCAAATTCATTAAATCCTTCACTAAACTTTTGTGTGCATCGCGAACACAAGTACCCATTCACAAATATTCACAATCAACTTGATCTAAAATCAGGATAGAAATAAAATATAATATGAGACGAAATTTTGTCGTTTGTATAATATTTGTTAGGTAATTGTTATTACATGAAGGCTGCGTTGAATTGTAACTCGGCAGTAGAATAATTAAGTTTTGCACGAGGAAAAACGATTGGATAATTTTATTTGCGCACTATATGCGGCACGTAACCATGAGTACTCACAGAGCCGAAAGAAAAAAATTCATCAAGTCCTTTCAAAACAAACGGTCCATTACGAGGGACATAAGTTTTTCAAGCCCTGAAGATTTTCTAAAGAGAAAAACATGCTACGCTACTCATAAAAACACCAATACTCGCCCTTTCATAGAGATTCTTTTTCTGAAGGAGAAACGGAATAAGAAATTGTGGCCACACACTATCTATCAGAGTGCGCGAATAGATTTTTTGAAACGCTGCGTCTCTCCGAGCGTAAATTAGTCCACGAATTGTGGAACGATGAAGGACTCGCACACAAGCATAAGATGCCTCGATCGCAATTACCATCTACGCTTTCTACTAAAAAACGCGTGCAAGTACGTAAATTCGCACGCGTCATTTCTAAGCTTCCGTGCGCCTTAGCCCCGTTTCGCCCTTTTCACTGGCGATCGCCTACCGTCCCTTCGTGGTCGTTGAACGAGGGAACCTCTCCAAGCTCATTCCCTTCCCCACCTCCTGTTTCCATGCGAGCGCCGCTCGACCCTCACCCCTCCCCTCCACGGTACTCGGCCGGCGGAGTCCCCTCAGGCCAAACTTCCTCTCCTACTCCGCTTCCTCGGCGAGAGCTGCCTGCTCGCCTCCTCTCCACTCCCAGGTCGTTGACCGTGGGAGCAAGCCCTGGCCTGCATTCCTCCCAACTCCACTCTCCAACGCGCGCGTCGCCCTCCTTCCCCTCTCCCCTCTCCGTGACACTGACTGGAAGCACCCTGGGATTTTCAATGGCGATGGCGATGGTCATAAGTCAAAATGCAACGCCGAAAGAAATGCCCCGAGCCAAGACTGCGACGGGCCTACACACCCATCGGTCTCCACCCTCGCTTTAACGACACCCTTTCCAAACTCAGCCGGATAATTGACTCGGAACCGTTCCCCCATCTGCCCCCCCTCCACTCCCCTCACTAGACCATTCCATCCCCCACTCTTTCCACTTTCTCCCCTTCATCCCAACCACCATCTTCACTCTCCCCCTCCCAACTCCTCGGAAAGCCGGAGTCTTTTTCCCTCTCCATTCTCGAATGTCTTTCATCTAGTCTTTTTGCTCTCCCGCCGCCTCATTCCACTTCACACTCGTCCTCCCCAACTTCTCTCGCATTACTATCCGTTCTAACTTATTTGTCCAGTGCTTTCTTCGACGGAACGAAATTTTTGTATGGGGCCGTCTGGTTGTTTATTTCGCTCTTATATCTCGTCGTTTTCTTCGTATAATTTTTCTCAGATGTAGAATTTTATGGAACGCTTTGTTATGATGGAAATCCTAAAGAAAATGTCGTTTTTGGCTTATGGTTGGATTTCAATCAATATATAAGTAAGCTCTGATAGCTCCAAAAACCACGGAAAACCATTTGTGTATATTGGCTACAAAAGAGCCGCCTTCAGTGGTGATTCATCGATAATAGTTGCTGTTCTCAGCCTTTTAATGATTAACTGATTTATGAAGACGAGAACTGTTTACGTAGAAATTTCGTGATGTTTCGCTAGTAAATTTTTATCTGTGGTTTTAGTTGTCGCGAACCTGGAAAATGGAGGTTTTATAGTGTTTTGAAATTGCTTACGAATTAGAATTTCGTCAGTATAAAAAGTTGTATTGTTAGGGGCCTTAAGGTTTATCTGTAAGCATGCTCCTCGTTATAAAGTAGTAATATGTGTTCAAAATAACCATTTTTATGTCGGTTATTTGTATTTATCTTTCGATAGATATATTTTAATACCATTTATCATATTGTGACGAAGATTTACGGGAAGTTTAAATTTAAAAATGAAATTTTTCCCATTCCAGGCGCGCGCCCAGTCTTCCTGCAAGAGCCCTAACATTATTTTTGGTGAACTGTTCAACAACCAAGTGACTTATCCTTTTGAAGAAATGCGGCCATTTTTTATTCGTCCCAGTGCCACTGTGCTCTCAAATAGAACTTCTGTCATCGTGGATGAGCGAAGTTCTTCCAGCGATGGAACCACAGCAAAGGTAGGAAGAGTTCAGTTATTGGGAATCTTAATTGCCATTTATTTCGAGATGGGATTGATAAAGGCTCGATTCGTCGCAGGTGCATAACACAAATGTGATGAGTGTTTGAGTGTGTAGTTGATTGCTAATTTCAGGAGCCTGTTTCCTTTAGAGCAGGTTTCTTCAACTGTTTTGCCAACGTACCCCTTTGAGCACTTTTTAATTTGTTGCATACCCCCTAACATATTTTAAACGAGAATTAAACGAACGGCAATTGTATTGAATTAGATAACCAACGCTCACATATCATCATCATCATAAGCAGTCTGTCCGTAGACAGGTCCGTGATTCTTCTTGGTTAAACCTGATTCTCCATATACTCCTATTTTCCGCTGTCCTCTTCATATCTTGATAACTCTTTTTCCATTTCAAATCGTCTGTCAGCTGAAACCTTTTCCTACCTCTTTCCCTTTCCTATCTAGTTTTCCATAAACTATTAAATAATAATGTAATTAACTTGTTTTAGCTTACTTTTAAGAACGTACTTGTGTGGAAAATAACATTCCGGTCTCTCAATAATTTAATTACTGTTAATTATGCTACTTTTTTAGAAATAAACGGATGTGCTGTCATTATTAATCTATGAAAATTCTTCTTTGTCAGGAAAATTGTGCGTAACTTTTATATTCCTATTCATTGTCCTAACATCACAACCTTTGATTCAGAAATCATGCGTGAAATCTGGAGTTAGGAGAAAAATCATTGTCTTTAATATTTCTGCGTGCCACTTTATATATCTGGACCTGTAAGCAAACTCCTGCTCTAAAGGTCCCTCCATGTTTAGTAATAGGTAAAAGAATGTGGGGCCGATCTTGATCTATCCGATCTACAGCCTCTTGTCCGTCAAATCCCATCTTTTATCAAAGACACCAATCACTTTATACAACGGATCGAATCACTACCTTCCCCACTCCCACCTAACACAATCATGTCCACTATAGACGTCATCTCCCTCTACACCAACGTTCCTCGCAACCAAGGACTGCCCTCCATGTGAAAATCACTGAACTCAAGACCATCTGACGCAAGATGACGCAAGACCTTCTTCCAATTTCTTAACTGAGCTGGTTGAAATGTTGCTCCAAAAAAAACAACTTTTATTTCGGAGGGCGCCCTTACCTAAAAATAAAAGGTACCGCGATGGGCACTCGCATGGGGACATCCTACGCCAATGTCTTCTTAAGCGAATGGGATGAATGCTTACTTGAGCTATATTGACGACATTTCTTCTCTGAACGCATCGACCTGACTCCCTACAATCCTTCCTACAACGCCTTTCTTCCCACCCCACGCTTGCCTTCACCCACCACTCCTCTGCCTCCAACATCACCTTTCTGGATGTCGATTTCTCCATCCGGGAAAACAGAATTCACACTAGCGTGCACCACAAGCCATCCAACCGCCTTCAATACCTCCACTTCCACAGCTGCCATCCTCTCCACGCCAAACATCAATTCCCTACGTCCTAGCCCGCGAATAATCTGCTCGGACAGAGACTCGCTGTCCGAGTACTGCCCCACCCTCGAAAATGCATTTCTTCAGCGCGAATACCCGCCGGATCTGATCCGGGACCATATCCGGCGGGCAGTCGCACCCACCACCTCTATCTCACACCCCGGTACCCACGCTATCACCGATTCCACCCCTTAGCTCACGCTAACCACCCTTTTTTTCTGTAATCCACGATATTTCGAGGAATATCCTAAAATCCGCCCACCCTATTCTCACATCCTCCCCCCACCAGATTCCATTTCCTACACCACCGATCCTCTCCTTCTGCTGACCTCCCAATCTGGCAAACATTTTATGGAAAAATGAACCCCCAGGACCCACTCCCCTGCATCCCGCCGGATCTCACCCCTGCGGTAGACCCCGATGTCTTACATGCCCAACAAACTCCCCCTGCAATACTTTCTCCAGCCCCACCACTACCATCACCTACCCCATAAGTTCTACCAACTGCACCACCCGTAATATCATTTACCTCCTGAGATGCGCCCAATGTCCAGTTTTTTATGTTGGCCTCACCAGCAATCCCCTCAACATCCGCATGAACGGTAACAGCAACAGCGTCATTCATAAACGACCGCTACCTGTGGGCGTTCATGCGTACAGTCACAACTTAAAATTTAATGATTGCTTCACGGTGAGAGCCATTCTCGCTCTCCCCGACAATGCTTCTGCTCCCAAACACCGTTAGTAGGTACATTCCCATATGCATCTTCTAAACTCATTTACTCCTCTGGTCTCAACCTTTGCTAGCATTTCACTCCTTTTTGACAATTCCCCCACCCCCTCCGCATCCTCCTGTCCCCAACTTTCCCGCACTACCCTTCCACCCCCATTCCTCCACCCAGTGTAACTGCTATCAGTTTTATCTCTCCTGTGCTGACGAAGAGATCACCTCCAAAAGCTTCCTTGTTTTTTTGTGTTTGTTTTACGTGTGTCACTTCGATACCCCCAGCAGCTTGCCAACCTGAAATCATCTTATTGGTGCTCACTGGGTTTCCTTATTCCAACATCTTCTTGCCATCCATTTATCACACTTACATTTCATCATCCATACGCATTTATATATATATATATATATATATATATATATATATAGTGATTTTTCTCGTCGGTTGTGCCACTCGATCTACCTACATGCCAAATTTAAGATATTTAGCCCTTCTAGAAGTTCCTAAGAGTTTTGTGTCAGTTAGTGAGTGAGGCACAAGTAGCTATATATATATATATATATATATATATATATATATATATATATATATATATAACAACTTACGGAAAAGGAAAGGTAAAATGAATATATGGATGTCAACAAGGTGTTGGGATGAGGAAACCCAGTGAGCACTCACCAATCAGACCACTTCAGGTTGGCGAGGCCCCGGGGATGTCGAAGCGACACACGTAAAATAACACAAAAACACAGAAACATCACAAACGTAAAGCTTTCGGAACTACTCCTTCTTCAGCTACAGAGAGAGAACTGATGGCGGTGACACTGGGTGGAGGCATGGGGGTGGAAGGGTAGTGCGGATAGGTCGAGGATTGGAGGAAACGGAGGGGGTTGGGGATGGGTAGGGTGTTGGAAGAAGACAGAAAGGGTGTGAAAAGCTATCGAAGGTTGAGGCCTGGGGAAGTGGAGGAGTTTAGGAGATGGACATGCGAAAGCTCCCACTGACGGAGTTGGGGAGCCGAAGCATTGTCGGGGAGAGCGCGAATGACTCTCACTGTGAAGCAGTTGTTGAACTTTAAATTATGTTTGTTCGCATGAACGGCCACCGGCAGCGGTCGTTTGTGTATGACGCTGTTGCGGTGGCCATTCATGCGGATGTTGAGGGGATTGCTGGTGAGGCCAACATAAAAGGCGGGACATTGGGTGCATCTCAGGAGGTAAATGATATTGCGGGTGGTGCAGTTGGTGGTGGAAGTTATGGGGTAGGTGATGTTGGTTGTGGGACTGGAGAAGGAGTTGCAGGGGAGGTTTATTGGGCATGTTAGACATCGGGGTCTACCGCAGGGGTAAGATCCGGCAGGGTGTAAAGGCGTGGGTGCTGGGGGTTCTTTCTTCCATAGAATATTTGCCAGATAAGGGGGACGGCGGAAGGAGAGCATCGGTGGTCTGGGAAATGGGATCTGGTGAGGGGAGGATGAGAGGATAAAGTGGGCGGCTTTCAGGATGTTTTTCAGAATGTCATATATATATATATATATATATATATATATATATATATATATATATATATATATATATATATATATATATATATATATATATAGCTACTTGTGCCTCACTCACTATATATAGCTATATACATATAGCTACTTGTGCCTCACTCACTAACTGACACAAAACTCTTAGGAACTTCTGAAACTATGGCAACGACCTAAATGCTTTTAAATGGATCTGATATTATACGTTACGATTGCAGTGATTTAATGATTTTAAAGGAAATTAACGTCTTCATAACAAATTACAGTTGAACCTATATAACTCGAATCTCAAGAAAAAGTAATAATTATTCGAGTAATAGAAATTTATGTTTAAATATTTGTACATATACAGTGGAACTTCTATAAATCGAATCTCAAACAAATTATTCTAGTTATAGAAAATTCGAATTAAGGAAATATATTTTTTCATTTTTCTGTATATGAATTAACATCAAGTTTATTCCTATAAGCATATTACTCTAATTTTAAATATTATGCACATTATGAAAACATCATCACCGATATTGTCTTCTGATACTAATATGTAAGATTTTACTTTATACAAAACACTAACTGCATCACGTAATGAGATTGAGGGTATCATAGATAATTGCAATTCTCACGTACTACTGAATGCACAAGCATGTCGATTAAACCTGGGTTATCGACTGTAGGAAAAAGCGAATAGGTTTGTTTTTCTCCAGGACTATAAGGGATCACAATAGGAGAAGCAATCCAGATAGCGGTGAAGGTAGAACGTGAAAAGTAATTTAATGTTGTGTTCCGTAGTTTTTCGAGAAATTTTAACTCATTTCAATTGTTAAATATAATAGCGTCATACCTATTTCTCGTTATTTTTTATCCGAATACGCGCTAAAGGCATGGATGATGAAGCCATAATCTTAACAAAATATCCTAATTTCTCCATGAATTTAATGTATAGGGTATCTTATTGCTCATGCAGTGCGATCTGAGTCACGAAACTTGAAATACGAAAACTTGGACACGAGGCGATTGCCAGAGAAATTGGAAATTTCGGATAATTGCCTTAATTTCACGGAAAATTATAAATATGCTGCTATTGCTATTTATTATTTAGTACATATAGGCTCCACGTGACTGAAGCGTTGTTGCCCTGGTGATCAGGTTGGTTTATTTACGAGTTTATATCTTGGTGTATGATGATTTTTTTAAGCGCTTGCAGTATACAAGCACCGACTACTTGTGTATATATATATATATATATATATATATATATATGTATAATTTTGATTTTTCTTCACTTAACTAAACAAAGATGAATAATTCCTGTGCAATTGTTTATGCACTATAAAAATATTGTAAACAAATTGAAATGGATTTTTCATTCTAAGGTTTCAATTATTTCTATATATATATATAATGATTTCACTTCTTTATAATATATACCTATATATGTATAGATCATAATAGGTAATCTGTCCCTACATAGGTCCGCGATTATTTTAGGTTAAACCTAGTTCTACACATACTCCTATTTTCAGCAGTCTTCTTCACGTCTTGATAGCTCTCTCTTTTCCTTTCAAGTCATCTATCGGCCTTTTCCTTCCTTTCTCTTGTTTTCCTTCTCACACGAGGGGTACAGTGAAACCACGACTTAACGCCCCTTTATATAATGCCATCCTCTCATACCGCCCATGAATCGTTTTGAACAGAACTTCAAACTTATGATTACATAGGGCAATCATATGCCTCGATGTGCCGCCACCCCCCCTTTAACGCTTTGACGGCCTTGGCAGAGTGGTAGCCACCGCGTCTGCCTCCCAATGCTAGTGTTGCTAGTTCGAGTCCCGCCTTGGTCATAGTTGTTTGAGATTGTCTTTGTTATTGTTATATATTGTTAATCAATCGGATGTAATGGGCCTTGTGCTGTAAGTCGAATGTTTACAAATGCGAATGTTTACAAATTCGAATGTTTACAAATAAATAAATATCAATGATGTACTAAAGCTGGCGTTAAATTGGGGTTTGACTGTATTTCTAAACCATTCTTTCCGAATACTTCGATCTCATTTTTTTTCAATTCAAAATATGTTACGAGTTTACTCATGTACAGGCCCGTCTTAAGGGAGGGGCTGGGTGGGCAGTCGTCTAGGGCCCTACGCCCAGGAGGGGGCCCGCGCTTACCGATTCCACTTTTCAATTTTGCGCAAATCCATGTAAAATGATAAAACGCTCGCCGGACGTGAAAAATCGCTTTACAAAGATGCTATGACGAGGAAAGGAGTCACCGTTCGGCGACGAAGAGTAATGTAGAATTAGTTAAACACTTGGTAAGTTTTCTGTAAATCTCACATCCAACAGAAAATTACTCTTCGAAACTATATTAAAAGAACTGAATGATACGGGAATCTCCTTGAAGTATGGCAGAGGACAAGGATATGATAACGGCACGAATATAAAAGGCTATCAACTGGGAGTTCAAGCACACTTTTAAGTCTAAATTCAAGAGTATTTTTCATGTCATGTTGACTCCATAACTTAAATTTGGTTCTCTCTGATATGACTTATTCCAGCCCTCAGCCAATGTCACTTTTTGGTGTTATTCAGGGTATGTACGCTGTATTCGCAGCCTCTCCTGCAAGATGGAATATCTTAAATGGCTATACAGATATATCACTAAAACCATTGCGTAATACTATGTGGGAATCCAGACTCAAATGTATAAGAGCTTTACGCTTTCAATTATAAAAAATTAAAGAAGCTTTACTCGAAGTAGCAGAAAAAAAAATAATTAAATTCACTGGTGTCCGAGGAATTAAATAACTTAGAATGTTTCATTCCATTTTAATAGCTGTAAATAAAGTCAGTAAGATTCTACAATATTCGCAGATTTTGTTTAAATGGCAGTTAAACATTTGGATGATTTGAAATCAGCATTAAATACGCATAGAAATGAAGGATATAAATTTTTTGGATTTCTTTGAATTTTATTTAAAATTTTATTTATATATTTTTTATTTTTAATAAGTAATAATAACTAATTTTAAATATATATATATATATACACGTGTTGGTAGGTGGCCCTGCGCATCCTAGAAACGGCCCTGCTCATGTATACTCTTTCTCTCACTCGCTTGTTCGCCAGCGGACAAACACATCTCATCCCTCTCGTTCACGCCCTGAAGACATCCTTGGAATCCTCCCATCGAACGCGTTGCGAGGGGTGTAACGTGGAGGGTGCGATGTATGGGGGTGGAAAGTAATGGATGAGCTCGCCTGGTGTGGGTCAGCATTCGTATCGTGGCCCAAGGGTGAGATGAAGACGGAAGAGTGTCCCTTTTGTCCCTCGCCGTCCCCGCCCCTTTCTGGATTTCGAACCGTCTTCGGGACAGAGTCACTCGTTTTCGGCAGTCCCCAAAAGAAAGATCGTGTTCCTCACCTTCCGCCCCAAACCCCCCAACACGACAACGCGGAAATTCTACGAAGCGAGAGAGAGAGAAAGAGAGAGAACTGCGCTCCAAAGCCGTTTTTCATGAGCTAAGCCGGACAACTGACAATTATAACCATAGCTGCTAACCATTCTGAGTTTTATTGGTTCGGTTCTCAGTTTTTAATGTTTCGGTCAATGGTTTGGCCCGTTGTTCATTTTTAATAGTGGTTCTGTTTACGGTTCCACTCGGTTCAAACAAAACTGGGATTTTATGAATGTATCTATTTTTATACGCGCGGTGTAGAGAAATACCGTTTCCATGAAGAGATACTACAAATAAAGTATCGTACATGGTGAAATTAATATATTAATGTTTAAAAAAACCTAATAAAACTAGCTGTACCTGCGCAATAATTGATCGGATTTTTTCATTTATTTTAAAGAATATATAATGTGTTTGAATTAAGCATTTATCTCTATGTTATATTTCATTTATATTTTAAGACTTGATTTCCATTTCCCCTATCAGTTGCGCTTTTCAGGGTTTCGATCTTATCAAGTTCCTTAAAAATACGTTATTTTTTTTCAATTATCTCAAAAGCTATTATCAAATTGGTGGTCACGGATATGTATGAAAAAGTTCAATACTCTAATACTACCTGAATTTGAACCAGTAATAACTTAAACCTGAAAAACGTTTTTGCGAAATGTTCTTACGATCATTCTTGTTGCATTATGTAATCCTTGACCGATTGACAGATTTCTTAAAAGCAGGACGATACATCCAATTTTAAAACCGAGCGGGATTTAAATTATTGACAAATTCTACCGGGTCATCATTGTCTACACCAATCAAATAATACTTATTCTTCAACAATTTTTAACATAAAAATCAAAATGTGGACAAACTAAATGAGTAATATCGTCTACGAGCTCAATTTTTACATAACAATAAAACAAGTTCAAATGAGTAAGCCATAGTCACTGAACTTGCTCATTTTTTTAAATTTGCGTTTCTCGTATCTAAAACGGATTGTCCAGAAAGTCAGAACGCAATTGCTTTTTTTGCGGCTACCAATATATTACTGTTCAAGTCCCGAGTTCGTATCTCGATTCTAGTTTTTAAATGCCATTTTATAATGTCCGAAACTGATTCTTATGCATTTCTTATGGGGGCAACGGTGTCGGAAAACACATAAAAAAGGAAAATATCTGATATTTATGATTAAAATCATATCGCTGAACAATAGAAGCTTTCGGCTTTTTGACAGTATATATAGATGACAAAAATAGTCCAAACACTGTCCAAGTTATAAATTACCGAAAAGACCACACCAACCTGCCATAAAGTTCCGGAACGAAACACTACGGTAATATAATATCAGATTACGTGACTGCTTATAAGTACGTTCAAAACTAATTAAAATTTTGTGGGATATGAAATTAATAATACGAAGCGCGGACACGTTCGTTTCAAAAGAAAACGATAATAAAATGTATAAAATGTGACTCTCTTCAAGTCACACTTGTAGAATCCATCTAATCGCCTCTTAAATATATTTTACCAAAAAGACAATAATTATAGACTTACTTTAGGCATCTTTGCAAATTTGATGGACATGCTGATATCCACTCCAAGAGATATATCGAAGATTCTTCACTTCTCTATCTTCCACTCAAGGAAATTCCACAATGTTCGTTTGGCCAAGATCCACTATATTATACGAAAATTGCTGTGGAAGGGCAATGTAGCAGGTGTGGAGGGAAAATTATGGAACCAAGGCGTTAAGAATCCCATTTTGGATTCTTCCGAGGGAAAGAATACGGAGTGTAGTAAATGGTGTTCTACGGAAGACATCAGAGGGTGCATATTCTCGAGACTACTTGTTACAAATGTGGGCAACTGGTTAATACGGAGAGCATGGCCTCTTTGCGCTCTATCCAAGGAGACTGCAGCTACTTTCTTGGTCTTCGTAAAACGACCATTTTACCTGAGTTAAAATTATCCTCGAATATATTAATGCACAACGGGGGTGCTTCGCATTATGTCACAGTAGATGCTATCGTTTACCAATAACGGTCTTCATAGAAAAAACAGAAGCAGGGAGGGATGAGAAAAGTATGCCCAGGTTTCAATCTTATTTTCTTAGAATTTGCGTTGGACGAACTCATGTGCATCGATGGTTTTTACGAACACTTTTGTAAATGCGAATTCCTTGTATTGATTCGTACTTGTTGAATCAAACCAATTTTTCAAACATTTCTGGTTCGGTTTGCGGTTCAGTAATAACTTATTCTTCGGTTTCGGTTCGGTTCGTGGTTCGGAGGAATGATTGCGGTTCGGTTCGGAGTTCAGATTGTAACCGATTTGGTGGTTTTAGTTTAACGGAGTGTGTTTGTATTTATGGCTAATCAACCTCTTGGATTATTATAGCCATTACTCCTTACACATCGAACACACAAAAGGGAGGAGGGAAACCCGGTGGCGGAATTAGCCTACTCTTAACGAAGAGCACAAAGGGGGCCAACTGCTTAACGTCCCTTTCGAAGGACGGATCGATGACTTGCGCGGTCTCTTCAAAGCACATAAGTAAGGGACGGGATGAGTCCAGGCTGAAAAATATGACCTCCGCCGGATTCGAAACTGAGCCCGATGTATGGAAGGCCAACGCTGTAACCACTCCCTCACCGCCACTCCTTAGTTTAACGGGCACTGATAGAAAGAGCAGAGTGCATCCCAAGGGGTTTTACGCGAAATCTGAACGGGAAGGGTCATATCTCTATTACCGCATTTACCCTACTATAAGACCCTCCACTTCATTTCACATAAGCAAATTTGAGGAAAAAATGTTTTATAAGGCATTCTTAAGCAAATAAATTAAACGAGATTTTTCGAGTTGTTTTGTATTTAAAACATTTTAATGTGTTATCACAATCTGCACTGCAAAAATAAATGTTTTTAACTGTCACTGTCACAGTTTTTAGCTGTTTTTTTAAATCTGTGTATTCGTTCGGCTTGTCCGTCTGCCTGTCTGACGCGCTGACTCTTCCTAAGCGAAAGCAGATAGAGACTTCGTTTTGTCGCCAATCGATTTAGCATTCTGTCTCGTTTTGCGCGTTTTCTTATGGATGTCCATCTGTCCGGCTGTCCTAAACGAAACAGCTAGAGACTTCGTATTTTCGCTAGTCGAATCGGTATTTTGTCCCATTATTATAATATTATTTCCAACTACTCATACTAGTATACATACATTTTAGCATTGCATAATCACAAATTTGAAAAGACCAACATTTAGTGTCTGCTTCAGCAGTTCTTTTCCTTACTTTTTGCTGATTCATTTCATTGTTCGTGAATATTTGACGACCTTAGACCTTAGTTCAGAAATCTGATGTGTCCAGCATATGACTTTCTCCATATACGGGTGTCCAACGACTTAAAGTCATAACTTTAGGAGATGTTTCTAGAAGTCATTTTCAGTGAAAAATGTTATATCAACATGTGTCCGATTCGCAATGGTTATTGAATTATGGACATTTGATTTGTAGCACAATTGAAGTTATCGGGAAAAAAATTTTTTGAAAACAGACTGCATTACATTGTAATGAGCGCGCGCAGGACTGTTAAAGCTAGTGCACGAACAGTGCGTGGGCTAGTAGTCAGTGCAAGTCAGACCTGTCAGAGGTAAACATGCTGTTTACGTTTTCGAATGAAGAGTACGCAGATATTCATTTTGTGTACGGATTTTGCAGTGGAAACGGCAATGCTGCTGTTCAAAAATATCAGCAGCGATTTCCTGATCGAAGAATCCCAACTCGATGTGTGTTTATTTAAGTTCACCGAATTTTACGAGATACTGGTTCATTTCCGAGGGTGTCATTGAATGCTGAACGTCCAATACGACGAGATGTGAACGAGGAGGAAAACGTCTTTGACATGTCACAGCGCAATCCACGAGGAAGTACTCGAAGAATTTCCGCTCGCCTCATTATTCCGCGCATGAGGGTATGGAGAACATTACACAGTGAATACCCGTATCATGTGCAACAGATTCAAAATCTTGTGCCTGCGGACATGGTTATGCATTTGGAATTAGAATTAGATTAGAATGGTAAGTTTTGCTCTAGTAAATTGATTTTAGTATAATACCGACAAATGTATTTGTCCAAAGATTGTAATATCTGTGCGTAAATACATAAAAATCTTGCTTCAGGGATGAGGTGTCGCGAATTTCTGTTTATATTTGAAATGGTACTGCGCCTTTATAGGCTGACTTTTATAGCAAAGGTGTAAAAGTGAAGTTGCGATTCTAATATCTCACTGTACGCGCCAAAAGATTATATGTATTTAGCGATTTAATTTTCAAGAATCTCATATTCGGGTGGTCTATCACAAGTCTTCATTTTAAAAGATTTGCCTGCGGAATCGAGGAAAAAATAACAGCGTAATATGTGGTAAATATGTCGTAAAATATTTAATAAATCGTCGTACTAAATGAAGTTTCACCTTTAGTGTGATTTTCATCTGGGCGTTGCTTGGAATAAATTAATTACCCGATCTTTTGTTTTATATTTTCATTGTACGAAAAAACTTTTCATCTAGCTTAACCGTTGACGGAATTCTTTAAATTAATCATTGCTATACATTTAGGATCTCCAACCCTTTTACGTGACCGCCCTCATTCGTGGATGTGAGTGGTATTAGAGGTCAGGATCAGTGTTGCCATCTCAGATTTGTAAATGCCGCTAGTTTCAACCTCAAAATGCGCTTGATAGGCGCTATAATTATAGTAAATGGCGCCAAAAAAGCCCTAAATAGTGAAATCCCAGTGTTCATATATTTTCCTAATTTATGCTGCCTACGTGCATCAGTAAATACTCTGCACTCTTATAGCGTCGTTAAATGAACACAAAACTAGTTGGAAATACCGGTGAAGAGTTTTAATTTGCATTTTAATTTTTTTTTTTAAATTACTTACAATCATCTCAGGCACTCAGGATTGTAAATGAAATAAGTTTAAGAGAACGAATAAAAATTTCTCTACTGTTTATTATCGAATATACGCATCTATTCGATCCAAAAATCAAATTTTTACTTTTCACATTTCTCTGAATATACCTACACGATGCATACATTGGAAGGGCGAGTAGGGTGACAAAAACTACTAAAAAAATCCATAATTTTACTTGTATAAATTGTTTAATAAATACATGGACAAAAAACCCAAAGGCAATGAAAATTATAATAAAGGTAGATGGCTAGCAATTAATTGTGAATATAGGGGCAGCACTGTTTGACTGAAATTCTTTGCAACACAAATACATTGACCAAGATATTTAAAAAAAATATATTTCTTATATTTATAGCATGAAATACAATTTTATACTACTAGTAAACAGAAGAATTAAAAAAAATTATTTTGCATAAAAATTATTATATAGATAAATGTGAAAAATCTGAAATATTCATCACTACCGTAACTGCATATTGTTTGCTCTTGTGCGATTCTTGAAGTTATTGATTCTGGGGAGCTTTCATAAACATCACTTTTGCCGATTTTACTTAAAACGTTTTTTGCAGTTCATAGTTATGACAAAATTTTCCATATTTAATAGCAAAAATTGAATTTAAAGTGCTGAGTTTCATCCTGTTACATAGCTTTGATTTTTAAAACACATTTTCTGGTAAACGTTGTCGAAGATAATTTAGGAGTTCAACAAGAAACTTAATGAAGCTAGAACGAATATGTTTCTCCTCTTCATCTGAAAGTTTAACCCAGCAATAAGATATTTTCTTTTCAAACTCGTATCCCAAGTAAGAGTTTGGGTTAAAATTATTTTCAGTGATTTCTCTTCCTGGAATAATTATTTTTGAAGACATAAAATCAATTAAACGCACCAAGTCTTTCAGCAACTTTGTAGGGCCATGTAATTCAGTTTTAAACTACTTATTCACCATTTTATCTTATCCAACAATAGGTTTCAAAAATAAAAGAAACAAATTTTTTCCTCGCTAAACATTGAACAGAATAGTTCAGCTGTGTAACAGCACTCAGAACAATTTCAAAATGACTCTAAGCTGCGCCCATACTGGAGCAACGCACATCAGCATTATTGTATATAGACGTTGACAGATGTTTCAGTAACTTAGAAACTAGCAGCAACTTGTTTATGGTAACATTTTATAGGAACTATGTTTCTCAGTGTTCCTGGAAACAACGTATAGATAAACAAGTAATAAAAGTTTCATTATTAGTTGGCAGAATATGGTTAACACAACTACCCTGATGCAGGAACAAGTGGAAACTAGTGGCCAACCGTCCACACTGATAAAACAATCTGTTTCTGTTACCAAATGTTTACTCGTGTTTCCTGTATTCCTTTAATCTATTGAAACACGCGACAAACGTTAACTTTCGTTTTTCGTGATATCAACACATAGGAACTTTGAGAAACACAAAGAAACAAATAATAACTTTATTTCTTAAACATGTCGCTGGAACCAAATATTGATCTGTGTTGCTTCAGTATGGACGCAGCTTTAAGTTCAATCCATTGCTGGAGAATTCTAACAAATGCAACCTCGATTAATATTCATCTTGTCTGACTTGACTGAACTAATTTCAAAGGAACAATTCCATCGGTAATTTTAGAGTAAATTTTCCTATATCTAGCCGGTCAAATAGGTAAATGATAGAACCAATTGTGTTTCTTTAATAAGAAAACCTAGATTTCGTGGTAGACATTCACTGACGGCATGTGAAATTGCACGCTGTAGTGAGTGGCATACACACTTAAAAAAAGGCAAATGGGAATCTCAGTCTTTAACTTAGCATACAATCCTTTATTAATACCAGTCATTACAGATGAATTATCAGTCCCAAGAGCAAGAAGTCTCTGCAAATTTAATCCATAATTTCTTAGGGATTTTTTTTAAAGTTACGCATATTGCGTCTTCATTACATTCAATTAATTCAATCGTGTCGATATAAGTAACCACCGATGAAGGCCTCTCGAATTGTCGCAAAATTCTTTCTGCTGCCGAGAAACAGGATCCGTATTTTAGGGCAGGAAACCATTAAATATTCGCATCGCATAGAATTTTAAAATCCCATTGGTGGCCGCTGAATTTCAGTGTACTTTTGCGATATTGCTACGTCGTTTTTCTTATTTAGTCGGTGAACTTTGGGACACTTTCAATGTTGAGTGTCTAACAGAATGGAAAGCATATGCAAGGGGTGTACCGAGGGAATTTTTCAGTTGTCCTGGTTTTCCCAGCTACCCCTTTCCATTTTTGAAAATATGCCTCGGTTACGCTGGATAGTCACCCTCGGCGTTATCAGACAGTAGATGCAATGCAATCTGTTTTATTTGGAATTCGTTTTCTTTCCCTCATTGAAGGTAGGTTATAACGCTTAAAAATCAGATTAGAAATAAATGCGTCAAATTTAGCTCTTAAATTAAAAAAACGCGCTAAATTTGCGCCATGGCGCTAATCGCCAAAAAAAGGCGTTTAATCTAGCGCAAAAGCGCTGAAATGGCAAAACTGGTCATGAGCGCCTTGGCGGGTAAGATGAATGTTTACATCAGAATATCGAACGTGATTTTTAAAAGAAATTAAAGTCTTAACCACTTTTTACTTTCTCCATGCATAGTGTAGGGGAAAGTAATTTCCATAAAAAAATTGATTTCGAGATTTGAACGGAACTACTCGTTTTGAGGTCCCCTGAAAACTTTTTGACCATTTTCTCGATGATATCTGTTTGAGTGTGTATGTGTCAACTTTTTTGTGGGTGCTCTAACTCAAAAATTATTAAGTAGGTCAATACGAAATTTTATATTTAACATTTTTATGAAAGTCACAATAACTGCTTAGTTTTCGGTAACATCGGTAAACCGGAAGCGGGTATTTACTCTTGTCTCTTATCCGTTATTTTAAATATTTGCTTTAATATTTTATGCATGTAAAAATGTACTGGAATTAAAGTTGTCGAAAATTTAATTTTCTATAACCTTTGTTTGAAGCATTTCCCCATATAATGCATTGTTTAGATATATCTTACATTTTTAGCTGCCACCACCACACCACCTACCGACGAATATTGTTAACAATTGACGCATAGTTACGTCTTAGTAACGCTCCCTTTTATTTTATTAATTGTTGGAGCTTTGTGGCTATATTCAATAAAAGAATGTTTTGGTTTGAGTTTATTTCTGTTCTTTGTAATGTCTAAAATTTTCTAGCAGTTTCTTAAAATATTTATAATTATTTAACCTATTTGGAATTTTTAGAAATTTTACAGGTATGGAGAAAGTCATGTGGTGGCCACATCAGATTTTTATGTTAAAAATTCACCAGGCAAAGTTTTATGGCAACAACTGTAACAAAAAAGTACGAAATTATCTGTATTAAATATCACTACTGCATCTTCGTCAAAGCTTCACGGGCCGCATAATATGCTCTCTCGGGCCGCATAATATGCTCTCGCGAGCCGTAGGTTGCCCCTGCTATTTATGTTTTACTTTAACTATAACAAATCCGGCATCGTTGACTTCGCTAACTTTAGATTAAGTTAAATTTACTCTTAACGTATCGATACGAGGTGAGTACAAAACCAAAGTGGGTACCGTAAATTTTTAAGTTTAAAAAATTGTCACATATAACAAATGAACCTCGACGATTGAAAAGTGCTAGAAAATAAAATCAAAAAGTGTTTTTAAAGAACGCGAGGGTCCCTAAACAGGGACAACGCAAAAAAAGATAAAAATGGCCCATTTGATGCGGTTTACACGCGCATCTTAAGCATGAAAAAATCATTTCCTTCAAATTAATTTCCAAAATATCCTTCCTTTTACGGCGTTGTCACCCGAATCGTGTCCTTTCCGAGCGGTCTCTTTGTAAACTTTCGAAGATCCTTTGCAGGCTTCGGTGGACAGGAGTACTGACACACAAGATAGGGAGAAAAAAGGGTGGGGCGTAAGATTACGCACTATGAGCGCAAAAAATCCATATGGAGGACCCGATAAGGGAATACCAGGGATCACCTCCACGTCCAATATAAAAAAGGGCAACCCCGTATGGTAAAGCTAGATTTATCTCAGACAAGACACGTGGTATCCTCTAAGTCTACCTGGGATGTACACTCCGGCAAGATCTCTATACGAGTACTTAGCGAGGCAGGGGATGTAACACGAGAGGATTGACCCTGCGCCACGGTCCAGCCCAGAATGGAAAAAGGCGCAATCATTCTCTGCGACACTGCCCTCTTCATTCAGTACACCGAAGCTGCCCCCAACACGCGATTCCATTTTGTCCCAGAGCAAACGGGAGGGGGCGATTGTTTTCCCGTGTCATAGCAAGTCCCGTGGGACCAATGGGCGCGTCTCCCCACCTTTCCATCGGCTAGGCGCGTTTGCGGCGGCAAGTGTCCGCGAGGAGAAATTATTCGGGATCGGAAGGGGGTATTAAAGATCGGATGGAGGAGAAGTGAAGAGGGGGATGGAGGGTAGGGGGAATGATGAGAGTTGTTTTGGAACTTGGGAAGTGAATCTATTAGGACTGTCCCGGCAACCCGAATCCCTCCCTCAGTGTTTATCACTTTATCAACGCCTCACAAAGACCTCCTGACGTGCAGATGGCTGTACCCCCGCCGCCCCACGGCAGCACCACCTCCGTCTCTTCTCCCCTTTTTCGTCCCCCGTTACTATCCGGTAAGCTACTTCCCCCCCCCCCCCTTTAACCCGTAGGCTATAGGATAGGACTAAAAAGGAGCTGGATGTCTCTCTTATGCATTAGTGCCATACGAATACAACAAAAGAGGAAGTCACCGATATAACTTACGCACCCTATGGAGTTTTAAAGCTTTATGCCTATTCATGCATGTTTATGGGTGTCTTCTTTGAAAGGATTCATAGGGCGGTTTAGCAGAGCTTCCCAAAGTGTTGAAAGTTAAAGTAACATTTGAAGATGTTTTCAGTTTTTTACCATATTTGGCGAGGACTTTTGGGGATGTTTTGGTGCATCGTACCTCCTGACGCCCACCCATTCGGTGAATTGGGGAGTGAGGAGTAGATAGATGATGCAGATGTCGATGTGATCTTTATACCCGGAGCATTCTTTGCGACTGTACTCGTATATGGGAGTTAATATTAAATTTTTATTTTGCGGCCAGAATTATCGGCGAATTTCAATTGCAACGCCGCGAAGTTTGCTTTTATGTTTCGTGGGATCATTAGTGTTTTACGAATAAGTCCGATCCGTTCGAACAAACAGTTCATTTCAGTTAAAGAAATCGGCGAATAGAAAACTCGGAAGCAATGAGGATTCTTAATTCGCAAGTGAATTTTCGAGCTCGTCTCATGGCTGAAAACCAGTTTAAACGGCTACAATTCAGCCGTCTTCATAGGCGAATCGCCGAAAGTAGTATTCCTAGAAAGGACTTTCGTGAGTCACTTCTGAAGACGGCTGAATTGTAGTCGAAATGCCAATTTGGTATTTCATAACATTATTTCGGCTATTTTAAATACCTTGGATAAATACTATTTCAAATCTAGATATTGAAGTGCTTATTCTTCAATGGGGATTATGATGCGAAAGAAAGTTTTTACTTGGGTTTAATAATGCCTCGAATAGATATTATGATGCAGGTGCTTCAACTATCATAATATTACAGATATTTTTGCCACATTTTTGTGGATTCATTGCCAGGAGCACTACAAATCGAGCGCTACACGACGCCATAACAGAATCGATATTTGGTCGGATGTTTTTCAAACGTTCTTCACTTTTGAAACCAGCATTACTCGAATCAGGCTCATTATCACGAGGAAATGAAGATTACGCTCGGAGAATGTCACGGAAAGTCGTTTCTTGGCGCCCGAATTCTCCACCATAAATCCGTCAATATTTGAGAAAATAAAAAAACGAGACCTTTCCAGGCGAGCTTAGGGCAAGTCAAGCGCAAACCGATGATCGCGATAGAACATGGATTCAAAGCGGTAATTATCCGCATTTATTCCCGGCTATCAATCAAACCGGCCGAGATTCGATTGATCCTCGCCGGAAGTCTGGCGTCGTTGCTTAGGTTTGGAGAGATACGCTCGGCGTGGCGAGGGAGCGAGCGAATGAGAGAGACGGGATGGATTTTCGATTGAAGGAGGGGCGGGGAATGGCGGGGGGCTGGGTGGAGGGGGATCGGCGGGTGGGGGGAAGGGGTTCGGCGGGGGGGAGGGGGAGGGTGGGAGAGGGAGAGGCGGAAGGGCGAAATAAAAGGGGGCGAGGGAAAGGAACGGCTTAGTAGGTGGAGGAGGGAGTGGCGGGAGATGGAGATCGGGAGGTTGAGCCATCGCCGGGAAGGCGAGGCGAAACGAATCGCGCGTTCGAATCGCACCGAGGCAAATACGCGCGCACTCCTCCGATTTATCGACAATTTCTTGCACGCCACTCCCACCCCTTCGTAGTGCCTTACTCTCTCTCTCTTACTTACGCACACCTCCCCATCTCGCTTCTTGTCTCCTTAATTGAGGATTTAGTGCGTGCGTATGTGTGTGTACGTGCATGTGTAAATGCGTACGGGACGGAGAATGGAGACGTAGAAAAGGTTATTTCCGAATGTAAAAAATTTGGCACATGCACGACACGTAAGGTGTTGGTACAAGACTTTGGTTTGGTGAATCTAGACGTTTAAAATTAGCGGTCCTCTGGTTCATAAAGTAGAGCCCTTTTATTATTTTGATTATAATTTAAGTAAATGGAAGGGACAGTTGTACAACAAGAAAGATGTCTATACAAATAATATAGAATATTAAGAAATGCTTTGTTATATATATATATTTCAGTCGTGTACTTTAAAATTCAACAAAATGTTTAAGATGTATGCCTAGCAGCATATAGAGTTCGTTCATGAAGTAATAGTCATAAAAAAGGATTGGAAACAGAGCTTTAGGTGAACTTTTAGTCTCTTTAATCGCCAAAGAACTTGATCAAAATGTTGTTCCTGTATTAATTTGTATCGAATATTCTTTTATAGCTATGATAGTATTAGCCACGCATGAAGTTAATCAATCTCTACTATTAAGTGTCACGCGGTTTTCTTTTTTCTATCGTCCCATTGTAGCATACAACGCCACCTATGATGCAGTGGCAAAATATGTATTTCGACTGTCATTTTTCTCTCTTGTCCAGATGCATACGCAAATCTCTTTGTTATTGCTAAATAGGTTCCAATGAAAAAGCATCATATTCAAATACTTTTGTGATCATCGAAAATAACGTTGACAAGTATGAACCTTCATTCTATCCTGGAGAACTATTTTCGTCTTATTCTGATCGAATCTCTGCAAATACGAACCAAATAAAGAATAATCGAGCTTGTCTTTTGGTGAAACTCAATTGACGAACATTTTCTCCGCTGACCATAAAAAAGTTTAGGATAATGAGATGCGCATTTTGGATACAAAGCAGCCGTCATCAGTGGCGATTAACAGATAGCAGATTGTAATAGAAAGCCTCACGGTGAACCTGCGAGGCGTCCTAAACCCTAGTCCCATGTCCTCTGCATGAACTTGATCTCCGGCGTGAGACACCCTAGAAATTCTTCCACGTACAATAGACTCTCATCCTATGCCGGGGAAGCAACTCAATGCGAACCAACCGGTTATCACTTAACCTGTTCAAAAGCACCTTATGCTTCTTACACCTAACGTGGACTTATAATGATATTCATCGCCACCTATTAAAATAGCTTGCGGGTGCCAACAGGCCACTTTTCATTTCGAACACAATGAGGGATCGGCGGGGAACTATGGTATCAGGGTTAGATCTTATTTTGAAACCCAACCGTCACTTCATGCAAGCAAAAATTTATTAACGGCCTGCCGGGTCGAAACCAATCAAAAGATAGAATCGATTCAGTTTTTTTAAAAGCAGGATTTATTCTGATTTTATTGCATATGCTCTTCCGTCTTGTTGTGTGTGCAGCTACTGGCTGATGAAAATACGTTTTAAAGGATTGGGTCGACGATTCTATCAACCGATATGGGCTCGAATAATTGATTTGTAATATTTAATATTTAGAAGCAGGTCTTTACGTGAGAATGTCGTCGCTCGTATTGGTAATATATTCTTGATGTGACTAAGACTATATGCATAATAGTCTTAGTTTGTACATTGGTTCGTCCGTCCGTCTGTCCGTCAGTCCGTTCGTCTGTCCGTTGGTCAGCCGGAACGATCTATAGAAATCCCCATAATAGAACATTTAAAAACATCTTTCTTTCACTTGCAGGTTTTTTTTTCTATTGCAAAATTAAATTAGAGGTATTTGACCTACGATCTTCAGACCTAGACAATTTTAAGGAAAAATAAACAAATTTTTATTCTTATCATCGACTTTTGCCTTCGGTTCGAAATAGCTCAAGTTATACATTTAAATGACATTTATCGAAAATTTAAAGCTTTTTAAAGATATGTTGCCTTGCCGACCGTGTCATTGTTAAACCTCGAGATTCTATTGTCGTCCTTATAATATATGCGTAAGGAAAGTGTCGTTTGAATGCTTTAGTACGAGAGAGATAAGGCGCCCGAATTATTTATAATTAAAATCGTGTTTTTCATTAATTTCTTTTAAATTAACTTCCTATTGAAATTTTTGGTAATTAACTATTATTATGGTTATTTTCATAGTTTTTTTACAGTGCATCTTATTATTAACCGAAGTTATAAATTCGCATCGCATATATGAATCACGCTAAAAGCCATTCCTTAACATGCAGACCTTTTTCGTTTACATTTTAAAATATTTCAATGGTGAGGTATTTAACTTAGTTATTCGAAGAGAAAAATTTAAATCTCATTCGTAAATCTCCAAAAATGCGTTTTAATACGATTTTTCACGTTTTCATGCCTTTTGTTTATATTAGACCACGGCAGTGTCACAATTGTTGAATTATATTCTTGGTCTTATAATAAATGCATCAATTTAATGCTTTAACACGGGTCAGACTTTTATACATGGGTAAGTATAACTTATTTGCTGAATCTATTAAGTAATTAGAGGGAGGAAGGAAAAGAGAACGGGAATGAGCAGAAATTGAGAATGGGGACAGGAAGTAGCATTTGTATAGGATTAAAAGGAGCTGCAGTACAAAAATAACAATAATATATTATAATTGATTATAAAAAAATGTTATATTATTGAATCATGCGCCATTGCCAAATGGTGGGAATTCATAAAACTAAATATAGGTTATGTAATTTTCAATGTATTTCTTTAACTGATAATACGGCAAATAGCTATTTCGAACATAATTTCAAATAAGATTTTTAAAATAATATTTTATGATTTTATTTAAATTTCTTTAAATATAGCCAATTTTCAGAAAAAAAGTTCAAAACTACTACGTGTAGTTAAAAGAAAATTTCGATCTTAAAATATAGTTAAACTTTATTGCAGTAAGTATTTAGTTCATAATAAGTTACTAAACATTTTTCCTTTGATGGTAAATTGACTGTTGGTTCATATTTTATCCTGTTTTTTTAAAGTTAATAAGAGTAAAATAATTCATTTATTAAGTTAATATGTATACGTTTTAAATAACTTATAATTTGCTAAAATATTTCAAGTAAATTTCAACTACTTCTTTATGCATTATATCTTATTATTTCAATTTTCCTCTTATTTTCAGCAAATATTTGGATAATCATTAGGTCTCTCTACTAATAATACTTAAACAGTATAATTAAAACAAAGATAACTTTCAAAAACACTGATTTGATTGTGCATGAAAGCCAAACCAGATCATAGCATATCTTACTGATTTTTATATCGAAATCATATATATTTGGAATACTTCTATGATAATCCCTTCATATTTGACGGGCAATGACGTTAGTATTTAAATATTACATTTAATGTAATGTTGAAAAATAATTTTTCTCGACATTCTAATAGCGAAAAATGTATATTTCCCATGAGTTTTCCAAATAAATTTCCATATCTGTCCCCTCAATATCAAAACTTTCAAACTTAATAGTATGTTTTTATATGAGTTACTCGTAAAAAGAAATATACAATTACCAAATGAGATATTTGAATAAGAAAACAATTTTTCCGTGAAATAGTGTGAAGAGAAACGAGGTCATTGATTTATGTCTAACAAAATAAGCCAAAGATTCACGATAATATGTTTTTAAATAGCGTGGCGTGACTGATGATGCAAAACTACCCCTTTTTAAAGGCATATACACATTAACACTCATTAAAAAGTAATTTATCGAGCTGAAGTTGCGACTTGCGTAAATGAGGAAGCGAATCAGTTGAACATTCAGCAACCAATTATCAACTATCATCGGTTTCTCCTAGCTTAAATGCTACTCTGGATACAGGAGTTACCTAAATCATCAACACAACTGAAACCGAAATATATTCAAGCTTCGGTAACCGAAGAATGGTAACGCTATTTTGAGGCGCTTATTGGTAATCCTGCGTCAGTTTTATTTACTTAAACTTGGAATGAGGAAATATCATTAAAACTGTTTTTAAACTATTTTTATTAACGTAAAATGTAGTAAATGTTAGAAATGTGTAAATTAACAATTAGGGCACAATGTTTTTGATGCTCGCCACAGATAAGATTCTTGCAAAGTAAGCAGAGTGTGCAGTTTTTCCTTCTATTGGCATAATGGCACAAATGACAGCTCTTTATTATTATTTGTCACTCTGTCGCTTGATGTATTTCAGAAACCTTTTTTTCTTCTCCAAATCTTTGCAAATCATAGCTTTCAGATCATTTGAGAAACTGATTCTGCTTTCTTGCCATTGGCACGTCAGTCTCTTGTGCAACTCTTGCATAAATTGTAACCGGTAACAGTGACCGGAGAAAAATGTGTTGCTCCTTTAACAGCACATAGACAACTAACTATAGGTAGCACTGCTAAAATAGAGAGGGGGGACGTGTTTGAACACGAATAGCGTTAGACACATCTTCCGGAAATTTGTGAGTCAGAGTGGCTCACGTTACCATTCTGGGTTTAATAGAGAAGCTCCAATTTATATTTTCTTGTCTTAAAGCGGCTAAAATTTTTACTAGTAGCGCAGGTAATCATTTTCGCGCTTATCACGTTTGCCGTTTGGGTACTTGTGAACACGTTCCAAATAAAACTAAAGCGTAATATACCAATACCAAGTTAAAATTACTCAACAATGTGCACTCATCACTCGCACCACAGATTGCGAACGAACCGGTTCGTAATAAAGCAATAAGCGAGGGGATGGAGGAGGGGATTATTGTGTACTGTAAAGCGAGGGTGGTGCTAAGAAGCGGAAGAGAGAGAGAGAGAAGAAAGGAGAGGTAGAGCAGATTCCTTGGAAGCATGATGGGTGGATGAGGCCGTGAGAATAACGAGGGAAGAGGTGAAAGAGAGGGAGCGAGAGAGGAAGAGAGAGAGGTAGGGATGGGAGTGGCTGGAAGGGAATCTAGGGCGGGGGTGGAGTGGAGAGAGTGAGGAGAGTGAGAGAAAGAGAGAAAAGAATGAGAGTGCGTGGATAGAGAGAAAGAGGGAAGTGGTAGCGAGACTGCAGTAGCAGCAGCAAGGGGGTGAATGTCTTTCTACCACCTGGGGACTTTAGGGGTTGCGTCACGACGGGGGATGGAGATATCTTCATCCATTCCTATACCTTCCCTCCCCTCACTAAGCTCTCCCCCTCCTTCCTCCGCCGACTCTTCCACTTTGCCCCTTGCCGCTTTACACATAAACTCCCTCCCCCCCATAAGCCTCCCCTGCTTCTCATCCCCATATCGCTCCGATACGAATCCTATTCCCTTCTTCCCACCCCGTCCCTCCTCCCCCTCCTCCACTCCCTCCCCACCCCCCGCCTGTTGAATGTAAGACCTTCTCTTCTAGTCTTTTGAGCATACACGCTGTGAAAGGGGCCTACATGCCTCGTACCCTCACAGACGATAAAGCCTCCTTATTCTCCTGCCTCTTTTCTTTCTACCTTCTTTTCTTCTCGCCTCCTCCCCTCTTCTCCTCCTCCCGCTCGCTCTTCTTCTCTCTCTCCCTTACCTCCATGTTTGTCCCTTTGCCATCTCTCCTCGAAATAAGTCGCTTGTCTGTCTGTTCTTCTCCCGAACGTGTGGAGTCGGGGAGACGGAGAGAATGAGGCTGCGTCCAGTTGCGGAGTTTATATGATGCGTAATATAATGAGTACTTGCTCTTCGGGTTGTGAAATAGAATCGAACCCAATGCCACCTGGTGGCTGCATTGAAAAGAACGCTGGATTACGTGATGTCTCTCTAATAGACAGGAGAAATCCACGTTTCACCTTTCTGACATTGAGGAGAACTGGTAATTCTATATCGGCAGCGTTTCGTCCCAGAAGTTCTCATTTAAAGTGCGTCGAGCTTTTGTTTTCAATGTGTGAGCCGGATTTGTAAATACTTTTTTAAAATAATGTATTATCGTCGTTACCATTGGTTAGATTTTGTATGCCTGTATTGTATTTTCTCTGTTTGTCGTAATATTTTGGTTGAATGCCCTTATTGAAAACGAGTGCTATATTTTGGTACTTTCAACAAATGACTATTTAATGCAAAAAAGAGTAATTGGGGTTAAAATAACAGTTACAGTTTAATTGATATTGAAACGTTCGCATTAGATTTTATTTTTGCGTTTTTAAAGGTTCATTCTATTGTTTTGAAACTTAAAGCTTCCTTTCTAATTCTTAATATGGAAGAATCAACTTTGAATTCCATGGTATGAAACTAAAAGTTATAATTGTTATGTTTTGATGCATCATTATTCCTAGCATTAACTTGTGAGATTTAATTTTTTGCGTAAAAAATATCTGAATGCTACATTGAATCTTCCATAAATATAGGCCGAAATATTTAGCTGAGGAGGTTTTAACTGCAATTTTAACCCCACGTGAGACCGGTCGTTAGACAGAAATATAAAGGTTAGTTTTTTTCTAGGAATATCATAGACCATAATGGGAAATTCAATCCTATAAGCAAGGTTTTGTTCGGAGTTTTTGTGGATAGTGCCCTCTGTCGCCCACATAACTATTGAAATCCAAAGGTGACAATCAGACCTAGTTAGAGATATATAATCTAAATCGTATAAAATAATTAATAGAATAATTGATAGAAGAGTAGCTAGAGTGCCTGCCTTCCAATATTAGAGCCGCGGGATCGAATCCTGATATGGGCGTGGGTGACTCTGATTATCCCTCTTGCTGTTTCAAAAGCTCCAGTACCTCTGAGAACGTCGCGGTCACCTCGCTTTCAGTTTCAACAAATTTAAAATTCTGTATAAAATACTATGTCCATTTCGGCTTTATGGCATTAATTGATTCGCAATAGAAATTCCGAGAGGAAATTGACAGTCTGGATCGCGTGCCTCCAAGCCGCATACTTGCGGAGAAAACACGGTCTCATAAATTGAATAAAACACCGTAAACGAATATATGTCAACAATTGAGATTAAGCACATGCAATAATAAGACTACGACACACATTATATTAAATTTCCCTTCTATTTGAACATCCCGTTCTGTTATTACAGACCGTCAAATTGACGCCAGCCGCCACAACGCTCAAAAAAGGGGGTCATTTTTCATTCTCAGTCTAAAAAATACCTTAAAAATCATTCTAAAAATTTTGCATTACCTGAATTAAAAGTAGAAATAATTTATCTACACGCTGATATGCCTTGTACGAAAATCCCATGAGCCGTTTCTGAGCTATTAAGCCGCAAACTCGAGTCTACATACTTTTGGCACGGACAGTAGGTTATATTTTTCCTTCCTGTCATGCGCGGATCCTCCCGAATACTATCTCCCATCCAGAGGATACTTCCGGTACCCGTCGCTATCTATTCTAGCTCCTTTCGAGTGGTGCATTCCTAGGGCCGAGGGACGTGCCCTTAAAAACTCACGTCTTCTCCCGATTCAACAACCCTCTCACCCCGCTCTCTCGCTCTCCTGCTTTCCTCCCCCTCCTCCCTCTCTCTCTCTCTCTCTCTCTCTCTTTCCACCGTCACACACCGGGTGCCGGTGGTGTAGTGGTTAGGACGCTGGTTGCTACTCTCCCGATGCTTGAAAAAGTCATCGGGTACGAATCCTGCGCAAGTAGGATTTTTCCAAGATCGCCCGGCCTCCTGTTTGTGTGGTTTGAGGAGACCGCGCAAATTCAGTTGTTCCGTAATTCGGAAGGGACGTTAAGCTGTTGCCCCCCCTGGTGTTCTTCGTAAGAGCAGGCAAATGCGGGCACTGGGTTTCCCTTCTCCCTTCCCCGGCTATTCATTGCACTACCTCCGAGATACCCATTTGTGCTGTAAGAGAGGCGAATTGGCTGGGCATTCAAACAAACAAACAAAATACGAATTTCTAATGCCTAAGAAGAAAATTGTTGTCTTTATAGAAGCATGTTATTGGAATGCGGAAGCAAAAGCCATATATTCTTTCACAAATTGCGGACGCGGACCAAACCTCGGCATACTTGAAAGTTTCGCACTGGTTTTATTGTTTACTGAAAAAGCATTGCTTCTTGTAAAGTGGCCAAGGACGGAAAATAATGTATGTCGATGGAATTTGTTGAAAACAAATGTAAACCATATTGTAATTGCGATAGCTTCAGTTCAGTAAATTCGATCTTTGATTTTTTAAATATGTGTTTCAAAAAATGGAGTGGGCGTCTTATTTGGTTGTGTGTGACACTTTGATAAATTCGGCAATTTCGACAACGAAATGATCGGAGCAATGGCGGGTTAAGACAGACAGACAAACGACTTAAGGCGAAATGAGACTATATACTCCCTTCTTCCATTTAACCCAGAGAGGAGACATGAAAATTGTTCACTAAGTTATTTAGCCTTTGATAAATGCGCTTTATGGTACATTTACCTTTACATTGTTGCTCTGGAATCTTGCATGAGCTTCTTGCAGTGATATGTTTAAATTTTGTATTTAGATAGCCTAAAATAGAATTTGCTATAACTTTAGCTAATAAAGGGATAAGTACACATTACGCCGTAATTCACCATGCATTAGTTGCAGTGCTATAATGCAATTGGCACTAATGATTTGACTAGAAGACAAACATGAATCTTCATATACCACTTTGCGGGCCGCATATGACCTTTCAAATGGCTGATCGGGCTGTATGTGAATTTCAAAGAGTTTTATTTTCATTTTTGAATGTGTCATACGCCTGCATTTTAAATATATTGCACCCACGTACTCGGAACGTATCGTTTAGGTTTCATAAATGCTCTATAATGACACTTCCTGCTGGCAAGCATACGAATATGCATATCTTAAAGAAATTGATTAGGAAACCCGGCCGGAGTTTCGGGACCCCTGCTGTAAAGTTTCCATATCAAGGCTCGCTTGCAAACTGGAAACTCCTATTATTATCCCTTATTATTCTAGGAAAAAAGTGAGCCTAGGTATCGCTCTCATAAAATCGATTTCACTTATCGTGATTGTTTATTCCGATATAGATAGAGGCTTCAAATGCTCCTATAATCTCCTCAGATAATTCTTCCGACCTATGCTATTCAATAAGCTTCATTGTATCGTTCAGTCGGCGTTCTTCTAGCGATACCAAAACCAGTTTCTTCAACTACTAAGCAACGTTTTGTTAGTTTTATAATATCCTCTGCACTTACCTTTTCTTGGCCCTTCTCTCTAGGATTCCAGATACTTAAATAGTATTCTATTTCCGATCTAATCACAAATAAGTAACAGTTTTCTCATATAAACACCAATTTGTTGTGTGGAGCACCAACACACGGCGGATATTAGCATCTCTCGTGATATTCCGACAAATGGTGACAGCTTGACAGGTATGTATCTGATGTTCCCGAGGCATTTCAGCTATCTGCATACGTCCGCTTGGTAGGGTCTGCTACGATCTTTCCAACCTCCTGGCGGTTGGCTCCGTCGAATTACCAGCTATTCTTCTAATGCGGGACAATACTGTTTTCACTATTCTCATTATTCTCTTCTTTAGCCCCCTGCACAAAGAGGCATCAACCCCTCCCTACAAGCGGAGACGCTTGTTGCTAGGGTGGGTTTCAAGCGAATCAAGGCTGGCGATGGGTCGCTTATAGCGGTCCCACAACCTAACCTTGATATCGCCCAGCTGTTGCACCTCTTTGTGCCACTTGCAGTGGAATTCCCTGGACATCCTCGGGAGGAGGAAGTCCAGGGATTCCACATTTCCATCTAAGTGCAACCGTCTGACGCTCTCGTATCGGCAACGACCGAGTATCAGCCGTAGTGCACTGTTCTGCACCAGTTGCAGCCTGTAAAGGGCGGTTTTGGGCACTCCAGACCAGACCGGTGCTGCGTAAGTAATGATGGGCCTCACGCAGCTCAGGTAGAGGCGTCTCTTGGTGTCAGCCGACAAGACACACGGTCGCAGGATCGGACGAAGCCTCGCCAGCGCCCCGAGTGCCTTGTGGCGGACGCGCTCAACCTGAGGCTTCCAGAGAAGCCTCCGATCTAGCACCACTCCTAGGTAAGTAACTTATGGGCTCCAGGGGATTACTCCTCCCCCCCCCATCACTGACAAATCGACTCCAGGCGGCGCTCCTCATCCAGGGTTGAAGACGACGACCTTGGTCTTTGCTGGGTTGACTACAATGCGCCGTCGACGATACCAGGACACCAGTTGGTCGACGGCACACTGCAGTGTCTCCACGGCCCCGTACTTTTTGGAAGACCGCGACAGGAGCGCAGCATCATCCGCGTACAGGGCAAGCTAAGTTTTCCACCCAAGATCCTGAGGTGGGTCTTGGGTGAAGATATTAAAGAGTATTGGCCCCAGGACGGATCCCTGCGAGACACCGGCGCAGATTCGCCGCAGTCCCGATCCGACCTGGAGCCAGAACGCCCTTAGCGTTCTGCCCTGTAGGTACGATTCAATTAGCCGTACTATCCACACAGGAAACTGAAGTTGATGCAACTTGAACAGGAGTGCTAGGTGCCACACGCGGTCGAAGGCCTTGGAGATGTCGAAGAAAGCCCCTGCGACCGCGTGGTTCCTGTTGAAGGCGTCAGTGAAAAAGCGGGTCACCCTACCCAGTTGCTGGGTAGTAGAGTACCCTTCCCGAAAGCCAAACTTCTCGTCCGGGAGAATGTTCTTCTCCCGGACGATATCCTGCAGCGTCTTCCGGACAAGACGATCAAAGATATTCCCGAAGCCCGCCAGGAGATAGATTGGCCGAATGTCCTCGGGACCAACCTCCGTCCCCGGCGTCTTCGGGAGACAGATGATCTTTGTCCTCTTCCAGGCAGACGGAAAATATGGAATCCCGACACAACCGTTGTAAATGCCGGCCAAGAATTCAACTGCTGGGACAGGAAGCTGTCGCAGAACGATGTTGGGGATGGCAACATCCCCGGTAGCCCTCTTCACTCCAATGCGAGGGATCACTGCTCCGATCTCGCACACCTCGAAGTGAGAGAGCTCCGCAGCATCGAGCAAGGGGCCGCGGTCAAGCGTCCCGAGTTCTTGAACGATGTCCTCTTCGACCTCGTCCGACTCTGCTGTGGCCGGGTTTGGGCAAAATACCCCCTCCAGATATTCGGCCATCTACCCGGCTTTCTCCTCCGGAGTCCTCGCAACGGAGTTCCCCTGGATGATCAGGGGGTCCGTCCGCTGGACAACGCAAAGCCTCCTACAGGTTTTCCAGATGGACTGCTTCTCCAGGGAAAGCGTGGAAAGATGGAGTTCCCACGCGTCCGAGCGCACGTCTTGCAACATGTCTCGGACCGTCCTGATGAGGGAGTCCATCTGGATCCTGAGGTCCAACGCGCGGTGGCGCTGCCACCTCCGCCACACGCTGTTGCGCAACGTGATCTTGGTAGGGAAAATGTTGATACCTAGGTATGCAACGCAGTTATGGAAAGACGAAAGGTAAACAAACGGGCTGCAAACTTTTTATTGAACTCTAAACGTTTCAGGCTTAAAAATTTCCGGATTTTCCTACCTTCTATTTCAGGTAATTTAAAACTTCCGCAAATATCTGCATCTGTTAGATAGCGTAAGAATCAATGATAGGAATGAAACGATGACCGTCTACACATGTCATGACATTATTACACTGCTGATAAAATGCTGTAAATGTTTAATAAGTCGACCACCGCGGACGAAAATGGTCGATTATAAGAGCGATAATTTAATAGGGGGAAAGGTTTATTTTCCAACAAGTTCAATAACTAACGAAGAATATGTTAGTGCTGCTAACAATCCTGGTAAAATTCCAATACGATAAAATAATAAAAATGAAAATCGCTCTAATTAATATGGATTCATGTTACTCACGTTTACAGGAAAAATTAAATCTCCCGCCGTTCGCTTGTTTTACTTAAAGTCTCTATTTTATTAGTATTTAATTGAATATTAATTATAAAAACTCTTTTCCGACGATTGGATCAAACCATTTGTTTGATATTGATAAGGCTTAGTTCGGTTTTTACCCACTTCTTGGCGCAGCAACCGAGCCTTTATGACTAACAAATATGGACTTTTATATAATTATATGTCTGTAAAATAAATATCCTCTATACAAGGGCAAAATCTTTATGTTTTACCAAGCATCTCATCTGCTATTGTGATTTGAGGCTACAGTTCGGTCTATTATAGTTATATACTCTATTATTGTAATTTATTTAACGACTTTTTTGCACCAAACTTTCATTTCTGTTTTCGGAAATGGATATAAAAATCCATTACTTTGACCAATTTGTGAACTTCTGATCTCATTCCTATTTTTTTCATAAACGCGTTAATTGATTTATTCTTAATGCATTAAGAATATTTCTCTATTCTTAATATTCATCGGTCCTAAGTACCTAGAAAAAACATGCAAATGATTCTCAGCTCCAATAAGGTATAAAATAATTTTATAATATAAACAAAGATTTAGCTGATAAATTCATTTTCAAAATTCATAATAATCCTACATCAGTGTAATCATATTAATCAACTCCATCTTCTCCGTGGACGTGTCTTTCGATATATGTGGAAATTTTAATCGTTTCTAACCCCTCTCATCTAATCCCACCCATTGGTACGTCTCTAGATGTTTCAATATGGTATTCAATCACCTTTTATGTAGTGATGTCCAATTATAATTCTCTAATTTACTTGTTTGAATGTAGCTGCTTTAGGCTGACCTTTGTCTAACTGCATTCTACGTTCCCATATAGATATGAGCCTGACGCATATATTCAACAGTGAACTATCGAGCTCGTCTTATGGCTGAAAAAAATTCAGGAACAAGCAATTTTAAAAAATGTACTTACCTCAGGCATCTCCAAAGCCACAATGAGGTTAAAAAAGCATGTGTGCGTTTCAGCTACAGAGCAGCCGTCTTCAGTGGTAATTTACCGATAATAGATTCTAAAATAATTCATTTAGAATGTATCGTATTTGGAGATACTTGAGGGAAATATAAGTATTAAATTGCTTGTTCTTGAATTTTTTGACGTCTATAGTTACGAAGTAAATTCTATATAAGTATATTTTTGAGATACCCTATATAAGCAAGCTACGATTAAAGTTTTTTATAGGATAGATTTACCTTGTAACGTTGCAATGAATTCGAAAAAATGATCGAGATGATTAATTTTTAGAAGGGGCTAGTTCACCAATGTACATTGCTCTGACGAAAATATCCCCCCTACAATGTATGACAGAAGAATTACGTCAGCGTTTTAAAATTTTTGTTCAAAGTGCAAACACCGAAGGTATAATTTCCTATTCGGTGTCAAATTTTTAAATAGTATAAAAAAAGTATGCCTTTGCTAAAATATTTCACGGAATCGAATCACCGAATATTTTTTAAGCGAATAATAACCGATGGAAAGTGATGAGCTTAGCCGTGGCGCGTTCCTTTTATTCCATTGAAGTACGAGTCTTGAATAATGTGAGTTAAGAAATTTAACATAATAATGATGAATGTCGCTCAATTATTTTCCGATCGTTAAGTTATTTTCTCACAAAAACATTAACTTCTAATATACCATTATATGCGTAACTTTGTGGATAACTCGTAAACTGGCAGGCAGAGAAGCCCTGGAAGTAAAGAAACTAGATAATCTTATTTAAAAGTTTATTACAATCTGTAAAATTCCATTTTGAAGTATATGATGAATATTTTATGACACTGTAATCAATGTTGATTGGAATTGAATGTGTGTTCAACCCTAAAAATATATTTTTTACGAAATTAATTTATTTTATGTTAAGTATTCCTGATATTTTTGGAATTATTCCTTTTTGTCTCCCAGCCATGGAATTAGATGGATAACACTTATACTCACTTTTAAACAGAATAAAATGAGAAAAAATGAGGGATGTGATGGTGGAACTTCATTCATCGCCTTTTCATTCCTTGCATTTCTATTTTTCCTGTTGCTGATAAAACTATACTGATTGAAATATATCTTACGAAATGAAAGTGCGACATCGATTGGAGCTAACATGATCTTTCCTTTTTTACTTCTGGGTAACAGCGATTGGATTTGGTTCGTGTAGAAGTTCTTCTATGGACGGAGGGGGGAAAAACAGAACAGGAAATGGAAACATACAATACGGTTAAGGACTGGAGTGTCTAATTGAAACTCCACCACTACTCGAGCATGGTCTTTGATTACTTTTCCGAGAACTGTCCCTAATATTTACTTGGTCGCAACCAAAGATTAAAACCGAATTTACAAAAAAAAACCGAGAAACCAAAATGGGATGTAGAAACTCCTACTTTCCTTCAGTAACTATAGATGTATATTTGCACGACGAGTAATTTGTCCCCACGATCTAAGAGAAAACATAAATAAGGTTTCAGATGGTAATGGAAGGTAAAAAAATATACAGTGCGGTCATTGTACTGATAATATCTTATTATTCGTGTATTGCTCAATAAAGCTATTAATTTCAGTTATTTGTATCCCCGATTGCAGGATAAAAGCTTAAAGCTAGGTATTGTTATAGTAAATGACCAGTGAACAGAATTTTCCAGCCATTCGATATGTCTCGCATGTTTTATCAATTTATTGCACAAAATATATCAAAGTAAAACTTTGCGAGTTGCATCCACATTAAGAGCATTTAAAGTCATTCCCATAATTTATTCTTATAAAGTTCTCAGTTGCTTTGTTAAGGCGCATTAAAGCTATTTATGTTTCAATTGGAAATTGGTTAATGGAATATAGAGTTTGGATTTTATTCTTAGTCTGTGTTCAACAAAATATGTTTATTATAGTACGAATTAACGTTAATATAGAAAATGTATATTATTTTGTGATCAAGGGTCGCTGATGTACTTACACTATTGAAATAAAATAAATTTTAGTTGTAATGATATGAGCATAACAAAAGGTTGAAAGGAAAATAATCAAACGACGGTTTAGAGTGTCATGATATTTTTGCATGTATTTTAGTTTCCTTGCCGTGATTTAATTCAAAATCTAATGTTCCTGAACCATGAATATTATATGCATATTATTATTAAATTCATTAAACTTGTCTGTTCTTTCGGGTTGATGGTAATTTGATTTTATTCCCTTGTTCACGTGTTACCTCTTAGAGGATCCAATGCTGCCCATGTATTTACAATGACAGCTTTCATAGTTTCCATGTTTATAATTCTCAAGCTATAATTACAGAAACTAATATTTTGCTCTTAAATTAGATGTTCTGAGTCCAAATTTAAAAATATAAATTGTTTGAAAACACTTTAAAGTTATGTTTATAATCCTTATACTTTATTGAATATAAATGAAAAAGTACAGTTGTTTGGTCAAATGAAAGCCTATCCGTTTATACTTTTCAGGACAAAACGGCTATATCCGTTTCTGTATAGGAGCAAGTCATCATTTATAATAGTAAATAATTATATTTAAAATCATAACATATGGTTAAACTTTTTGGAAAACGTCATATTCATAAGAGGAATTGAATAAACCAGTTCGTTTCAGAAAATCCACTGTCCGCCATTGTTTTATAACTAATTCATTTGCAAAGCTATAACAAAAGAACGACGTTGTGCAATATGGCTAAAAATCTATCCGTTTAAATTATTCCCGGCGACTGGCGAAATAGATAAAAGTTAATAAAATAGTCAAGTAACAAATACTTAGTGAGACAGCTAATGAGTTTAGACCGTCAAATTTCCATCCACTTTAAAACCACCAGAATCGTTAGAAAGATCCACACACCACAATTAATCTCAAAAAAACTTTACAGATCATTCATTCAATGAGTTCGCGACCTTACTTAACAACCGAAATAATTCACTCCCATAGCATTGCAAATTCCCTCCATTTTCGTACAATGCTGACACCCGCGCGGAAAACACGTCCTCGCTTTTAGGGATCGTGCTTTTTACGCGCCGTGGAATATTTTACGGATTGAGAGAAGGAATCGGGGAAGCGAACGATGGCAAAAGGTTTAAGCATGGTATAGCTCTGGGTTCGAGTGAATAGGAGAGGGGAAAGAAGTTTTAAGGGAGAGAGAGAGAAATGGAGATTCGAAAGGAAGAGTGTGGATGTAAGTCGGGGGAAAGAATGGGGGGTGACGGGGAAAAGAGGGGGCAGGGAGGGAGGAGGAACAAGGAGGGTAGGAAGTGAAGTCCACCAACATCGATTGCCCCAGCAACCGCCGATAATTATCTCAAGCTGCCACCGCTTTGTATCCAAATTGAGGAGAGACCCTATGCGTGACGCTAACTACTCCCTCCCTCTCGCTCTAATGGCCTCTTACGGGTCCACCTCCCCTCCGAACGATGCAACCATCATCCATGGCTCGGCCATACTCCGAATTCGCGCCGCTCAAAACACTCTTGTGACAACTGCGGTGTGGCTAAGAGTTCTGACGCGAGTGAATTAAATACGAATTGTGTCTATAGCTTTGAAAAAAAGAAGAAAATCTAAATCCTGTATATATTCATGAATATGTTAAGGTACGTAAGCGGGAAATGTGTGTATTTACAGGTAAATGTGCACATTTACCACCAAGCTCAATAAATGTAAGTTTATGTTTCCTGAAATACGTATTAACCGTACATTTCCCGGCAAATGTGCACTTTTACCGATGTGCCTTGGTAAATGTGGAAATAAGTAAGAATGAGAAATGCTACACTTTAATAATTACTTCAATTTATAACAAAATTCATCTAGGGTTCTGCTTCACTGTTATATATTAAGATAAAAATTTGATTAAGTGAACGTGAGGAGGAACCAAAAACACTTCGACTGACTTACCCAACCCGGTGGGTCCGAGTAAAATTTTCCTTCATGTACACATTTAGTTTAGTTAGTTGTGCACATTTGCCAGGAAATTTACACATTTACTGTACAACTCACATTTACCGTACGTCCAAACTGCAACAGATGTTCGCGACGCCGCCATGTTGTGGCCTGTGTTACGACGTTTATTCACATTTACCAGTGTATCTAGGTAAATGTGTACATTTCCCCAATCCAATCGCTAAAAGCATGTTATACTTACATTTACCGAACTTGGTAGCAAATGTGTAAATTAACCAGAGAATGTACACATTTACCGGACTACGAACATTTACCGTGACAAATATAATTTTAATAATTTGGCAAATCGCCAAAATACAGAGCAACGACGTCGAGTTATCCTCGATCTCTATTAAAGTGATATGTTTTCATTACGGGGAAAATAAATATCTGAATAACAACGGAAGCCAGCTTATACGCATCGGTGATTACATTAAAATGCCTAGACCAATATTTATTCTTAAAAAGAATATTCATGAATGTAAATAGCACCAGAGCGTGAATAATGAATTGGTTGTCGTGTGGACGAGGTGATAAAAATCTATATGAAATAGGAATGACTCAAATCAAGAAAAAATTAAAACATGCCAACTGAGTCGGACAAAATGTACATGCTGTCGTGGAAAACTTTCGATTGGCCTCCATAGAAATATTAAAACTCCGCCTGAAATCATGAACTACAGAAGTCGTTTATATCCCTCCCAAAACCCACTCTATTTACTTAATCGCTCGGTTCATATTGAAATTGATAAAGACTATAAAGTTGAGTACTATTATATTTAAAACGAAGAAAAATTTACCCAAGCTGTATCTTTTGAGATCGTTAATAACAAGAATCAACAATAGGGCAATCAGCACTGATTAGGATTAATAAATGAAACCTCCATACGGTTTTTGCGACTGCTGTACTGCTGTAAGAGTAACTTAAACCTTTTAACATTTGAAAGATCTCAGACTTTCCCGGCGAATAGATGTGAAGAAGTTTTCTCGGGCTTCCAGCGAAACGTTGGAATACGATAGTATAAGGATCCGGCTGGAAGCCCGAGAAAATTTATTCACTTTTAACATTTCTTATTTAGTGGACTTGGCCCGTTTTGAATATTTTTTAGAACAATGACAGAAAATGCAGGAATTGTTCATAGCAAAATAATTCTTTCCTCGCGTCGTCTGCATAAAAAGAGCACCAATAACAAGTTTAGTGTTGGAGGTTGTAAGAGTAATTAAAACAGAGGTTGATTGCCAGATACCGATATGGAAGGTCGTTTATTCCAAGGCTAATCAGGGTTCATAATATAAGAGTCAGATTTGCAAACGCAAATTGTTATCGAGATCTTGAAGCATCGCACCCCTTGCCACCCACTACTCTGATGAACTGGAGGGAAGCGTAGATATAAAACATGCTCTCCGAAATAGAAGTAGGGTATATTGGTAAAATATATTAATTGAGACAACAGTATACTTTTCAAAGCGGGTTATTCTTAATTTCTATTGCTCATAAGCAGAACCTTAGGTATAATATCTTCTATTTAATTACGCCTTATGACCCACGGTCATATATATCCGTATAATTTTTTAAAATACACAATTTCCACACCGCTTTATGCAATGGGACCGGTCTCGCGATATTACTGCATCACCCGGTCGCATTGCATAAAGTCGTGGGGAAATTTTTTATATTTATTTCTTTAAATAATTACTACTCCCTACAAAGTCACGCCTTATTTTTAAATTTATATTTAACGATATTTTTCTCTCTCTCTCCTTGAGAATATTGTTCAAACGTCTTTCTTCCGATATTTTTTTCTAAATCGCACTTGTTTTCTATTTAGAAATCGCTCAATAAAACTTTTATCTTTTCAAAATAGAACGATGAAAGACTCAAGTAAAGTTCGCTCATGGAAGTGATTTCCTTTCCGTCTTTAATTCTGCTTAGAGTTCATGCACGGCGGAAGGGTTCTATACCTCTCGTTCCCTTTTTACCCATCCCCTATGACTCACACTCAAGAAACCGCCACTTGTTTGCTCCTCATCGAACCATCCTTCATTCCGGGCCCACCCCCGCTCGCACACAGTTTGCTAACCCCTTCCGCCGCCCGTACCACCCACACCTCCTCCGGCCCACCCCTCGCAGTCCACCGACTATTTAGCGTTTCCTCCCCCCTCCAACTTCCACTTTCTTTCACGTCCCCCTCCCCCTTCCATTGCCTCTCACTTTTAGGAGCTTCAGTTTTTTTTTACCATTGCGCTTCTTCCGTGGAATCGTGTCCTTCAGGCGTTAAGGGGTGCGTGTGTGCGCATTCATGTGTCTGTGAGGACTATTAGCTTACGTCACACGTGTGATTCCCTCGCGTTCTCCGACCTCGCTAAGCAAACGTACGCTGTAAAGAAAATCGTTCGCGTATCTTAAGTATCATTTACGGCCGCTCTATGAGTTAAGTGAAGTATAAGTAAGCGATTTAATCGCTGGTTTATCCGCGTTTCCTCGAAAGTGATGTTATGGCGCAGGGTAATTAATCAATGAATTGGCCGTTACATATCTAAAAAAAATGATATTTTTATTCGCGAGGCCATTTATGGGTAAGCCGATTATCTTAACGGTATGTCATGAAAAAAACTAGTTATATTTTTAACTCCTTCACTCCCGATATAAAAAGCCGGCTGTGCATAGGTGTTAGCAACGCACGATTGGCGCGCCATTGCCTTGAAACGAGTGAAAAGCGAACTAAGACTTAGATATTTGTAACATTTCAATGCCACAGTTTTAAATGGAATCATATTGTTAAATAATTATGATAGAGGATTTCGTCTGTAAATTCGTGTATCCGAATTATCAGAACACTGATAATCTTGAGCTATGGAGAAAAAGACTTTGTATCTTGCACAGTGATGTTATATGAAAATCCTGCTTCATTCTAACAGCTGCACTACCAATAACATAAAGTTCATGACAATGTTAAGTAGTTAACCAGGTGGGTTACAATTCGACTATCAATAAATTGGAAAGAAATGTCTAATAATCTTCTGTCACCAGTGGCGGATCCAAGGGAGGGGCGATGGGGGCGATTGCCATCCCCTGGGTACATTCTTAAATTCATCCCGCGCAACATTCTACACCGAAGATTAAGTCTGTATGACAAGGAAAAGAAAGATTCTGATGGGGATAGAGACTTTCAAAATGTATGGTCGTCGGCAGAAGCGGAATCAAGAGGGGGAAGGGCAATTGGTGCGATCGCCCTCCCCTTGGGAAGTTTCTGGATCCGCCCCTGTCTGTCACTGAATGATTTTCTCTCTAGTATTTAATTCAGTTGTACACCTTGAGAGAATTGAAGTTCCGCCTCGCATTTATTCTCGCTTAACTGAAAATAATTTTTCAGAACTACTCTTATCATGAAACAAGTTTCTAGTTCAAAAGTTCTTTTTTCCTCGGACGCAACGTTTCCGAAATATAAATTTAAATATTTTAAACGGCCGTCATTTTGTTCCAAGGTGTGCCATGAAAATATTTTTCCTGCGGTATCCTATCTAGTAGAAGCAAAATATAGTTTACCGAATTTCTCTACAACACCTGGGAAATTATATATATATAGAATTATGATTATAAACATTTAATACTGAAATCTAAACCCTAAAAACTTCATTTAGACTTGATTTTTACGTGTATGGTATCACAAAATCTATAGATAACTTCCAATTTAAACTCTAATCAGGACCGCCGAAGCATTGACAACTATCACTGCGGCCAGCCACTTAGCAAATTTTGCCCACGCTTTCTCTAAATTTACGAAAACCTGTCATCGAAGCGTTGTCACCATACAGATACCTGCGCGGGATTGCCCGGAATAATGAACCCATCCATCATTCAACACCGCGATAGCCTTCGAACGAATTAACCCATCGCTTTTGCTCGCAGAGATGGCATAATGCAGTTAAAAGTTCTAGTTTTATCACTTCATATTACGCGGGTTAATTTTTATTTGAAAATTTTACGTCGACTTAAAATGCACTCAAGAAATAATAATGAGATGCATGACATTTTCAGCTTTGATACGCTTCTCTTTCATTTATTCTTTTTATCATAAATATCAATTTCGCATTCAAATCCATTGTAATATCCCAAGATCTTCAAGTACCTAGTATATTTTTAATTTAAAGATTTTATTCCAAAAATCATTCTTATTTAAGTCAACAAAAGACATTTTGGCCATTTATTACATTTTAGGTCTCGCCTAAATTCCGTAAATTGTTAAGGGTATAGAGATTTTAATATACGGTAATAACATTAACAGGTTAATTATTATTCATTGAAGTTCAGTATTCATAAATACCGCAGTTACGAAGGCAATATTATCCATCATTTTATGCTTGGGTGTGTTTTGTCAAGGAAATTCATATTATCGATCTATCTAGCAACGTTATTGCATTAAATAGATAACTCAAGGTAAAAAACCAAAGCGCGAGCCGGTAAGAATCTCAATATCGACCGCAATCTGAGTAACATTTTAATATTGTCACAATCAATTTGTTATTTTTTAGATGCCGTATTACCTTAGCGTAGCTATATTGAATGGAATACAGATGGATATTCAAATTTATTAGCTCTGATTTTGTCAGAGGACGTGAATGGCATAGCTGTACCCACCGGTGTTAGTAATCCGTCGAAGTCGTCACTAGAACCGAGAAATACTTCAGATCATTCTTCCCAGACGCGATAAGACCGGCCAATAAAGGATTTAGCTAATATGAGTTTAGCGCTGTGACACCACCTGCCAAGCGCTACTGGCGGCTTGCAGCCTAGTTATGCAAATGTAAAATTTCAATTTGTGGAGGTATACTTTTTAATGGGAGGAATCGAATATTTCAGCGTGAGCTTTGCCAAACCTATTCATCCCTTAAACTCGGTTCACCCTCAGACAGGATCCACATCTCCTCCTCGAAGTCCGTGACACTTGAAAGAGGAATGCCATCTCTTTATTAACGCATCTCCCTCACACGCATAAACTTACACTGCGTAACCAAGGCAACCACTTATAATTCTTCGAGGGGGAGAGAGGGTGGATCCTCTCACGACCGAGGCGACACTTGGCGACCGTTAGAAAAACAAAAAACGAGTAAAAATCGCTACGATGGCTATGTCAGCCCTGTGCTTCCGCACTATCTCAAATGCTGCTGTTTACCATTAACCTTTATCGACCACCTCCTTATCCATTAACTGCCTTTTTGTCTTCTCTTCTTCCGTTTTACCTCCCCGTCCAACCGTTACGTTTCTTCAGAGCTCTCTGTTGACAAAAAGGTGAAAGAGGGTCACCTCTCGTTCCGGTTGGCGTTTGGGCGGGTTAAGAATCCTGGTTCTTCTGCTCGCCATTACAAATTCTTATTAGAATCACCTTTAATTTTTTGGCCAAATTATTGTGTGGCCAAAAAGTTATCTTGCTGACATCTTTGGGGATCATTTTGAGTTTAAGAATTAAGAAATCATTATTTATTAAATTGTGGCGTTATATTTGTTTATTACATCTTTAAAATATGTCGAACTTCTGACATATGGAGGAAATTTATAAGTTATCATATTATAATGTTACTGTTTTTAAAGATAGTAATTGCTGTTTTCACCGTAGAATAGATTTTTCTCACCTCGCACTCATTTAATAATTTCGTATATATCACTTTTATTTTTCGCTTAAGTGGAGGACAACTCTAGGACCTGATCGAATGGGCTTTGGGTAGTATTCGGATTTTTTGCATTATCATCATCATCATCATGCTTCTGTCCGAAGACAGGTTTTAACTGAATCGCTGCCTCCATTTCTCTCTCTCCCTAGAAGCCTCTTTTATACCTCTATAAGTATTATATCCCTGCTTTATATTATCTAATATTACTATTCTTTTTCTCCCTCTTCCTCTTCTTCCACTAATTTTTCCTTCTAAGATCGTCCTTTGTAAACACTGTCTTCTCAATATGTGCCCTATCCAATTTGCTTTTCTTTTCCTGATTGTTTTTATTAGCATCCTTTCTTCTCCCACCATTTCTAATACTTCTTCGTTTCTCTTCCTCTCTGTCCAATTCACTTTCATCATTCTTCTCCATACCCACATCTCAAAACTTTCTAAATATTTTTCCTCCTTTCTCCTTACCGTCCACGTCTCTGCACCATAAAGAGCTACGCTCCATATGTAGCATTTTGCTAATTTCTTCCTTGTTTCTAAATTTATTTTCTTGCTTGTGAGAAGCTCCTTCTTCTCGTTAAATGCTGCTTTTGCAATTGCAATCCTACTTCTGATATCCTGTGTACTACTTCCATCCTGTGCTAAAATACTGCCGAGATATTTGAAACTACTTACTTGTTCCAATTTTTTGCCATTTACCATTATATTTAATTCTTTATGTTCCTTTGAAACCACCATGACTTTCGTTTTTTCTGTATTGATCTTCATTCCATATTGTTGGCCAACCTCCGCTAGTCTGTCTGTCATCCTCTGAAGCTCTTTCTCGCCTTCTGCTATTAAGCCCTGATCATCTGCGTATTTAATGGTGGTAATACCTCCTATCTTAAATCCTTTCTCTTCCATCAACGCTTCTTCTGTTATTGTTTTTGCATAAATATTAAATATCGCTGGTGAAATAGGACAACCCTGCCTCACTCCCCTCCCTATTGAAGTACTTTCTGTTTCTTCTCCTTCAATCCTGACTCTAATCTTTTGATCAAAGTAAAGGTTTTTAAGCAGTCTTTTATCTTTCCAATCTATTCCTATTTTGTTTAAAATTCCAAGCATTTTATCCCATTTCACTCGGTCAAAAGCTTTCTCCCAATCTACAAAACAAAAATACATACCTTTATTGACTTCGAGCGCTCTTTCTATCACCATCCTCATACATCCTATAGCATCTCTAGTCCCCCTTCCTCTTCTAAAACCAAACTGATTATCTTGCAGCTCCTTTTCTATTTTACATTCAATTGTTTTGGTTATTATTCTGGTTAGAACTTTAGCTGTATGAGAAATTAAACTAATAGTTCTGTAATCCTTACAACATATTGCATTGTTCTTTTTCTCCAGTGGTACCATCACAACATCTAAGAAATCTTCAGGCCATATGCCAGTATCATATACTTGGTTAAAAAATTTTGTGAGTTGCTTAACTGCTTTAGACCCCAAAACCTTAAGAACGTCCACGGGTATATCATCACTCCCAACAGCCTTCCTTCTTTTCATGTCATCAATTGCTCTTTTAACTTCAGACTAGAGAATACTTGGTCCTAGCTGATCTTCTTCCACATCCTCTTTTTCATTTAATTCAATATTTCTTGGCTTTCCTTTTTTTGCATTATAGTATATATGAAATTAAACAAAAGAACTGCACAGAATATTATTTAATCCCTTCATTCATTAATTTTATAGGGGAATATTTTTTAAAAATTGAAACTTAATAATGAATTGTTCAGGAATTCCTTTACCAAATATTTTGCTCAGAGGCCGTGCATTATTTATTATTTTTCTATCCATTGCAGTGTTCACAATATGCGTCAGATGTTGTTAAACTAATGTAATTGAGTGTCCATAAAAATGAATCTACATTTTTATGATACCCTCCAAGTCACATTTTTGGTGGATGGTGATCCTCTATATCGCTCCGTGCTACAATCGATCTCGTGAATCTTATCCTCGCTCTCCCACCTTCCGAGATACGTCGAGCTTCTGATAAGATCTGCTATCTCATACGCTAGTCCTTCCTTCTTATATTTTTCCAGCAATGTAAATCTAGCCTGCAGTATACGCTCCTATAACGAAGCCCATTTCAGAGTTTCTATTAATGACATTACGCTTTGTTTGCTATCATGTCTCTTTATTAAGAGTGTAGTCACATTGTTAAGGTGATAAATAAATAAACAGGTAATTTTAGTAATGCATTGTTATATTTTATAATAAATCTTATGTGCTGCCTTGGCGGCTGAAAGTATTAGGCGTGTAGTTACATTGTTAAGGTAATAAATAAAAAAACAGGTAAGGTTAATAATGCATTGTTATATTTTATACTAAATCTTATATGCTGCTTTAATTCTGCTCTCAAAGTTACGTTTGTGAATATATAGATTTATCGCGGGAATCCATCAGTATTTTTTCCTAAAAATTCTTTCAACATTTAGGAAACCGACGTCACAGGTGCCTGTTTATTCACGCACTGTTACCGCAGACAACTTTAAAACGTCACAGTAAGAAATGCTCGTCAAAATAATGGTAGTGGAAAATAAGCGCAAGTTACGCAAGAATATTTGATGTGGGCAGATTACGGCAATTTTTATTTTACCAGATAATAAGTTGTAAACAGTCGTGCGGGAATTGCTGGGTGGCATTAATTATAGCAGTTGTAGTTGAGACTTCTGGAGTTTCAATGCTCTCTGATGATTGCTGTTTCCCTCTCTCCACGGTCATTTTCTTGATTATATCTCGCAGCAAGGCCGGCTTGATGTACCGGTGAGTCGTGTAGGGAGGCCAAAGTATTGGGCGCGCTAACCCAATCATCTAGCTATACATTACTTCCAAGCGAATAAATGTTGTATACCAACAGTCAAGAACCTACAAGGAATTCCCTTTAGTTTTTCATTATCAATTATTTTAATGAGCAATGAACAAATTAACAAGTTCTTTTAAAAATATCTTAAATAAAATTTACGGGAGGGAATGCTGGAGCGGTTCTTGCTATGTTGTTTCCTTCAGCTATTAACTATTAACACGAATACACCTATCACTAGATGCTTTCTTTACAACCATTTCAACGTCGTCATCATGTTCACTAAACGCCCGAACCGGCTCAGAGAGAAGCGAGTAGGATTCTCGAGCACAGTAGGGATTTTTTAGGCTAGAGAGTAGGGCAGGGTGTAGATCAGTTTTGGGTCAGGGGATAATCGATGCGTTTGTAGAAAATAAGAATCCCGAAAGATTATCTAATGATAGAATATACACCGAGCGTAACATGCAGCAGCAATTTCGCGATAGGTCATTGATAGAATGTTCCGTAAAGGGCGTGACGGGTCGCAATTCCAATTTTGATGCGACGCAATACAGTCGTGGGAGTGATTGTGGTGGGAGCGCATGTAGTTTTAGAGTGGAAGAGAAAGTCAAGGGTGAGATTAGTATGCGAAGTGATAGTGAGAAATTAAACGTCGTCGTACTGAACTGTCGCAGCATCCGTAGGAAAATTGCTGAGTTCGAGCATTTTATTCGCAGTCTTCATGCCGACGTCGTGATAGGAACAGAAAGTTGGTTAACGGATTAGATTCAGAGTCAGGAGATATTTCCTAGAGACTATCGTGTCTATAGAAAAGATCGCGCTAATAGATCGGGCGGGGGGGTTTTCATAGCGGTTAGCGATAAGTACGATAGCAGTGAGATTCCGGTAAATGACGAGGATATCGAGTGTTGGGCGCCGCATAGGTAAGAATGGCTCCAAAAAGGTGTTCATATGCTAGTTTTACAGGCCACCTAACGCTGGTGTATATTGTATTTTAAGTCTCAAGATACAACTATCAAAGCTTATACTGATAAATCAAGATGGAATCGTTATAGTCGGTGGTGACTTTAACTTACACTTAATTGATTGGGAATACCTATGTTACGAATCTAGAGGTAAAGATCGCGAATCCTGTGAGGCATTAATCGAAACATCCTTCAAGTAGTCAGAAAGCCAACGCGATCGGGAAACATATTAGATTTATTAGCAACTAGCGTCCCAGAAAGAATGAACAAAGTCACCATTGAAGATGGGATAAGTGATCATAAGGCCGTATATGCAGAATGTAAGTTGAAAATCGATAGGCACCCTAAGCCTCAAAGAAAGTTTTAAATATTTGCTAGGGCAAACTTTTCAAGCTTCAGGACGCGCCTACGAGAAACACTACCTGGCTTCCGTGATATGACCAAACCATCAGGTGCTGAGTCGTCATGGATACTATTCAAAGATATAATGCTAGAGGGTATCGATAAGTACATTCCAATTAAATTGAAAAAAGAGTTACGTTGGTACAATAGGCAAGTTAGGAGTGCGTCAGAGAATAAGCCACGCGAAAATAAAAAATATGCCGTCTACATCAACCGATGAATATAGAGCAACTAAGGTTAAGACGCACAAGGAATCCCGCGCTAAAGCGAGAAATACTATGCGCGAGGCTTTTACTAACTTCCGGAATAAGGTATTAAATAATTATTTGAAGGAGGACCCTAAAGCGTTTTGGTCCTATGTGAGAGAGGTTCAAGGTAGAGGCCCTACTATACCTTCCCTGCGTAATGACTCGGGTGCCGTTATTTATGATAGCGTAGAGAAAGCCAACCTGTTAAACGGTCATTTTGTAAAAGCATTCACAGCCGTCAGCGACCATTACGTACATTATGCACCCGCAATAAGGGGGGACCTGATGGACGATATAGTATTTTCTAAAATGGGAATAGCAAAGCAATTAGGTTCCATCAGACATAACAAAGCCACTGGCCCTGAAGCAATTCCTGCTTGCTTTTTAAAAGTTTTAGCTGAAGAAATAGCACCTTTTCTTCGGTTAATCTTCGAGAAATCCATTTCTCGCGCAGAGGTCCCTAGCGACTGAAGGTTAGCACACGTTACCCCAATTCATAAGGGCGACTACAAGTAGAACCCAGAAAATTAAAGGCTGATTTCTTTAAGATCGATATCGTGTAAGATTCTCGAGCATATACTCGTTAGCAACATAATGCGATTTCTTTATAGTAATTTATTGTTAGGTGATTGTCAACACGGCTTCAGGAAAGGTAGGTCATGTGATACTCAGCTAGGTCTTTTTCTTAATTGTATACTGAGAAGCGGAGAAAAGAATACGCAGGTCGATGCCATCTTCTTAGATTTTAGGAAAGCCTTTGATAAGGTACCTCACAGGAAGTTAATAACGAAATTAGAAACCTTAGGCGTTAATTATAAAATCGTTAGTTGGATCCGTGAATTTTTAAATCATAGGAAGCAGATGGTTTGATATAGATGGGAAATCTTCGAACCTAGTGGAGGTTGTCTCTGGCGTTCCTCAGGGTAGTGTAATTGGTCCGTTATTATTTCTAATTTATATAAACGATATCAGCACAGTAGTCAGGAGTAAAATTAGGCTTTTCGCGGACGACACCGTCATCTATAGAGAAATAAGCAATCCGGAAGACCACCAGTATCTCCTAAATGACCTAGAAGCTATTTCTGCATGGTGTAAGGAATGGCAGTTAGAGATAAACCAAGAGAAAAGCTGCGTCATCAACTTCTGGAGAACCAAGAGTATCTCGTTGAATAATAATTATTCGTTGGACGGAGTAGAGATTCCAGTTTCAGACTCGATTAAATACCTATGAGTCACGATCCGTCGTTATCTCTCGTGGGACTCCCACATTCGCCGATTGATAGGTGCCGCTAACAAAAAGCTGGACTTTATAGCGAGAATAGTTCGAAATATCTCCGAAAAAGTGAAAGAATTATGTTATTTATCCTTGGTTCGACCGCAGGTCGAATATGCTTCAGCTGTGTGGGATCCTTACGAAAAGGGACTCACTAACTAGATAGAAAAGGTTCAGCGCAGGGCAGCTAGATTTGTAAAGAGGAATTAGGATAGTAAACAAAGCGTAACATCATTAATAGGAAATCTGAAATGGACATCGTTTGAGGAACGCAGGCTGCAGGCTAGAATTAAACTACTGGAAAAATTTATGTCGGAGGGACTAGCGAATGAGGTAGTAGGACTTATCAGAAGCCCGACGTATCTCGGAATGCAGGACAGTGAGGATAAAATTCGCGAGATCGACTGTAGAACGGAGCAATATAGAGGACTGTTTTCCCTAGGACGATAAGAGACCATAATAGGACAAGATAACGTAGAAAAACTATGGACCCTTGGTGCACTGCACCCCCTGCCATCCACCAAAAAGGTTACTTGCAGGGTATAATGTAGATGTAGATCATCTCTTATCTCTTTATCATAGTTGATTTTTCCCAGTCGTACAATGTTTTCAACACTGCACACAGCTCCTGTGTATCTGTCTATCTTCATGCATTCTTCTGTATGTTCAGCGCGAGTGCTATTTAGTGCTGGATTGTAGATATCGTTTACGTCATCGATAAACTAATTTAACAGCTTTTGTTCATGGGACACATGAAACACTGCAAAATCTGGTTCAAAATTATTATCATAATCTTCAAACATCATAGAGTCTGTACTCTAATTGCAAAATTTTCTAAGAATGGTGTATCTATTAGACAAATGCCCAAATACCAACCTTTAGATTTAACACTTTTCTAAAATTTTATACTTCTCTGAATTAAGTGCACCTAGGAACTCTCCCATGAATTCTGTGCAGTGGATGAACTTCTATCTTTCCACAAGTCTTCTTATAATTGTTTCTCATGCTTTTATACGTTCATCAGTGCTTTGATGAACAAATAATTACTACTTTATTGCAAAAAATCTCATATACTTGGATGCTTCAAGCTACTGTCCTTTTATCTACCATTTTATGTCTAAAGAAATAAATTAGAAGTGAATGAATACAAGGCAGTTTTAACTTTCTTTTCATGCGGAATTATAGTTTTCATTAGATTTGAATTCATCTCGATATTTCTACGATGAGTTCTGTGTCTCTTTTCTTGCCACCATCTACAGTCGAGTCGGCGAAAGAAGTCCGATGACAGCTCCGTGAATGAGTGGGTGAGGGAAGTGCTACCATGAGCATCAACCAATGACAGTGGCCGTACAGTAACCCCTTCCCTTGCAAACCCGTCCAGTGTTGTCGGGTCGCCTCTCATTTTCCAGTCTCTATCTGAGTTACCGTGCGTTCGTCCTCTGTGTGTGGTGTTAGAAGTTTTCAGGTTTTTTAGGAAGTTTTTGTCTTTCGTCTTTGCGAAGTTTGTGCCAGAGCATACCAAGTACTCTCCGAGTCTGGTTTACGCAGTTATCGCGTGTGATTTAGTCCATAATTTTGAGATAATTTTTTCGAACTTAGTCAGGAGGGCTCCAAGGGAGAAAAAGACTGGGATGAGTGGGAAAAAACGTGATCGTGGATCGACATTGCGCTCACAAACTCGTGAAACTATCGTGAGTATTTATGAATACTTTGAGGAAGAAAAAATCAGCGGTGGCTCATCCATTCATATAACAAGAGTGATGGAGAGAACAGCAAAGGCATGTGGAGTCATCACAAAAACGGTGTCGATAATTCTAAAAGAAAAACACGGGGACAGCAATAGCGAGAAGGAGCCGACTGCTGTCTTAAGTACACCCGGGAAAAAAAACCTAGAAAATGCCCGAAGACAGTCATCGACATCTTCAATGAGGAAGCGATTCGAAAGTGTATTTATACGTATTATGAGAGAAAGGAGTATCCAACAATAAATTAACTTTTGCACTCCCTGAAGGAAGCAGATCTCTTCGAGGGTGGGCGAACAAGTTTACGTATTATGGTGAGAAAAATAGGGTTTAGGTGGAAAAGGTTTTCAGGAAACAGGAAACTTTTAATGGAAAAGGGGAACATTGTGGCATGGCGAGGAAAATTTCTCAGAGAAATATCTAAAGTGAATTTAGATGATGTGGTATGGCTGGATGAGACATGGGTGAATACTGGTCATTCTAAAAGTGTGATTTGGACGGATGAAACGGCAAAAGGAACCATGCCAGCCCCTGTGGGCAAGGGTGCTCGATTGATTTTATTACATGCTGGGACTTCGAAAGGTTTTTTGCAAAACTCCACTCATCTTTTTTAAGCAAGCAAGAATTCGGAAGACTACCATCAAGAGATGACGAATGAGACTTTTAGAAAGTGGTTCATTGACCAACTATTGTCCAAAATCAAGCCTAACAGCAAAATTATAATGAACAATGCCTCCTACCACAGCATCAGAATTAATAAAGCTCCCACGTGCAAATGGCTGAAAGGGGATATTATTGACTGGTTAAAAAGAAAAAATGTCACGGAATTGGAACCGGGAATGAACAAAATGGAGCTATTAACATTAGCCAAATTCTATCAGCCCGTTTCCCTATGTATGAAATTGACGAGATAGCAAAGGAACATGGTCACAAAGTTTTACGAATCCCACCATATCACTGCCACTTCAATGCTATTGAAATGATTTGGGCGCAAGTCAAAGGTTTTGTTGCCGAGCGCAACAAAACCTTCAAAATTAGCGATGTGATGAAGCTGACTCAAGAAGCCATCTCAAATGTGACCCCAATGAATTGGAAAAGTGTCGTCCATAAAGTTTCGTCCATCATTGATGAAGCAATAAAAATCGATGGCATAGTGGGGATTGTTTTAAACTATTATTTTTACATGTGGGAAAAACGAAAATCGCTGCAGAGGTGAAATATTTAGAATTAAAAATATATGTGAAATGATGAAATATGACAAATGAATGTTTTTTATGTTGAGATGAAATGTTTGCAATATGCAAGCACCAACTACTAGTATAATATTTAACATATAAGTGGATTCTAATGTTAAGGACTTCCAGATGTGCTGGAGATTCAAAATTTTTTTCATAGATAGGATTTTGTGCAAACCGACTAGAAAAAACGAAAATCTTGAAAAAATATAAATGTTATATCCTCCTCCTCCTCTGTAAGGTACGTCTATATAGAATAATATAACATATATATAACATACTAGTAGTTGGTGCTTGAATACTGCAAGAATTTCATCTCATATTAAAAGAACATTCATTTTTCAGACAGAAATTTTTACATTACAAAAGGCCTTTAATTCTAAAGATTTCATTTCTGCAGCGATTTTCGTTTTTCCCACATGTAAGAATAATAGTTTAAAACAATCTCCAAATGTCGCAATTTTAAAAATTTACACTTTCATCATTATAAGGTTAATTTTAGCCAAATTTTAAAGTTGTAGCACTTCTAGAAATAAAATATAATTTTTCAATTTTTTTTTAATTTAATTAATTTTTAACGGCCGCCGCAATACATATATGGTAAAATTGAAATGTTTATATGTGCAAATTTACTATATTGTAAATAATTTGAAATTTTCAGCTTCCTAGCTCATCCCATAGTACCTAAACAGCTATCTATTTGTTTAAATTTTAAAAATTTTTACCTGCCAAACAAATTAAAATATCAAAATTTGTATAATCTTCATTTCGTTTTTTTAAGAATTCTACTTATAAAAAAAATTTCAACTCCGTGGCACCTTTGGAAAAATATAAACCTTGAAAATTTGTTTAAACAATTGCCAATTTTTAGCGGCCGCATTGTTGCACTTTTTAAAGATTTTCGTTTTTTCGAGTCGGTTTTACACAAAATCCTATCTAAGAAAAAAATGACGAATCTCCAGCACATTTGGAAGTGCCTAAATATAAGTATCCTCCTGTTATATATATATATATGTTATATCCTCCTCCTCCTATGTAAGGAACGTCTATATAATGATATAACATATATATAACATACTAGTAGGTGGTGCTTCCATACTGCAAGCATTTCAACTCACATTAAAAGAACATTCATTATTCAGACAAAAAATTTAACATTACAAATGGTCTTTTAATTCTAAAGATTTCATTTCTGCAGCGATTTTCGTTTTTCCCACATGTAAGAATAATAGTTTAAATAATCTCCAAATGTCGCAATTTTAAAAAGTTACACTTTCTTCATTATAAGGTTGTAATGCTACACATTTTAGCCTAATTTTAAAGTTGCAGCACTTCTAGAAATAAAATAATATTTTTCTAATTGTTAAAATTTAATTAATTTTTAACGGCCGCCTCAATAAATATATGGTAAAATTGAAATGTTTATTTGTGCAAATTTACTAAACTGTAAATAATTTGAAAATTTCAGCTTCCTAGCTCATCCCATAGTACCTAAACAGCTATTTATTAGTTTAAATTTTAAGAATTTTTAACTCCAAACAAATTATAATATCAAAATTTGTATAATCTTTACTTCGTTTTTTTAGAAATTCTACTTATAAAAAAATTTAAACTCCGTGGAACATTTGAAAATATATAAACTTTGTCAATTTGTTTAAACAATTGCCAATTTTTAGCGGCCGCATTGTTGCACTTTTTAAAGATTTTCGTTTTTTCTAGTCGGTTTTACACAAATTCCTACATAAGAAAAAACTACGAATCTCCAGCACATATATAAGTGCCTAAACATTAGTATCCTCCTGTTATATATATATCGACGAATCTTATATAGGAGGAGGATATAACATACTAGTAGAAGGTGCTTGCGTACTGCAAGCATTTCATCTCAATATTTAAAAAAATTCATTTTTCCGACAGACATTTCATCATTACAAATATTCTTTCAATTCTAAAGATTTTACCTCCGCAGCGATTTTCGTTTTTCCCACATGTAAAAATAATAGTTTAAAACAATCCCCAAATGTTGCAATTTTAAAAATTTTACACTTTCTTCATTATGGGGTACTAATGCTACACATTTTAGCCAAATTTTAAAGTTGTAGCACTACTAGAAGTAAAATAATATTTTTCTAATTGTTTAAATTTAAATAAATTTTAACGGCCGCCGAAATTCATATATGGTAAAATTGAAACGTTTATTTGTGCAAATTTACTACTCTGTAAATAATTTGAAAATTTCAGCTTCCTAGGTTATCCCGTAGTACAAAAACAGTTATCCAATTGTTTAAAGATTAAGAATTTTTAACTGCCAAACAACTTAAAATATCAAAATTTGTATAATACCTATTTTGTTTTTTTAAGAATTCTACTTACAAAAAAAATTTCAACTCCGTAGCACATGCGAAAATACATAAACCATGAAATTTTTTTAAACAATTACGAATTTTTAGCGGCCGCATTGTTGCACTTTTTCAAGATTTTCGTTTTTTCTAGTCGGTTTTGTACAAAATCCTACCTATGAAAAAAATTTCGAATCTCCAGCTCATCTAGAAGTGCCTAAACATTAGTATCCTCCTGATATATGTTATATGTTATCATTATAGATCGACGACTCTTACAGAGGAGGATATAACATACCAGTAGTAGTTGGTGCTTGCATACTGCAAGCATTTCATCTCAACATTAAAAAACATTCATTATTCATCTTTCATCACAACACATATTTTTAAATCTAAATATTTCACCTCCGCAGCGATTTTCGTTTTTACCACATGTAAAAATAATATTTTAAAACAATCTCCAAATATCGCAATTTTAAAAAATTTACACTTTCTTCATTATAAGGTTCTAATGCTACACATTTTGGCCAAATTTTTAAGTTGTTGCACTTCTAGAAATAAAATAATATTTTTCTAATTGTTTAAATTTAAATAATTTTTAACGGCCGCCGCAATTAATATATGGTAAAATTGAAATGTTTATTTGTGCAAACTTTCTATTCTCTAAATAATTTGAAAATTTCAGCTTCCTAGCTCATCCCGTGGTACCTAAACAGTTATCCAATTGTTTAAATTTTAAGAATTTTTAACTGCCAAACAAATTAAAATATCAAAATTTATATATTCTTTATTTCATTATTTTAGGAATTCTACTTACAAAAAAAATTTCAACTCCGTAGCCCATTCGGAAATACATAAACCATGAAAATTTGTTTAAACAATTGCGAATTTTTAGCGGCCGCATTGTTGCACTTTTTCAAGATTTTCGTTTTTTCTAGTCGGTTTTGCACAATATACTACGTATGAAAAAAATTTCGTATCTCCAGCAAATCTGGAAGTGCCTAAACATTAGTATCCTCCTGTTATATGCTATCATTATATATCGACGACTCTTACAGAGGAGGATATAACATATAACAGGAGGATACTAATGTTTAAGCACTTCCAGATGTGCTGGAGATTCAAATTTTTTTTATAGGTAGGATCTCTTGCAAAACCGACTAGAAAAAACGAAAATCTTGAAAAAGTGCAACAATGCGGCCGATAAAAATTCGCATTTGTTTAAACAAATTTTCATGGTTTATGTATTTCCGCATTTGCTACGGAGTTTAAATTTTTTTGTAAGTAGAATTCTTAAAAAAACGAAACAGGGATTATACAAATTTTGATATATTAATTTGTTTGGCAGTTAAAAACTCTTAAAATTTAAACAATTGGATAACTGTTTAGGTACTACGGGATGAGCTAGGAACCTGAAATTTTCAAATTATTTACAGAGTAGTAAATTTGCAAAAATAAACATTTCAATTTTACCATATACGATATGTAGCGGCCGTTAAAAAATTATTTATATATTAAACAATTAGAAAAATATTATTTTACTTCTAGGAGTGCTACAACTTTAAAATTTGGCTAAAATATGTAGCATCAGTACGCCATAATGAAGAATGTGTAAAATTTTTAAAATTGCAACATTTGTGGATTGTTTAAACTATTATTTTTACATGTGGGAAAAACGAAAATCGCTGCGGAGGTGAAATATTTAGAATTAAAAATATATGTGTAATGATGAAATATGAATAATGAATATTTTTTTATTTTGAGATGAAATGCTTGCAGTATGCAAGCACCAACTACTAGTATGTTATATCCTCCTCTGTAAGAGTCGTCGATATATAATGATAACAGGAGGATACTAATGTCCAGCCCAAACTACAAGAGCTAGAGAGCTCAATGTTTCAGTTTTGTAGATATGATGGAGAAACCTACAGATAAAATTAGACTTCTTACCTAAGTGACATGAGTTCGACTCCAGAAATTCCGAAAGTTGCGTTTTTTCCCATAAGAAAAGCATTGGGCCATTTTTGTAAATTAATTATGGGCACTTACCGGTAAACTAGAAAAATGAAATTAACAGTGTTGCTAGATGGCCGCAATATCTATTACGAATGATTGTTACTTTTGCTTACAGTGTCTTGGGCTCGACTCCAGAGACCCCGGAATATCTCCCATAAGTTAGCATGGGAAAACGTAATCTAGTGTGTAGACCAATCTAATAAGTTTAGGAAGCTGAAATTTTGCAAGATTATAGAACTTCTCTCATAATTAACTATAAAAATGGAAAATTTTAAAATTGTTAATTTTTAGGGGTTATTTTAACCCCATTGGACATTAAAGTTTAATAATTTTTTAGGTTCTACGGGATGAGCTAGGAAGCTGCTATTTTCAAATTATTTACAGAACAGTGCATTTGCACAAATAAACATTTCAATCTCTCCATATATATATTGCGGCAACCGTTAAAAATGTTTAAATTTTAAACAATTAGAAAAATATTATTTTACTTCTAGAAGTGCTACAACTTTAAAATTTGGCTCAAATGTGTAGCATTAGTACCCCATAATGGAGAAAATGTAAAATGTTTAAAATTGCAACATTTGGGGATTGTTTTAAACTATTATTTTTACATGTAGAAAAAACGAAAATCGCTGCAGAGGTGAAATCTTTAGAATTAATAGAATAATTTTAATAGTGAAATATCTGTCTGAAAAATTAATGTTTTTTCATGGTAGATGAAATGCTTTCAGTATGCAAGCACCAACTACTAGTATGTTATATCCTCCTCCTCTGTAAGAGTCGTCGATATATAATGATAACATATAACAGGAGGATACTAATGTTTAGGCACTGACAGATGTGCTGGAGATTCGAAATTTTTTTCATAGATAGAATTTTGTGCAAAACCGACTAGAAAAAGCGAAAAATTTAGAAAAAGTGCAACAACGTGGCAGCTAAAAATTCGCAATTATTTAATCAAATTTTCAAGGTTTATATATTTTGAATGTGCTCTGGAGTTGAAATTATTTTTATAAGTAGAATTCTTAAATAAACGAAATACGGATTATACAAATTTTGATATAATAATTTGTTTGGCAGTTAAAAATTATTAAATTTTAAACAAATAGATAACTGTTTAGGTACTACAGGAAAAGCCAGGAAGCTGAAATTTTTAAAATTTTTTACAAATTAGTGAATTTTCACAAATAAACATTTCAATTTTACCGTATATGAATCGCGGCGGCTGTAAAAAATAATTTAATTTTAAAAAATTAGTAAATTATTATTTTACTTCTAAATGTGCTACAACTTTTAAATTTGGCTAAAATGTGTAGCATTAGTACCTTATAGTGAAGCGAAAAACGTTGACACGCCCGGGGCGCTATCTCGATCATTTATCTACGCATTACTTGCAAATGGATAAATATTGAATACGAATTTATATCGAGGAACAGGCTAGAATATTGATGGCATTCTTTTAAATTTTTCAATATCGATAATATTTACAGATCGATGAATGGAGTGCTATCTCGCCCGGGGCTCCAAAATTTATCGAGCCGCCCCTGGTTCCCAAACCCAGGGTCGCGAAAAACTTATGATGGATCACAGATGACCCCCAGTCCCAAAGTGAAAAACTGTCAATTTTCGAAAACGGCAAATACGTATGTCACTGTGAAAAATTTTTCAATTGAAGAAAGAGGCAAGATTTTCTAGAATTCAACAATAACGCTTCCACCTGGTGCGGCAATGGGTTCACCAATTTTTTTAACGGCTGATTGAATTTTAAATCAGGGCATCGAACCGAAATTTTTTTCGCTTCGGTTTTCGTTCCGACTCACACAAATTAAAAAATTTCGGTTCGGTTCCGGTTTAGCTCCAGCAACCACCATCGAACCGGTTCGAACCTGATTTTTTGGCTGCGACTGAATTTTCTGGAGAAAATTTCAAGATAATCCCAAAATAATCTTTATTAATAAATGTTAATTTTTAATTACATCAAATATATCTTCACTATCGATGACAAAAAGACAAAAATAGATATACGCACGTAACATCGCGCAAGCGCTCCCTCCCACCATCTAACGAACAGTAAAATATTGAATGAATTTCCTTCATAAGTTTTTCGTTATTCAATTTGTAAACGGCCCCTTTTATACGACCCGGTCTTATGCTTTTCTATAGGGATTACCATTTGTTTTCTTTTTCAGCTATTATAAAAGCTATTATAATTGTTTTTTTAAATATTTCATTTGATGAAAAACCGTTGTTATTCTTTCATGTCAACATTTATTGTATTTTACATTTGCATTATTCTAAGATTCCAATATAAGCGCATACTCTCATTATAATAATGAATTTATTCCCACAATACTCATGCCCGTACTTGAACAGTTTTAATAATATTGATTCACATTTGAATGTGGAGTGTAATTCATATAGAGTTGTTCAAAGAAGAGCTATATAACTATTTTTTAAACACAATAATTAAGATGTTAATATTACAAATAAGTACCATACAATATGTAATTACATAAATATCCTTAAGACGGCAAATAAGTACACAAAGTAACATTTAACAGGAGTAAGAATACTTCTAAAGCACGACAGACGATCGTACCATCCTGGATAGGTGTTAGAGAAAGACTACCAGAATATAAGGGTGAACCCTTATATTCTGCACCCACTATTTATGCAAACCGAAAAAATGGAACGAAATAAATAACGGTTTTCGGTTTCTGTTCGGGTTCAGTAGAATATTTTTTTTCTGTTCGGGTTCGGTTTCACTCAAACTAATATAACGGCCTGTTTCGGTTTTCGGTTCGGTTCCGGTTCGATGCCCTGTTTTAAATCAATAATTTCCATCCAAATTTACGAAAACAACGTTTGACATTGGCTTCAACTGAAAGAATAAAAAAAAAAAACAAAACAATATTGAATGAACTGTAGTTTAAATATATTTTATAATTTTCGTTAAAAATTTCAAAATCTTAAAGTATTTGTTGGCTCTGCGAGCAGGGCATTGAACCGAAATTTTTTTCGCTCCGGTTTTCGTTCAGGTTTGTACAAAACAAAAAATTTCGGTTCGGTTCCTGTTTCGCTCAAGAAACCACCATCAAACCGGTTCGAACCGTATTTTTTCGCTCCAACTTAATTTTTCGGGGGAAACTTCAAGAGAATTCCAAAATAATCTTTATTAATTAATGTTATTTTCTATTTAAACCAAATACGGCTTCACTATCGAAAGTCAAGAAGACAAAAATAGATATCCGAACGTAAAATCGAGCAAGCTCTTCCTCCCACCATGTAACGAACAGTAAAACATTGTACGTATTCCCTTCTTACATTTTTCGTTATTCAATTTGTAAACGGCTCCTTTTATACAACTCTGTATAACACTGTTCTATAGCGCAAGTTCTCCCTCCCACCATGTAATGAACAGTAAAACATTGTACGTATTCCCTTCTTACATTTTTCGTTATTCAATTTGTAAACGGCTCCTTTTATACAACTCTGTCTAAAACTGTTCTAAAGAAATTTAAAAAAATTATTTTTTTTATTTTTAGCGCAAATAAAAGCTATAAAATATGTTATTAATTTTTTATCCTTTAAATTGATGTAAAACCGTTCTTATTATTCCAAAAGTCAACATTTTTTTCATCCTACGATTCCAATATTCCAGATTCCAATATTAGCAGATACTCTCATTATCAAAATTAATTTTTTCCAACAGTACTCATGCACGTACTTGATCTTGTAAAATAACATTAATTTTGCATTTGAATGTAGAATGTAATTCATATAGTTGTTCAAAGAAAAGATAATTAACTATTTTTAAATACAACAATTTAGATGTTAACATTACAAATATCATACAATAATTAATTACATAAATTTCCTTAAAATGTCAAATATGTCGCGGGAGTCTGTGTATTATGGACCAGTGTGTAATTTGAACCTGATGCAGTTATAGAATACTATGATAGATAGCAACACATTTCAGGCGGTCTTAACAGCGCCTCTGACTGAAACGTTTTCCCTCCAATTTTCGTCATTCTGGTGCATGTGGTTGTGGAAGGAAAGACAATATATTTTCAAATTTTCTTTATAATTTCGTAGTGCGATCTACACTTTTAAGTAAAAATTAAACCACAATATTTAAGATATATCAAGGTAAATTATGCAAAAGCCTTGTACATGAGATTTAAAATCCTTTTATGGTATTTCATAATGTCTGCCGTTGCATGTTGTTTAGCAATTTGGACCGCCGAAGTATTACGAATGATATAATTTTCCAGATGACAACAAGGGAAGCAAGGAAATCAAAAGGATTGCATGGGAAATGGAAAGCGGAAGATTTACATTTTTTCAGGATGACCAGAAGGGGAGTAATGAAACTTGCTTTCGAGATTGCCGAGCATAATAAACTGAAACCTCGGTTCAACCAAAAGACCAAATCAACAGGAAATGAGTGCAACTCCAATACAAACTCCAAGTAATAATGATTATATTCCTGTGGAAATGATCAGTCCACTTTCTTCAAGCTTCGCAGTGGATACGAGGTGAAAGCTAAGAAAGCGAGGGTCTGTATCTTGTGTGCTGTTAACTGGAAGACTACACAAGAAATCTCTTAATAACGTGGCTAGTTCTTCGGGAGCTAAACCAAAAAGGAAAAAGTTATTTGCAACAACACAAATTGTGACGCAAAAGAAAAAATGTCATTGGATACGCACGATGAAGACTAAATTCAGTGCGATAAGTGTAAACAAGTAGGGATGTGCACGGGTTTCCAGTGATACATAAGTGTTTTTCGTCAAATACGCAGTAGTATAATCATATATTAATGTATTTGCTTTGAAATCAGAAAATTAATTTTCCTTATATGGTAGCCCTGTTTTTTAGATACGCCCTAGTTATGTTCATTTCATTTTGCCATTCTATACTCGCCCTACACCGAAATTTCTTTTTTAAATCGGTTCAGCTAATTCCTTCCAAACTCATTGTTACAATAAAATACTAACCTTGATATTGTGGTATCCCTGTTTAGTCGACCCAGTTGAAATGATATTTTGGTTATATATTTATATGAATATTATATGAACCATATTGTATAAAAATTTATGCTGCCAGTTCTATATAAATACGTTTTAAAATATAATTTTACTTTTTATTGTGGTAGCTCTTTTCTTTATCTCCGCTTTAAACATCTTGATTTCATTATGAAATGTTGTGAAAATCAAATCTACATAATTTAGTTTAAATCCGTTCAGCCAATTCCTTCCAAATCCGTAATTACTGAAAGAATTTAATTTGTAGTTGTGGCACCCCTATTTGGTTGATTGGGTCCATGTATGCTATTATGTTTTTGTATATATGTGTACATTACAAGTTTTAAATTTGGTTAAAATTTATAAGAACAGTTCAACACAAATACTTGTAAAAAGAATTTTTTTTATTACTTGTATTATGGCAGCCCTGCGTTCTATATCTATATTATAAATAATGATTTGCTTTTTAATGTTTTACACATTCTTCAAACTAAATTTCGTTGAAATCAGTTATGCCAATTCCGTCCAAATTCATTATTACCTAAAAGATTAATTTATGAATTGTGGCACCCCTGCTAAGTCGATCTGGTTGAAATATGCTATTTTGGTTTTATATTTATTTGAAAATTCTATGTAACAAGTTTGGATGAAATCGGTTGAACCAATTCTTCCCTGATATATGTGTACGGACGAACGGCCATCACAAACATAATAGTGCTTCTCAGCAATGACGAAAAGCACTAACAAGTAGGGATGTACACAGGTTTCCCGTGGTACAGAAGTGCTTTTCGTCAAATTCGCCGTAGTATTATCGTATACTAATGTATTTGCTTTGAATTCAGAAATTTATTTCTTCCTTTTTAGTGGTAGCCGTGCTTTTTAGATCCGTTCTATACATGTTCATTTTGTTTTTCCCTACAAAAGAAATTTCTTTTTGAAATCGATTCAACCAATTCCTTCCAAATCCATAATAACTGAAAAGGTTTAGTCTATAATTGTGATACACCCCTGTTTTGTTGATGCTTTCCAAATATACTATTATGTTTTTGTATATGTGTAAATTATAAATATTAAATTTCGTTAAAATTGATGAGGACAGTTCAACACAAATTCTTGTAAACGCAAAATTTTTAATTACTTGTATTGTGACAGCCCTGATTTGTAAATTTATACTAAGCAACTTGATTTTGATTTTTTATGTTGCATACCTCCATAATACAAAATATATTTGAAATCGGTTAAGCCTTTACCTTCCAAATTCAAAATTACCGAAAAGTTAAACTTTGCAATTGTGGCACCCCTTCTGAGTAGATCCGGTTAAATTATGTCATTTTGTACATTAATTTATGTTGGTATAGTGTGTACCAAATTTAGTTGAAAACTGTCAAGTCAACTCTTCCCTGATATATGCGTACGGACGGACACCATGAAGGTAATAGTGCTTTTCAGCAATGACGAAAAGCATTAAAAATGTTTAGATGAAAACCGTGCCGAATTTATTGATGAAGATTATTGTTTGAACAATATGTTTTAATTTTAGTTTTGAAATTTATAGCCAATAATTACAGAAAACATACTTAACTGTGCTTTATTGAACAGGTCCAAATTACACAGCACATAGGTCCAAATTACACGGCTTGGTTCCAAATTACACGGTTGTAAAATTTTCTTTTTAACAATTTTTGAAAAATATTGGTTTAAAGATAAATACAAAACCCTTGCTTCACAGTCAGCTGTATGTTATACTATTCGATAAAAAAATCATTTCTACTCACCATTCTTTTTAGGAGTTTATATGCATTCAAAGTTAGGTGGTCCAAATTAATAAATAATAATAATAATAATTAATAAAATGTCCTCCATTAAATTATCACTGAGACTAATATCTATTAAGATATATTTTAACCCCGAAAACACCCTCTCTTCACTGACTTGTGTTGCTGGTACACACATAACAACTGTGGGTAAAATATCTTAACTGTTTTAAAATAATAACCAAAAATGTCTACATGTTAGGACATAGATTTTACGTTTTCCCATGAGAAATGGAGACGAAACCGAATTTACATCGCTGTAGTATATATCCTCTTGAAATCAAACACACACAGAAAGAAAATTAGACTTACATATTTAGCGCGTCGTGAACTGTCTTTCTTCAAGCGGAGTCCCTAATGTGCATTTTTGCAGTCGGTAAAATAGTTGACTAAAAATAACAAATTCACATTAATCCTTAATATTTCTTCAGTTTTAAGCAACGAATGCTAATATATGTACATATTTTGATTATGATGCACTATATAAATAGAAATTTACTAACCTGTAAAAAAGGAAGTAATAATACCTCAAAAGAAAGAATGCAAAGCGATCCTTCCTGGCTAAGTTTTAAAGAAAGACTACCAGAATATAAGCGTTCAATACATTTGGAGTAGGGATGAAATTATATGGGGACAACAAGCTTCAACTTGAAGCAAAATCCAAGTAAGAATCGTGAATCATTTTTACCCGGAACAATCTTTGGGGTAGGATCATGCGGAGAGTACCAAGAGGATTAGCGGCTGTCTTCAAAGTAAAACTGAGTTACTTTCCACAAGTTTCGTTTAACGGGATTCTGAAAAACGTATCTTTGACCGTCTTTTTATGTATTGAGATGTTCATGGAAAATCCCACCATGGAACCGACATATATTATCACAAAGATGCATTCCTCCAAAGGTTTAGGAGTATGTATCACCAAGAAAACTGTTAAACTTTGCCTTGCTCGGTGTTGAAAAGTGAGGCTTTAAAAAAAGGCCCATGTTAAATATGCAAACCGAAAAAATGGAACAAAATAATTAACGGTTTTTTGTTTCGGTTCGGGTTCAGAAAAATATTTTTTTTCCGTTTGAGTTCGGTTTCACTCCAGCTAAAATAACGGTTTTCTTCGGTTTCGGTTTTCGGTTCGGTTCCGATTCGATGCCATCTCTGCGAGCTGAAAAAGGCTCCGGGACCATGAGTGCCCCACGGGACGCGGGTTTAGCACCACTGAGTTAGAGCGTCAGACAGGCGGACAAACCGAACGTATCAGCGGATTTTTTCGAAAAAAAAACGCCTGACCAACTATTTAACGTGAATTTCACTTGATCACTTGCGGATTACGTTTCTACGAAATGGAAAGCATGGCTGTCATTTGACTCGATTTCCGTCCGAAAGATTTCGCTCATATTCTTCCTTCCTCTCCCTCCATCTCGCCTCCTCTTCGGGGTCGCAACCTGTCCCACTCACTCCACCATTTCCCCCGTCCACTTCGTGGATCACGAGACGGTCGATTCTTATATGTAGTTGGAACTAACTTTTGCTCTTCTCGGAATCCAGCTTTCATTGGTTTCCCAAGAAAAGCTAAAATATAAGATTTCTCTCACAAAGAGGGTTTCGAGTATTTTGTGGAAAAACCAAAGAGGCCTGCACCAACGCGTTTTGTGCACAATTGGGTAGGTGGCCCTCGAGAGAGAAATATGGTTGCATTTACGCGTCTGGAATTCGCTCAGTAATCCACTGAAGTTGTGCGTGGCAGTGATTGTTATTTCTCAGAAATATCTATAATAATTCTTGTTTTATATGTTCCTTTATGTTATTTATTTATATTAAAAGTTCGTGAGTTCTAACGCTGAATACCTAATTTATATAATTGAATCTCGGAACAGGTGGCCTTTTTTTACATATGGGTACGCCTGATTAATTTTTCTGTTTGCCTGGACATCTGGTGGAAATAATAATGCCATTTTAACGTGATCTAATTGGCTGTTAAGAACGTCATTTAATATCGCCCTAATGATATAGTTAACATCATCACAATACTTAAACGCTAGGTAATTCAATAATAATCATAATGAGAGACAAGTATCTATTTTGCTCATATATTACCGCCATGATCGATCCTTCCGCCATAGCTGTGATCATTATTATTTATAACAAGAGTCAGTTGCTCCGTCCCACCCTTCGTTATAGTCTTCCGTACGCCATTAGTGTGTATACTTGAATACATTGTACACCATGCATGCGAAATTTAACTCGATATGGACGAATAGACATAATACGTCCCAACTTATTACTATATGTTAAATACTATAGATAGCATTCAGTACATATATACCAAAGATATAAACAGATGGCTTTCAGGTTAAGCGAGATATGCTTCGGCTGATCTATTTCACGAAACACGCTTCGGAATATTGGCCATACCTCACAGTCTCTTTAGACTGTTAATTATTATCAATTTACGTCCTTTGAAACAACCTTAGGAAGGAAGGTAGAAAAGCAACTTGTAGGGAGAGTGAGAACCGACATTCTAAATGTTACCAGCGCTCTACTGAAGCATAGGATTGGGCCGTACTTCATCTGCGCACTTTCCTATGTCCTTAGACCTTTTAGACTTGAGTTTGAACTCCGAAAAAGTAATACCAATTTTATTTCCAAACTTACATCTAACGCTAGGAATTTCAAGCCGTTCGCTCAGACCCTCTAGTGTTGTGCGTCGGTAGAGGCTCATTTCAATGATAAAGCAATTTACTTAGCACAGTGGAATTTACCGATGGCTCTTTGTTGCTGTTAGTCATACTGCACTTACTGGTGAGTCGAATCATCGAGTGGTGGAAATATTTTTCGGTTTATTTCTGCCAAAAAAGTGTTCAACCGAGTTGGTTCTCATTTAAAAACGAATACTTGAACGAGTAGAAATTTTAAGTCGGAAAAAAATCTAAATCAATATTTACAGTAATCTACTATCTGATATAATTCCCTCATATATTTGATACCAATTCACTGTCCATTATTTCATAACCTTTAATCCGAATGACGTTTTCATAATTTAATTCAAAGAATTTCTCGTTTTATTCTCAACGAGCTTAAATTTTCTTTACAGAAATGTGCTGAATGCTTATGTTCGAGTAGTCGTCGTAAGTCAGCCAAAGCAGGGTGCCATTATATTGTCTCTCCTGCGATGTTTCTGCAAAGAGTTCATCAGATAGGCAAAGGTAAGGATATGTTATATTTTTTCCACTGTCTTACACTCAGTTATTAGTTCTTATTCATGAATAATAACAAAAATACGCTGCGGTTGTCTTTAAGGCTTGTCCGTGCAACCCGCAATGTCAGGTGTATTGGGCGAGTCATACAGTCAAAAACAAGAGTCTTTGATAGTGAATTAGTTTTGGTAGGAATGAATCAGTGAAACTGCCTATTCTTACTATTTATGAGGGTTAAACATTTGATCTTCTAATTTATGATAGTCAATAGATATTTTTATTCGGTTGTATGTTCGCAGCAAACAATATCCCTCGTCCTCGGCGAGCGTGAATTTTCACATATTAATCTCGATTCGATACGACACTTTTATTGAATCCTGAATTTTATTATTGATTGTGCGATATGTTCAACACATCCCTCGTGGCTCATATCTTTTATAAGCATAACTATAAATTTTTTAATAATTTTTAATTGTTTAGATACTCCAAAACTATTTCATGTCATGCTTGAAAATCATTGCGTAAAATTTGCATTGTTATATCGAACAGGACAGAATAAGGAGTATCACGATCCCTAGGCAAACTGATTTTACTAGTGTAAATGTCCGGCAAAAATGACGGGTACACATGAATAAAGTAATAAAACATCAAATTCTTCCCGTTTTCCTTCCACCCCTCCCTCTGTTCCACCCATTCTCAATCCCTCTCAAATTCTCATTCCCATTATCCGCCCTCCCTCCTATTCTCCTCCCGCCCTCCCATTTTTCTTCTCTCCTATTCTTCTTCTCTCTCACCTCTCTCCCTATCTCTCCCCACTCTCTCTCCCTCCCATTCTTCCTCTCTCTTTTCCCTTCCATTCTCTCTTGCTCTCTCCTTCTCATTCTCCCCTGAAAAATTTAGCTAGCTAAATGTATCTCTCTCAGCGTGATATATGTAAAACTCTTACATATAGAATGAATATTTATTTTGAATAACATTACGCTATAGTATTTTTATTTTTCCAAAACTATTTTGACTTTCTGACTATTATTATACACTCACACCCGCATTAATCAAATTTTGAAAATAAACTCCTTGCATCCTGATCTTATGAGAGAGAGAAACACGTTTAAAAGATGCGAGAGATAGATCCCAATAATGTTGCGAAAAAATTGCCGAAATCTTCTTTTCCGTTCTCGCCACTAGAACTGCCTTTTGTTATATCCGATGGACCGCATATGGAAGAAATAAAAAATGTCATTCAGATTACCACAGTGCGGCTTCCAAATATTTTGGAATGATTAGAAATATCAATCAAAAATTGACTTTTCCTTTGAAAGAGCGCCGATCGTTGTCTTAGGCGATAGAACGGGCCTTTCTAGAACGCAGTAAATCCGCCTCTTTGTTCAAAAGTAGCTTTCTCTAAATTTGCTTTTGATTTCCTTCAACTCTTTTGGTTGTTCACCTCGCTCATTTCGTCGGTATCCATACCAATTGATCGCCGTTGTATGCCATTCTTTCTCCATTTCTGGATGAACGTGTGCGGTTATTTCGCGTATGACCCTTCCTTTCCCTCATAGCGTTGAAGATTTTCCGGGGTAGCTCTCCTTACGACTGACAGCTGAGTCACCTCATCAAATGCATTATCAAAAGTGCCTCGAGGTTTTTTCCTCAGTGCTCTTAGCATCCAACAGACATTTTCCAGATCTATTTTCTCTAATTGTGTAAGTCGCCCTTTTTCTTTGAAATTAGAAACGGGGAGTAGGATGAGAAAAAAATCCTCGAAAAATATTCTAAGCTCTGATGGGTTGGGGATTTCAATAATCCTAAAAGGACTTGAGCACCCAATCCGGTTTTTATTTCTTCGATGTTCCCCCAATAAGATAGAAACTGTAAAAGGCACCCATATGTACGTAGTATTGTGGGGAGTAGCTGTTTTTTCATGAAAAAAATCTAATTCAAGATTTCAACGTAAATACACGTTTTGTGGTCCCCTAAACACTTTTTGACCATTTTCTCGATGATGTCTGTGTATGTGATTGAACTATTGCGGGCGCTCAAATTCAAACACTGTTAATCAGATAAACGCAAAATTTTATATTTGACTATTTTATTAAAAGGGCAAAAGTTGATTAGTTTTTGGATAAAATCGGTAAATCAAAAGTGACATTTTACTCTTGCAGGACTAGTCTTGAAATTTTCGTTACGGTTCGATGAAATATTGTCGGTTTGGTTGTTGGCAAAATTATCGTTTGCCTCGTAAGGAACGATCACTCTACCGAACTTTTTGTTACTTATGAAATGTATCGTTACGACTGACTTTAAAATTTTGTTCATTGGTTTGCTAACGAAGATAGAAAAAATTAAACATTTCACAATCAGAAATCGCACGCGACAATTCACGATTCCATATATGAAGTAATAAGTATGGAGAGAAAAGTTCGAGGCTTCAAATTACGGAAAGGGAGCAGGAAATATTAATAGAATATATAGAAAACCATAAAGATTTCCGTTCAGGCAAAATTACAGCTACCTTCTCCTCTAAAACTATGCATAAATGTTGGGAGGATTTGACAGCAATTTTAAATAGCGATGGGAAAGGCCCAGCAATTTCATGCGCACAATATACTCCTTTATGTATCTTTATTGAACGACCAAGGTTTTACTTAATAATATTTCATATTATATAATTCTTTATTTTCCTAAATCACTTTCAGGATCATAATTGTAAAATGTTTTCAATAGGTGTTATTTATTTTGAATTAATTTACTAATTTCTAATTTCTGTCAAGATTGTAGTATTTTATCCTATGGTGAGTCATTTAGATTAGTACTGTAATACTATTTAAAATTTGTTAGTGATTTAATAACAAAGCTCTTAATTAAGTTTCTCTCTTTCAGCACTCAATTAGTTGTCAATCAGAAAGCAGAAGTAGAATGTTTGTGCTTCACGAATTACCATTGGAGGACTTTTTTTAGTTTAGATGTTATAAATAAGGAATTAATTGTGGATTTAGCAAAGGTTGACTAATTGAAGTAGTTTGCTTATAATTTGAATGCATCTATTAATCTTGAACTTTAATTTTTGTTATTTAATTATCAACATCATAGGTAGTTTGTCCGTAGCCAGGTCCGTGATTATTTATGGTTAAACCTAGTTCTCCATATACTCCTATTCTCCGCAGTCCTCTTCATATCTTGATAAATCTTTCCATTTCAAATCGTCTATCAGCTGAAACCTTTTCCTACCTCCTTCCCTTTTTCCATTTAGTTATCCTTCTAACACGTCTTTAATCATACTCTCATCATAATGTCCAATCCAGTTTGCCTTACTCTTTCTAATAGTCTGTATAATCATTCGCTTCTCTTCTACTCTTCGTAGCACTTCATCGTTTTTCATCCTATCTGTACATATTATCTTCAGCATTCTCCTCCAAGTCCACATTTCAAAGCTTTCAAATTATTTGATGTCATTTTTCCCTACCGTCCATGTTTCTGCCCCGAACAAAGCTATACTCCATACATAGCATTTTATGAACTTCTTGCGGATATCTGCCCTTTTATTCCCCGTAAGTAGGTGTTTTTTCTTCTGAGAGCCACTAAAGCTTTTCCTATTCTAGTCCTGATCTCATCAGTACATTTTGCTTCTCTTGTTATAATGCTTCGAAGGTATTTAAAGTCTGAGACTTGTTCTAAAAGCTTTCATCCAATAATTATGCTCAAATTCTCTTCTTTTCCCGTTATTCGAATGATTTTGAATTTTTCTGTATTTATTTCTATACCGTATTTTCTTCCTGTTATTACTAGTCTATTTATCATTTTCTGGAGTTCCTCTTCCATTCTTGCTAGAAGTATTTGGTCATCAGCGTATTTTACTCTTCTTACATATATTCCTTCCTCTAAATTTGAAATCTCCTGTGCCTTCTAACGCTTCTTGCATTAGACTTTCTCCATAGACGTATATCGAATAGGGTCGGTGATAGGCAGCAGCCCTGTTTTACTCCTCTACCGATATTTGCTCCGCAGGTGTCCGCATTCTTCAATCTGACCTTTACAACTTGATTCACATATAGATTCCTAATCAGTATCCTGTCTTTCCCGTCTACACCTATATCTTTTAAATTCTTCATCAAGATTACCCAATTTACTCTATCAAAGGCGTTATGCCAGTATGCGAAATATACGCAGATATCTTGACTGAACCCTATTGCCTTTTTCTGATATGATTCTAACTACCCCTATAGCATCTCTATTTACTCCTCCTTTTATGAAACCGAATTGATCTTCTCCTAGCATTTATTTTCCTTTTTCTTCAGCCTTTTACTAAGGACCCTCGTAATGATCTTCGAAGTGTGTGACAGAATCCTTTTCGTTCTGTAGTGTTTACATTGCAATGTCTTTGGCTTCTTCTTTAGAGGGATCATTGTTACTTCTAGGAAATCCCGAGGCCAATCTTCCGTGTCGTAAATCTTATTGATTATTTTCTTGGTCGCTTTTAGTTCTTCTGATCCCGTGACTTTAAGTACCTCAGCTGATATTCCATCGCTGCCTGTGGCTATCTCGTTTTTTAGTTCTACTATCGCTTTTTCTACTTCACTCTCCATAATACATGGTCCTAAGTTATCTTCTTCAATGTTTTCCTCATCTTCCATTTCTATTTTTGCCGATCCTGCTTGCTTGCTGTATAGCTCCTTGATGTATTCTTCCCATACCTATGCAACATCCTTTGTTTCTGAGACTGTCTTCCGATATGTACTCATAATTCCTTTACCACGAATTCCATTTGAGTTCTTACCTTCTAAATACAGTGCAGTAGCGTACAGTATATCGTACCGTCCTAACTTCTCCATTTGTTGTATTTCATCACATTTTCTTTATCCAATTTTCTCTAGCTTTATCTGTTACCCTTCTCAACTCATTGTTTATACGTCTATAGTTGTCTCTACCCTCTTTACTGTTAACGTTTTTCCATGTTCGTCATTCATACATTTTATCCAGCATTTCCTTAGTGATCCATGGTTTTCTGATTTTCTTCTCTTGTTTTCCAATCTCTTTATCCAAGGTATCCTGAATACTGGTTTTAATTTCTTTCCATTCTATATCCACGGTTTTTGGTTTGTTTTTCAAATTTCTTAGGCGATTTAATTATATATATGTACATATCATCATCATGCTGTTGTCCGAAGACAGGTTTTAGCTGAATCGCTGCCTACATCTCGCTCTCTCTACCTAGAAACCTCTTCTATACCTCTATAAGTACTATATTTCTGCTTTATATTCTCTAATATTCATATTCTTCTTCTCACTCTTCTCCCGCTAATTTTGTCTTCTAAAATCGTTCTTTGTAAACATTGTCTTCTCAATATGTGCCTTATCCAATTTGCTTTTCTTTTCCTGAATGTTTTTATCAGCATCCTTTCTTCTCCCAACATTTCTAATGCTTCTTCGTTCCTCTTCCTCTCTGCCTATTTCACTTTCATCATCTTCCTCCATACCCACATCTAAAAACTTTCTAAATATTTTTCCGCCTTTCTCCTTACCGTCCGGGTCTCTGCACCATAAAGACCTATGCTCCATATGTAACATTTCGCTACATTCTTCCTTGTTTCTAAATTTATTTTCTTGCTTGTAAGAAGCTCCTTCTTCTCGTTAAATGCTGCTTTTGCCATTGCGAATCTACTTCTGATGTCCTGTGTACTACCTCCATCCTACGCTAAAATATTACCCAGATATTTGAAGGTACTTACATGTTCCAATTTTTGGACATTTACCATTATATTTAATTGTATATGTTCCTTTTAAATCACCATGACTTTTCATTTTTTCGGCATTGATCTTCATTCCATATTGTTCGCCAACCTCAACTAGTCTGTCTGTCATCCTCTGAATCTCTTTCTGGCCTTCTGCTAGTAATCCCTAATCATCTGCATATTTAATGTTGATAATACATTCACCTCCTATCTTAAATCCTTTCTCTTCAATCAACGCTTCTTCTGTTATTGTTTCTGCAAAAATATTAAATATCTTTGGTGAAATAGGACATCCCTGCCTCACTCCCCTCCCTATTGAAGTACATTCTGTTTCTTCTCCTTCGACCCTGACTCTAATCTATTGATCTAATTAATGGTATTTATGCAAATTTTTATCTTTCCAATCAATTCCTATTTTATTTAAAATATTCAACATTTTATCCCATTTCACTCTATCAAAGGATTTCTTCCAATCTACAAAACAAAAGTACATATCTGTATTGACTTCTATCGCTCTTTCTATCATCATTCTCATACATCCTATAACTCTCTTGTCCCTCTTCCTCTTCTGGAACCAAACTTGCAGCTCACTTTTTATTTTACCTCCAATTGTTTTGGTTATTATTCTGGTTAGAACTTTAGCTGTATGAGAAATTACACTAATAGGTTCTATAATCCTTACAACTTTTTGCATTATTCTTTTTCTCCAGTGGTACCATAACAACATCTAAAAAATCTTCAGGCCATATGCCAGTATCATATACATGTTTAAAGAATTTTGTGAGTCGCTTAACTGCTTTCGACCCCAAAAATTTAAGAATGTACACTGGTATATCATCACTCCCAACAGCTTCCTTCTCTTCATGTCATCAATTGCTCTTTTAACTTAAGACTCCTTCTGAGCCCTAGCTGGTCTATTCATCATCCTCTTTTTCATCTAATTCATTATTTCTTGTCCTTCCTTCCTTGTCATACAGCACCTAAGACAATCTTTACATTGTCTGGCTCCAAAACTACTTTACCACATTTGTTCATGATTCCTTTACGTCCTTTCTTTATAGACTTTTTCTTGAATAGTTTCCTTGCTTTGCTATGCATGAGGTCTGTTCTACACATTCTTTCACACTCGAATATTTCCCCGAATTACTCATTTATCCACTGTTCTCTGGCTTGATCTATTTCATTCTTAAAGAATTATCTAACTCCTTGTACTTTCTTTGTCATTTTCAGTGTTCGTGTTCTTCCAATTTCTCCTCTCTTCATTTTTTGCAGCATGGCTGCTGTGACCCAGGGTTTTTTGTTTCTTTCACCAATTATCTTTCCTACCTTCTTTTCCATTACAACTTTAATGTTGCTTCTCCACTCCTCATCTACATTGTTTCTAATTTCTTCAGCTCTTACCCCCAACCTTTCCTCCAGCTCAGTCATGATAGACACTTTGTTCTTAAAAAGTTCTTCTAAGTCCCATTTCTTATTAACTCTTGTTTTTCTTGACGCTTTTCAGTATATATTGTGTATTTGTCACCAAAAGTTGTGGTTGGAATCGATATCTGCCCCTGGTAGTGTTTTCATATTATTAACGCTATTTCTAACTCTTTCATGAACTAGTATGTAATCTGTCTGGTATCACCTCTTGTCTCCTGGATTTCTCTATGCATAAAGTCTCCGTTGGTGATGATTAAACCATGTATTAGTTACAATCAATCTATTTCTATGGCAGGATTCCACAAGTTTCTCCCCTCTTTCATTTCTCTTTCCTAGTCCATATTTTTCCACTACGTTATCTTCCTGTCCATCTCCGACTACACTGTTCCAGTCTCCCATTACTATGGTGGTGATCCTTCCTTTTCCATACATTTCGTCTACTTTGTCTTCACCAGCATTAGTTGCTGGCATATACAATTGAATTATAAACATTTCCGCTGGCTCCATCTGGGGTTTTACGGCTATTATTATATTATAAAATGTCATTACCGTGCTTATTCTTTCAGCTGTCTCTTTTATCATCATAATCCACAATACTTTTTCCATTTTCTCTCCTCCCTAGTAAATAATCTTAAATTCCTCTGATTTTATCTCGCCTTCTTCTTCCTACCAAACTTCTCTAAGACCTACTATGCCTACATTATTCCTTCTCATTTCCCTTTTATATTCTCTAGTTTACCCCTGAATTCATAGTCCTAACATTCCACGTGCTAATTCTTAATTTCTCACTACTTGCTTTCTTGTTATATTTTTTATATTTCCTCTGTGCATCCACTAAGGTAGTCCCCACCCGTAGATCCGATTGGGGGATTATTTTACCTTCTGAATATTTTACCTCAGAGAGATCCATAGACGCATTTGCATCTTTTCAGGCTTTCATTGGAAATATAATGGGGTAGTTTCCCCTTGCTTTCCTCATCGCAGTTTCACAAGAGTGATTACCCATCTGTAGTTTTTTAAATCCACATGATCACCACCTACAGAGCTACTGTGCAGGCTGCTTCCCCTCCGACCTTTCCTGCTTGGATGGTCCTTCCAGGAGAATTATCTCCCGCCGGCATAGCTCTTTGGTTAATAAGATTACAAAAACCATCCCACCTCTTTAAGGTTATGCAGTCCTTAGGGATGGTGCAGTCCTTAGCCACAAACTATTTATATCATTAAATTCAAGCAGCGCATTTTCTCCTATCGTGGCCGCTTCAGGAACGTAAAGTGGAGAGGGAAGGAAATAAGGAGTTTGAGAAGGAAGGAGACAGATAATGAGGAAGGGACAGGAAGAGGGAGGAAGAAGGAAGGAAGAGGGAATAGGGGGAGGGAGATAGGAAGAGGGAGCAAGAGTAGATGATGTAGGAAGGGAGAAGAGGGAGAGAGGGAGGAAGAAGATGGAAGGAGAGAAATGATGGAAAGAGAGATAGGAGGGGAGGAGAGGGGGGAGATAGAAGGAGGGAAGGAGAGAGAGGGAACAAACGAGGAAGATATAGGGAGAGGTAGGGACGGAGTGGGGGGAAGAGAAACGGGTTGCTAGATGGAGGACGAAAGAGGTAGGGAGAGAGTGGGAGTGAGAGAAAGTAAAAGTGAGGGACAAGTGTTTACGAAGAAATGAAAAATATGACGCGAAGGGAGAGAAAGGGGAAAGTTCTGACCGCTTTGAAAATCACAGATAAAGCACAGAGGCGTGGGAGGTACCATCGGTGAATTTGCTGCTGTTTTCTGAGATTCGTTCGTCTCTTTCTCGTGACTCCCCTTCATTCCCTCGTCCCCGGACATCCTTGCCCAGGCAGGCAGGTCACCTCCTCTCCTGCTGAGCTGGCGCTTCATCGATTTTCGTTCGAGCATTCTTTTAACCTCTTTCCTGCAGCAGACTTGCCGATTTAATGCAGTGAGGAAGGAAATACTGTCATCCGCGAAAATTGATTTGTTTGTTGGAATAACCGCGTTTGATAATGCGCTCTGGTTAAGAGCTTCGCGTAGATCATACATTTTTCGAAACACATGTTTCGAATTCGCGGTTAGAACTTTTAAAGCATTATTCTTACCGAAGGAGTTGTTTGGAAGATGCCGCGGTAAATTTTCGGGCGCCAGTTTGTGCAGAAAAAGATGCAATTTTGGTTAAAATTTCATTTTAATACTCAATAAAAGGATATTTTGGAATTATAAAGCTATAAAAGTAATTTTCAATGAAAAGTCTCATTGTTTAGTATATTTCCTATACACGGAATCTTTTCAAGCAAATACTAAAAATACTTAGGCTTAATATGTATGCTTTGGATTTGTCGACAGACGTAACATATGTATTTCTGGGTAATTAAAACTTAAGCACAACTGCCGCAGATCATGTACCAATCTTTTACTAGTCAAGACGTTCAATTATTATAAAATGAGTAAATAAACAGTGTAAAAATACTTGATTATGTGAGATAATCTTACGTAAAATAAATATCTATCATAAATAATCTCATTTGCATAATATTATTATTGGTTTAATGATGAAAGTGTTTCTGCTTTTTACTTTTTTTCTGTAGCCTGCTTAAAGTTGAATATAAATATTTATTCTTTATTCGGTTTGTGAACAAAGTCGCTCTTTACTTTATCATTTATGTAATTCAGCAAAAGCATCTAGGTAGTGAAAACATCGAACGTTACTTACAAGGCGGAAATAGGTTTTAGGCACCTCAAAGTACAAAATTGCTTTCCTTGAACTGCTGCTGCATCCGTGCGTACGTGCAAATCATTAGTACATAAATTGACCAGGCGCCATTAATTATTTAATCACGAATATTTTTTAATCCATTCGGGTGCTCTACAGACATGAAAATCTCTTAAAAATTGCGAATAGTCTACGTAGGATTTGAAAATAAATGAGTATTTTGTCGGAGTTTCTCGAGCGATTTTGGTTCGATCTTCCATTATAATAATCCAAGAGGTTGAGTAGCCAGAAATACACACACTAACTCTCTCTTAGATATTAAGGTTAGAAACAACAGCCAATCAACCAAATTTCTATAAAAAACCTCGCTAAAATCAAGAGCCTTTCTTTTGTCACGTCACGAGAGTTTGCGTTGAAATGTTAAAAGGGCTTTATCTTGCCTTTTAGCGGTTCAGTGAATCAAAGTACCCAGACGGTCACAAATAAATCAAAGACTTCATTGGATCGCAACTTGCGTTTTCGTCGTTTTTGTAATTAATCGATTTTTAGCCTACGTTATTCCTCGAAAGAGGGAGAAAGAGTCCTTCCCCTCCTGCCAAGCCATCCGCTGTACATGTTCGCGGGGTTGCATAAGGATTAGGATAATCAAACCTATTCTAAAATTTGTTTATTTTTTTATTAATAATGAGCGCAACGCTTTCCAAAATATTCTAAGGTAACAAAAAGGACTTTCAAATATAATTACCCAACACGCGTTATTTATTTGAAGGCAACACAACTGCTCGGCTTTCAAAGAATGCAGTCGGAGTTGTGTTACATCAAGTAATTCTAATTCGTCGAATTATGCACAAAACTTTTTGTCATCCAACTCACAAGATGTCCGAATTTAAACTTTGGCAGTATATTTCTATGTTCATTCCTCCCTTTTTTTCGCTCGGTAGACTATCTGAATATTAACTGCCCCTTTTTACATAAGCAATATGTAATTATTCAAGGCAAAACGGTTTGTGTATATCTACATCACAATTCATAATTGGAACGAGTATCATCGTTCACTTTATTTTTCATTGATGTCATTAGGAGCCGCGTTAGGAGAAGAGAGTTCTGCAAGAAGAGTGTATATTATTTGCGGAAAATGGTCCAATATGTATTTTTAATTGATGAAAGGGAAAAATTAATTAAGTTATTCTGAGGCGTAGTAGGCGACGCATAGTGATAAAAATAGAACTTGGATTCTTGACATCACATGCACGAACTCAATGTACTATGTTGTAACGAAATAGTGGTTTCAACAGCCCACGGTATGCACAAAACTAAACCTTCGTCGTGGTAACAGAAAAATGAAAAACATGGATTATCAATATAATCCTGATGGCCTCTCTACTAAAGCAGACTTGTCCGCAGGTATATGCCACAAAAAGAAAGGTAAATGGATCCAAAGTATATGTAAAGTCACGCGTCAACGAAAATTTTAACCAGGGTAAAAATTAACTCCAAAAAATTCCCCCATATTTTCACCGACAGAAAAAGTGGCGGAAGGTATGTGGCATTGAGAATATCCTTGCTGCGATGAGACCCCAACCAACAGGGGATGAGCAACCCCTCCATTTTGTGAATCGGATTCTGCTATCTCAGGGAATCCCCTCATTCCGTTCTTACCCTCTTCCTCCTTGCTCGGCCAATCGCATTCGAGGGAAGAGCCGGCGGGAGGGAGCGCACGATGGGGAGAAGAGGCAGAACGAGACAGGGAGATGGGGAGAGAGGAAGGGAGAAAGGGGAGGGAAGGGAAGTCTGCCTCTCTCTTTCTCTCACACACGCTCGTTTTGCGGTCATGCGCAAAAGGCTTCCTGAGACAACTCCCCTCCGACGAGAAGTAAGACGTTATACTGCGCGGTTTTAAATAGAAGGGCATCATTATCGCGCAAAAACACTCACTTCTTACTTTTGCGACAAGCTTCCTCACAAGTATCGATCGGTATTCCTCGTCCGAATCGTTAAAAAGACTCGAAAATGTTGCAAAAGTTTCATTTTAAAAAGTCGTACTCTCGAGAGCATTTTACAAGCACCGCAATGTAAATCGATACAAACCGGAAATACGGTCACGGCTGTTCTTCTTAGCACGTTTCTGTTAAAAAGAAAATAACCTGACGTGGCCAGTGCAAGAATTTCTCCATACACTGTAATATTTCTAAAAATTACAAATAGGTTACATGATAATAAATATTTTAAAGAACTGCAAGAAAAATTTAAAGACCTTAAATAGAACAGACATAATGCCATACCGAAGCCTTCTGATATTATATGTAGCCACGAAGCTCCAAAAATTAAGAATAAAATGGAGCGTCGATAAGACGTAAGTAAGAATGCGTCAAGTATTTACCAAAGTCGCCTCTAGGTGGTGTGTTGGTGGTAGCTAAAAATATGGGTATTTAAAATATCTCTTAAACAATGCGCTACATGGGAAAATATTTCGTACAAAAGTTGTATAAAATTACATTTCCTTTATGTTTTATCACAGTTTTATATAGATCAAGTAATAAAGCAAACATATGAAAGAAACGGATGTGACAAGAGTAAACACCCATTTCCGGTTGACCGATTTTAATCAAAAATTTATCAGCTCTTGTCCCTCCAATAAAAATTGTAAACGTAAAATTTCGCGTTTATATGATTAATAATTTGGAGTTAGAGCGCCCACAATTTTCCTATCACATACACACATCATCGAGAAAATAGTCAAAACGTGTTCTATGTACCTTAAATGTCTATTTCCGTCGAAAAGTCGAAATCGATGTATTTCACGTAAATAATACTTTTCCTATGCTTCGTATGGAGAAAGTAAAAGAGTGCTAATGTCTGTCTGTGGACAATCATTTTATTTTTAAAATGGATCTTTGAAAACATTCTTTTTGAATTTAACACCCCTTATCAATTTACGATTATTCCATTAATTGGATTTTCCACCTAAATAGTTCACAAATTTTCCACTAGGTGGCTCAAAAATCGGAAAAATAAAAATTTACAAATGGCATTGTAGCCAATCTACTGGAGGTATTTGAAAAATTCTTTTTGAATTAAATAGCTCGTATTAATCAATGAATTGAGCACCTGTTTGATTTTCCAAGTAATTCATAGATTTTTCGCCAACTTGCTTCAAATTCGGAAAATTCAAAACTTAGAAATGGTAGTGTAGTCAAAGTACTGAAACTAAAAGAGTCAAGTATTCACTACTGACAATGAGGTTTCGTGTGGATCTACATTCTAACGCGGGGCGTCTCCTCTTCAAAGGGAGAGGCATACCAGAACCCTGAAAATTTTTATGAATACGTGCTTCCGCATCTTACTTGTTTTTTGGAAATGATCACGATTTGATGGGATGTTTCATATTGTTGGTTCTTAAGAATGGGTCACTAATTTTATAGCATAAACTAAATAAACACCGTGAGCGTCAGTGGAATCATCCACGGCGATAGAAAGTGGATTTTTTTCTCTTAGTTCTGCCTAAATTATTTGATAATGTAGATATAATTATAAGATTCATCTTATTATTTTAAAATTATATTATCATCTCTCAGTTATTAAAAATTAATATCCATCATCCTTAATGAATTTATAATTTGGTGTAAGCTACGATAAAGCATATTTGTTCAGTAAGCTTAGCTATAATAAAGGAAAATTTATCACGCAGCATAACAATTCTGTTACTTTATTGGGCTGTAGAGGGTAAACTCGAACGAGGTTGAAAACTTGAACTATTAGTGTTTCTTACTTCTCAATACAAATGCCACTTTATTCATTGTATTTATGAGGTGGTTCTCATTCTTTCCTATTTTTTCAAAGTGTCAATATAATTTCAGTTGAATTTCAAAGACACTACTATTGATCTATCGAATTATTTTCAAAAGTCGCGATAGTAGTGATCATATGCTTCAGAAAACAATCGCGAATCGAATTTTAAAAGAAAGTGATAGCTCTGTAAAAAACAATATTTATTCCTTATCCGCAAAGTGAACGATTAATTCATACAAAATAAAGTTAACCGTTCAGAGCTTAATTTCATAGTCAATAAGAAAGGACTGGTTGCATGCAAAAAGAGAGTTACGACTTCTATTGACTGCGTCGGCACAATAATAATAAAAATTGCATTGCGCAATGTGTATGACAGAGTATATTGCTTTCAGAGTCAGTAATACTAAAGTATTTAAATATACGTATTAAAAAGTAAAGGTTTAAAATGAAAAGAATTTTTTGTATATAATTATACTAAATACGACAAGACAAACGGAACAATACGCCAATTCTCGGCAAATGGCGATAAACGGACGGGAATGTTATCAATTCTTCTAATACCGTCACTTTCCCCAAAATCGTATACACGTTCCAAAAGTTGATCAACGTCGGGGGGAATGATGCGGGAATTTATTTTTTAAATCTCCCTAAAAACACATATATAAAGTCATGCGCTCTTTATGTCAGAGTCACACACTCGAACAACACGCGATAATAATAACAAAAAGAGAGAATCGACTCGGGTCTGCCATATAGATGTCCGTGTAAGCGATATTCCAATCCTTACACACAGAGCACATCAGCGATCTCGGCGTTTTCTTCCCCTGGGAATTTTTCCTCCATCCCTCTCTCTCTCTCTCCATCTCGTTCTGCGGCAGATACTCCCTCTATCTCCTCCCCCCTTACTCCCACGCACTCTCCCCTTCCTTCCATCCTCCCGACTCACTCGCTCTTTTCTCGCTCCCCTTCCAATTGAAGGGAGGGACTGATGCGAAAAGAGCATCTCGGCTGCCTGCGCGCTGAAAGCTCAACTCGCGACGAAGGGAGGAGTTGGCGAAGGGGAGGGGGAAGAATTGGCGAGGGTGAGGAGGGAGGTGGAAAAAGGGAGAAGAGCGGAGGGAGTAGGAGTTTAGGGTAGGGAACTCGCATTTTCTCATCCATCTCTCCGCTCCTCCGTCCCCAACTCCACCCTGACTCCCCCAACCTTCACCCTACCATCCACTCCACCCTCCGCGCCATCCCCACTCCCATCCCACTCACCCAAACCCACGCTTTCCTTCACCCACCACTCCTCTGCCTCCAACATCACCTTCCTGGATGTCGATCTCACCATCCGGGAAAACAAAATCCACACCAGCGTGCACCTCAAGCCTTCCAACCGCCTTCAATATCTCCAGTTCAACAGCTGCCATCCCCTCCACACCAAAACCTCTATCCCCTATGCCCTAGCCCGACGAGGGCGGAGAATTTGCTCGGACAGAGATTCCCTGTCCGAGTACTGCTCCACCCTCGAACATGCCTTCTTACAGCGCGGATACCCGCCGGATCTGATCCGAGACCAAATCCGGCGGGCAGTCGCACCCGCCACCCCTAACTCCCACCTCAATACCCACACCACCACCGATTCCACCCTCCAACTCACCCTAACCACCCTGTATTTCCCCGGCATCCACGACATTCTGAAAAACATCCTGAAAGCCGCCCACCTTATCCTCTCATCCTCCCCTCACCAGATCCCATTTCCCAGACCACCGATGCTCTCCTTCCGCCGTCCCCCTAATCTGGCAAATATTCAATGGAAGAAAGAACCCCCAGCACCCACGCCTTTACACCCTGCCGGATCTTACCACTGCGGTAGACCCCGATGTCTAACATGCCCAATAAACCCCCCCTGCAACTCCTTCTCCAGTCCCACAACCAACATCACCTATCCCATAACTTCCACCACCAACTGCACCACCCGCAATATCATTTACCTCCTGAGATGCACCCAATGTCCCGCCTTTTATGTTGGCCTCACCAGCAATCCCCTCAACATCCGCATGAATGGCCACCGCAACAGCGTCATTCTCAAACGACCGCTGCCGGTGGCCGTTCATGCGAACAAACATAATTTAAAGTTCAACAACTGCTTCACAGTGAGAGTCATTCGCGCTCTCCCCGACAATGCTTCGGCTCCCCAACTCCGTCAGTGGGAGCTTTCGCATATCCATCTCCTAAACTCCTTCACTTCCCCAGGCCTCAACCTTCGATAGCTTTTCACACCCTTTCTGTCTTCTTCCAACACCCTACCCATCCCCAACCCCCTCCGTTTCCTCCAATCCTCGACCTATCCGCACTACCTTTCCACCCCCATGCCTCCACCCAGTGTCACCGCCATCAGTTCTCTCTCTGTAGCTGAAGAAGGAGTAGTTCCGAATGCTTTACGTTTGTGATGTTTCTGTGTTTTTGTGTTATTTTACGTGTGTCGCTTCGACAGCCCCGGGGCCTCGCCAACCTGAAGTCGTCTGATTGGTGAGTGCTCACTGGGTTTCCTCATCCCAACACCTTGTTGACATCCATATATATATATATATATTAACTAAAGGAAAAGAAAAGGTAGTGATGAGGGTGGCAACAAGGTGTTGAGGGAAGCCCAGCGGACACTCACCAAGTTGAGGACCAAGCTGGCAGGCTGCTGGGGGCGTCAAAGAGACACGTAAAACACACGAACACAAAAACACACGCAAGCTTATCGGGCCTATGCCCTTCTTCAGCGAAATAGTAACGTAAAGTGACACACTGGGCGGGGAATGACAGGGTGATGTGGGAAGGTTGATGATTGGAGGAGGTGGGGAGTAGGAGGGGTGGATAGCCCAAAGTGGAGGTATTGGAGGCTGTTGGTGGGTTTGATGTGAACACAGGTGCGGATATATATATATATATATATATATATATATATATATATATATATGTATATATATATATATATAACCACAGGGCTCGACAAATCCCGGGCGCCAGGTCGCCATGGCACCTAATATTTCCATGCCGGCGCCTAGATCCAAGCATTCAAGATCCAGAAATAAGTGTAAATTTATATTCTTTTATGTTCTTGTTCATTAAATACGTTTTCAGAATTTCGTGATACTTTCTCAGATGCATAAACCTCATTTTATTATGTTTGCTACATGATGTAACAGAACTAAATGGGCATGGCTTAATAATCATTTCAGATTTATATCTATGTCATTATACATTTATTTTCCTGTCGATGATAAAACATATCCGGCAAAATTATGTGTGGATCTACATTCTAACGCGGGGTGTCTCCTCATCAAATGGAGAGGCAAACCAGAACCCTGAAAATTTTTAAGAAAACGTGCTTCCGCATCTTACTTGTTTTTTGAAATGATCACGAATTGATGGGATGTTTCATATTGTTTGTTCTTAAGAATGGGTCGCTAATTTTATAGCATAAATTAAATAAACACCGTGAGCGTCAGTGGAATCATCCACGGCGATAGAAAGTGGATTTTTTTCTCTTAGTTCTGCCTAAATATTTTGATAATGTAGATAAAATTATAAGATTCATCTTATTATTTTAAAATTATATTATCATCTCTCAGTTATTAAAAATTAATATCATCATCCTTAATGAATTTATAATTTGGTGTAAGCTACGATAAAGCATATATGTTCAGTAAGCTTAGATATATTAAAGGAAAATTTATCACGCAGCATAACAATTCTGTTACTTTATTGGGCTGTAGAGGGTAAACTCGAACGAGGTTGAAAACTTGAACTATTAGTGTTTCTTACTTCTCAATACAAATGCCACTTTATACATTGCATTTATGAGGTGGTTCTCATTCTTTCCTATTTTTTCAAAGTGTCAATATCATTTCAGTTGAATTTCAAAGACATTACTATTGATCTATCAAATTATTTTCAAACGTCGCGATAGTAGTGATCATATGCTTCAGAAAACAATCGCGAATCGAATTTTAAAAGAAAGTGATAGCTCTGTAAAAAACAATATTTATTCCTCATCCGCAAAGTGAACGATTAATTATTATTTCAATTATTTCAATATACAATGCAAGTGGGCGCCTGGCCCGGTGGCAAGGTTACAAAATTAACATATAAAAAAAACATATTTAAAACATATAAAAACATATTCAAAAGATTCAGTTTACAATTTTTCACATACCACATGCAATATTCTATTCATATATTTTTCCTGTTAGGAGCTTCGAGTTCGAGCTCCTTCGTTAATTAATACATCTTACAATATTATTTAACAATAAATTAACTAAAAGTAATGAAAATCGTTCCCAGTGATATTTTTTACTCTTGATTTAAAGGTGTTAACATTTCTAGGGAAGAATACACAAATGGAAACATCACGTATCACTCAAAAGCTCGTCTTTAGAATTACCCATAATTATTATGCATTTTAAATGGTATTTAACTTCGCTTTAAAGAGACCTACGCGGGAAGGGAATGGCTTGAAGACCTCTGCAGGTAATGCTTTCCAATGCTCAATCCCTCTATTAAGAAACGAGAATTTTCCCCAGTTTGTTTTTTGTGGAGGAGGCTCCATCTTGTGCTCATGATCCCAGCGTCCATGATAAGAAGGTTTTTTAATCCTATCACAAATATCTGCCCAAACTGGCTTTTCCGTATATGCATTAAAAAGTCCCCCTAGCCTTGCTATGCTTCTTCTATGTTCTAGCGATTCCCACTCTAGTTTTTTTAACATTTCTGTTACGCTCTCGGTTCTTCAAAAATCTCCTAAGACATAGCGCGCTGCAGTTCTCTGCACCATCTCAAGCTGCTTTATCTGACCCACTGAGTGAGGATCCCACACTATTGCAGCATATTCCAGAATAGGCCTAACTAACGATTTATAAGCCATTTCCTTTGTGGCGGCACTACTCTTTCCTAAGACCCTAATTATAAAATGCAGTGCTCCGTAAGCTTTGGCTACAACTCTGTCTATCTGAAGGTCCTTCGTGAAAGTTACCCCTAGATACTTACACTCATCGTCCTCCGTTAGGACGCTACCCTCTAAAACGTACTCCCAGTTAAATGCACTTCTTCCTCTACAGAAACGTATTAGTTTTGTTTTTTCTGCATTTATTTTCATTTTATTTACTTCTGCCCAACGTACAAGTTCATCTAAGTTATTTTGTAATGATCCGCCATCTTCAGTATTCTCGATTAATCTGTAAATTAAACAGTCATCCGCAAATAACCTAACGTTACACCCCAAAGACTCAGTTAGGTCGTTTATGAATATCAAAAACAACAACGCTCCGAGGACATTTCCATGAGGAACTCCCGAAGTGATATCCGCATCATTCGAAAGTTCACCGCCTACTCGAACCTTTTGCTTACGTTTTGATAAAAAATCCCCAATCCATCTAACCACTCTTTTGTCCATTCCCATTCCAGATATTTTATCCATAAGTAACCTATGGTTTACTCTGTCAAAGGCCTTAGGAAAATCTATGAGAATTGCATCTATCTGTTTCCCCTTATCTAGCGTCTCTGCAATATCCTGTACTAGTGCGGTCGTCTGGCTGTCACACGAGTATTCTCTACGAAAACCGTGCTGTGGTTTACTTAGCCAGTTCTTCGCCTCCCAAAATTCTCTAATATAGTGAGACAGTAAGTGCTCCATTTGCTTGCAAACTACACTTGTCAAGCTTATCGGGCAATAATTATTCAAATTGGAACGAGAACCTCCTTTATAAATAGGGACTACAATTGCGCTCTTCCACTCTTTCGGTATTTCCTCGTTATTCAACGATACTGTGAATAATACTCGCAGATACGGTACGATAGCTTAGCCCCCCAGTTTCAGAACTTCTCCCGAAATTCCGTCTGGACCACAAGATTTATGCTTCTTAATGCTGAGTATGCTCTTTAAGATGTCGCTGTCTCTTATATTTATATATTCAAACTCGTTGCTTGCTATCGAGAGCACGTTGTTGTCACTCTCGTCATTGCTAAACTGATTCGTAAACCAAACGTTAAAGGCTTCAGCTTTTGCTATGTCATCTTTGAGTACTATACCATTTAAATCCAAATTTACATTGTCTAACTCATCTCTGCCTTTACGTCTTCTTCGTATATATTTATGAAGATTTCCCCAACCGTTATTTATTATAGAGTTTTCTAAAAACTTATCTTTCGCTTTTTTCTTTTCTTTCAATAGGTCTCTACAGGTAGCCTTATACTTTTCTAAAAGAGGTGTTGCTCTATGCCTCTTATGATAAAGTCTCCGTGCTGTTTTCTTTAGTTTCTTAATAGAAACATTATAATATTCCGGGTCTCGATTACTGCCTAAAGACTTCTTAGGAACGAATTTTTCATTTGCCTCCGATAGAATATTTTTAAAGTTAACCCATATTTGCTCAACACTGTCTCCCTTACTCGCTCATTCTGGAAATTCTCTCCGTAGATATTCTCCTGAAAGCCGTTACATCTGCCTTGTGGTAAAATCTAACACATATACCCGGCTCACATTTTCTATGTATTTCCCATTGAATGTCCATAATTACACCCTTATGGTCACTAATGCCCTCGAATACTTCCGTTCTTGTTACCAAATCGCTGGGTCTAACCAAGAAAACGTCTAAAATACTTTCTCCTCTCGTGGGCCCTTCCACTACCTGTGTAAGGCCTCCTTGACCGATAAGACTGTTTACGCATCTCTGACTCTCACCACCCACCGGCGTACGTCCCTTCCAGTCTACCTGGGGAATGTTGAGGTCACCTGCTATAACTAATGGCCTGCTTACTACTCTGCCACTTGCTATCTCGACTAACCGCTCCATGAGCCCCATGTCTTCACCTGGTGGCCTATACGCTGCTACGATTTTCCTTTTCTATCCTTTATATTTACTCCGAGTAACTCATACTCCGTATCTATTATTTTTAGGCTACTTTCAATGTCGTCCTTCACGCAGATACATATTCCTCCTCCTTTGGTACCTCTGTCTCTTCTGTAAATATGAAACCCATTCGGAAATATTTCATTGTCACTTATTTCCTCCCTTAGCCACGTCTCTGTACATATAGTAACATCAGGTTCATGCATTTCCATAAGCGAGCCGAATTCAAATATTTTATTGACTATGCTCCTGCATTTTACCTGCATAAGCCTAAAAGTCCCATCACTTCCCCGCGCTCTCCCGCCAGCTGCGTTTATTCTCTTTTCATATTCACCTCTAACACACCCAAATAGTTTCCCGACAAACAAGATTTTATTACATCATTAAGCACACTACCGCATTTAAAAGTCCCTCGTCTGTTCAAATGCAGTCCATCCCGGCCCAAATCTTTCATATTTAACCAACAGTTAGGATCCACAAAACACATACTTTTATTCTGACAAACCCAATCCAATCCTTCATTAATATAATCCACTCTTCTGCTATCCACGTCCCGTCTTCTTATAATTCCGCTCACCACAATCTTCGCTTGGTTGAATTTCTTCCTAGTAGCCGAACACAAATCCCACACTAAGCCCACAACATGATGATCACTGCGCACATTTTTAATGTCGTTTGTCCCCACATGCAGAACCACCACTTCTTCCTTCCTATCTGACTCCAATTTTTCGATTTTTCTCTCTAGCAGCACAATTCTAATACCCGGTAAACATTCGACCACCGCCCCTTGTTTACGACATTCTTCGCCAGCAAACCGAATCATCGAGTCCCCAATCACACGAACGTTTTTCTCACAGGCACGAAAAATATTCTTAACCTCCGTTTGTCTGCGTCTCTTGCATTCATACAAAATGAAGTAAACCGTTCACAGCTTAATTTCATAGTCAATAAGAAAGGACTGGTTGCATGCAAAAAGAGAGTTACGACTTCTATTGACTGCGTCGGCACAATAATAATAAAAATTGCATTGCGCAATGTGTATGACAGAGTATATTGCTTTCATAGTCAGTAATACTAAAGTATTTAAATATACGTATTAAAAAATTAAAGGTTTAAAATGAAAAGAATTTTTTGTAAATAATTATACTAAATACGACAAGACAAACGGAACAATACGCCAATTCTCGGCAAATGGCGATAAACGGACGGGAATGTTATCAATTCTCCTAATACCGTCATTTTCCCCAAAAACGTATACACGTTCCAAAAGTTGATCCACGTCGGGGGGAATGATGCGGGAATTTATTTTTTAAATCTCCCTAAAACACATATATAAAGTCATGCGCTCTTTATGTCAGAGTCACACACTCGAACAACACGCGATAATAATAACAAAAAGAGAGAATCGACTCGGGTCTGCCATATAGATGTCTTATTAATGTTACATTTCCTCTGTGCATCCCCTAGGGTAGTCCCCACCCGGAGATCCGATTGGGGGATTATTTTACCTCCGGAATATTTTACCCCAGAGAGATCCATATAGGTACTATTTGCAGCTTTTCAGCCTATCATGGGAAATATAATCAGGTAGTTTCCCCTTTCACAAGAGTGATTACCTATCTTTAGCTGTTATGATACACATGATCACCACCTACAGAGCTACTGTGCAAGCTGCTTCCCCTCCGACCTTTCCTGCTTGGGTGGTCCTTCCAGGAGAATTATCTCCCGCCGGCATAGTTCTTTGGTTCATAAGATTACAAAAATCATCCCACCTCTGTAAGGTTATGCAGTCCTTAGAGACAATCTATATAGTACAGATTAGTTAAGAGGATAGGATGGCTACTCCGAGGACTCCTGTTTCCTCCTTCTTGCGCGACGCTGGTTGCGAGGCCATGAGGTCTCGGATCACGGAGCTGGAGAGGGTGGTTGCGGACCTCCTTCAGAGGGTGAAAAGGTCGGAGGCAGCCTTGGCGCGTGGGAGGGGTGCGGGTTCTTCCCTGAGAGCAAACCGCGCCAAAATGGCGGCTCGGGTTCGCCTGGGTGCGGAAGCCGGCAGAGCGATCGGGGAGGCTCCTGGCTCCTCTTCGCGGGTCGAGGGTCCTGCGGTCCGGAAGCCCAATGAGTGGTGTGTGGTGTCCACTCGGGGGGATCGTGGGGTGGTGTTGCGGAGACAGGGAGTTGGGAACGCCTCGGTGGCCCCTCTTCCTGTTAGTAATCGGTTTGCGGTGTTGTCGGAGGACGACTCCACTGCCGTTACGCCCGTGCCCGCTCCCGTCTCCTCGGTGGAGGCCGGGCCCAAGGAGAGCTCGGGGGGAAAGAGAGGGCTGTTAGTGATAGGGAGCTCCAACGTCCGGCGTGTGGTGGCGCCTTTACTGTCACGGGCCCGCCGGGAGGGACTTCACGAGCGGGTGTTCTCCAGGTGTATACCAGGAGGTTCGGTGCCCCAGGTGACGAAGGAGTTCAGGGTGTCGGTATCGGGCACGGGTTGCTCCTCACTGCGGGTGGTGGCCCATGTTGGTACCAATGACGCTTCGAAGCGCGGCTCCGAGGAGGTTTTAATCTCTTTTAAGGACTTGGCCGCTGAGGTTGCTCGTGTCCGAGAGGAGTCTGGTGCTGATGTGCGGCTTTCCATCAGTAGCATTGTTCCTCGGACGGACTGCGGTTCTATGGTTTGGAGCCGAGTGGTCGGGCTGAACCGTAGGCTGTGGGACTTCTGTAGGGGCAATGGAGTGGACTTCGTTGACCTGAGGCCGGTCCTGGACTCATGTAGGGCATCCCTAAACGGTTCTGGTGTGCACTACACTGCCGAGGCTGCTGAGGCGGTAGCGCGTAGGGTGTTTGAGCATTCTAGGGCTTTTTTAGGTTAGATTTAAGCAATTGCAATTTTTTAGCAAGCGTTGAGATGCACGCCAATAGTAGATCAGATGGTAGGTTAGGATGTAGGCAGCTTACCGGTACGGGATTAATTGAGAGCACAATAGGGGAAAATGTAAGAAATCCGTGCGGTAACAGAATTATCGAAGGCATGGAGATAAACGATTTTCCATGCAACAATTCCGTAGATAATGCGTGCGACCTTAACAGCGCTATAAACCCGACGTTAAGTAACAGTAGAATACATTCCAAGCGTAGAAATAGTCGACATAGTAGGAAGGATAAGGAGGCAGTAAATAATAATAATTATAATCTTAATAATAATAACAGTAATAATAGCTCAGTAGAGCGCGAGGAATCGTTACGTAGTCATAGCGAGAAATTAAAAATCATTACGGTTAATTGTCGCAGCATTCGCAGGAAGGAGGCCGAATTTGAACATCTTATTCGTAGTCTGCGTGCTGATGTAGTTATATGCACTGAAAGTTGGCTTACGGCAGACATAGCCAGTCAGGAGATCTTTCCTCGTGACTATAGCGTATACAGAAAAGATCGATGTATCCGGTCGGGAGGTGGAGTCTTTATAGCAGTTAGCAATAAATACGAAGGTTACCCAATACAGATTAACGACGACGAAGTCGAAAGTGTTTGGTGTCGTGTAAAAGGAAGCGACTCAAAAACTATAAATATATTCGCTTTTTATAGACCCCCAAATGCGAGCGTGGAAACTATTCATTCTCTGGAGAAACAAGTGGCGACGCTAAATTCGTCTAATAAAGATAAAGCCATTATAATCGGGGGCGATTTCAATCTTCCGTCAATAGATTGGAGGCATAATTGCTTTTATCCCGGAGGTAGAAAGCGTGAATCGTGCGAGGCGTTACTAGAAACTTTCGGTAAGCACTCATTGTATCAATTAGTGAGATTTCCCACGAGATTTAATAATATATTAGATTTATTTGTTACTAATCTTCCTGAGCGTATGAATAGAGTATCTGATGCTGAGGGAATAAGCGATCACAAGGCAGTGTACGTGGAATTTCAGTTAATTATTGAGAAACAGGTTAAGGCCAAAAGAAAACTTTATGTATTCGCCAATGCCGATTTCACAAGATTTAGGTCTTTTCTGCGAAATAAATATACTAATTTCTGTAATTTAACCGATAGTGCAGACGCGGAGGAATCCTGGTGCATGTTCAGAGATATGATGCGAGAGTGTACAGATAAATTTATTTCGAGCAAACTGAAGCGTGATAGTGCAGAACCTAGATTGTACAATCAGGAAGTAAGAAGCGCTCTCCGACGTCAAAGAAAACTCCACTCTCGCGTAAATAACACATCCTCAACAGCTACGGTCGAACAGATTGCAATAATAAGGCATCAATACAAGGAGGCATGCTCCATAGCCAGAGTAGCAATGCGTAATGCGTTTAACAATTATAAAAAGAAGGTTTTACAGGAAAACTTGAAAGAGAACCCAAAAGCATTTTGGTCTTACGTCAGGGAAGTTCAAGGTAGGGGCCCCACTATTGCGTCACTGCGGTCGGAAACGGGAGAGGTAGTTCACGATAGTATGGATAAAGCAAACCTATTAAATCATCACTTTCAGAAAGCTTTTACTCGTGATGACGATGAATGTGAAACCCCTATTCCTATGCGTCATGGCGATTCGATGGAAGATTTGGTATTTTCGGAAAATGGCATCGCGCTCCAACTTCATTCAATTAAGCCAAATAAATCTCCTGGACCGGAGGAAATTCCCGCGCGTGTAATGAAAGAATTAGCTGCTGAAATCGCGCCGTATTTGAAAATTATATTCGAGAAATCCATTAGAGAAGGAGTAGTTCCTAAAGATTGGAAGGTGGCACATGTTACGCCCATCCATAAGAGTGGCGACAGAGAGAACCCCGAAAATTATAGGCCGATATCCTTAACTTCATTATCGTGCAAGATACTTGTGCACATAGTCTTTAGCTCTGTAATGCGCTATTTAGATAGTCATTCATTGCTTAGCGGATGCCAACACGGATTCCGGAGAGGTAGATCATGCGAAACGCAGCTCGGCCTGTTCGTGGACGATTTGTTGCGATGCGGAGAGAAAAATACTCAGGTCAATGCCATATTCATTGATTTCAGGAAGGCGTTCGATAAAGTATCTCATAGGAAATTAATTGCGAAGTTAGGACAATGTGGTATCAATTCGAAAGTTGTCGGTTGGGTGAGAGACTTCCTCTCGAATAGGGAACAGATAGTTGTCATCTATGGGAAATACTCGTCCCCCGTTAAAGTTGCTTCGGGTGTTCCTCAGGGAAGTGTATTGGGCCCTCGGCTCTTCTTAATCTATGTAAATGATATGTGCTCGGTTGTTCATAGTAAAATTAGGCTTTTCGCCGATGACACCGTTCTATATAAAGAAATAAAAAATCAGGAGGACCATCAGTCTCTGTGTGAAGACTTAAGAGCCATTTCAGCGTGGTGCAAAGAATGGCAAATCGAAATTAATTATACTAAATGTGCCGCAGTCACGTTTTGTAAAAGTAAGAAAAAAGATTTAGGTTTCGAATATAAAATAGATGAAATGAGTATTCGACAAGCTGAGTATGTAAAATATTTAGGAGTAACCATTTGTCGAGATCTTTCGTGGGACATGCACATTCGTCGAGTTATAGGCACGGCCAACAAGAAACTGGCATTCATAGGTAGAATAGTACGGAACACTACAGAGAAAGTACGCGAAACATGCTACTTATCACTGGTAAGACCACAAGTGGAATACGCAGCGAGCATATGGGATCCGTACGAGAAGGGACACATAATTCAACTAGAAAGAGTACAGCGCAGAGCAGCCAGATTTGTAAAACAAAAGTACGAACATGAGGAAAGCGTCACCTCTTTATTGAGCGATTTGAACTGGGTATCACTGGAGGACCGTAGATTGCACTCAAGGTTGAAACTTCTAGAGAAATATAGGTCAGAATGTCTAAAAGAGGAGGTAGTGGGAATAATTGTGGCACCGACGTATATAGGTAGAAATGATCGAGACGATAAAATACGTGAGATCGATTGTAGGACGGAGCGTTATCTAGGCTCGTTCTTTCCGAGGACAATAAGAGATCACAATAGGAAATTTCGAATTGCGTTAGACAATCTTTAGGTAGGATTTGGTGCATTGCACCCCCTGCCACCCACCAACTTGGTGAATTGCAGGGTAACTTGTAGATGTAGATGTATATAAATCATTAAATTCAGAAGCGCATTTTTTACGAACGCGGCCGCTTCAGGAACGTAAATACCGCGTTGCTTGGGGGTCTACTGTAAATCAAAACAATTTATAAACGATTTATTATGGGAAAAATTCTCCAAAGTATCATTGCATTGAATAACTATCTACTATATTGAAAAAAGAACTTTCTTACTTCCACAAATACACCTGATGAGGCTACGATCGTAATGAAACCGGTCGTTTTTTTAATTAAATTCGTATAAATAACAAAGTTCTTTTTTCAATATGAATCAATTCCGTAGAGTTGTGCCTGGCCTCATTACTGATATTATCTACTAAGTTTATATTTAATTTTATTATAAATTACGAAGTTTTAATGGAGAAAATCGATAAAAACAATAAAGAGACAAATTTATTTACTCATTAAAGATGAAATGTTGTTGTTAGGATGAAGTCTATCGATGAGTTTTATTCGTACTACAATATGAGCGAATCGTGGAAATTATCGTTAACAACGACATTATTGCTTCGAAAAATTTTCATCGAACTCGTAACGATGACCAATGAGGTGACGTTAAATACCTAAAGATAGATATTTATTCCAGTTAGTAAAAGTGTCCGCGTACAGACATATGTATTTACTTGTAGGAGGCAATGCAAAGGAAAGAAGGGTAATAATATGGAGGAGGCGATTTCTTCGTGACCGGCAGAACGCATTGCATTTGCCGGAGGAAGATTTTCGCTCAATATTTTGGGTTACTAACTAAGCTGCAATGTATGTTTGCGATATGTTAAGGCATCATATAAAATCTATGAGGAAATCATCGCTGCCCGAAAAACTTACATTAGATAGTTATAGTGGTTTTCAATCGTGTACAATCCAACACTGCAGTGGCGCTTCTACCGCCAGAAATCTGTACTACATACAGTTTATGTCTACTTATGTATGTACAGACATTTCCTAAGTATTCCAACGATTTTCCGCGGCAGAAAGAACTTTAACTTCATATGTACGTGAATGTTCGTTCAGTTCAGTTCAGTGACTATGTGCCAATTCCTGTCGTGACGCCACCTCAGCCTTCAAGGTTTATTATTGTATAAAATACGGTTTATTATTGCATATCGACCGGAGTTAACAAAGATTATTCGGCGTCTTGGGCCATCGTTTGAACGTACTATTATAATTGTCCATTGTTATTTAATTGTCAATCTTGCATCGTGATGATAGGGTGAGCATGCCCATGGAATTGTTGTTTTGGGCAATTGAGGGCTTGTTTTGGGAGGGCTGAAGCAAACTCGCTGCGTAATTAGTTATAATATTAGAATTACGAGTGGATTTACTAATTTCGAATGAACGATTTCTTCGGTTTCATCAAATTCTCCGGTTTGATAGTGTTTGTTACGTAACGGAAATGGCAAAAAATTTAGTTATTTCATCGGTTTGCTTAAGTACATAACCTTAATAAGTCTATGGGAGTTATTTGCCAAGTAGATATATTTCGTTACCACTCTCATCAGAAGATCTGAGGCTGTTCTATACTCTATTGTATTGAACATGGCAACAGTGATTGGAATGGCATCGTTATTGCGGTTAAACATCGCGAGACTAACTTATTGTTTAGCGCAACTATTACTTGTTTTGTGGCGACGTGGCTCAGGCGTTTGACAGAAACTATTTTTGTTTAGACAGGATAATAATAGATAGGGTAAATAAATGCAGAACCTACGTAGAGGTTTACCAACGAAAATATTTCAATTTCCAAGAGTGACGTGTGAAAGAATGTTTGCTACTGAAAATATAAATTAGCTTAAGTATGTATCTTGAATGACTAAAATAGACATTATATACCCTTCTCTAAAAATTGGAGGTCATTGCTTTGTTATTTGGATAAAAAATCTACGTTCTTACTGTTTCGTTGGTGTCATAGCAACATCGCCAGAAGTCTTAAAATTGAAATTAGTTAATTAATTAATCAAAGTTGCTAATTCATATTTATCCATGACATAACTGCCACATTCTGATGCTGAATTGATCACCCTTAGCTTAAAAACTGCGTATTAGTCAACAGGTTAAAGGAATCTCACATGTCATGATCATAAGAACAGCTTTTGAAGGAGAGAGGCAGGTTTTTCTTAAGTGATAATACACAATTAATTTACTTTATATTCGTAGAAACATACCATCGAATCAAGCCAAATAAATGTGACAGCGGTGATCAAAACACGCGTGTTCATATTCTAAACAGATTTTCATTGAAACGAAATGGTTATGCAAGTGTTCATATTCGAAAAGAATGATATCCTATTCCGCGAAACCCGAGTCGTTCTTAGGAAAATCTTAGATAGGCATCTTATTATTTTCGTAAATATGGTAAGCTCTGATTTCTAAGTAGTTGTGGACTAAGTATATAAACCGTTTCTGTGAAATTTGCGTCAATTTGGGCAATTTTACGCGAATGCATCCAATAAATTAAATGTACGTCAGTGATACCAAATTGCCAAAGTTTTTGTTACGAGGAACGCCGAACCAAAACTCGCAAACTTAGTTAATCCAGTTCTTACAATAGTGGCGCATTTTTAAAAAACTAGATGTATTTTATATGCTAAGATATTAATATTTTAGTATTTAAAGTCTATCCGGCAGATAAGTTAGATGAGCGGCGAGCAACCTTTTCTACATGACGGGCCGCATTGGCGGTTGAAAATTCTTCGGCGGTCGGCTTTGCAAGTTCTCCATGCTTCGACGAGCCGGATTAGACTTTGAACGCTGACTAAATATTCCAAGGTATAATATAAGTAAAAATCACGTCTAAATTAAGTTTTAGGGTTGACATTTCGATCTCAAGTTTTTTATCGTCGTTATTTCCATGTATATATGGTACGAATTTGTGTGCCACATTTTACGGGGGCCACAGGTTGCTCACCCCTGAGTTAGACAATGCAATACAAACAAATACGAGAAAATTATCACATCTTTAGGTGTAATAAATCCAAGTAGCCATTTGAAACATATCTGACGGTTGGTGTACACAACGATTATATTTGTATGATATTACTTGAAAATCATCCACTTATGAGAAATCTATTTGACTGAGCATCCTGCGGTTGAGTTCGGTAGACATAATAACAATCATGAAAAGTGTGATAATATTAGGTACGTAAAACCAGCATCATTAATCGCTGGATTATATATCACCTACGAAGATAATCACATTCTAAAGTGATTGAGGGTGGAAAAGAATTCCAGGCAATTTTGTGTTTAGAGCAATTTTAGAAGTTTCTAGCCAAATCGTTTTATTGGAAAGTTGTCGGCAGCGGAAGATATTTTTAGAGTATGAGGATGGCGACGAATGGTGGAGGGGAGAGGAACAGTAAAAGGTAAACGAGAGGAGAGAAGAAGAGATATAGGGAGGGAAATAGAGTGAAGAGGTGGAGTGGTGAAAGAGAGAGAAGGGTGAGAGAGAAGGGAGAGGGGGGAGAAAGAGGAAGATGGGGAGGAAGAGGGATATGGAAAGAGAGGCAGGAAGAGCAAGATAAGGAGAGAGAAAAGGAAAGAAAGGGAGAGGTAGATAACCGTTTTCGTTAGGTCAAGATTGAGACTAGAGAGTCTCTTTTTCCATCTAGCTCAACAGGGTGGGGGACGAAGAAAGGAAGGGAGGGGGAGGGAAAAAAGCAAGGGAGATAGAAGACGGAGGAAGGAAGAAGAAGGAGCGAGAAGAGGGATAGAGGGAGGAAGAAGAAGGAAGGAGAGAGAAGATGGAAGGAGATATGAGGGAAGAAGAGGGAGGGAGAGAGGGAGGGAGAGAGGAAGGGAGGGAGGGAGAGAGGAATGTGGAGAGGGAGGGAAAGAAGGAAGTGGAGAGGGAAGGAGAGAGATAAAGAGAAAGGGACAGGAAGAGAGAGGACGAAGGAAGGGAGAGGGAAGGGGGAGGGGGATAGGAAGAGGGAGCGAGAGTAGAAGATGGAGGAAGGGAGAAGAGGGAGAGAGGGAGGAAGAAGATGGAAGGAGAGAAATGATGGAAAGAGATAGATAGATAGATAGATAGGAGGGAAGAAAAGGGAGGGAACATACGAGAGAGATAGAGGGAGAGGGAGGGATGGAGTGGGAGGGAGAGGAAGGGGTAGCTAGAGGGAGGGTGAAAGAGGTTGGGAGAGAGGGGGAGTGAGAGAAAGTAAAAGTGAAAGACAGGAGTTTAAGAAGAAATGAAAAATATGACGCGAATGGAGAGAAAGGGGAAAGTTCTGACCGCTTTGAGAATCACAGATAAAGCACAGAGGCGCGGGAGTTACCCTCGGTGAATTCGCTCCTGTATTCCGAGATTCGTTCGTCTCTTTCTCGTGACTCCCCTTCAGTCCCTCGTCCCCGGACATCCTTGCCCAGCCAGGTAGGCCACCCCCTCCTCTCCTGCTCAGCTGGCGCTTCATCGATTTTCGTTCGAGCATTCTTTTAACATCTTTCCTGCAGCAGACTCGCCGATTTAATGCAGTGAGGAAGGAAATACTGTAATCAGCGAAAATTGATTTGTTTGTGGGAATAATCGCGTTTGATAATGCGCTCTGGTTAAGAGCTACGCGGATATCATACATTTTTCGAAACAAACGTTTCGAATTCGCAGTTAGAACTTTTAAAGCATTAGTCTTACCGATGAAGTTGTTTGAAAAATGCCGCGGTAAATTTTCGGGCGCCAGTTTGTGCAGAAAAAGATACATTTTTGGTTAAAATTTCATTTTAATACTCAATAAAAGGTTATTTTCGAATAATTAAGCTATAAAGTAATTTGAATGAAAAGTCTCACTGTTCAGTATATTTCCTATACACGGAATCTTTTCAAGCAAATACTAAAAATACTTAGGCTTAATATGTATGCTTTGGATTTGTCGACAGACGTAACATATGTAATTCTGGGTAATTAAAACTTAAGCACAACTGCCGCAGATCATGTACCAATCTTTTACTAGTCAAGACGTTCAATTATTATAAAATGAGTAAATAAACAGTGTAAAAATACTTGATTATGTGAGATAATCTTACGTAAAATAAATATCTATCATAAATAATCTCATTTGCATAATATTATTATTGGTTTAATGATGAAAGTGTTTCTGCTTTTTACTTTTTTTCTGTAGCCTGCTTAAAGTTGAATATAAATATTTATTCTTTATTCGGTTTGTGAACAAAGTCGCTCTTTACTTTATCATTTATGTAATTCAGCAAAAGCATCTAGGTAGTGAAAACATCGAACGTTACTTACAAGGCGGAAATAGGTTTTAGGCACCTCAAAGTACAAAATTGCTTTCCTTGAACTGCTGCTGCATCCGTGCGTACGTGCAAATCATTAGTACATAAATTGACCAGGCGCCATTAATTATTTAATCACGAATATTTTTTAATCCATTCGGGTGCTCTACAGACATGAAAATCTCTTAAAAATTGCGAATAGTCTACGTAGGATTTGAAAATAAATGAGTATTTTGTCGGAGTTTCTCGAGCGATTTTGGTTCGATCTTCCATTATAATAATCCAAGAGGTTGAGTAGCCAGAAATACACACACTAACTCTCTCTTAGATATTAAGGTTAGAAACAACAGCCAATCAACCAAATTTCTATAAAAAACCTCGCTAAAATCAGGAGCCTTTCTTTTGTCACGTCACGAGAGTTTGCGTTGAAATGTTAAAAGGGCTTTATCGTGCCTTTTAGCGGTTCAGTGAATCAAAGTACCCAGACGGTCACAAATAAATCAAAGACTTCATTGGATCGCAACTTGCGTTTTCGTCGTTTTTGTAATTAATCGATTTTTAGCCTACGTTATTCCTCGAAAGAGGGAGAAATAGTCCTTCCCCTCCTGCCAAGACATCCGCTGTACATGTTCGCGGGGTTGCATAAGGATTAGGATAATCAAACCTATTCTAAAATTTGTTTATTTTTTGATAAATAATGAGCGCAACGCTTTCCAAAATATTCTAAGGTAACAAAAAGGACTTTCAAATATAATTACCCAACACGCGTTATTTATTTGAAGGCAACACAACTGCTCGGCTTTCAAAGAATGCAGTCGGAGTTGTGTTACATCAAGTAATTCTAATTCGTCGAATTATGCACAAAACTTTTTGTCATCCAACTCACAAGATGTCCGAATTTAAACTTTGGCAGTATATTTCTATGTTCATTCCTCCCTTTTTTTCGCTCGGTAGACTATCTGAATATTAACTGCCCCTTTTTACATAAGCAATATGTAATTATTCAAGGCAAAACGGTTTGTGTATATCTACATCACAATTCATAATTGGAACGAGTATCATCGTTCACTTTATTTTTCATTGATGTCATTAGGAGCCGCGTTAGGAGAAGAGAGTTCTGCAAGAAGAGTGTATATTATTTGCGGAAAATGGTCCAATATGTATTTTTAATTGATGAAAGGGAAAAATTAATTAAGTTATTCTGAGGCGTAGTAGGCGACGCATAGTGATAAAAATAGAACTTGGATTCTTGACATCACATGCACGAACTCAATGTACTATGTTGTAACGAAATAGTGGTTTCAACAGCCCACGGTATGCACAAAACTAAACCTTCGTCGTGGTAACAGAAAAATGAAAAACATGGATTATCAATATAATCCTGATGGCCTCTCTACTAAAGCAGACTTGTCCGCAGGTATATGCCACAAAAAGAAAGGTAAATGGATCCAAAGTATATGTAAAGTCACGCGTCAACGAAAATTTTAACCAGGGTAAAAATTAACTCCAAAAAATTCCCCCATATTTTCACCGACAGAAAAAGTGGCGGAAGGTATGTGGCATTGAGAATATCCTTGCTGCGATGAGACCCCAACCAACAGGGGATGAGCAACCCCTCCATTTTGTGAATCGGATTCTGCTATCTCAGGGAATCCCCTCATTCAGTTCCTACCCTCTTCCTACTTGCTCGGCCAATCGCATTCGAGGGAAGAGCCGGCGGGAGGGAGCGCACGATGGGGAGAAGAGGCAGAACGAGACAGGGAGATGGGGAGAGAGGAAGGGAGAAAGGGGAGGGAAGGGAAGTCTGCCTCTCTCTTTCTCTCACACACGCTCGTTTTGCGGTCATGCGCAAAAGGCTTCCTGAGACAACTCCCCTCCGACGAGAAGTAAGACGTTATACTGCGCGGTTTTGAATCGAAGGGCATCATTATCGCGTAAAAACACTCGCTTCTTACTTTTACGACTAGCTTTCTCACGAGCATCGATCTGTATTCCTAGTCCGAATCGTTAAAAAGACTCGAAAATGTTGCAAAAGTTTCATTTTAAAAAGTCGTACTCTCGAGAGCATTTTACAAGCACCGTAATGTAAATCGATACGAACCGGAAATACGGTCACGGCTGTTCTTCTTAGCAGGTTTCTGTTAAAAAGAAAATAACCTGACGTGGCCAGTGCAAGAATTTCTCCATACACTGTAATATTTCTAAAAATTACAAATAGGTTACATGATAATAAATATTTTAAAGAACTGCAAGAAAAATTTAAAGACCTTAAATAGAACAGACATAATGCCATACCGAAGCCTTCTGATATTATATGTAGCCACGAAGCTCCAAAAATTAAGAATAAAATGGAGCGTCGATAAGACGTAAGTAAGAATGCGTCAAGTATTTACCAAAGTCGCCTCTAGGTGGTGTGTTGGTGGTAGCTAAAAATATGGGTTTTAAAATATCTCTTAAACAATGCACTACATGGTAAAATGTTTCGTACAAAAGTTGTATAAAATTACATTTCCTATAAGTTTTATTACAGTTTTATATTGATCAAGTAATAAAGCATACACATGAAATAAACGGATGTGACATGAGTAAACACCCACTTCCGGTTGACCAATTTTAATCAAAAATTTATCAGCTCTTGTCCTTCCAATAAAAATTGTAAATTTAAAACTTCGCGTTTATATGATTAATAATTTGGAGTTAGAGCGCCCACAAATTTCCTATCACATACACACATCATCGAGAAAATAGCCATAACGTGTTCTATGGACCTCAAACGTCTATTTCCGTCGAAATGTCGAAATCGATGTATTTCACGTAAACAATACTTTTCCTATGCTACGTATGGAGAAAGTAAAAATGTGCTAATGTCTGTCTTTGGACAGTCATTTTCTTTTTAAAAGGGATCTTTGAAAATATTCTTTTTGAATTTAATATCCCGTATCAATGTACGATTATTCCATTAATTGGATTTTCCACCTAAATAGTTCACAGATTTTCCACTAGGTGGCTCCAAAATCGGAAAAATAAATATTTACAAATGGTATTGTTGGCAATCTACTAGAGATATTTGAAAATTCTTTTTGAATTAGATAGCTCGTATTAATCAATGAATTTAGCACCTATTTGATTTTACAAGTAGTTCATAGATTTTTCGCCAACTGTCTTCAAATTCGGAAAATTCAAAATTTAGAAATGGTACTGTACTCAAAGTAATGAAACTAAAGGAGTCAAGTTTTCACTACTGACAATGAGGTTTCGTTTGGATCTACATTCTAACGCGGGGTGTCTCCTCATCAATGGGAGAGGCAAACCAGAACCCTGAAAATTTTTAGGAAAACGTGCTTCCGCATCTTACTTGTTTTTTGGAAAATATCACGATTTGATGGGATGTTTCATATAGTTTGTTCTTAGGAATGGGTCGCTAATTTTATAGCCTAAACTAAATAAACACCGTGAGCGTCAGTGGATTCATCAACGGCGATAGAAAGTGGATTTTTTCGTGATTTTTTTTCATCGTCACCTTAAAATATGTAAATCGAGTATTTCATTCAAAGTTCGAACGAGTATCTTGTTCCTTTATTGAGTAAATCTTCTTTACCGCTGTGACGGAGGTCGACATTACTATTAAGACGAAAGGAAAATGCGGCCGAAGGCCACTTTCGGGGATGTATTGCAGAGCGCACAACCTCGATAATTTGTTCATTTTCGATATCGTTGTATTATTCATCACAGCCAAAGTATTGTGTAATGTTCAAAACAGCGTCGAAATTTCGTGAATATGCCGATAATTCATTTTCGTTACAGTCGTATTATTTATCGCAACCAAGATATTGTTTAACCTTCAAAACGGCGTCGAAATTTAGAAATTTGAATAGTACATCGGCATTATCACTTTTTTCCTGACTATGCAACAAATCACGACTTGAGAAAACTTTACGGTATTGGAACGAACACGCTCCATACTGGCAGACTAGCCCGTACACCGTGACAGGACGGAGCAAAAATCGAGCGGTGACAGATTTCGTTTCTTTCGTTCATTCTTCCAGAGTTGTCCTCCACACTCTCCGTTTTACCCGTGCGGTTAAAACCGTCGCAAAGACCGAGAGTGTGGAGCGCCCTTGAAGGAGTGTGTACCAGAGAGAGGGATAGAGTGTGGGAGATGCACGGAGAGAATTAAATAATTTAGTCACGTGTGATAAGATTGTGTTGAGAAGTATACATTAGCCGTGGATTCGTCCTAAAGGACGGATTATATAGCAGGCAATGAGAGCCGAAGGTTCTTCAGGGAGATTGTTTAGTTTAGCTTTGAGCTATTCACGTGATTTGGCCCTGTAATCTCCAGTATATCCTGAATTATCGAGGTAAAAGTTAATAGTCCAGTTCATGGGTGTCGAAGGTTAATTCTTTTAGAGCAGTGGTTCCCAATCTTTTAGTAGGCGTGGAACCATTTCAAAAATAAAGAGAATTTCGCGGCTCCCCAAACTTGGAGCAATGATTTCATATTTTTAAATACGGGTATTAAAAGCTTCGGACGCATCCATGCGTTAATACTACAACGTCATCAATTTATAATACAATTACAAATTATTGCCCTAATTGCCTACAAACACGCCAATTTTATTGCTTTATTTAGTAAACAAAATGTTTCGCGGCACCTCTGAAAATGAGCTGCGGCGCTCCAGCGTGCCGCGGTACCCAGTTTGGGAACCATTTCTTTAAAGTGTGATAGCACGGTTTTGGGCGTAAGTTACATCTAGTATGCCTTGATGAATGCATTGTCTAGGAAAATTCAACTCCGTTGTTACAGGTTTGGACAAAATGTACGAAAACAGCAGAAGGCGAAAAAGACAAATCTCATGAAACTGACACAGTATAGTACGCAAGGAAGAGAGGCGTTAACCAACCTATTTAATAATGATCTGACACGGCTTTCTGCAGTCCTGGCACTAAATTTTCAACCAAATGAAGTCCTTAAAGACAAATCATATGGGTGACCATCTAAACTCGAGGAAAATATTTTCTTTTTGAGTAGTTTTGAATAACTTCGATTGATGTCAATGAGACAGTATAGCAAAGGAATAATTATCAAAATAAAAAGCCAGAGAAAAATTCAGCCTTGGCAGCAAATCGAGCCCGAGTCATCCACTCGCCGGGCGGATATTTTCATATCAGTTGTTTGCGTGACCAGTCAGCGCGAAGGAATCAAATTCCGTTAGAAGATAATAAATAGAAGGGCAGACTACGGCAAGTAAAACAATAAATTGACGATTTGACTCAAACCTTACGGTCAGAGTCAAATCAATCAATACCGTTAGTAGATATAAAACAGTAAGTTTCATATGTTGTTTTTTAAAATTAAATTTTTCAAGCTCTCATGGTTCTTCAGGCTCAGATAAAAAATCTCGTACCAATCCCCGTTTACGTTATAGAGACCCTCTTTCAGAGAATTGTGATACTTATTTCAGTTGTTCAATTGTAAGAATTGTGACAGTGGTGTGTTAATCTGCTCGTAAATTGGGTTTCCAAGAGATATTTCTACTTTTATATATAAAACAATATTTAACGCATCTCAAAGGTAACACAAATTTAAATTTTCTACTTAATTCTTTTTTGCATAAGCGATAGAGAAAAATATTTTACAGCTATCGGCGAAATCTGAAAAATTCATTTGGGTGAGAATAGTCATCCTAAATACATTTTCTTACTGGCGATTAGCAATCACTCACAGAAATAAAATGCTAAATAAAAACTAATTTGGCAATTATCATTCGACTGTATATTTGAAGCGATTATTTCTATAACTATTACTTGCGCCGAAAGATATGCAAGTTTACATTAAAGCATTCCAAACGATTGTAATTTCACGGTTTATTGATTGGCTAAGAAATAAATTATCGGGATAATGAGTTTCAAATCCTCGGGAATTAGGATCGTTCATTTTCTGTAATTAGAGAAGGACAGCCAGTGCATAGAAAAGAGCTTCATTTTAACAAAATCACGGGTATATGAACACTGTTCAACTTTGACATTAAGCCTGGGCACAAAACTATCCTTAAAGAAAGATTCGAAACACATACCAAGGCCCTTAAAAGGAATGGGAGTTAATCTGGGCCGTCATTATTAGGACTATAACCCAATCTTATTGGTCCCCCACGGTTAATAGCCACAGGCGGTCATACCGAAAAGATAGTGCCCGACATCCAGGCGCCAGGAGCGACTCATATATGCCCAGAGTTATCGTGGTTACGTTTATTCTGATCGGGTATTATCTTCCGTGCGTCATAAGCGAAGAACTCTAGAATTGAGGGCACTTCCAACGACTAACTTCGATGAGACATATTGAAATCGGACCAAGGTGCGAAAACGCGGCATTACTTTTATATGATATAAATCATTTATTCGCTAATTTTTATTCATTTGAGTAATGTTTTATTGGAGATCTAAATTATTTTTAAAGTGTAAAAGGAGTGTTCTATGGGTAGTTTTAAAAAAGAAATTTCCGAAAGTGCCAAAGACCACCTAAAAAAAATATTTAAAACAAAAAGTTTTCTTGTTGATTTCCTATGCTACAAAATATTTATGAGTGAGCCTTTTTTGTAAATTACGAGAATCTAACCTATTTTGAATGTTTCAGAAATGATCCTAATGGCGCGTGTCAGCGTTTTTGGCAGAACGGGCTGGGGCGGTGTGTCACCCAACCCGGCTCGCCGCCTCATGGCAAACTAATCCTCGTTTTTGGACTGGGCCTTTCCAATGGTTTTAGAATTGATTTCCCATGACTTTCCTTCATTACCGTTCACGGTTTTTAGTTTTATGCCGTGTGAGAAAGAAGGAACTACGATTTTTCCTGCGTAGTCGTCATTTTGTGCTATATTTCACAAGTTTATTTGAGGCTTGCCTATAAATTCGGTAGATTATACTGGACACCTTATCCGCATCATGTAGCCTTCACTCATTTATTTAGAGGAAAGCATTGATGAAACTTTTTATAAGGTAATACTTTCTTCTGAAGTTCTTTCTCGTCTTCTGCTATTAATCCCTGATCATCTGCGTATTTACTGTGGTAATAATTTCACCTCCTATCTTAAATCCTTTCTCTTCCAACAACGCTTCTTCTGTTATTGTTTCTGCATAAATATTAAATATCGCTGGTGAAATAGGACATCTCTACCTCACTCCCATCCCTATTGAAGTACTTTCTGTTTCTTCTCCTTCTACTCGGACTCTAACATTTTGATCAAAGTAAAGGTATTTAAGCAATTTTTTATCTTTCCAATATATTCCTATTTTATATAAAATGTCCAACATTTTATCCCATTTCACTCAATCAAAGGCTTTATCCCAATCTACAAAACAAAAGTACATATCTGTATTGACTTTTATCGCTCTTTCTATCATCATCCTCATACATCCTATAGCTATCTTGTCCCTCTTTCTCTTCTGGAACCAAGTTGATTATCTTGCAGCTCCCTTTCTATTTTACCTCCAATTCTTTTGGTTATTATACTGGCTAGAACTTTAGCTGTATGAGAAATTAAACTAATAGTTGTGTAATCCTTGCAACTTTTTGCATTGTTCTTTTTCTCCAGTGGTACCATCACAACATCTAAGAAATATTCAGGCCATATGCCAGTATCATATACTTGGTTCAAGAATTTTGTGAGTTACTTAACTGCTTTCGACCCCAAAACCTTAAAAACATTACTCCCAACAGCCTTCCTTTTCTTCATGTCATCAATTGCTCTTTTAACTTGAGACTCCTTCAAAGTCCTAGCTGGTCTTTTCCACATCATCTTTTTCATCTAATTCATTGTTTCTTGGCTTTCCTTCTTTGTCATACCTCACCTCAGACATTCTTTACATTGTATGGCTCCAAGACTATTTTACCACTTTTGTCCATGATTCCTTTACGTCCTATCTTTCTTGCCTTTTTCTTGAATTGTTCCCTTGCTTTGCTATACATGAGGTCTGTTCTACACATTCTTTCACATTCGACAATTTCCTCGAATTACTCATTTATCCACTGTTCTCTGGCTTTATCTGTTTCCCTTCTTAAAGCATTATTTAACTCCTTGTACTTTCTTTGGCATTTTCAGTGTTCATGTTCTTCCATTATTTCCTCTTTTCCATTTTTTGCAGCATGGCTGCTGTGATCCAGGGTTTTTTGTTTCTTTCACCAATTATCTTTCCTACCTTCTTTTCCATTACAACTTTAATGTTGCTCCTCCACTCCTCATCTACATTGTTTCTATTTTCTTAAGTTCTTTCCCCCAGCCTTTCCTCCAGCTCAGTCATGATAGCCAATTTGTTCTTAAAGAGTTCCTCTAAGTCCCATTTCTTGTTATCTCTTAAGTTTCTCTTAACGCTCTTCAGTCTACATTTTGTATTTGTCACCATAAGGTTGTGGTTGGAATCGATATCTGCCCCTGGGGGTGTTTTCATATTATTAATGCTATTTTTAAATCTTTCATTGACTAGGATGTAATCTATCTGGTATCGCCTCTTGACTCATGGAATTCTCCATGCGTAAAGTCTCCGCTGGTGATAATTAAACCATTTAGTAATGACCATAAATCTGTTTCTATGGCAGAATTTCACAAGTTACTCCCCTCTTTCATTTCTTTTCCCTAGTCTATATTTTCCCACTATTTATTCATCCCGTCCATCTCCGACTATACTGTTCCAGTCTCCCATTACTATGGTGGTGATCCTTCCTTTTCCCTCCTCCTCCAATATTTCCGTAATCTGTTCATACATTTCCTCAACTTCGTCGTCACCAGCATTAGTTGTTGGCATATACACTTGAATTTTAAGCATATCCACTCGCTCAATCTGAAGTTTTACGGCTATTACTCTATCACAGTCACTACCTTGCTAATTCTTTCAGCTATCTCTTTTCCCATTATAATCCCCTCTCCCCTTTCTTTTTTCTCTCCTCCCGAGTAAATAATCTTAAATTCGTCTGAATTTATTTCGCCTTCTCCTTCCCACCGAACTTCACTACGACCTACTATACCAACATTATTCCTTCTCATTTCCCTTTTTAAGTTCTCTAGTTTACCCCCTGAATTCATACTCCTAACATTCTATGTGCCTATTTTTAATTTCTCACTACTTGCTTTCTTATTAATGTTACATTTCCTCTGTGCATCCCCTAGGGTAGTCCCCACCCGGAGATCCGATTGGGGGATTATTTTACCTCCGGAATATTTTACCCCAGATAGATCTATATAGGTACTATTTGCAGCTTTTCAGCCTATCATGGGAAATATAATGAGGTAGTTTCCCCTTTCACAAGAGTGATTACCTATCTTTAGCTGTTATGATACACATGATCACCACCTACAGAGCTACTGTGCAAGCTGCTTCCCCTCCGACCTTTCCTGCTTGGGTGGTCCTTCCAGGAGAATTATCTCCCGCCGGCATAGTTCTTTGGTTCATAAGATTACAAAAATCATCCCACCTCTGTAAGGTTATGCAGTCCTTAGAGACAATCTATATAAATCATTAAATTCAGAAGCGCATTTTTTACGAACGCGGCCGCTTCAGGAACGTAAATACCGCGTTGCTTGGGGGTCTACTGTAAATCAAAACAATTTATAAACGATTTATTATGGGAAAAATTCTCCAAAGTATCATTGCATTGAATAACTATCTACTATATTGAAAAAAGAACTTTCTTACTTCCACAAATACACCTGATGAGGCTACGATCGTAATGAAACCGGTCGTTTTTTTAATTAAATTCGTAAAAATAACAAAGTTCTTTTTTCAATATGAATCAATTCCGTAGAGTTGTGCCTGGCCTCATTACTGATATTATCTACTAAGTTTATATTTAATTTTATTATAAATTACGAAGTTTTAATGGAGAAAATCGATAAAAACAATAAAGAGACAAATTTATTTACTCATTAAAGATGAAATGTTGTTGTTAGGATGAAGTCTATCGATGAGTTTTATTCGTACTACAATATGAGCGAATCGTGGAAATTATCGTTAACAACGACATTATTGCTACGAAAAATTTTCATCGAACTCGTAACGATGACCAATGAGGTGACGTTAAATACCTAAAGATAGATATTTATTCCAGTTAGTAAAAGTGTCCGCGTACAGACATATGTATTTACTTGTAGGAGGCAATGCAAAGGAAAGAAGGGTAATAATATGGAGGAGGCGATTTCTTCGTGACCGGCAGAACGCATTGCATTTGCCGGAGGAAGATTTTCGCTCAATATTTTGGGTTACTAACTAAGCTGCAATGTATGTTTGCGATATGTTAAGGCATCATATAAAATCTATGAGGAAATCATCGCTGCCCGAAAAACTTACATTAGATAGTTATAGTGGTTTTCAATCGTGTACAATCCAACACTGCAGTGGCGCTTCTACCGCCAGAAATCTGTACTACATACAGTTTATGTCTACTTATGTATGTACAGACATTTCCTAAGTATTCCAACGATTTTCCGCGGCAGAAAGAACTTTAACTTCATATGTACGTGAATGTTCGTTCAGTTCAGTTCAGTGACTATGTGCCAATTCCTGTCGTGACGCCACCTCAGCCTTCAAGGTTTATTATTGTATAAAATACGGTTTATTATTGCATATCGACCGGAGTTAACAAAGATTATTCGGCGTCTTGGGCCATCGTTTGAACGTACTATTATAATTGTCCATTGTTATTTAATTGTCAATCTTGCATCGTGATGATAGGGTGAGCATGCCCATGGAATTGTTGTTTTGGGCAATTGAGGGCTTGTTTTGGGAGGGCTGAAGCAATCTCGCTGCGTAATTAGTTATAATATTAGAATTACGAGTGGATTTACTAATTTCGAATGAACGATTTCTTCGGTTTCATCAAATTCTCCGGTTTGATAGTGTTTGTTACGTAACGGAAATGGCAAAAAATTTAGTTATTTCATCGGTTTGCTTAAGTACATAACCTTAATAAGTCTATGGGAGTTATTTGCCAAGTAGATATATTTCGTTACCACTCTCATCAGAAGATCTGAGGCTGTTCTATACTCTATTGTATTGAACATGGCAACAGTGATTGGAATGGCATCGTTATTGCGGTTAAACATCGCGAGACTAACTTATTGTTTAGCGCAACTATTACTTGTTTTGTGGCGACGTGGCTCAGGCGTTTGACAGAAACTATTTTTGTTTAGACAGGATAATAATAGATAGGGTAAATAAATGCAGAACCTACGTAGAGGTTTACCAACGAAAATATTTCAATTTCCAAGAGTGACGTGTGAAAGAATGTTTGCTACTGAAAATATAAATTAGCTTAAGTATGTATCTTGAATGACAAAAATAGACATTATATACCCTTCTCTAAAAATTGGAGGTCATTGCTTTGTTATTTGGATAAAAAATCTACGTTCTTACTGTTTCGTTGGTGTCATAGCAACATCGCCAGAAGTCTTAAAATTGAAATTAGTTAATTAATTAATCAAAGTTGCTAATTCATATTTATCCATGACATAACTGCCACATTCTGATGCTGAATTGATCACCCTTAGCTTAAAAACTGCGTATTAGTCAACAGGTTAAAGGAATCTCACATGCCATGATCATAAGAACAGCTTTTGAAGGAGAGAGGCAGGTTTTTCTTAAGTGATAATACACAATTAATTTACTTTATATTCGTAGAAGCATACCATCGAATCAAGCCAAATAAATGTGACAGCGGTGATCAAAACACGCGTGTTCATATTCTAAACAGATTTTCATTGAAACGAAATGGTTATGCAAGTGTTCATATTCGAAAAGAATGATATCCTATTCCGCGAAACCCGAGTCGTTCTTAGGAAAATCTTAGATAGGCATCTTATTATTTTCGTAAATATGGTAAGCTCTGATTTCTAAGTAGTTGTGGACTAAGTATATAAACCGTTTCTGTGAAATTTGCGTCAATTTGGGCAATTTTACGCGAATGCATCCAATAAATTAAATGTACGTCAGTGATACCAAATTGCCAAAGTTTTTGTTACGAGGAACGCCGAACCAAAACTCGCAAACTTAGTTAATCCAGTTCTTACAATAGTGGCGCATTTTTAAAAAACTAGATGTATTTTATATGCTAAGATATTAATATTTTAGTATTTAAAGTCTATCCGGCAGATAAGTTAGATGAGCGGCGAGCAACCTTTTCTACATGACGGGCCGCATTGGCGGTTGAAAATTCTTCGGCGGTCGGCTTTGCAAGTTCTCCATGCTTCGACGAGCCGGATTAGACTTTGAACGCTGACTAAATATTCCAAGGTATAATATAAGTAAAAATCACGTCTAAATTAAGTTTTAGGGTTGACATTTCGATCTCAAGTTTTTTATCGTCGTTATTTCCATGTATATATGGTACGAATTTGTGTGCCACATTTTACGGGGGCCACAGGTTGCTCACCCCTGAGTTAGACAATGCAATACAAACAAATACGAGAAAATTATCACATCTTTAGGTGTAATAAATCCAAGTAGCCATTTGAAACATATCTGACGGTTGGTGTACACAACGATTATATTTGTATGATATTACTTGAAAATCATCCACTTATGAGAAATCTATTTGACTGAGCATCCTGCGGTTGAGTTCGGTAGACATAATAACAATCATGAAAAGTGTGATAATATTAGGTACGTAAAACCAGCATCATTAATCGCTGGATTATATATCACCTACGAAGATAATCACATTCTAAAGTGATTGAGGGTGGAAAAGAATTCCAGGCAATTTTGTGTTTAGAGCAATTTTAGAAGTTTCTAGCCAAATCGTTTTATTGGAAAGTTGTCGGCAGCGGAAGATATTTTTAGAGTATGAGGATGGCGACGAATGGTGGAGGGGAGAGGAACAGTAAAAGGTAAACGAGAGGAGAGAAGAAGAGATATAGGGAGGGAAATAGAGTGAAGAGGTGGAGTGGTGAAAGAGAGAGAAGGGTGAGAGAGAAGGGAGAGGGGGGAGAAAGAGGAAGATGGGGAGGAAGAGGGATATGGAAAGAGAGGCAGGAAGAGCAAGATAAGGAGAGAGAAAAGGAAAGAAAGGGAGAGGTAGATAACCGTTTTCGTTAGGTCAAGATTGGGACTAGAGAGTCTCTTTTTCCATCTAGCTCAACAGGGTGGGGGACGAAGAAAGGAAGGGAGGGGGAGGGAAAAAAGCAAGGGAGATAGAAGACGGAGGAAGGAAGAAGAAGGAGCGAGAAGAGGGATAGAGGGAGGAAGAAGAAGGAAGGAGAGAGAAGATGGAAGGAGATATGAGGGAAGAAGAGGGAGGGAGAGAGGGAGGGAGAGAGGAAGGGAGGGAGGGAGAGAGGGATGTGGAGAGAGAGGGAAAGAAGGAAGTGGAGAGGGAAGGAGAGATAAAGAGAAAGGGACAGGAAGAGAGAGGACGAAGGAAGGGAGAGGGAAGGGGGAGGGGGATAGGAAGAGGGAGCGAGAGTAGAAGATGGAGGAAGGGAGAAGAGGGAGAGAGGGAGGAAGAAGATGGAAGGAGAGAAATGATGGAAAGAGATAGATAGATAGATAGATAGGAGGGAAGAAAAGGGAGGGAACATACGAGAGAGATAGAGGGAGAGGGAGGGATGGAGTGGGAGGGAGAGGAAGGGGTAGCTAGAGGGAGGGTGAAAGAGGTTGGGAGAGAGGGGGAGTGAGAGAAAGTAAAAGTGAAAGACAGGAGTTTAAGAAGAAATGAAAAATATGACGCGAATGGAGAGAAATGGGAAAGTTCTGACCGCTTTGAGAATCACAGATAAAGCACAGAGGCGCGGGAGTTACCCTCGGTGAATTCGCTCCTGTATTCCGAGATTCGTTCGTCTCTTTCTCGTGACTCCCCTTCAGTCCCTCGTCCCCGGACATCCTTGCCCAGCCAGGTAGGCCACCCCCTCCTCTCCTGCTCAGCTGGCGCTTCATCGATTTTCGTTCGAGCATTCTTTTAACATCTTTCCTGCAGCAGACTCGCCGATTTAATGCAGTGAGGAAGGAAATACTGTAATCAGCGAAAATTGATTTGTTTGTGGGAATAATCGCGTTTGATAATGCGCTCTGGTTAAGAGCTACGCGGATATCATACATTTTTCGAAACAAACGTTTCGAATTCGCAGTTAGAACTTTTAAAGCATTAGTCTTACCGATGAAGTTGTTTGAAAAATGCCGCGGTAAATTTTCGGGCGCCAGTTTGTGCAGAAAAAGATACATTTTTGGTTAAAATTTCATTTTAATACTCAATAAAAGGTTATTTTCGAATAATTAAGCTATAAAGTAATTTGAATGAAAAGTCTCACTGTTCAGTATATTTCCTATACACGGAATCTTTTCAAGCAAATACTAAAAATACTTAGGCTTAATATGTATGCTTTGGATTTGTCGACAGACGTAACATATGTATTTCTGGGTAATTAAAACTTAAGCACAACTGCCGCAGATCATGTACCAATCTTTTACTAGTCAAGACGTTCAATTATTATAAAATGAGTAAATAAACAGTGTAAAAATACTTGATTATGTGAGATAATCTTACGTAAAATAAATATCTATCATAAATAATCTCATTTGCATAATATTATTATTGGTTTAATGATGAAAGTGTTTCTGCTTTTTACTTTTTTTCTGTAGCCTGCTTAAAGTTGAATATAAATATTTATTCTTTATTCGGTTTGTGAACAAAGTCGCTCTTTACTTTATCATTTATGTAATTCAGCAAAAGCATCTAGGTAGTGAAAACATCGAACGTTACTTACAAGGCGGAAATAGGTTTTAGGCACCTCAAAGTACAAAATTGCTTTCCTTGAACTGCTGCTGCATCCGTGCGTACGTGCAAATCATTAGTACATAAATTGACCAGGCGCCATTAATTATTTAATCACGAATATTTTTTAATCCATTCGGGTGCTCTACAGACATGAAAATCTCTTAAAAATTGCGAATAGTCTACGTAGGATTTGAAAATAAATGAGTATTTTGTCGGAGTTTCTCGAGCGATTTTGGTTCGATCTTCCATTATAATAATCCAAGAGGTTGAGTAGCCAGAAATACACACACTAACTCTCTCTTAGATATTAAGGTTAGAAACAACAGCCAATCAACCAAATTTCTATAAAAAACCTCGCTAAAATCAGGAGCCTTTCTTTTGTCACGTCACGAGAGTTTGCGTTGAAATGTTAAAAGGGCTTTATCGTGCCTTTTAGCGGTTCAGTGAATCAAAGTACCCAGACGGTCACAAATAAATCAAAGACTTCATTGGATCGCAACTTGCGTTTTCGTCGTTTTTGTAATTAATCGATTTTTAGCCTACGTTATTCCTCGAAAGAGGGAGAAATAGTCCTTCCCTCCTGCCAAGACATCCGCTGTACATGTTCGCGGGGTTGCATAAGGATTAGGATAATCAAACCTATTCTAAAATTTGTTTATTTTTTGATAAATAATGAGCGCAACGCTTTCCAAAATATTCTAAGGTAACAAAAAGGACTTTCAAATATAATTACCCAACACGCGTTATTTATTTGAAGGCAACACAACTGCTCGGCTTTCAAAGAATGCAGTCGGAGTTGTGTTACATCAAGTAATTCTAATTCGTCGAATTATGCACAAAACTTTTTGTCATCCAACTCACAAGATGTCCGAATTTAAACTTTGGCAGTATATTTCTATGTTCATTCCTCCCTTTTTTTCGCTCGGTAGACTATCTGAATATTAACTGCCCCTTTTTACATAAGCAATATGTAATTATTCAAGGCAAAACGGTTTGTGTATATCTACATCACAATTCATAATTGGAACGAGTATCATCGTTCACTTTATTTTTCATTGATGTCATTAGGAGCCGCGTTAGGAGAAGAGAGTTCTGCAAGAAGAGTGTATATTATTTGCGGAAAATGGTCCAATATGTATTTTTAATTGATGAAAGGGAAAAATTAATTAAGTTATTCTGAGGCGTAGTAGGCGACGCATAGTGATAAAAATAGAACTTGGATTCTTGACATCACATGCACGAACTCAATGTACTATGTTGTAACGAAATAGTGGTTTCAACAGCCCACGGTATGCACAAAACTAAACCTTCGTCGTGGTAACAGAAAAATGAAAAACATGGATTATCAATATAATCCTGATGGCCTCTCTACTAAAGCAGACTTGTCCGCAGGTATATGCCACAAAAAGAAAGGTAAATGGATCCAAAGTATATGTAAAGTCACGCGTCAACGAAAATTTTAACCAGGGTAAAAATTAACTCCAAAAAATTCCCCCATATTTTCACCGACAGAAAAAGTGGCGGAAGGTATGTGGCATTGAGAATATCCTTGCTGCGATGAGACCCCAACCAACAGGGGATGAGCAACCCCTCCATTTTGTGAATCGGATTCTGCTATCTCAGGGAATCCCCTCATTCAGTTCCTACCCTCTTCCTACTTGCTCGGCCAATCGCATTCGAGGGAAGAGCCGGCGGGAGGGAGCGCACGATGGGGAGAAGAGGCAGAACGAGACAGGGAGATGGGGAGAGAGGAAGGGAGAAAGGGGAGGGAAGGGAAGTCTGCCTCTCTCTTTCTCTCACACACGCTCGTTTTGCGGTCATGCGCAAAAGGCTTCCTGAGACAACTCCCCTCCGACGAGAAGTAAGACGTTATACTGCGCGGTTTTGAATCGAAGGGCATCATTATCGCGTAAAAACACTCGCTTCTTACTTTTACGACTAGCTTTCTCACGAGCATCGATCTGTATTCCTAGTCCGAATCGTTAAAAAGACTCGAAAATGTTGCAAAAGTTTCATTTTAAAAAGTCGTACTCTCGAGAACATTTTACAAGCACCGTAATGTAAATCGATACGAACCGGAAATACGGTCACGGCTGTTCTTCTTAGCAGGTTTCTGTTAAAAAGAAAATAACCTGACGTGGCCAGTGCAAGAATTTCTCCATACACTGTAATATTTCTAAAAATTACAAATAGGTTACATGATAATAAATATTTTAAAGAACTGCAAGAAAAATTTAAAGACCTTAAATAGAACAGACATAATGCCATACCGAAGCCTTCTGATATTATATGTAGCCACGAAGCTCCAAAAATTAAGAATAAAATGGAGCGTCGATAAGACGTAAGTAAGAATGCGTCAAGTATTTACCAAAGTCGCCTCTAGGTGGTGTGTTGGTGGTAGCTAAAAATATGGGTTTTAAAATATCTCTTAAACAATGCACTACATGGTAAAATGTTTCGTACAAAAGTTGTATAAAATTACATTTCCTATAAGTTTTATTACAGTTTTATATTGATCAAGTAATAAAGCATACACATGAAATAAACGGATGTGACATGAGTAAACACCCACTTCCGGTTGACCAATTTTAATCAAAAATTTATCAGCTCTTGTCCTTCCAATAAAAATTGTAAATTTAAAACTTCGCGTTTATATGATTAATAATTTGGAGTTAGAGCGCCCACAAATTTCCTATCACATACACACATCATCGAGAAAATAGCCATAACGTGTTCTATGGACCTCAAACGTCTATTTCCGTCGAAATGTCGAAATCGATGTATTTCACGTAAACAATACTTTTCCTATGCTACGTATGGAGAAAGTAAAAATGTGCTAATGTCTGTCTGTGGACAGTCATTTTCTTTTTAAAAGGGATCTTTGAAAATATTCTTTTTGAATTTAATATCCCGTATCAATGTACGATTATTCCATTAATTGGATTTTCCACCTAAATAGTTCACAGATTTTCCACTAGGTGGCTCCAAAATCGGAAAAATAAATATTTACAAATGGTATTGTTGGCAATCTACTAGAGATATTTGAAAATTCTTTTTGAATTAGATAGCTCGTATTAATCAATGAATTTAGCACCTATTTGATTTTACAAGTAGTTCATAGATTTTTCGCCAACTGTCTTCAAATTCGGAAAATTCAAAATTTAGAAATGGTACTGTACTCAAAGTAATGAAACTAAAGGAGTCAAGTTTTCACTACTGACAATGAGGTTTCGTTTGGATCTACATTCTAACGCGGGGTGTCTCCTCATCAATGGGAGAGGCAAACCAGAACCCTGAAAATTTTTAGGAAAACGTGCTTCCGCATCTTACTTGTTTTTTGGAAAATATCACGATTTGATGGGATGTTTCATATAGTTTGTTCTTAGGAATGGGTCGCTAATTTTATAGCCTAAACTAAATAAACACCGTGAGCGTCAGTGGATTCATCAACGGCGATAGAAAGTGGATTTTTTCGTGATTTTTTTTCATCGTCACCTTAAAATATGTAAATCGAGTATTTCATTCAAAGTTCGAACGAGTATCTTGTTCCTTTATTGAGTAAATCTTCTTTACCGCTGTGACGGAGGTCGACATTACTATTAAGACGAAAGGAAAATGCGGCCGAAGGCCACTTTCGGGGATGTATTGCAGAGCGCACAACCTCGATAATTTGTTCATTTTCGATATCGTTGTATTATTCATCACAGCCAAAGTATTGTGTAATGTTCAAAACAGCGTCGAAATTTCGTGAATATGCCGATAATTCATTTTCGTTACAGTCGTATTATTTATCGCAACCAAGATATTGTTTAACCTTCAAAACGGCGTCGAAATTTAGAAATTTGAATAGTACATCGGCATTATCACTTTTTTCCTGACTATGCAACAAATCACGACTTGAGAAAACTTTACGGTATTGGAACGAACACGCTCCATACTGGCAGACTAGCCCGTACACCGTGACAGGACGGAGCAAAAATCGAGCGGTGACAGATTTCGTTTCTTTCGTTCATTCTTCCAGAGTTGTCCTCCACACTCTCCGTTTTACCCGTGCGGTTAAAACCGTCGCAAAGACCGAGAGTGTGGAGCGCCCTTGAAGGAGTGTGTACCAGAGAGAGGGATAGAGTGTGGGAGATGCACGGAGAGAATTAAATAATTTAGTCACGTGTGATAAGATTGTGTTGAGAAGTATACATTAGCCGTGGATTCGTCCTAAAGGACGGATTATATAGCAGGCAATGAGAGCCGAAGGTTCTTCAGGGAGATTGTTTAGTTTAGCTTTGAGCTATTCACGTGATTTGGCCCTGTAATCTCCAGTATATCCTGAATTATCGAGGTAAAAGTTAATAGTCCAGTTCATGGGTGTCGAAGGTTAATTCTTTTAGAGCAGTGGTTCCCAATCTTTTAGTAGGCGTGGAACCATTTCAAAAATAAAGAGAATTTCGCGGCTCCCCAAACTTGGAGCAATGATTTCATATTTTTAAATACGGGTATTAAAAGCTTCGGACGCATCCATGCGTTAATACTACAACGTCATCAATTTATAATACAATTACAAATTATTGCCCTAATTGCCTACAAACACGCCAATTTTATTGCTTTATTTAGTAAACAAAATGTTTCGCGGCACCTCTGAAAATGAGCTGCGGCGCTCCAGCGTGCCGCGGTACCCAGTTTGGGAACCATTTCTTTAAAGTGTGATAGCACGGTTTTGGGCGTAAGTTACATCTAGTATGCCTTGATGAATGCATTGTCTAGGAAAATTCAACTCCGTTGTTACAGGTTTGGACAAAATGTACGAAAACAGCAGAAGGCGAAAAAGACAAATCTCATGAAACTGACACAGTATAGTACGCAAGGAAGAGAGGCGTTAACCAACCTATTTAATAATGATCTGACACGGCTTTCTGCAGTCCTGGCACTAAATTTTCAACCAAATGAAGTCCTTAAAGACAAATCATATGGGTGACCATCTAAACTCGAGGAAAATATTTTCTTTTTGAGTAGTTTTGAATAACTTCGATTGATGTCAATGAGACAGTATAGCAAAGGAATAATTATCAAAATAAAAAGCCAGAGAAAAATTCAGCCTTGGCAGCAAATCGAGCCCGAGTCATCCACTCGCCGGGCGGATATTTTCATATCAGTTGTTTGCGTGACCAGTCAGCGCGAAGGAATCAAATTCCGTTAGAAGATAATAAATAGAAGGGCAGACTACGGCAAGTAAAACAATAAATTGACGATTTGACTCAAACCTTACGGTCAGAGTCAAATCAATCAATACCGTTAGTAGATATAAAACAGTAAGTTTCATATGTTGTTTTTTAAAATTAAATTTTTCAAGCTCTCATGGTTCTTCAGGCTCAGATAAAAAATCTCGTACCAATCCCCGTTTACGTTATAGAGACCCTCTTTCAGAGAATTGTGATACTTATTTCAGTTGTTCAATTGTAAGAATTGTGACAGTGGTGTGTTAATCTGCTCGTAAATTGGGTTTCCAAGAGATATTTCTACTTTTATATATAAAACAATATTTAACGCATCTCAAAGGTAACACAAATTTAAATTTTCTACTTAATTCGTTTTTGCATAAGCGATAGAGAAAAATATTTTACAGCTATCGGCGAAATCTGAAAAATTCATTTGGGTGAGAATAGTCATCCTAAATACATTTTCTTACTGGCGATTAGCAATCACTCACAGAAATAAAATGCTAAATAAAAACTAATTTGGCAATTATCATTCGACTGTATATTTGAAGCGATTATTTCTATAACTATTACTTGCGCCGAAAGATATGCAAGTTTACATTAAAGCATTCCAAACGATTGTAATTTCACGGTTTATTGATTGGCTAAGAAATAAATTATCGGGATAATGAGTTTCAAATCCTCGGGAATTAGGATCGTTCATTTTCTGTAATTAGAGAAGGACAGCCAGTGCATAGAAAAGAGCTTCATTTTAACAAAATCACGGGTATATGAACACTGTTCAACTTTGACATTAAGCCTGGGCACAAAACTATCCTTAAAGAAAGATTCGAAACACATACCAAGGCCCTTAAAAGGAATGGGAGTTAATCTGGGCCGTCATTATTAGGACTATAACCCAATCTTATTGGTCCCCCACGGTTAATAGCCACAGGCGGTCATACCGAAAAGATAGTGCCCGACATCCAGGCGCCAGGAGCGACTCATATATGCCCAGAGTTATCGTGGTTACGTTTATTCTGATCGGGTATTATCTTCCGTGCGTCATAAGCGAAGAACTCTAGAATTGAGGGCACTTCCAACGACTAACTTCGATGAGACATATTGAAATCGGACCAAGGTGCGAAAACGCGGCATTACTTTTATATGATATAAATCATTTATTCGCTAATTTTTATTCATTTGAGTAATGTTTTATTGGAGATCTAAATTATTTTTAAAGTGTAAAAGGAGTGTTCTATGGGTAGTTTTAAAAAAGAAATTTCCGAAAGTGCCAAAGACCACCTAAAAAAAATATTTAAAACAAAAAGTTTTCTTGTTGATTTCCTATGCTACAAAATATTTATGAGTGAGCCTTTTTTGTAAATTACGAGAATCTAACCTATTTTGAATGTTTCAGAAATGATCCTAATGGCGCGTGTCAGCGTTTTTGGCAGAACGGGCTGGGGCGGTGTGTCACCCAACCCGGCTCGCCGCCTCATGGCAAACTAATCCTCGTTTTTGGACTGGGCCTTTCCAATGGTTTTAGATTGATTTCCCATGACTTTCCTTCATTACCGTTCACGGTTTTTAGTTTTATGCCGTGTGAGAAAGAAGGAACTGCGATTTTTCCTGCGTAGTCGTCATTTTGTGCTATATTTCACAAGTTTATTTGAGGCTTGCCTATAAATTCGGTAGATTATACTGGACACCTTATCCGCATCATGTAGCCTTCACTCATTTATTTAGAGGAAAGCATTGATGAAACTTTTTATAAGGTAATACTTTCTTCTGAAGTTCTTTCTCGTCTTCTGCTATTAATCCCTGATCATCTGCGTATTTACTGTGGTAATAATTTCACCTCCTATCTTAAATCCTTTCTCTTCCAACAACGCTTCTTCTGTTATTGTTTCTGCATAAATATTAAATATCGCTGGTGAAATAGGACATCTCTACCTCACTCCCACCCCTATTGAAGTACTTTCTGTTTCTTCTCCTTCTACTCGGACTCTAACATTTTGATCAAAGTAAAGGTATTTAAGCAATTTTTTATCTTTCCAATATATTCCTATTTTATATAAAATGTCCAACATTTTATCCCATTTCACTCAATCAAAGGCTTTATCCCAATCTACAAAACAAAAGTACATATCTGTATTGACTTTTATCGCTCTTTCTATCATCATCCTCATACATCCTATAGCTATCTTGTCCCTCTTTCTCTTCTGGAACCAAGTTGATTATCTTGCAGCTCCCTTTCTATTTTACCTCCAATTCTTTTGGTTATTATACTGGCTAGAACTTTAGCTGTATGAGAAATTAAACTAATAGTTGTGTAATCCTTGCAACTTTTTGCATTATTCTTTTTCATTAGTGGTACCATAACAACATCTAAAAAATATTCAGGCCATATGCCAGTATCATATACTTGGTTCAAGAACTTTGTGAGTTACTTAACTGCTTTCGACCCCAAAACCTTAAAAACATTACTCCCAACAGCCTTCCTTTTCTTCATGTCATCAATTGCTCTTTTAACTTGAGACTCCTTCAGAGTCCTAGCTGGTCTTTTCCACATCATCTTTTTCATCTAATTCATTGTTTCTTGGCTTTCCTTCTTTGTCATACCTCACCTCAGACATTCTTTACATTGTATGGCTCCAAGACTATTTTACCACTTTTGTCCATGATTCCTTTACGTCCTATCTTTCTTGCCTTTTTCTTGAATTGTTCCCTTGCTTTGCTATACATGAGGTCTGTTCTACACATTCTTTCACATTCGACAATTTCCTCGAATTACTCATTTATCCACTGTTCTCTGGCTTTATCTGTTTCCCTTCTTAAAGCATTATTTAACTCCTTGTACTTTCTTTGGCATTTTCAGTGTTCATGTTCTTCCATTATTTCCTCTTTTCCATTTTTTGCAGCATGGCTGCTGTGATCCAGGGTTTTTTGTTTCTTTCACCAATTATCTTTCCTACCTTCTTTTCCATTACAACTTTAATGTTGCTCCTCCACTCCTCATCTACATTGTTTCTATTTTCTTAAGTTCTTTCCCCCAGCCTTTCCTCCAGCTCAGTCATGATAGCCAATTTGTTCTTAAAGAGTTCCTCTAAGTCCCATTTCTTGTTATCTCTTAAGTTTCTCTTAACGCTCTTCAGTCTACATTTTGTATTTGTCACCATAAGGTTGTGGTTGGAATCGATATCTGCCCCTGGGGGTGTTTTCATATTATTAATGCTATTTTTAAATCTTTCATTGACTAGGATGTAATCTATCTGGTATCGCCTCTTGACTCATGGAATTCTCCATGCGTAAAGTCTCCGCTGGTGATAATTAAACCATTTAGTAATGACCATAAATCTGTTTCTATGGCAGAATTTCACAAGTTACTCCCCTCTTTCATTTCTTTTCCCTAGTCTATATTTTCCCACTATTTATTCATCCCGTCCATCTCCGACTATACTGTTCCAGTCTCCCATTACTATGGTGGTGATCCTTCCTTTTCCCTCCTCCTCCAATATTTCCGTAATCTGTTCATACATTTCCTCAACTTCGTCGTCACCAGCATTAGTTGTTGGCATATACACTTGAATTTTAAGCATATCCACTCGCTCAATCTGAAGTTTTACGGCTATTACTCTATCACAGTCACTACCTTGCTAATTCTTTCAGCTATCTCTTTTCCCATTATAATCCCCTCTCCCCTTTCTTTTTTCTCTCCTCCCGAGTAAATAATCTTAAATTCGTCTGAATTTATTTCGCCTTCTCCTTCCCACCGAACTTCACTACGACCTACTATACCAACATTATTCCTTCTCATTTCCCTTTTTAAGTTCTCTAGTTTACCCCCTGAATTCATACTCCTAACATTCTATGTGCCTATTTTTAATTTCTCACTACTTGCTTTCTTATTAATGTTACATTTCCTCTGTGCATCCCCTAGGGTAGTCCCCACCCGGAGATCCGATTGGGGGATTATTTTACCTCCGGAATATTTTACCCCAGATAGATCTATATAGGTACTATTTGCAGCTTTTCAGCCTATCATGGGAAATATAATGAGGTAGTTTCCCCTTTCACAAGAGTGATTACCTATCTTTAGCTGTTATGATACACATGATCACCACCTACAGAGCTACTGTGCAAGCTGCTTCCCCTCCGACCTTTCCTGCTTGGGTGGTCCTTCCAGGAGAATTATCTCCCGCCGGCATAGTTCTTTGGTTCATAAGATTACAAAAATCATCCCACCTCTGTAAGGTTATGCAGTCCTTAGAGACAATCTATATAAATCATTAAATTCAGAAGCGCATTTTTTACGAACGCGGCCGCTTCAGGAACGTAAATACCGCGTTGCTTGGGGGTCTACTGTAAATCAAAACAATTTATAAACGATTTATTATGGGAAAAATTCTCCAAAGTATCATTGCATTGAATAACTATCTACTATATTGAAAAAAGAACTTTCTTACTTCCACAAATACACCTGATGAGGCTACGATCGTAATGAAACCGGTCGTTTTTTTAATTAAATTCGTAAAAATAACAAAGTTCTTTTTTCAATATGAATCAATTCCGTAGAGTTGTGCCTGGCCTCATTACTGATATTATCTACTAAGTTTATATTTAATTTTATTATAAATTACGAAGTTTTAATGGAGAAAATCGATAAAAACAATAAAGAGACAAATTTATTTACTCATTAAAGATGAAATGTTGTTGTTAGGATGAAGTCTATCGATGAGTTTTATTCGTACTACAATATGAGCGAATCGTGGAAATTATCGTTAACAACGACATTATTGCTACGAAAAATTTTCATCGAACTCGTAACGATGACCAATGAGGTGACGTTAAATACCTAAAGATAGATATTTATTCCAGTTAGTAAAAGTGTCCGCGTACAGACATATGTATTTACTTGTAGGAGGCAATGCAAAGGAAAGAAGGGTAATAATATGGAGGAGGCGATTTCTTCGTGACCGGCAGAACGCATTGCATTTGCCGGAGGAAGATTTTCGCTCAATATTTTGGGTTACTAACTAAGCTGCAATGTATGTTTGCGATATGTTAAGGCATCATATAAAATCTATGAGGAAATCATCGCTGCCCGAAAAACTTACATTAGATAGTTATAGTGGTTTTCAATCGTGTACAATCCAACACTGCAGTGGCGCTTCTACCGCCAGAAATCTGTACTACATACAGTTTATGTCTACTTATGTATGTACAGACATTTCCTAAGTATTCCAACGATTTTCCGCGGCAGAAAGAACTTTAACTTCATATGTACGTGAATGTTCGTTCAGTTCAGTTCAGTGACTATGTGCCAATTCCTGTCGTGACGCCACCTCAGCCTTCAAGGTTTATTATTGTATAAAATACGGTTTATTATTGCATATCGACCGGAGTTAACAAAGATTATTCGGCGTCTTGGGCCATCGTTTGAACGTACTATTATAATTGTCCATTGTTATTTAATTGTCAATCTTGCATCGTGATGATAGGGTGAGCATGCCCATGGAATTGTTGTTTTGGGCAATTGAGGGCTTGTTTTGGGAGGGCTGAAGCAATCTCGCTGCGTAATTAGTTATAATATTAGAATTACGAGTGGATTTACTAATTTCGAATGAACGATTTCTTCGGTTTCATCAAATTCTCCGGTTTGATAGTGTTTGTTACGTAACGGAAATGGCAAAAAATTTAGTTATTTCATCGGTTTGCTTAAGTACATAACCTTAATAAGTCTATGGGAGTTATTTGCCAAGTAGATATATTTCGTTACCACTCTCATCAGAAGATCTGAGGCTGTTCTATACTCTATTGTATTGAACATGGCAACAGTGATTGGAATGGCATCGTTATTGCGGTTAAACATCGCGAGACTAACTTATTGTTTAGCGCAACTATTACTTGTTTTGTGGCGACGTGGCTCAGGCGTTTGACAGAAACTATTTTTGTTTAGACAGGATAATAATAGATAGGGTAAATAAATGCAGAACCTACGTAGAGGTTTACCAACGAAAATATTTCAATTTCCAAGAGTGACGTGTGAAAGAATGTTTGCTACTGAAAATATAAATTAGCTTAAGTATGTATCTTGAATGACAAAAATAGACATTATATACCCTTCTCTAAAAATTGGAGGTCATTGCTTTGTTATTTGGATAAAAAATCTACGTTCTTACTGTTTCGTTGGTGTCATAGCAACATCGCCAGAAGTCTTAAAATTGAAATTAGTTAATTAATTAATCAAAGTTGCTAATTCATATTTATCCATGACATAACTGCCACATTCTGATGCTGAATTGATCACCCTTAGCTTAAAAACTGCGTATTAGTCAACAGGTTAAAGGAATCTCACATGCCATGATCATAAGAACAGCTTTTGAAGGAGAGAGGCAGGTTTTTCTTAAGTGATAATACACAATTAATTTACTTTATATTCGTAGAAACATACCATCGAATCAAGCCAAATAAATGTGACAGCGGTGATCAAAACACGCGTGTTCATATTCTAAACAGATTTTCATTGAAACGAAATGGTTATGCAAGTGTTCATATTCGAAAAGAATGATATCCTATTCCGCGAAACCCGAGTCGTTCTTAGGAAAATCTTAGATAGGCATCTTATTATTTTCGTAAATATGGTAAGCTCTGATTTCTAAGTAGTTGTGGACTAAGTATATAAACCGTTTCTGTGAAATTTGCGTCAATTTGGGCAATTTTACGCGAATGCATCCAATAAATTAAATGTACGTCAGTGATACCAAATTGCCAAAGTTTTTGTTACGAGGAACGCCGAACCAAAACTCGCAAACTTAGTTAATCCAGTTCTTACAATAGTGGCGCATTTTTAAAAAACTAGATGTATTTTATATGCTAAGATATTAATATTTTAGTATTTAAAGTCTATCCGGCAGATAAGTTAGATGAGCGGCGAGCAACCTTTTCTACATGACGGGCCGCATTGGCGGTTGAAAATTCTTCGGCGGTCGGCTTTGCAAGTTCTCCATGCTTCGACGAGCCGGATTAGACTTTGAACGCTGACTAAATATTCCAAGGTATAATATAAGTAAAAATCACGTCTAAATTAAGTTTTAGGGTTGACATTTCGATCTCAAGTTTTTTATCGTCGTTATTTCCATGTATATATGGTACGAATTTGTGTGCCACATTTTACGGGGGCCACAGGTTGCTCACCCCTGAGTTAGACAATGCAATACAAACAAATACGAGAAAATTATCACATCTTTAGGTGTAATAAATCCAAGTAGCCATTTGAAACATATCTGACGGTTGGTGTACACAACGATTATATTTGTATGATATTACTTGAAAATCATCCACTTATGAGAAATCTATTTGACTGAGCATCCTGCGGTTGAGTTCGGTAGACATAATAACAATCATGAAAAGTGTGATAATATTAGGTACGTAAAACCAGCATCATTAATCGCTGGATTATATATCACCTACGAAGATAATCACATTCTAAAGTGATTGAGGGTGGAAAAGAATTCCAGGCAATTTTGTGTTTAGAGCAATTTTAGAAGTTTCTAGCCAAATCGTTTTATTGGAAAGTTGTCGGCAGCGGAAGATATTTTTAGAGTATGAGGATGGCGACGAATGGTGGAGGGGAGAGGAACAGTAAAAGGTAAACGAGAGGAGAGAAGAAGAGATATAGGGAGGGAAATAGAGTGAAGAGGTGGAGTGGTGAAAGAGAGAGAAGGGTGAGAGAGAAGGGAGAGGGGGGAGAAAGAGGAAGATGGGGAGGAAGAGGGATATGGAAAGAGAGGCAGGAAGAGCAAGATAAGGAGAGAGAAAAGGAAAGAAAGGGAGAGGTAGATAACCGTTTTCGTTAGGTCAAGATTGGGACTAGAGAGTCTCTTTTTCCATCTAGCTCAACAGGGTGGGGGACGAAGAAAGGAAGGGAGGGGGAGGGAAAAAAGCAAGGGAGATAGAAGACGGAGGAAGGAAGAAGAAGGAGCGAGAAGAGGGATAGAGGGAGGAAGAAGAAGGAAGGAGAGAGAAGATGGAAGGAGATATGAGGGAAGAAGAGGGAGGGAGAGAGGGAGGGAGAGAGGAAGGGAGGGAGGGAGAGAGGGATGTGGAGAGAGAGGGAAAGAAGGAAGTGGAGAGGGAAGGAGAGATAAAGAGAAAGGGACAGGAAGAGAGAGGACGAAGGAAGGGAGAGGGAAGGGGGAGGGGGATAGGAAGAGGGAGCGAGAGTAGAAGATGGAGGAAGGGAGAAGAGGGAGAGAGGGAGGAAGAAGATGGAAGGAGAGAAATGATGGAAAGAGATAGATAGATAGATAGATAGGAGGGAAGAAAAGGGAGGGAACATACGAGAGAGATAGAGGGAGAGGGAGGGATGGAGTGGGAGGGAGAGGAAGGGGTAGCTAGAGGGAGGGTGAAAGAGGTTGGGAGAGAGGGGGAGTGAGAGAAAGTAAAAGTGAAAGACAGGAGTTTAAGAAGAAATGAAAAATATGACGCGAATGGAGAGAAATGGGAAAGTTCTGACCGCTTTGAGAATCACAGATAAAGCACAGAGGCGCGGGAGTTACCCTCGGTGAATTCGCTCCTGTATTCCGAGATTCGTTCGTCTCTTTCTCGTGACTCCCCTTCAGTCCCTCATCCCCGGACATCCTTGCCCAGGCAGGTAGGCCACCTCCTCCTCTCCTGCTCAGCTGGCGCTTCATCGATTTTCGTTCGAGCATTCTTTTAACATCTTTCCTGCAGCAGACTCGCCGATTTAATGCAGTGAGGAAGGAAATACTGTAATCAGCGAAAATTGATTTGTTTGTGGGAATAATCGCGTTTGATAATGCGCTCTGGTTAAGAGCTACGCGGATATCATACATTTTTCGAAACAAACGTTTCGAATTCGCAGTTAGAACTTTTAAAGCATTAGTCTTACCGATGAAGTTGTTTGAAAAATGCCGCGGTAAATTTTCGGGCGCCAGTTTGTGCAGAAAAAGATACATTTTTGGTTAAAATTTCATTTTAATACTCAATAAAAGGTTATTTTCGAATAATTAAGCTATAAAGTAATTTGAATGAAAAGTCTCACTGTTCAGTATATTTCCTATACACGGAATCTTTTCAAGCAAATACTAAAAATACTTAGGCTTAATATGTATGCTTTGGATTTGTCGACAGACGTAACATATGTATTTCTGGGTAATTAAAACTTAAGCACAACTGCCGCAGATCATGTACCAATCTTTTACTAGTCAAGACGTTCAATTATTATAAAATGAGTAAATAAACAGTGTAAAAATACTTGATTATGTGAGATAATCTTACGTAAAATAAATATCTATCATAAATAATCTCATTTGCATAATATTATTATTGGTTTAATGATGAAAGTGTTTCTGCTTTTTACTTTTTTTCTGTAGCCTGCTTAAAGTTGAATATAAATATTTATTCTTTATTCGGTTTGTGAACAAAGTCGCTCTTTACTTTATCATTTATGTAATTCAGCAAAAGCATCTAGGTAGTGAAAACATCGAACGTTACTTACAAGGCGGAAATAGGTTTTAGGCACCTCAAAGTACAAAATTGCTTTCCTTGAACTGCTGCTGCATCCGTGCGTACGTGCAAATCATTAGTACATAAATTGACCAGGCGCCATTAATTATTTAATCACGAATATTTTTTAATCCATTCGGGTGCTCTACAGACATGAAAATCTCTTAAAAATTGCGAATAGTCTACGTAGGATTTGAAAATAAATGAGTATTTTGTCGGAGTTTCTCGAGCGATTTTGGTTCGATCTTCCATTATAATAATCCAAGAGGTTGAGTAGCCAGAAATACACACACTAACTCTCTCTTAGATATTAAGGTTAGAAACAACAGCCAATCAACCAAATTTCTATAAAAAACCTCGCTAAAATCAGGAGCCTTTCTTTTGTCACGTCACGAGAGTTTGCGTTGAAATGTTAAAAGGGCTTTATCGTGCCTTTTAGCGGTTCAGTGAATCAAAGTACCCAGACGGTCACAAATAAATCAAAGACTTCATTGGATCGCAACTTGCGTTTTCGTCGTTTTTGTAATTAATCGATTTTTAGCCTACGTTATTCCTCGAAAGAGGGAGAAATAGTCCTTCCCTCCTGCCAAGACATCCGCTGTACATGTTCGCGGGGTTGCATAAGGATTAGGATAATCAAACCTATTCTAAAATTTGTTTATTTTTTGATAAATAATGAGCGCAACGCTTTCCAAAATATTCTAAGGTAACAAAAAGGACTTTCAAATATAATTACCCAACACGCGTTATTTATTTGAAGGCAACACAACTGCTCGGCTTTCAAAGAATGCAGTCGGAGTTGTGTTACATCAAGTAATTCTAATTCGTCGAATTATGCACAAAACTTTTTGTCATCCAACTCACAAGATGTCCGAATTTAAACTTTGGCAGTATATTTCTATGTTCATTCCTCCCTTTTTTTCGCTCGGTAGACTATCTGAATATTAACTGCCCCTTTTTACATAAGCAATATGTAATTATTCAAGGCAAAACGGTTTGTGTATATCTACATCACAATTCATAATTGGAACGAGTATCATCGTTCACTTTATTTTTCATTGATGTCATTAGGAGCCGCGTTAGGAGAAGAGAGTTCTGCAAGAAGAGTGTATATTATTTGCGGAAAATGGTCCAATATGTATTTTTAATTGATGAAAGGGAAAAATTAATTAAGTTATTCTGAGGCGTAGTAGGCGACGCATAGTGATAAAAATAGAACTTGGATTCTTGACATCACATGCACGAACTCAATGTACTATGTTGTAACGAAATAGTGGTTTCAACAGCCCACGGTATGCACAAAACTAAACCTTCGTCGTGGTAACAGAAAAATGAAAAACATGGATTATCAATATAATCCTGATGGCCTCTCTACTAAAGCAGACTTGTCCGCAGGTATATGCCACAAAAAGAAAGGTAAATGGATCCAAAGTATATGTAAAGTCACGCGTCAACGAAAATTTTAACCAGGGTAAAAATTAACTCCAAAAAATTCCCCCATATTTTCACCGACAGAAAAAGTGGCGGAAGGTATGTGGCATTGAGAATATCCTTGCTGCGATGAGACCCCAACCAACAGGGGATGAGCAACCCCTCCATTTTGTGAATCGGATTCTGCTATCTCAGGGAATCCCCTCATTCAGTTCCTACCCTCTTCCTACTTGCTCGGCCAATCGCATTCGAGGGAAGAGCCGGCGGGAGGGAGCGCACGATGGGGAGAAGAGGCAGAACGAGACAGGGAGATGGGGAGAGAGGAAGGGAGAAAGGGGAGGGAAGGGAAGTCTGCCTCTCTCTTTCTCTCACACACGCTCGTTTTGCGGTCATGCGCAAAAGGCTTCCTGAGACAACTCCCCTCCGACGAGAAGTAAGACGTTGTACTGCGCGGTTTTGAATCGAAGGGCATCATTATCGCGTAAAAACACTCGCTTCTTACTTTTACGACTAGCTTTCTCACGAGCATCGATCTGTATTCCTAGTCCGAATCGTTAAAAAGACTCGAAAATGTTGCAAAAGTTTCATTTTAAAAAGTCGTACTCTCGAGAGCATTTTACAAGCACCGTAATGTAAATCGATACGAACCGGAAATACGGTCACGGCTGTTCTTCTTAGCAGGTTTCTGTTAAAAAGAAAATAACCTGACGTGGCCAGTGCAAGAATTTCTCCATACACTGTAATATTTCTAAAAATTACAAATAGGTTACATGATAATAAATATTTTAAAGAACTGCAAGAAAAATTTAAAGACCTTAAATAGAACAGACATAATGCCATACCGAAGCCTTCTGATATTATATGTAGCCACGAAGCTCCAAAAATTAAGAATAAAATGGAGCGTCGATAAGACGTAAGTAAGAATGCGTCAAGTATTTACCAAAGTCGCCTCTAGGTGGTGTGTTGGTGGTAGCTAAAAATATGGGTTTTAAAATATCTCTTAAACAATGCACTACATGGTAAAATGTTTCGTACAAAAGTTGTATAAAATTACATTTCCTATAAGTTTTATTACAGTTTTATATTGATCAAGTAATAAAGCATACACATGAAATAAACGGATGTGACATGAGTAAACACCCACTTCCGGTTGACCAATTTTAATCAAAAATTTATCAGCTCTTGTCCTTCCAATAAAAATTGTAAATTTAAAACTTCGCGTTTATATGATTAATAATTTGGAGTTAGAGCGCCCACAAATTTCCTATCACATACACACATCATCGAGAAAATAGCCATAACGTGTTCTATGGACCTCAAACGTCTATTTCCGTCGAAATGTCGAAATCGATGTATTTCACGTAAACAATACTTTTCCTATGCTACGTATGGAGAAAGTAAAAATGTGCTAATGTCTGTCTGTGGACAGTCATTTTCTTTTTAAAAGGGATCTTTGAAAATATTCTTTTTGAATTTAATATCCCGTATCAATGTACGATTATTCCATTAATTGGATTTTCCACCTAAATAGTTCACAGATTTTCCACTAGGTGGCTCCAAAATCGGAAAAATAAATATTTACAAATGGTATTGTTGGCAATCTACTAGAGATATTTGAAAATTCTTTTTGAATTAGATAGCTCGTATTAATCAATGAATTTAGCACCTATTTGATTTTACAAGTAGTTCATAGATTTTTCGCCAACTGTCTTCAAATTCGGAAAATTCAAAATTTAGAAATGGTACTGTACTCAAAGTAATGAAACTAAAGGAGTCAAGTTTTCACTACTGACAATGAGGTTTCGTTTGGATCTACATTCTAACGCGGGGTGTCTCCTCATCAATGGGAGAGGCAAACCAGAACCCTGAAAATTTTTAGGAAAACGTGCTTCCGCATCTTACTTGTTTTTTGGAAAATATCACGATTTGATGGGATGTTTCATATAGTTTGTTCTTAGGAATGGGTCGCTAATTTTATAGCCTAAACTAAATAAACACCGTGAGCGTCAGTGGATTCATCAACGGCGATAGAAAGTGGATTTTTTCGTGATTTTTTTTCATCGTCACCTTAAAATATGTAAATCGAGTATTTCATTCAAAGTTCGAACGAGTATCTTGTTCCTTTATTGAGTAAATCTTCTTTACCGCTGTGACGGAGGTCGACATTACTATTAAGACGAAAGGAAAATGCGGCCGAAGGCCACTTTCGGGGATGTATTGCAGAGCGCACAACCTCGATAATTTGTTCATTTTCGATATCGTTGTATTATTCATCACAGCCAAAGTATTGTGTAATGTTCAAAACAGCGTCGAAATTTCGTGAATATGCCGATAATTCATTTTCGTTACAGTCGTATTATTTATCGCAACCAAGATATTGTTTAACCTTCAAAACGGCGTCGAAATTTAGAAATTTGAATAGTACATCGGCATTATCACTTTTTTCCTGACTATGCAACAAATCACGACTTGAGAAAACTTTACGGTATTGGAACGAACACGCTCCATACTGGCAGACTAGCCCGTACACCGTGACAGGACGGAGCAAAAATCGAGCGGTGACAGATTTCGTTTCTTTCGTTCATTCTTCCAGAGTTGTCCTCCACACTCTCCGTTTTACCCGTGCGGTTAAAACCGTCGCAAAGACCGAGAGTGTGGAGCGCCCTTGAAGGAGTGTGTACCAGAGAGAGGGATAGAGTGTGGGAGATGCACGGAGAGAATTAAATAATTTAGTCACGTGTGATAAGATTGTGTTGAGAAGTATACATTAGCCGTGGATTCGTCCTAAAGGACGGATTATATAGCAGGCAATGAGAGCCGAAGGTTCTTCAGGGAGATTGTTTAGTTTAGCTTTGAGCTATTCACGTGATTTGGCCCTGTAATCTCCAGTATATCCTGAATTATCGAGGTAAAAGTTAATAGTCCAGTTCATGGGTGTCGAAGGTTAATTCTTTTAGAGCAGTGGTTCCCAATCTTTTAGTAGGCGTGGAACCATTTCAAAAATAAAGAGAATTTCGCGGCTCCCCAAACTTGGAGCAATGATTTCATATTTTTAAATACGGGTATTAAAAGCTTCGGACGCATCCATGCGTTAATACTACAACGTCATCAATTTATAATACAATTACAAATTATTGCCCTAATTGCCTACAAACACGCCAATTTTATTGCTTTATTTAGTAAACAAAATGTTTCGCGGCACCTCTGAAAATGAGCTGCGGCGCTCCAGCGTGCCGCGGTACCCAGTTTGGGAACCATTTCTTTAAAGTGTGATAGCACGGTTTTGGGCGTAAGTTACATCTAGTATGCCTTGATGAATGCATTGTCTAGGAAAATTCAACTCCGTTGTTACAGGTTTGGACAAAATGTACGAAAACAGCAGAAGGCGAAAAAGACAAATCTCATGAAACTGACACAGTATAGTACGCAAGGAAGAGAGGCGTTAACCAACCTATTTAATAATGATCTGACACGGCTTTCTGCAGTCCTGGCACTAAATTTTCAACCAAATGAAGTCCTTAAAGACAAATCATATGGGTGACCATCTAAACTCGAGGAAAATATTTTCTTTTTGAGTAGTTTTGAATAACTTCGATTGATGTCAATGAGACAGTATAGCAAAGGAATAATTATCAAAATAAAAAGCCAGAGAAAAATTCAGCCTTGGCAGCAAATCGAGCCCGAGTCATCCACTCGCCGGGCGGATATTTTCATATCAGTTGTTTGCGTGACCAGTCAGCGCGAAGGAATCAAATTCCGTTAGAAGATAATAAATAGAAGGGCAGACTACGGCAAGTAAAACAATAAATTGACGATTTGACTCAAACCTTACGGTCAGAGTCAAATCAATCAATACCGTTAGTAGATATAAAACAGTAAGTTTCATATGTTGTTTTTTAAAATTAAATTTTTCAAGCTCTCATGGTTCTTCAGGCTCAGATAAAAAATCTCGTACCAATCCCCGTTTACGTTATAGAGACCCTCTTTCAGAGAATTGTGATACTTATTTCAGTTGTTCAATTGTAAGAATTGTGACAGTGGTGTGTTAATCTGCTCGTAAATTGGGTTTCCAAGAGATATTTCTACTTTTATATATAAAACAATATTTAACGCATCTCAAAGGTAACACAAATTTAAATTTTCTACTTAATTCGTTTTTGCATAAGCGATAGAGAAAAATATTTTACAGCTATCGGCGAAATCTGAAAAATTCATTTGGGTGAGAATAGTCATCCTAAATACATTTTCTTACTGGCGATTAGCAATCACTCACAGAAATAAAATGCTAAATAAAAACTAATTTGGCAATTATCATTCGACTGTATATTTGAAGCGATTATTTCTATAACTATTACTTGCGCCGAAAGATATGCAAGTTTACATTAAAGCATTCCAAACGATTGTAATTTCACGGTTTATTGATTGGCTAAGAAATAAATTATCGGGATAATGAGTTTCAAATCCTCGGGAATTAGGATCGTTCATTTTCTGTAATTAGAGAAGGACAGCCAGTGCATAGAAAAGAGCTTCATTTTAACAAAATCACGGGTATATGAACACTGTTCAACTTTGACATTAAGCCTGGGCACAAAACTATCCTTAAAGAAAGATTCGAAACACATACCAAGGCCCTTAAAAGGAATGGGAGTTAATCTGGGCCGTCATTATTAGGACTATAACCCAATCTTATTGGTCCCCCACGGTTAATAGCCACAGGCGGTCATACCGAAAAGATAGTGCCCGACATCCAGGCGCCAGGAGCGACTCATATATGCCCAGAGTTATCGTGGTTACGTTTATTCTGATCGGGTATTATCTTCCGTGCGTCATAAGCGAAGAACTCTAGAATTGAGGGCACTTCCAACGACTAACTTCGATGAGACATATTGAAATCGGACCAAGGTGCGAAAACGCGGCATTACTTTTATATGATATAAATCATTTATTCGCTAATTTTTATTCATTTGAGTAATGTTTTATTGGAGATCTAAATTATTTTTAAAGTGTAAAAGGAGTGTTCTATGGGTAGTTTTAAAAAAGAAATTTCCGAAAGTGCCAAAGACCACCTAAAAAAAATATTTAAAACAAAAAGTTTTCTTGTTGATTTCCTATGCTACAAAATATTTATGAGTGAGCCTTTTTTGTAAATTACGAGAATCTAACCTATTTTGAATGTTTCAGAAATGATCCTAATGGCGCGTGTCAGCGTTTTTGGCAGAACGGGCTGGGGCGGTGTGTCACCCAACCCGGCTCGCCGCCTCATGGCAAACTAATCCTCGTTTTTGGACTGGGCCTTTCCAATGGTTTTAGATTGATTTCCCATGACTTTCCTTCATTACCGTTCACGGTTTTTAGTTTTATGCCGTGTGAGAAAGAAGGAACTGCGATTTTTCCTGCGTAGTCGTCATTTTGTGCTATATTTCACAAGTTTATTTGAGGCTTGCCTATAAATTCGGTAGATTATACTGGACACCTTATCCGCATCATGTAGCCTTCACTCATTTATTTAGAGGAAAGCATTGATGAAACTTTTTATAAGGTAATACTTTCTTCTGAAGTTCTTTCTCGTCTTCTGCTATTAATCCCTGATCATCTGCGTATTTACTGTGGTAATAATTTCACCTCCTATCTTAAATCCTTTCTCTTCCAACAACGCTTCTTCTGTTATTGTTTCTGCATAAATATTAAATATCGCTGGTGAAATAGGACATCTCTACCTCACTCCCACCCCTATTGAAGTACTTTCTGTTTCTTCTCCTTCTACTCGGACTCTAACATTTTGATCAAAGTAAAGGTATTTAAGCAATTTTTTATCTTTCCAATATATTCCTATTTTATATAAAATGTCCAACATTTTATCCCATTTCACTCAATCAAAGGCTTTATCCCAATCTACAAAACAAAAGTACATATCTGTATTGACTTTTATCGCTCTTTCTATCATCATCCTCATACATCCTATAGCTATCTTGTCCCTCTTTCTCTTCTGGAACCAAGTTGATTATCTTGCAGCTCCCTTTCTATTTTACCTCCAATTCTTTTGGTTATTATACTGGCTAGAACTTTAGCTGTATGAGAAATTAAACTAATAGTTGTGTAATCCTTGCAACTTTTTGCATTATTCTTTTTCATTAGTGGTACCATAACAACATCTAAAAAATATTCAGGCCATATGCCAGTATCATATACTTGGTTCAAGAACTTTGTGAGTTACTTAACTGCTTTCGACCCCAAAACCTTAAAAACATTACTCCCAACAGCCTTCCTTTTCTTCATGTCATCAATTGCTCTTTTAACTTGAGACTCCTTCAGAGTCCTAGCTGGTCTTTTCCACATCATCTTTTTCATCTAATTCATTGTTTCTTGGCTTTCCTTCTTTGTCATACCTCACCTCAGACATTCTTTACATTGTATGGCTCCAAGACTATTTTACCACTTTTGTCCATGATTCCTTTACGTCCTATCTTTCTTGCCTTTTTCTTGAATTGTTCCCTTGCTTTGCTATACATGAGGTCTGTTCTACACATTCTTTCACATTCGACAATTTCCTCGAATTACTCATTTATCCACTGTTCTCTGGCTTTATCTGTTTCCCTTCTTAAAGCATTATTTAACTCCTTGTACTTTCTTTGGCATTTTCAGTGTTCATGTTCTTCCATTATTTCCTCTTTTCCATTTTTTGCAGCATGGCTGCTGTGATCCAGGGTTTTTTGTTTCTTTCACCAATTATCTTTCCTACCTTCTTTTCCATTACAACTTTAATGTTGCTCCTCCACTCCTCATCTACATTGTTTCTATTTTCTTAAGTTCTTTCCCCCAGCCTTTCCTCCAGCTCAGTCATGATAGCCAATTTGTTCTTAAAGAGTTCCTCTAAGTCCCATTTCTTGTTATCTCTTAAGTTTCTCTTAACGCTCTTCAGTCTACATTTTGTATTTGTCACCATAAGGTTGTGGTTGGAATCGATATCTGCCCCTGGGGGTGTTTTCATATTATTAATGCTATTTTTAAATCTTTCATTGACTAGGATGTAATCTATCTGGTATCGCCTCTTGACTCATGGAATTCTCCATGCGTAAAGTCTCCGCTGGTGATAATTAAACCATTTAGTAATGACCATAAATCTGTTTCTATGGCAGAATTTCACAAGTTACTCCCCTCTTTCATTTCTTTTCCCTAGTCTATATTTTCCCACTATTTATTCATCCCGTCCATCTCCGACTATACTGTTCCAGTCTCCCATTACTATGGTGGTGATCCTTCCTTTTCCCTCCTCCTCCAATATTTCCGTAATCTGTTCATACATTTCCTCAACTTCGTCGTCACCAGCATTAGTTGTTGGCATATACACTTGAATTTTAAGCATATCCACTCGCTCAATCTGAAGTTTTACGGCTATTACTCTATCACAGTCACTACCTTGCTAATTCTTTCAGCTATCTCTTTTCCCATTATAATCCCCTCTCCCCTTTCTTTTTTCTCTCCTCCCGAGTAAATAATCTTAAATTCGTCTGAATTTATTTCGCCTTCTCCTTCCCACCGAACTTCACTACGACCTACTATACCAACATTATTCCTTCTCATTTCCCTTTTTAAGTTCTCTAGTTTACCCCCTGAATTCATACTCCTAACATTCTATGTGCCTATTTTTAATTTCTCACTACTTGCTTTCTTATTAATGTTACATTTCCTCTGTGCATCCCCTAGGGTAGTCCCCACCCGGAGATCCGATTGGGGGATTATTTTACCTCCGGAATATTTTACCCCAGATAGATCTATATAGGTACTATTTGCAGCTTTTCAGCCTATCATGGGAAATATAATGAGGTAGTTTCCCCTTTCACAAGAGTGATTACCTATCTTTAGCTGTTATGATACACATGATCACCACCTACAGAGCTACTGTGCAAGCTGCTTCCCCTCCGACCTTTCCTGCTTGGGTGGTCCTTCCAGGAGAATTATCTCCCGCCGGCATAGTTCTTTGGTTCATAAGATTACAAAAATCATCCCACCTCTGTAAGGTTATGCAGTCCTTAGAGACAATCTATATAAATCATTAAATTCAGAAGCGCATTTTTTACGAACGCGGCCGCTTCAGGAACGTAAATACCGCGTTGCTTGGGGGTCTACTGTAAATCAAAACAATTTATAAACGATTTATTATGGGAAAAATTCTCCAAAGTATCATTGCATTGAATAACTATCTACTATATTGAAAAAAGAACTTTCTTACTTCCACAAATACACCTGATGAGGCTACGATCGTAATGAAACCGGTCGTTTTTTTAATTAAATTCGTAAAAATAACAAAGTTCTTTTTTCAATATGAATCAATTCCGTAGAGTTGTGCCTGGCCTCATTACTGATATTATCTACTAAGTTTATATTTAATTTTATTATAAATTACGAAGTTTTAATGGAGAAAATCGATAAAAACAATAAAGAGACAAATTTATTTACTCATTAAAGATGAAATGTTGTTGTTAGGATGAAGTCTATCGATGAGTTTTATTCGTACTACAATATGAGCGAATCGTGGAAATTATCGTTAACAACGACATTATTGCTACGAAAAATTTTCATCGAACTCGTAACGATGACCAATGAGGTGACGTTAAATACCTAAAGATAGATATTTATTCCAGTTAGTAAAAGTGTCCGCGTACAGACATATGTATTTACTTGTAGGAGGCAATGCAAAGGAAAGAAGGGTAATAATATGGAGGAGGCGATTTCTTCGTGACCGGCAGAACGCATTGCATTTGCCGGAGGAAGATTTTCGCTCAATATTTTGGGTTACTAACTAAGCTGCAATGTATGTTTGCGATATGTTAAGGCATCATATAAAATCTATGAGGAAATCATCGCTGCCCGAAAAACTTACATTAGATAGTTATAGTGGTTTTCAATCGTGTACAATCCAACACTGCAGTGGCGCTTCTACCGCCAGAAATCTGTACTACATACAGTTTATGTCTACTTATGTATGTACAGACATTTCCTAAGTATTCCAACGATTTTCCGCGGCAGAAAGAACTTTAACTTCATATGTACGTGAATGTTCGTTCAGTTCAGTTCAGTGACTATGTGCCAATTCCTGTCGTGACGCCACCTCAGCCTTCAAGGTTTATTATTGTATAAAATACGGTTTATTATTGCATATCGACCGGAGTTAACAAAGATTATTCGGCGTCTTGGGCCATCGTTTGAACGTACTATTATAATTGTCCATTGTTATTTAATTGTCAATCTTGCATCGTGATGATAGGGTGAGCATGCCCATGGAATTGTTGTTTTGGGCAATTGAGGGCTTGTTTTGGGAGGGCTGAAGCAATCTCGCTGCGTAATTAGTTATAATATTAGAATTACGAGTGGATTTACTAATTTCGAATGAACGATTTCTTCGGTTTCATCAAATTCTCCGGTTTGATAGTGTTTGTTACGTAACGGAAATGGCAAAAAATTTAGTTATTTCATCGGTTTGCTTAAGTACATAACCTTAATAAGTCTATGGGAGTTATTTGCCAAGTAGATATATTTCGTTACCACTCTCATCAGAAGATCTGAGGCTGTTCTATACTCTATTGTATTGAACATGGCAACAGTGATTGGAATGGCATCGTTATTGCGGTTAAACATCGCGAGACTAACTTATTGTTTAGCGCAACTATTACTTGTTTTGTGGCGACGTGGCTCAGGCGTTTGACAGAAACTATTTTTGTTTAGACAGGATAATAATAGATAGGGTAAATAAATGCAGAACCTACGTAGAGGTTTACCAACGAAAATATTTCAATTTCCAAGAGTGACGTGTGAAAGAATGTTTGCTACTGAAAATATAAATTAGCTTAAGTATGTATCTTGAATGACAAAAATAGACATTATATACCCTTCTCTAAAAATTGGAGGTCATTGCTTTGTTATTTGGATAAAAAATCTACGTTCTTACTGTTTCGTTGGTGTCATAGCAACATCGCCAGAAGTCTTAAAATTGAAATTAGTTAATTAATTAATCAAAGTTGCTAATTCATATTTATCCATGACATAACTGCCACATTCTGATGCTGAATTGATCACCCTTAGCTTAAAAACTGCGTATTAGTCAACAGGTTAAAGGAATCTCACATGCCATGATCATAAGAACAGCTTTTGAAGGAGAGAGGCAGGTTTTTCTTAAGTGATAATACACAATTAATTTACTTTATATTCGTAGAAGCATACCATCGAATCAAGCCAAATAAATGTGACAGCGGTGATCAAAACACGCGTGTTCATATTCTAAACAGATTTTCATTGAAACGAAATGGTTATGCAAGTGTTCATATTCGAAAAGAATGATATCCTATTCCGCGAAACCCGAGTCGTTCTTAGGAAAATCTTAGATAGGCATCTTATTATTTTCGTAAATATGGTAAGCTCTGATTTCTAAGTAGTTGTGGACTAAGTATATAAACCGTTTCTGTGAAATTTGCGTCAATTTGGGCAATTTTACGCGAATGCATCCAATAAATTAAATGTACGTCAGTGATACCAAATTGCCAAAGTTTTTGTTACGAGGAACGCCGAACCAAAACTCGCAAACTTAGTTAATCCAGTTCTTACAATAGTGGCGCATTTTTAAAAAACTAGATGTATTTTATATGCTAAGATATTAATATTTTAGTATTTAAAGTCTATCCGGCAGATAAGTTAGATGAGCGGCGAGCAACCTTTTCTACATGACGGGCCGCATTGGCGGTTGAAAATTCTTCGGCGGTCGGCTTTGCAAGTTCTCCATGCTTCGACGAGCCGGATTAGACTTTGAACGCTGACTAAATATTCCAAGGTATAATATAAGTAAAAATCACGTCTAAATTAAGTTTTAGGGTTGACATTTCGATCTCAAGTTTTTTATCGTCGTTATTTCCATGTATATATGGTACGAATTTGTGTGCCACATTTTACGGGGGCCACAGGTTGCTCACCCCTGAGTTAGACAATGCAATACAAACAAATACGAGAAAATTATCACATCTTTAGGTGTAATAAATCCAAGTAGCCATTTGAAACATATCTGACGGTTGGTGTACACAACGATTATATTTGTATGATATTACTTGAAAATCATCCACTTATGAGAAATCTATTTGACTGAGCATCCTGCGGTTGAGTTCGGTAGACATAATAACAATCATGAAAAGTGTGATAATATTAGGTACGTAAAACCAGCATCATTAATCGCTGGATTATATATCACCTACGAAGATAATCACATTCTAAAGTGATTGAGGGTGGAAAAGAATTCCAGGCAATTTTGTGTTTAGAGCAATTTTAGAAGTTTCTAGCCAAATCGTTTTATTGGAAAGTTGTCGGCAGCGGAAGATATTTTTAGAGTATGAGGATGGCGACGAATGGTGGAGGGGAGAGGAACAGTAAAAGGTAAACGAGAGGAGAGAAGAAGAGATATAGGGAGGGAAATAGAGTGAAGAGGTGGAGTGGTGAAAGAGAGAGAAGGGTGAGAGAGAAGGGAGAGGGGGGAGAAAGAGGAAGATGGGGAGGAAGAGGGATATGGAAAGAGAGGCAGGAAGAGCAAGATAAGGAGAGAGAAAAGGAAAGAAAGGGAGAGGTAGATAACCGTTTTCGTTAGGTCAAGATTGGGACTAGAGAGTCTCTTTTTCCATCTAGCTCAACAGGGTGGGGGACGAAGAAAGGAAGGGAGGGGGAGGGAAAAAAGCAAGGGAGATAGAAGACGGAGGAAGGAAGAAGAAGGAGCGAGAAGAGGGATAGAGGGAGGAAGAAGAAGGAAGGAGAGAGAAGATGGAAGGAGATATGAGGGAAGAAGAGGGAGGGAGAGAGGGAGGGAGAGAGGAAGGGAGGGAGGGAGAGAGGGATGTGGAGAGAGAGGGAAAGAAGGAAGTGGAGAGGGAAGGAGAGATAAAGAGAAAGGGACAGGAAGAGAGAGGACGAAGGAAGGGAGAGGGAAGGGGGAGGGGGATAGGAAGAGGGAGCGAGAGTAGAAGATGGAGGAAGGGAGAAGAGGGAGAGAGGGAGGAAGAAGATGGAAGGAGAGAAATGATGGAAAGAGATAGATAGATAGATAGATAGGAGGGAAGAAAAGGGAGGGAACATACGAGAGAGATAGAGGGAGAGGGAGGGATGGAGTGGGAGGGAGAGGAAGGGGTAGCTAGAGGGAGGGTGAAAGAGGTTGGGAGAGAGGGGGAGTGAGAGAAAGTAAAAGTGAAAGACAGGAGTTTAAGAAGAAATGAAAAATATGACGCGAATGGAGAGAAATGGGAAAGTTCTGACCGCTTTGAGAATCACAGATAAAGCACAGAGGCGCGGGAGTTACCCTCGGTGAATTCGCTCCTGTATTCCGAGATTCGTTCGTCTCTTTCTCGTGACTCCCCTTCAGTCCCTCGTCCCCGGACATCCTTGCCCAGGCAGGTAGGCCACCTCCTCCTCTCCTGCTCAGCTGGCGCTTCATCGATTTTCGTTCGAGCATTCTTTTAACATCTTTCCTGCAGCAGACTCGCCGATTTAATGCAGTGAGGAAGGAAATACTGTAATCAGCGAAAATTGATTTGTTTGTGGGAATAATCGCGTTTGATAATGCGCTCTGGTTAAGAGCTACGCGGATATCATACATTTTTCGAAACAAACGTTTCGAATTCGCAGTTAGAACTTTTAAAGCATTAGTCTTACCGATGAAGTTGTTTGAAAAATGCCGCGGTAAATTTTCGGGCGCCAGTTTGTGCAGAAAAAGATACATTTTTGGTTAAAATTTCATTTTAATACTCAATAAAAGGTTATTTTCGAATAATTAAGCTATAAAGTAATTTGAATGAAAAGTCTCACTGTTCAGTATATTTCCTATACACGGAATCTTTTCAAGCAAATACTAAAAATACTTAGGCTTAATATGTATGCTTTGGATTTGTCGACAGACGTAACATATGTATTTCTGGGTAATTAAAACTTAAGCACAACTGCCGCAGATCATGTACCAATCTTTTACTAGTCAAGACGTTCAATTATTATAAAATGAGTAAATAAACAGTGTAAAAATACTTGATTATGTGAGATAATCTTACGTAAAATAAATATCTATCATAAATAATCTCATTTGCATAATATTATTATTGGTTTAATGATGAAAGTGTTTCTGCTTTTTACTTTTTTTCTGTAGCCTGCTTAAAGTTGAATATAAATATTTATTCTTTATTCGGTTTGTGAACAAAGTCGCTCTTTACTTTATCATTTATGTAATTCAGCAAAAGCATCTAGGTAGTGAAAACATCGAACGTTACTTACAAGGCGGAAATAGGTTTTAGGCACCTCAAAGTACAAAATTGCTTTCCTTGAACTGCTGCTGCATCCGTGCGTACGTGCAAATCATTAGTACATAAATTGACCAGGCGCCATTAATTATTTAATCACGAATATTTTTTAATCCATTCGGGTGCTCTACAGACATGAAAATCTCTTAAAAATTGCGAATAGTCTACGTAGGATTTGAAAATAAATGAGTATTTTGTCGGAGTTTCTCGAGCGATTTTGGTTCGATCTTCCATTATAATAATCCAAGAGGTTGAGTAGCCAGAAATACACACACTAACTCTCTCTTAGATATTAAGGTTAGAAACAACAGCCAATCAACCAAATTTCTATAAAAAACCTCGCTAAAATCAGGAGCCTTTCTTTTGTCACGTCACGAGAGTTTGCGTTGAAATGTTAAAAGGGCTTTATCGTGCCTTTTAGCGGTTCAGTGAATCAAAGTACCCAGACGGTCACAAATAAATCAAAGACTTCATTGGATCGCAACTTGCGTTTTCGTCGTTTTTGTAATTAATCGATTTTTAGCCTACGTTATTCCTCGAAAGAGGGAGAAATAGTCCTTCCCCTCCTGCCAAGACATCCGCTGTACATGTTCGCGGGGTTGCATAAGGATTAGGATAATCAAACCTATTCTAAAATTTGTTTATTTTTTGATAAATAATGAGCGCAACGCTTTCCAAAATATTCTAAGGTAACAAAAAGGACTTTCAAATATAATTACCCAACACGCGTTATTTATTTGAAGGCAACACAACTGCTCGGCTTTCAAAGAATGCAGTCGGAGTTGTGTTACATCAAGTAATTCTAATTCGTCGAATTATGCACAAAACTTTTTGTCATCCAACTCACAAGATGTCCGAATTTAAACTTTGGCAGTATATTTCTATGTTCATTCCTCCCTTTTTTTCGCTCGGTAGACTATCTGAATATTAACTGCCCCTTTTTACATAAGCAATATGTAATTATTCAAGGCAAAACGGTTTGTGTATATCTACATCACAATTCATAATTGGAACGAGTATCATCGTTCACTTTATTTTTCATTGATGTCATTAGGAGCCGCGTTAGGAGAAGAGAGTTCTGCAAGAAGAGTGTATATTATTTGCGGAAAATGGTCCAATATGTATTTTTAATTGATGAAAGGGAAAAATTAATTAAGTTATTCTGAGGCGTAGTAGGCGACGCATAGTGATAAAAATAGAACTTGGATTCTTGACATCACATGCACGAACTCAATGTACTATGTTGTAACGAAATAGTGGTTTCAACAGCCCACGGTATGCACAAAACTAAACCTTCGTCGTGGTAACAGAAAAATGAAAAACATGGATTATCAATATAATCCTGATGGCCTCTCTACTAAAGCAGACTTGTCCGCAGGTATATGCCACAAAAAGAAAGGTAAATGGATCCAAAGTATATGTAAAGTCACGCGTCAACGAAAATTTTAACCAGGGTAAAAATTAACTCCAAAAAATTCCCCCATATTTTCACCGACAGAAAAAGTGGCGGAAGGTATGTGGCATTGAGAATATCCTTGCTGCGATGAGACCCCAACCAACAGGGGATGAGCAACCCCTCCATTTTGTGAATCGGATTCTGCTATCTCAGGGAATCCCCTCATTCAGTTCCTACCCTCTTCCTACTTGCTCGGCCAATCGCATTCGAGGGAAGAGCCGGCGGGAGGGAGCGCACGATGGGGAGAAGAGGCAGAACGAGACAGGGAGATGGGGAGAGAGGAAGGGAGAAAGGGGAGGGAAGGGAAGTCTGCCTCTCTCTTTCTCTCACACACGCTCGTTTTGCGGTCATGCGCAAGAGGCTTCCTGAGACAACTCCCCTCCGACGAGAAGTAAGACGTTATACTGCGCGGTTTTGAATCGAAGGGCATCATTATCGCGTAAAAACACTCGCTTCTTACTTTTACGACTAGCTTTCTCACGAGCATCGATCTGTATTCCTAGTCCGAATCGTTAAAAAGACTCGAAAATGTTGCAAAAGTTTCATTTTAAAAAGTCGTACTCTCGAGAGCATTTTACAAGCACCGTAATGTAAATCGATACGAACCGGAAATACGGTCACGGCTGTTCTTCTTAGCAGGTTTCTGTTAAAAAGAAAATAACCTGACGTGGCCAGTGCAAGAATTTCTCCATACACTGTAATATTTCTAAAAATTACAAATAGGTTACATGATAATAAATATTTTAAAGAACTGCAAGAAAAATTTAAAGACCTTAAATAGAACAGACATAATGCCATACCGAAGCCTTCTGATATTATATGTAGCCACGAAGCTCCAAAAATTAAGAATAAAATGGAGCGTCGATAAGACGTAAGTAAGAATGCGTCAAGTATTTACCAAAGTCGCCTCTAGGTGGTGTGTTGGTGGTAGCTAAAAATATGGGTTTTAAAATATCTCTTAAACAATGCACTACATGGTAAAATGTTTCGTACAAAAGTTGTATAAAATTACATTTCCTATAAGTTTTATTACAGTTTTATATTGATCAAGTAATAAAGCATACACATGAAATAAACGGATGTGACATGAGTAAACACCCACTTCCGGTTGACCAATTTTAATCAAAAATTTATCAGCTCTTGTCCTTCCAATAAAAATTGTAAATTTAAAACTTCGCGTTTATATGATTAATAATTTGGAGTTAGAGCGCCCACAAATTTCCTATCACATACACACATCATCGAGAAAATAGCCATAACGTGTTCTATGGACCTCAAACGTCTATTTCCGTCGAAATGTCGAAATCGATGTATTTCACGTAAACAATACTTTTCCTATGCTACGTATGGAGAAAGTAAAAATGTGCTAATGTCTGTCTGTGGACAGTCATTTTCTTTTTAAAAGGGATCTTTGAAAATATTCTTTTTGAATTTAATATCCCGTATCAATGTACGATTATTCCATTAATTGGATTTTCCACCTAAATAGTTCACAGATTTTCCACTAGGTGGCTCCAAAATCGGAAAAATAAATATTTACAAATGGTATTGTTGGCAATCTACTAGAGATATTTGAAAATTCTTTTTGAATTAGATAGCTCGTATTAATCAATGAATTTAGCACCTATTTGATTTTACAAGTAGTTCATAGATTTTTCGCCAACTGTCTTCAAATTCGGAAAATTCAAAATTTAGAAATGGTACTGTACTCAAAGTAATGAAACTAAAGGAGTCAAGTTTTCACTACTGACAATGAGGTTTCGTTTGGATCTACATTCTAACGCGGGGTGTCTCCTCATCAATGGGAGAGGCAAACCAGAACCCTGAAAATTTTTAGGAAAACGTGCTTCCGCATCTTACTTGTTTTTTGGAAAATATCACGATTTGATGGGATGTTTCATATAGTTTGTTCTTAGGAATGGGTCGCTAATTTTATAGCCTAAACTAAATAAACACCGTGAGCGTCAGTGGATTCATCAACGGCGATAGAAAGTGGATTTTTTCGTGATTTTTTTTCATCGTCACCTTAAAATATGTAAATCGAGTATTTCATTCAAAGTTCGAACGAGTATCTTGTTCCTTTATTGAGTAAATCTTCTTTACCGCTGTGACGGAGGTCGACATTACTATTAAGACGAAAGGAAAATGCGGCCGAAGGCCACTTTCGGGGATGTATTGCAGAGCGCACAACCTCGATAATTTGTTCATTTTCGATATCGTTGTATTATTCATCACAGCCAAAGTATTGTGTAATGTTCAAAACAGCGTCGAAATTTCGTGAATATGCCGATAATTCATTTTCGTTACAGTCGTATTATTTATCGCAACCAAGATATTGTTTAACCTTCAAAACGGCGTCGAAATTTAGAAATTTGAATAGTACATCGGCATTATCACTTTTTTCCTGACTATGCAACAAATCACGACTTGAGAAAACTTTACGGTATTGGAACGAACACGCTCCATACTGGCAGACTAGCCCGTACACCGTGACAGGACGGAGCAAAAATCGAGCGGTGACAGATTTCGTTTCTTTCGTTCATTCTTCCAGAGTTGTCCTCCACACTCTCCGTTTTACCCGTGCGGTTAAAACCGTCGCAAAGACCGAGAGTGTGGAGCGCCCTTGAAGGAGTGTGTACCAGAGAGAGGGATAGAGTGTGGGAGATGCACGGAGAGAATTAAATAATTTAGTCACGTGTGATAAGATTGTGTTGAGAAGTATACATTAGCCGTGGATTCGTCCTAAAGGACGGATTATATAGCAGGCAATGAGAGCCGAAGGTTCTTCAGGGAGATTGTTTAGTTTAGCTTTGAGCTATTCACGTGATTTGGCCCTGTAATCTCCAGTATATCCTGAATTATCGAGGTAAAAGTTAATAGTCCAGTTCATGGGTGTCGAAGGTTAATTCTTTTAGAGCAGTGGTTCCCAATCTTTTAGTAGGCGTGGAACCATTTCAAAAATAAAGAGAATTTCGCGGCTCCCCAAACTTGGAGCAATGATTTCATATTTTTAAATACGGGTATTAAAAGCTTCGGACGCATCCATGCGTTAATACTACAACGTCATCAATTTATAATACAATTACAAATTATTGCCCTAATTGCCTACAAACACGCCAATTTTATTGCTTTATTTAGTAAACAAAATGTTTCGCGGCACCTCTGAAAATGAGCTGCGGCGCTCCAGCGTGCCGCGGTACCCAGTTTGGGAACCATTTCTTTAAAGTGTGATAGCACGGTTTTGGGCGTAAGTTACATCTAGTATGCCTTGATGAATGCATTGTCTAGGAAAATTCAACTCCGTTGTTACAGGTTTGGACAAAATGTACGAAAACAGCAGAAGGCGAAAAAGACAAATCTCATGAAACTGACACAGTATAGTACGCAAGGAAGAGAGGCGTTAACCAACCTATTTAATAATGATCTGACACGGCTTTCTGCAGTCCTGGCACTAAATTTTCAACCAAATGAAGTCCTTAAAGACAAATCATATGGGTGACCATCTAAACTCGAGGAAAATATTTTCTTTTTGAGTAGTTTTGAATAACTTCGATTGATGTCAATGAGACAGTATAGCAAAGGAATAATTATCAAAATAAAAAGCCAGAGAAAAATTCAGCCTTGGCAGCAAATCGAGCCCGAGTCATCCACTCGCCGGGCGGATATTTTCATATCAGTTGTTTGCGTGACCAGTCAGCGCGAAGGAATCAAATTCCGTTAGAAGATAATAAATAGAAGGGCAGACTACGGCAAGTAAAACAATAAATTGACGATTTGACTCAAACCTTACGGTCAGAGTCAAATCAATCAATACCGTTAGTAGATATAAAACAGTAAGTTTCATATGTTGTTTTTTAAAATTAAATTTTTCAAGCTCTCATGGTTCTTCAGGCTCAGATAAAAAATCTCGTACCAATCCCCGTTTACGTTATAGAGACCCTCTTTCAGAGAATTGTGATACTTATTTCAGTTGTTCAATTGTAAGAATTGTGACAGTGGTGTGTTAATCTGCTCGTAAATTGGGTTTCCAAGAGATATTTCTACTTTTATATATAAAACAATATTTAACGCATCTCAAAGGTAACACAAATTTAAATTTTCTACTTAATTCTTTTTTGCATAAGCGATAGAGAAAAATATTTTACAGCTATCGGCGAAATCTGAAAAATTCATTTGGGTGAGAATAGTCATCCTAAATACATTTTCTTACTGGCGATTAGCAATCACTCACAGAAATAAAATGCTAAATAAAAACTAATTTGGCAATTATCATTCGACTGTATATTTGAAGCGATTATTTCTATAACTATTACTTGCGCCGAAAGATATGCAAGTTTACATTAAAGCATTCCAAACGATTGTAATTTCACGGTTTATTGATTGGCTAAGAAATAAATTATCGGGATAATGAGTTTCAAATCCTCGGGAATTAGGATCGTTCATTTTCTGTAATTAGAGAAGGACAGCCAGTGCATAGAAAAGAGCTTCATTTTAACAAAATCACGGGTATATGAACACTGTTCAACTTTGACATTAAGCCTGGGCACAAAACTATCCTTAAAGAAAGATTCGAAACACATACCAAGGCCCTTAAAAGGAATGGGAGTTAATCTGGGCCGTCATTATTAGGACTATAACCCAATCTTATTGGTCCCCCACGGTTAATAGCCACAGGCGGTCATACCGAAAAGATAGTGCCCGACATCCAGGCGCCAGGAGCGACTCATATATGCCCAGAGTTATCGTGGTTACGTTTATTCTGATCGGGTATTATCTTCCGTGCGTCATAAGCGAAGAACTCTAGAATTGAGGGCACTTCCAACGACTAACTTCGATGAGACATATTGAAATCGGACCAAGGTGCGAAAACGCGGCATTACTTTTATATGATATAAATCATTTATTCGCTAATTTTTATTCATTTGAGTAATGTTTTATTGGAGATCTAAATTATTTTTAAAGTGTAAAAGGAGTGTTCTATGGGTAGTTTTAAAAAAGAAATTTCCGAAAGTGCCAAAGACCACCTAAAAAAATATTTAAAACAAAAAGTTTTCTTGTTGATTTCCTATGCTACAAAATATTTATGAGTGAGCCTTTTTTGTAAATTACGAGAATCTAACCTATTTTGAATGTTTCAGAAATGATCCTAATGGCGCGTGTCAGCGTTTTTGGCAGAACGGGCTGGGGCGGTGTGTCACCCAACCCGGCTCGCCGCCTCATGGCAAACTAATCCTCGTTTTTGGACTGGGCCTTTCCAATGGTTTTAGAATTGATTTCCCATGACTTTCCTTCATTACCGTTCACGGTTTTTAGTTTTATGCCGTGTGAGAAAGAAGGAACTGCGATTTTTCCTGCGTAGTCGTCATTTTGTGCTATATTTCACAAGTTTATTTGAGGCTTGCCTATAAATTCGGTAGATTATACTGGACACCTTATCCGCATCATGTAGCCTTCACTCATTTATTTAGAGGAAAGCATTGATGAAACTTTTTATAAGGTAATACTTTCTTCTGAAGTTCTTTCTCGTCTTCTGCTATTAATCCCTGATCATCTGCGTATTTACTGTGGTAATAATTTCACCTCCTATCTTAAATCCTTTCTCTTCCAACAACGCTTCTTCTGTTATTGTTTCTGCATAAATATTAAATATCGCTGGTGAAATAGGACATCTCTACCTCACTCCCACCCCTATTGAAGTACTTTCTGTTTCTTCTCCTTCTACTCGGACTCTAACATTTTGATCAAAGTAAAGGTATTTAAGCAATTTTTTATCTTTCCAATATATTCCTATTTTATATAAAATGTCCAACATTTTATCCCATTTCACTCAATCAAAGGCTTTATCCCAATCTACAAAACAAAAGTACATATCTGTATTGACTTTTATCGCTCTTTCTATCATCATCCTCATACATCCTATAGCTATCTTGTCCCTCTTTCTCTTCTGGAACCAAGTTGATTATCTTGCAGCTCCCTTTCTATTTTACCTCCAATTCTTTTGGTTATTATACTGGCTAGAACTTTAGCTGTATGAGAAATTAAACTAATAGTTGTGTAATCCTTGCAACTTTTTGCATTATTCTTTTTCATTAGTGGTACCATAACAACATCTAAAAAATATTCAGGCCATATGCCAGTATCATATACTTGGTTCAAGAACTTTGTGAGTTACTTAACTGCTTTCGACCCCAAAACCTTAAAAACATTACTCCCAACAGCCTTCCTTTTCTTCATGTCATCAATTGCTCTTTTAACTTGAGACTCCTTCAGAGTCCTAGCTGGTCTTTTCCACATCATCTTTTTCATCTAATTCATTGTTTCTTGGCTTTCCTTCTTTGTCATACCTCACCTCAGACATTCTTTACATTGTATGGCTCCAAGACTATTTTACCACTTTTGTCCATGATTCCTTTACGTCCTATCTTTCTTGCCTTTTTCTTGAATTGTTCCCTTGCTTTGCTATACATGAGGTCTGTTCTACACATTCTTTCACATTCCACAATTTCCTCGAATTACTCATTTATCCACTGTTCTCTGGCTTTATCTGTTTCCCTTCTTAAAGCATTATTTAACTCCTTGTACTTTCTTTGGCATTTTCAGTGTTCATGTTCTTCCATTATTTCCTCTTTTCCATTTTTTGCAGCATGGCTGCTGTGATCCAGGGTTTTTTGTTTCTTTCACCAATTATCTTTCCTACCTTCTTTTCCATTACAACTTTAATGTTGCTCCTCCACTCCTCATCTACATTGTTTCTATTTTCTTAAGTTCTTTCCCCCAGCCTTTCCTCCAGCTCAGTCATGATAGCCAATTTGTTCTTAAAGAGTTCCTCTAAGTCCCATTTCTTGTTATCTCTTAAGTTTCTCTTAACGCTCTTCAGTCTACATTTTGTATTTGTCACCATAAGGTTGTGGTTGGAATCGATATCTGCCCCTGGGGGTGTTTTCATATTATTAATGCTATTTTTAAATCTTTCATTGACTAGGATGTAATCTATCTGGTATCGCCTCTTGACTCATGGAATTCTCCATGCGTAAAGTCTCCGCTGGTGATAATTAAACCATTTAGTAATGACCATAAATCTGTTTCTATGGCAGAATTTCACAAGTTACTCCCCTCTTTCATTTCTTTTCCCTAGTCTATATTTTCCCACTATTTATTCATCCCGTCCATCTCCGACTATACTGTTCCAGTCTCCCATTACTATGGTGGTGATCCTTCCTTTTCCCTCCTCCTCCAATATTTCCGTAATCTGTTCATACATTTCCTCAACTTCGTCGTCACCAGCATTAGTTGTTGGCATATACACTTGAATTTTAAGCATATCCACTCGCTCAATCTGAAGTTTTACGGCTATTACTCTATCACAGTCACTACCTTGCTAATTCTTTCAGCTATCTCTTTTCCCATTATAATCCCCTCTCCCCTTTCTTTTTTCTCTCCTCCCGAGTAAATAATCTTAAATTCGTCTGAATTTATTTCGCCTTCTCCTTCCCACCGAACTTCACTACGACCTACTATACCAACATTATTCCTTCTCATTTCCCTTTTTAAGTTCTCTAGTTTACCCCCTGAATTCATACTCCTAACATTCTATGTGCCTATTTTTAATTTCTCACTACTTGCTTTCTTATTAATGTTACATTTCCTCTGTGCATCCCCTAGGGTAGTCCCCACCCGGAGATCCGATTGGGGGATTATTTTACCTCCGGAATATTTTACCCCAGATAGATCTATATAGGTACTATTTGCAGCTTTTCAGCCTATCATGGGAAATATAATGAGGTAGTTTCCCCTTTCACAAGAGTGATTACCTATCTTTAGCTGTTATGATACACATGATCACCACCTACAGAGCTACTGTGCAAGCTGCTTCCCCTCCGACCTTTCCTGCTTGGGTGGTCCTTCCAGGAGAATTATCTCCCGCCGGCATAGTTCTTTGGTTCATAAGATTACAAAAATCATCCCACCTCTGTAAGGTTATGCAGTCCTTAGAGACAATCTATATAAATCATTAAATTCAGAAGCGCATTTTTTACGAACGCGGCCGCTTCAGGAACGTAAATACCGCGTTGCTTGGGGGTCTACTGTAAATCAAAACAATTTATAAACGATTTATTATGGGAAAAATTCTCCAAAGTATCATTGCATTGAATAACTATCTACTATATTGAAAAAAGAACTTTCTTACTTCCACAAATACACCTGATGAGGCTACGATCGTAATGAAACCGGTCGTTTTTTTAATTAAATTCGTAAAAATAACAAAGTTCTTTTTTCAATATGAATCAATTCCGTAGAGTTGTGCCTGGCCTCATTACTGATATTATCTACTAAGTTTATATTTAATTTTATTATAAATTACGAAGTTTTAATGGAGAAAATCGATAAAAACAATAAAGAGACAAATTTATTTACTCATTAAAGATGAAATGTTGTTGTTAGGATGAAGTCTATCGATGAGTTTTATTCGTACTACAATATGAGCGAATCGTGGAAATTATCGTTAACAACGACATTATTGCTACGAAAAATTTTCATCGAACTCGTAACGATGACCAATGAGGTGACGTTAAATACCTAAAGATAGATATTTATTCCAGTTAGTAAAAGTGTCCGCGTACAGACATATGTATTTACTTGTAGGAGGCAATGCAAAGGAAAGAAGGGTAATAATATGGAGGAGGCGATTTCTTCGTGACCGGCAGAACGCATTGCATTTGCCGGAGGAAGATTTTCGCTCAATATTTTGGGTTACTAACTAAGCTGCAATGTATGTTTGCGATATGTTAAGGCATCATATAAAATCTATGAGGAAATCATCGCTGCCCGAAAAACTTACATTAGATAGTTATAGTGGTTTTCAATCGTGTACAATCCAACACTGCAGTGGCGCTTCTACCGCCAGAAATCTGTACTACATACAGTTTATGTCTACTTATGTATGTACAGACATTTCCTAAGTATTCCAACGATTTTCCGCGGCAGAAAGAACTTTAACTTCATATGTACGTGAATGTTCGTTCAGTTCAGTTCAGTGACTATGTGCCAATTCCTGTCGTGACGCCACCTCAGCCTTCAAGGTTTATTATTGTATAAAATACGGTTTATTATTGCATATCGACCGGAGTTAACAAAGATTATTCGGCGTCTTGGGCCATCGTTTGAACGTACTATTATAATTGTCCATTGTTATTTAATTGTCAATCTTGCATCGTGATGATAGGGTGAGCATGCCCATGGAATTGTTGTTTTGGGCAATTGAGGGCTTGTTTTGGGAGGGCTGAAGCAATCTCGCTGCGTAATTAGTTATAATATTAGAATTACGAGTGGATTTACTAATTTCGAATGAACGATTTCTTCGGTTTCATCAAATTCTCCGGTTTGATAGTGTTTGTTACGTAACGGAAATGGCAAAAAATTTAGTTATTTCATCGGTTTGCTTAAGTACATAACCTTAATAAGTCTATGGGAGTTATTTGCCAAGTAGATATATTTCGTTACCACTCTCATCAGAAGATCTGAGGCTGTTCTATACTCTATTGTATTGAACATGGCAACAGTGATTGGAATGGCATCGTTATTGCGGTTAAACATCGCGAGACTAACTTATTGTTTAGCGCAACTATTACTTGTTTTGTGGCGACGTGGCTCAGGCGTTTGACAGAAACTATTTTTGTTTAGACAGGATAATAATAGATAGGGTAAATAAATGCAGAACCTACGTAGAGGTTTACCAACGAAAATATTTCAATTTCCAAGAGTGACGTGTGAAAGAATGTTTGCTACTGAAAATATAAATTAGCTTAAGTATGTATCTTGAATGACAAAAATAGACATTATATACCCTTCTCTAAAAATTGGAGGTCATTGCTTTGTTATTTGGATAAAAAATCTACGTTCTTACTGTTTCGTTGGTGTCATAGCAACATCGCCAGAAGTCTTAAAATTGAAATTAGTTAATTAATTAATCAAAGTTGCTAATTCATATTTATCCATGACATAACTGCCACATTCTGATGCTGAATTGATCACCCTTAGCTTAAAAACTGCGTATTAGTCAACAGGTTAAAGGAATCTCACATGCCATGATCATAAGAACAGCTTTTGAAGGAGAGAGGCAGGTTTTTCTTAAGTGATAATACACAATTAATTTACTTTATATTCGTAGAAGCATACCATCGAATCAAGCCAAATAAATGTGACAGCGGTGATCAAAACACGCGTGTTCATATTCTAAACAGATTTTCATTGAAACGAAATGGTTATGCAAGTGTTCATATTCGAAAAGAATGATATCCTATTCCGCGAAACCCGAGTCGTTCTTAGGAAAATCTTAGATAGGCATCTTATTATTTTCGTAAATATGGTAAGCTCTGATTTCTAAGTAGTTGTGGACTAAGTATATAAACCGTTTCTGTGAAATTTGCGTCAATTTGGGCAATTTTACGCGAATGCATCCAATAAATTAAATGTACGTCAGTGATACCAAATTGCCAAAGTTTTTGTTACGAGGAACGCCGAACCAAAACTCGCAAACTTAGTTAATCCAGTTCTTACAATAGTGGCGCATTTTTAAAAAACTAGATGTATTTTATATGCTAAGATATTAATATTTTAGTATTTAAAGTCTATCCGGCAGATAAGTTAGATGAGCGGCGAGCAACCTTTTCTACATGACGGGCCGCATTGGCGGTTGAAAATTCTTCGGCGGTCGGCTTTGCAAGTTCTCCATGCTTCGACGAGCCGGATTAGACTTTGAACGCTGACTAAATATTCCAAGGTATAATATAAGTAAAAATCACGTCTAAATTAAGTTTTAGGGTTGACATTTCGATCTCAAGTTTTTTATCGTCGTTATTTCCATGTATATATGGTACGAATTTGTGTGCCACATTTTACGGGGGCCACAGGTTGCTCACCCCTGAGTTAGACAATGCAATACAAACAAATACGAGAAAATTATCACATCTTTAGGTGTAATAAATCCAAGTAGCCATTTGAAACATATCTGACGGTTGGTGTACACAACGATTATATTTGTATGATATTACTTGAAAATCATCCACTTATGAGAAATCTATTTGACTGAGCATCCTGCGGTTGAGTTCGGTAGACATAATAACAATCATGAAAAGTGTGATAATATTAGGTACGTAAAACCAGCATCATTAATCGCTGGATTATATATCACCTACGAAGATAATCACATTCTAAAGTGATTGAGGGTGGAAAAGAATTCCAGGCAATTTTGTGTTTAGAGCAATTTTAGAAGTTTCTAGCCAAATCGTTTTATTGGAAAGTTGTCGGCAGCGGAAGATATTTTTAGAGTATGAGGATGGCGACGAATGGTGGAGGGGAGAGGAACAGTAAAAGGTAAACGAGAGGAGAGAAGAAGAGATATAGGGAGGGAAATAGAGTGAAGAGGTGGAGTGGTGAAAGAGAGAGAAGGGTGAGAGAGAAGGGAGAGGGGGGAGAAAGAGGAAGATGGGGAGGAAGAGGGATATGGAAAGAGAGGCAGGAAGAGCAAGATAAGGAGAGAGAAAAGGAAAGAAAGGGAGAGGTAGATAACCGTTTTCGTTAGGTCAAGATTGGGACTAGAGAGTCTCTTTTTCCATCTAGCTCAACAGGGTGGGGGACGAAGAAAGGAAGGGAGGGGGAGGGAAAAAAGCAAGGGAGATAGAAGACGGAGGAAGGAAGAAGAAGGAGCGAGAAGAGGGATAGAGGGAGGAAGAAGAAGGAAGGAGAGAGAAGATGGAAGGAGATATGAGGGAAGAAGAGGGAGGGAGAGAGGGAGGGAGAGAGGAAGGGAGGGAGGGAGAGAGGGATGTGGAGAGAGAGGGAAAGAAGGAAGTGGAGAGGGAAGGAGAGATAAAGAGAAAGGGACAGGAAGAGAGAGGACGAAGGAAGGGAGAGGGAAGGGGGAGGGGGATAGGAAGAGGGAGCGAGAGTAGAAGATGGAGGAAGGGAGAAGAGGGAGAGAGGGAGGAAGAAGATGGAAGGAGAGAAATGATGGAAAGAGATAGATAGATAGATAGATAGGAGGGAAGAAAAGGGAGGGAACATACGAGAGAGATAGAGGGAGAGGGAGGGATGGAGTGGGAGGGAGAGGAAGGGGTAGCTAGAGGGAGGGTGAAAGAGGTTGGGAGAGAGGGGGAGTGAGAGAAAGTAAAAGTGAAAGACAGGAGTTTAAGAAGAAATGAAAAATATGACGCGAATGGAGAGAAATGGGAAAGTTCTGACCGCTTTGAGAATCACAGATAAAGCACAGAGGCGCGGGAGTTACCCTCGGTGAATTCGCTCCTGTATTCCGAGATTCGTTCGTCTCTTTCTCGTGACTCCCCTTCAGTCCCTCGTCCCCGGACATCCTTGCCCAGGCAGGTAGGCCACCTCCTCCTCTCCTGCTCAGCTGGCGCTTCATCGATTTTCGTTCGAGCATTCTTTTAACATCTTTCCTGCAGCAGACTCGCCGATTTAATGCAGTGAGGAAGGAAATACTGTAATCAGCGAAAATTGATTTGTTTGTGGGAATAATCGCGTTTGATAATGCGCTCTGGTTAAGAGCTACGCGGATATCATACATTTTTCGAAACAAACGTTTCGAATTCGCAGTTAGAACTTTTAAAGCATTAGTCTTACCGATGAAGTTGTTTGAAAAATGCCGCGGTAAATTTTCGGGCGCCAGTTTGTGCAGAAAAAGATACATTTTTGGTTAAAATTTCATTTTAATACTCAATAAAAGGTTATTTTCGAATAATTAAGCTATAAAGTAATTTGAATGAAAAGTCTCACTGTTCAGTATATTTCCTATACACGGAATCTTTTCAAGCAAATACTAAAAATACTTAGGCTTAATATGTATGCTTTGGATTTGTCGACAGACGTAACATATGTATTTCTGGGTAATTAAAACTTAAGCACAACTGCCGCAGATCATGTACCAATCTTTTACTAGTCAAGACGTTCAATTATTATAAAATGAGTAAATAAACAGTGTAAAAATACTTGATTATGTGAGATAATCTTACGTAAAATAAATATCTATCATAAATAATCTCATTTGCATAATATTATTATTGGTTTAATGATGAAAGTGTTTCTGCTTTTTACTTTTTTTCTGTAGCCTGCTTAAAGTTGAATATAAATATTTATTCTTTATTCGGTTTGTGAACAAAGTCGCTCTTTACTTTATCATTTATGTAATTCAGCAAAAGCATCTAGGTAGTGAAAACATCGAACGTTACTTACAAGGCGGAAATAGGTTTTAGGCACCTCAAAGTACAAAATTGCTTTCCTTGAACTGCTGCTGCATCCGTGCGTACGTGCAAATCATTAGTACATAAATTGACCAGGCGCCATTAATTATTTAATCACGAATATTTTTTAATCCATTCGGGTGCTCTACAGACATGAAAATCTCTTAAAAATTGCGAATAGTCTACGTAGGATTTGAAAATAAATGAGTATTTTGTCGGAGTTTCTCGAGCGATTTTGGTTCGATCTTCCATTATAATAATCCAAGAGGTTGAGTAGCCAGAAATACACACACTAACTCTCTCTTAGATATTAAGGTTAGAAACAACAGCCAATCAACCAAATTTCTATAAAAAACCTCGCTAAAATCAGGAGCCTTTCTTTTGTCACGTCACGAGAGTTTGCGTTGAAATGTTAAAAGGGCTTTATCGTGCCTTTTAGCGGTTCAGTGAATCAAAGTACCCAGACGGTCACAAATAAATCAAAGACTTCATTGGATCGCAACTTGCGTTTTCGTCGTTTTTGTAATTAATCGATTTTTAGCCTACGTTATTCCTCGAAAGAGGGAGAAATAGTCCTTCCCCTCCTGCCAAGACATCCGCTGTACATGTTCGCGGGGTTGCATAAGGATTAGGATAATCAAACCTATTCTAAAATTTGTTTATTTTTTGATAAATAATGAGCGCAACGCTTTCCAAAATATTCTAAGGTAACAAAAAGGACTTTCAAATATAATTACCCAACACGCGTTATTTATTTGAAGGCAACACAACTGCTCGGCTTTCAAAGAATGCAGTCGGAGTTGTGTTACATCAAGTAATTCTAATTCGTCGAATTATGCACAAAACTTTTTGTCATCCAACTCACAAGATGTCCGAATTTAAACTTTGGCAGTATATTTCTATGTTCATTCCTCCCTTTTTTTCGCTCGGTAGACTATCTGAATATTAACTGCCCCTTTTTACATAAGCAATATGTAATTATTCAAGGCAAAACGGTTTGTGTATATCTACATCACAATTCATAATTGGAACGAGTATCATCGTTCACTTTATTTTTCATTGATGTCATTAGGAGCCGCGTTAGGAGAAGAGAGTTCTGCAAGAAGAGTGTATATTATTTGCGGAAAATGGTCCAATATGTATTTTTAATTGATGAAAGGGAAAAATTAATTAAGTTATTCTGAGGCGTAGTAGGCGACGCATAGTGATAAAAATAGAACTTGGATTCTTGACATCACATGCACGAACTCAATGTACTATGTTGTAACGAAATAGTGGTTTCAACAGCCCACGGTATGCACAAAACTAAACCTTCGTCGTGGTAACAGAAAAATGAAAAACATGGATTATCAATATAATCCTGATGGCCTCTCTACTAAAGCAGACTTGTCCGCAGGTATATGCCACAAAAAGAAAGGTAAATGGATCCAAAGTATATGTAAAGTCACGCGTCAACGAAAATTTTAACCAGGGTAAAAATTAACTCCAAAAAATTCCCCCATATTTTCACCGACAGAAAAAGTGGCGGAAGGTATGTGGCATTGAGAATATCCTTGCTGCGATGAGACCCCAACCAACAGGGGATGAGCAACCCCTCCATTTTGTGAATCGGATTCTGCTATCTCAGGGAATCCCCTCATTCAGTTCCTACCCTCTTCCTACTTGCTCGGCCAATCGCATTCGAGGGAAGAGCCGGCGGGAGGGAGCGCACGATGGGGAGAAGAGGCAGAACGAGACAGGGAGATGGGGAGAGAGGAAGGGAGAAAGGGGAGGGAAGGGAAGTCTGCCTCTCTCTTTCTCTCACACACGCTCGTTTTGCGGTCATGCGCAAGAGGCTTCCTGAGACAACTCCCCTCCGACGAGAAGTAAGACGTTATACTGCGCGGTTTTGAATCGAAGGGCATCATTATCGCGTAAAAACACTCGCTTCTTACTTTTACGACTAGCTTTCTCACGAGCATCGATCTGTATTCCTAGTCCGAATCGTTAAAAAGACTCGAAAATGTTGCAAAAGTTTCATTTTAAAAAGTCGTACTCTCGAGAGCATTTTACAAGCACCGTAATGTAAATCGATACGAACCGGAAATACGGTCACGGCTGTTCTTCTTAGCAGGTTTCTGTTAAAAAGAAAATAACCTGACGTGGCCAGTGCAAGAATTTCTCCATACACTGTAATATTTCTAAAAATTACAAATAGGTTACATGATAATAAATATTTTAAAGAACTGCAAGAAAAATTTAAAGACCTTAAATAGAACAGACATAATGCCATACCGAAGCCTTCTGATATTATATGTAGCCACGAAGCTCCAAAAATTAAGAATAAAATGGAGCGTCGATAAGACGTAAGTAAGAATGCGTCAAGTATTTACCAAAGTCGCCTCTAGGTGGTGTGTTGGTGGTAGCTAAAAATATGGGTTTTAAAATATCTCTTAAACAATGCACTACATGGTAAAATGTTTCGTACAAAAGTTGTATAAAATTACATTTCCTATAAGTTTTATTACAGTTTTATATTGATCAAGTAATAAAGCATACACATGAAATAAACGGATGTGACATGAGTAAACACCCACTTCCGGTTGACCAATTTTAATCAAAAATTTATCAGCTCTTGTCCTTCCAATAAAAATTGTAAATTTAAAACTTCGCGTTTATATGATTAATAATTTGGAGTTAGAGCGCCCACAAATTTCCTATCACATACACACATCATCGAGAAAATAGCCATAACGTGTTCTATGGACCTCAAACGTCTATTTCCGTCGAAATGTCGAAATCGATGTATTTCACGTAAACAATACTTTTCCTATGCTACGTATGGAGAAAGTAAAAATGTGCTAATGTCTGTCTGTGGACAGTCATTTTCTTTTTAAAAGGGATCTTTGAAAATATTCTTTTTGAATTTAATATCCCGTATCAATGTACGATTATTCCATTAATTGGATTTTCCACCTAAATAGTTCACAGATTTTCCACTAGGTGGCTCCAAAATCGGAAAAATAAATATTTACAAATGGTATTGTTGGCAATCTACTAGAGATATTTGAAAATTCTTTTTGAATTAGATAGCTCGTATTAATCAATGAATTTAGCACCTATTTGATTTTACAAGTAGTTCATAGATTTTTCGCCAACTGTCTTCAAATTCGGAAAATTCAAAATTTAGAAATGGTACTGTACTCAAAGTAATGAAACTAAAGGAGTCAAGTTTTCACTACTGACAATGAGGTTTCGTTTGGATCTACATTCTAACGCGGGGTGTCTCCTCATCAATGGGAGAGGCAAACCAGAACCCTGAAAATTTTTAGGAAAACGTGCTTCCGCATCTTACTTGTTTTTTGGAAAATATCACGATTTGATGGGATGTTTCATATAGTTTGTTCTTAGGAATGGGTCGCTAATTTTATAGCCTAAACTAAATAAACACCGTGAGCGTCAGTGGATTCATCAACGGCGATAGAAAGTGGATTTTTTCGTGATTTTTTTTCATCGTCACCTTAAAATATGTAAATCGAGTATTTCATTCAAAGTTCGAACGAGTATCTTGTTCCTTTATTGAGTAAATCTTCTTTACCGCTGTGACGGAGGTCGACATTACTATTAAGACGAAAGGAAAATGCGGCCGAAGGCCACTTTCGGGGATGTATTGCAGAGCGCACAACCTCGATAATTTGTTCATTTTCGATATCGTTGTATTATTCATCACAGCCAAAGTATTGTGTAATGTTCAAAACAGCGTCGAAATTTCGTGAATATGCCGATAATTCATTTTCGTTACAGTCGTATTATTTATCGCAACCAAGATATTGTTTAACCTTCAAAACGGCGTCGAAATTTAGAAATTTGAATAGTACATCGGCATTATCACTTTTTTCCTGACTATGCAACAAATCACGACTTGAGAAAACTTTACGGTATTGGAACGAACACGCTCCATACTGGCAGACTAGCCCGTACACCGTGACAGGACGGAGCAAAAATCGAGCGGTGACAGATTTCGTTTCTTTCGTTCATTCTTCCAGAGTTGTCCTCCACACTCTCCGTTTTACCCGTGCGGTTAAAACCGTCGCAAAGACCGAGAGTGTGGAGCGCCCTTGAAGGAGTGTGTACCAGAGAGAGGGATAGAGTGTGGGAGATGCACGGAGAGAATTAAATAATTTAGTCACGTGTGATAAGATTGTGTTGAGAAGTATACATTAGCCGTGGATTCGTCCTAAAGGACGGATTATATAGCAGGCAATGAGAGCCGAAGGTTCTTCAGGGAGATTGTTTAGTTTAGCTTTGAGCTATTCACGTGATTTGGCCCTGTAATCTCCAGTATATCCTGAATTATCGAGGTAAAAGTTAATAGTCCAGTTCATGGGTGTCGAAGGTTAATTCTTTTAGAGCAGTGGTTCCCAATCTTTTAGTAGGCGTGGAACCATTTCAAAAATAAAGAGAATTTCGCGGCTCCCCAAACTTGGAGCAATGATTTCATATTTTTAAATACGGGTATTAAAAGCTTCGGACGCATCCATGCGTTAATACTACAACGTCATCAATTTATAATACAATTACAAATTATTGCCCTAATTGCCTACAAACACGCCAATTTTATTGCTTTATTTAGTAAACAAAATGTTTCGCGGCACCTCTGAAAATGAGCTGCGGCGCTCCAGCGTGCCGCGGTACCCAGTTTGGGAACCATTTCTTTAAAGTGTGATAGCACGGTTTTGGGCGTAAGTTACATCTAGTATGCCTTGATGAATGCATTGTCTAGGAAAATTCAACTCCGTTGTTACAGGTTTGGACAAAATGTACGAAAACAGCAGAAGGCGAAAAAGACAAATCTCATGAAACTGACACAGTATAGTACGCAAGGAAGAGAGGCGTTAACCAACCTATTTAATAATGATCTGACACGGCTTTCTGCAGTCCTGGCACTAAATTTTCAACCAAATGAAGTCCTTAAAGACAAATCATATGGGTGACCATCTAAACTCGAGGAAAATATTTTCTTTTTGAGTAGTTTTGAATAACTTCGATTGATGTCAATGAGACAGTATAGCAAAGGAATAATTATCAAAATAAAAAGCCAGAGAAAAATTCAGCCTTGGCAGCAAATCGAGCCCGAGTCATCCACTCGCCGGGCGGATATTTTCATATCAGTTGTTTGCGTGACCAGTCAGCGCGAAGGAATCAAATTCCGTTAGAAGATAATAAATAGAAGGGCAGACTACGGCAAGTAAAACAATAAATTGACGATTTGACTCAAACCTTACGGTCAGAGTCAAATCAATCAATACCGTTAGTAGATATAAAACAGTAAGTTTCATATGTTGTTTTTTAAAATTAAATTTTTCAAGCTCTCATGGTTCTTCAGGCTCAGATAAAAAATCTCGTACCAATCCCCGTTTACGTTATAGAGACCCTCTTTCAGAGAATTGTGATACTTATTTCAGTTGTTCAATTGTAAGAATTGTGACAGTGGTGTGTTAATCTGCTCGTAAATTGGGTTTCCAAGAGATATTTCTACTTTTATATATAAAACAATATTTAACGCATCTCAAAGGTAACACAAATTTAAATTTTCTACTTAATTCTTTTTTGCATAAGCGATAGAGAAAAATATTTTACAGCTATCGGCGAAATCTGAAAAATTCATTTGGGTGAGAATAGTCATCCTAAATACATTTTCTTACTGGCGATTAGCAATCACTCACAGAAATAAAATGCTAAATAAAAACTAATTTGGCAATTATCATTCGACTGTATATTTGAAGCGATTATTTCTATAACTATTACTTGCGCCGAAAGATATGCAAGTTTACATTAAAGCATTCCAAACGATTGTAATTTCACGGTTTATTGATTGGCTAAGAAATAAATTATCGGGATAATGAGTTTCAAATCCTCGGGAATTAGGATCGTTCATTTTCTGTAATTAGAGAAGGACAGCCAGTGCATAGAAAAGAGCTTCATTTTAACAAAATCACGGGTATATGAACACTGTTCAACTTTGACATTAAGCCTGGGCACAAAACTATCCTTAAAGAAAGATTCGAAACACATACCAAGGCCCTTAAAAGGAATGGGAGTTAATCTGGGCCGTCATTATTAGGACTATAACCCAATCTTATTGGTCCCCCACGGTTAATAGCCACAGGCGGTCATACCGAAAAGATAGTGCCCGACATCCAGGCGCCAGGAGCGACTCATATATGCCCAGAGTTATCGTGGTTACGTTTATTCTGATCGGGTATTATCTTCCGTGCGTCATAAGCGAAGAACTCTAGAATTGAGGGCACTTCCAACGACTAACTTCGATGAGACATATTGAAATCGGACCAAGGTGCGAAAACGCGGCATTACTTTTATATGATATAAATCATTTATTCGCTAATTTTTATTCATTTGAGTAATGTTTTATTGGAGATCTAAATTATTTTTAAAGTGTAAAAGGAGTGTTCTATGGGTAGTTTTAAAAAAGAAATTTCCGAAAGTGCCAAAGACCACCTAAAAAAAATATTTAAAACAAAAAGTTTTCTTGTTGATTTCCTATGCTACAAAATATTTATGAGTGAGCCTTTTTTGTAAATTACGAGAATCTAACCTATTTTGAATGTTTCAGAAATGATCCTAATGGCGCGTGTCAGCGTTTTTGGCAGAACGGGCTGGGGCGGTGTGTCACCCAACCCGGCTCGCCGCCTCATGGCAAACTAATCCTCGTTTTTGGACTGGGCCTTTCCAATGGTTTTAGAATTGATTTCCCATGACTTTCCTTCATTACCGTTCACGGTTTTTAGTTTTATGCCGTGTGAGAAAGAAGGAACTGCGATTTTTCCTGCGTAGTCGTCATTTTGTGCTATATTTCACAAGTTTATTTGAGGCTTGCCTATAAATTCGGTAGATTATACTGGACACCTTATCCGCATCATGTAGCCTTCACTCATTTATTTAGAGGAAAGCATTGATGAAACTTTTTATAAGGTAATACTTTCTTCTGAAGTTCTTTCTCGTCTTCTGCTATTAATCCCTGATCATCTGCGTATTTACTGTGGTAATAATTTCACCTCCTATCTTAAATCCTTTCTCTTCCAACAACGCTTCTTCTGTTATTGTTTCTGCATAAATATTAAATATCGCTGGTGAAATATGACATCTCTACCTCACTCCCATCCCTATTGAAGTACTTTCTGTTTCTTCTCCTTCAACCCTGACTCTAATCTTTTGATCAAAGTAAAGGTATTTAAGCAATTTTTTATCTTTTAAATGGTTGCTTTAGATGAATCCTGAAACTACTACTACTACTCCTTCTTCAGCTACAGAGAGAGAACTCCTCCTTCCTCATCCCAACACCTTGTTGACATCCATATATATATATATATATATATATATATATATATATATATACATATATATATGTATATATATATATATATCTCCTTCTCTTTAAGTGTCGTCGATATATAATAATAACATATGTATAGGAGGATACTAATGTTTAAGCACTTCCAGATGAGCTGGAGATTCGAAATTTTTTTTAGGTAGGATTTTGTACAAAACCAACTAGAAAAAATGAAAATCTTGAAAAAGTGCAACAATGCGGCCGCTAAAAATTTGCAATTGTTTAAACGAATTTTAAGATTTATGCATTTATGAATACGCTACGGAGCTGAAATTTTTTAAAATAGAATTCGTAAAAAAACGAAATAAGGATTACATAAATTTGGATATTTTAATTTGTTTGCCAGTTAAAATTTTTTAAAATTTAAACAAATTGATAACTGTTTAGGCATTACGGGATGAGCTTAAAAGCTGAAATTTACAAGTTATGTACAGAGTAGTGCATTTGCACAAATAAACATTTGAATCTCTCCCTAAACATAATGCGGCGGCCAATAAAAATGTTAAAATTTAAATAATTGGATAAATATTATTTCACTACTAGAAGTACTACAACTTTAAAATTTGGGAGAAATATTTTGCATTATTACCCCATAATGTAGAAGTTATAAAATTCTTAAAATTGCAAAGTTTTGGGATTGTTTTAATCTATTATTCTTACATAGGAGGAAAACGAAAATTGCTCCGGAGGTGAAATATTTAGAATTTAAAAAATATTTGTTATGATGCAATATGAAAAATGTATTTTTTTTAGGTTGAGATGATATGCTTGCAGAATGCAAGCCCCAACTACTAGTATGTTATGTGTTATCTCCTCCTCTGTAAGGAACGTCTATATATAATGATAGGAGGATACTAATGTTTAGGCACTTTCAGATGAGCTAGAGATTCGAAATTTTTTTAATAGGTAGGATTTTGTGCAAAACCGACTAGAAAAAACAAAAATCATAAAAAGTGTAACAATGCGGCCGCTAAAAATTCGCAATTGTTTGAACAAATTTTCAAGGTTTATATATTTCCGCATATGCTACGGAGTTGAAATTTTTTTAATAAGTAGAATTAAAAAAAAAAACGAAATAGGGATTATACAAATTTTCATATTAAAATTTGTTTGGCAGTTAAAAATTCTTAAATTTTAAATAAATAATTAATTGTTTAGGTACTACGGGATGAGCTAGGAAGCTGAAATTTTCAAATTATTTACAGAGTAGTAAATTTGCACAAAAAAAACAATTCAATTTTACCATATATGAATTACCGCAGCCGTTAAAAATTATTTAAATTTATACAATTAGAAAAATATTATTTTACTTCTAGAAGTGCTACTTCTCACCTAAGTGACATGAGTTCGACTCCAGAAATTCCGAAAGTTGCGTTTTTTCCCATAAGAAAAGCATAGCGACATATTTGTAAATTAATTTTTGGCACTTGCCCTTATCTAGGAAAATGAAATTTTCAATGATGCTAGACGGCTGCAATATCTATTAAGAATTTCTGTTAGTTTTACTTACACTGTCATGGGTTCGACTCCAGACACCCCGGAATATCTCCCGTAAGATAGCATGGGAAAACGTAATCCAGTGTTTAGACCAATCTAATTAGTTTAGGAAGCTGAAATTTTTCATTATTATAGAAATTTTCTCATAACCAACTGTAAAAATCGAAAATTTTAAAATTGTTAAATTTAGGGGTTTTTTCAACCCCATTTGTACAATAAAGTTTTATAATTTTTATCTTTAAAACTATATGCTGTAGGTTCGAGTTTTTGAAATCATTTTGTAGAAAATTATACATAAAAAAAGGTAATTTTTAAAAAGTTCAAAAATTCTACTGTTAAAAATTCGCAATTGTTTAAACATATTTTTGAGGTTTGTGTATTATCAAATGTGCTTCGAAGCTGACATTTTTTTACCGGTTGATTTTACATTTTTGTAGGGCTTTGACACTGTGCCTATTGTGCTTAATGGTTAAAACGGCCTTGGATTGTTCCACATATTATAACAAGTAATCCATCCCAGTTGTTTTCACTAACTTGAAAGAATACATTATACCCGCGTATAATGCGCTTCTTTTCGAAATATTTGAGTTAAAAATTAGGATGCGTGTTATACGAGGGTACATAATCTTCTTATTTTCATTAGACCCCATATTTCCACAATTTCGGCATAGTAACTACTGCCCAAGTATCCTCATATTTTTATTGGTGATTTTTACGAAAAAGTGAAATAGATAATAGTAAAAATTTATTAACTAATTCTATAAACATAAATTAATTAGGTATGAAAAGAATGAATTCAGTATTTATTCATTTTGAAAGCCAAGAAATTCTTCGTCACTGGACCATTTTTCTTCAATGTTGTTATCGGAATCTTCATCTTACGCATGATGTCACCCTACACCAGGCCTGGCCTGGTGGTGAGGTACTGGTACTACTTACAATTAGAAACAATGGCAGCTAATGCCTTTGAGTTCTCTGGGAGATGATGCTTCTTGTTGGAGTTGAAGATAAAAAAGCAGTTAAAAATGCTGAATGATTTTTTATTGGGTGCCGACAGACTTAACAAAACACTATAATCGTGGTACGATTTTTTCATACTAATGATATTTTCAGGGCAAACCTTTTATTGAAAATGGTCATTCAAGGAAATCGCGTAAAAGTGAATCACTTCCCGCGGTCGGAGAAGCTCATCACGCATTTGAGTACCGCGTAAATTTGAATCCGCGCTGCGGGAAGCCGCGTTCGGCGAAGTTTTACTGTATATCAGGTTGAATACAGTAGCCAAGGCGCAAAGCAATCACCCAAGCCTTGAAGGCAAATCTTATAGGTTCCTCCGAATGTACTGCTTACATCCTTGCCTATCAAAGCAGGGGATCATAGATTCATCAATGGAAACGATTTTCTCCTTAGATGCATTTATTAAAAAAAGCATTCAGGGTGTCAAGGAGGGGCAAGATCTTCGTCATTTGATCTTCTGGTGTAAGGTTGTCAAAAATAGAGATACCTCAATATTTCGTCAAATCTGTTCCTGCGCATGGATTTACTAACTAGGCTGTTATGAACTTCTTCAGCATTTCCCAGATGCATTTGTTTTTGTGGCAGAGGTACATATCCAGTCAGATAACGTATTCCCAAAAAACTGTATATGTCAGCAATGGAGATCTGTAAATTTGGATTATTTGTTGATGGCATATTTGATGCTATGCTTCACAATCTCAGCGGCAATGTCTTCATGTATAAACACCTGATAAAAGTCCAAAGTATGTGATTCCTTTTAGATAAGCATTGCAGGTGAATAGTGCATATCACCTGAAACCACAGGAGTAGCAGATATATCACATTTCTCCCACTTTCTTATTTTCGGCAGAGATGTTATTCTTTCTTTTGCTTTTGTATGAACCAATGCAGGCAAGTTTACTTCAGCTGAAAAATCATCAGCTCTTCCATCTTCACTTTCAAGACTCTCATTGTTTTCCTTATCCTCAATTCTATCAGTGACTACAAATTCTGCTTCTGCTTGGAGTTGATCAGGGTCTGCACATTCCTCGTCTCCTAAATCTGCATCAGTATCACCTCCAGCATCGTCAGGAGGGCAGATGAATATGTATGTACCAGTGTTGTTGATTAATTCTGGATCATTGACTTATAGCGCTTCAATAATCTCAGCAACAGTAAGTGACTTCCACCGATTTCTGTATAAGAAATACAAAAATACTAAATACATTTTTCCGGCTTATTGATAACCTGAATCATAATATTTCAAATTCCAAGCCAGCGATGTATCATTTGGGTTATTATACATATGAGAAGTTGATGAGAAACATCACAGTTTCTATTTCATGTTACTCATAAACATATGGTTACTGAAAAAACCATAAGAAAAAATATTTGACTGTCCATTTTCGCTCATAACATTCTATCAAAAAAGTGCAAGAAAGTACCTACATATACGAAACCGATATTTGTTCAAAAAAAGCATATTATACAGCAAAATATAAAGTAATAGATGCTTTTATGCAGTAAACATAGTACTCTTTGATTTGCCCAGCAGGTCCTTATCAACCCACATGTAGTTTCAAAGTTCATAACTCAAATAATGTTTATAAAATTACCAAAATAATGTACCACAAAACTTTTCTGGTGTTTTACTAATCAAAACAATTTATTATGCGATGTTTCAGACTGCGCTTAGTGGATATAGAGGGCTATAGTGGTGGATGTTTTGGGTAGGAAGGGGTTGGCAGCATTGCTGGCAAACGGAAATGAATTTTGGATTGGTTCCATAGTGCAACAGAGGAGTGTGTGTGGGGCGGGGGCTGTAGATGTTGCGATGAATCAACCCTTTCCTTTTTTCGAAAACATGGCTGACGATTTTCATATTCTGCGAGATGCAACCTTTTTGATGCGCCATCTAACTTGTGTAGACGTAATGTAGTAATTACATTCCGCATTGTTTACGCATTTCTGTTGATTATCTTGATAGATTGGAGAATTTTTTCATTGTAACTATGTTTTTGTCGATAATTTTACGCGTAGTTGTCCTGAAACAGCTATCGTGAAAACGTTTTGGTTACAAGTCAATTATCGCTCGATTATTCCTTTTTATAACAATTGGAGGTAACTGCACTGATTAATATCTCTTAAATATTCTATAGTTTGTGCGCATTCGTTATTAATATAGTCCGTCGTAAACATAAAAGCTATTTAGTAACCTAATGTTTACGACTCCAGTAATTTTCTGAACTGAATTTTGCACTAATTTCTCATTTAAACTTTGACAATTCCACCGTTTTTACAAAGTGTGTGCTCTCTATAGAACTCATTTCCACAAAGCTTAAGCTTTTGCCGATGGTCTCGGATGATAAATGCTTGAGGCTAAACAAAGTAGCGACTTCAATTGCAAAAGAGCAGTTTTCATCACTCCAATGCCTCGGAATATATTCTTTGGTCTGTTTATTCCTTTGGTGGAAAAAGACAGAAAAACATTTATTTCGTTCCGTGTAAATCTGGGACACCTCACTTCAACGATGCCGTTACAAACGAACTCACCTCAAAGCTTCTGCAGGACCTTCGCAGCATCCCCTCGGGCCCATCTCGGGCCTGCCTCTTTCTCACGTTAAGTTCATCCCGCGGAATTGAAGCTACGGATTTTAATTCCATTAGCACAAACTAGCTCTTGAGTTCCGTGACTGCATAGGCCCTATTGCGCGCGAGCCTTGAAGAAAGCGGCAACTTTTGCAGGAGAAGCTCGCGAATACAACGTGAAAAGGTAAAAGGATCGAATTTGTACTCCCTTTTCCGCACATCTTCTGTAGAGGAAAGAGCGTCACATGGAGTTGTACGGCATCCTTTGCTCCAGCAGTCGTCTTCGGCTCTACGAGATTACTAAATTCTCCAACTAAAATAGTCTCTGCGCGTCTTCCTATTTCTTCTACCTGCCTCTACCAATCTACGTATCAGAATTCCTTCACATTTCTTTCTTTCTCCGTTTTTCACATTTCCTTCTCACTTATTTCCTCCCTCTTCCACACTCTTCAGTCCTCTCTTCCTCCCTCTCTTACTCCAGCTCTCCCTAACTCTATTCCTCTCTCTCTCCCTCCCTATCACCCTACCATCCTATCTCCCTCTCTTTCCCTCCCTACCACCCTACCTCTCTCTCCCTCCATCTCTCAATCTCTCTCCCTTCCTCTCTCTCACTCACAGTCAGTCTCCCTATTCCTTTCTATTTCAGCTACCTCCTTATCTTTTCTAATTCCCACTATCTACCTCTATTTTTCTTCTATTTCCTGTACTCTTTCCTTCACTCCATTCCTATCTATCCTCCTCTCACTCCTTCCCTCCCTTTCCCTTCCTATTTTTCCTCCCGATATTTTCTACGTCTCTCTCCCCACACTCTCTCTCCCCACACTCTCTCTCCCTACACTCTATCCCCACACTCTATCCCCACACTCTCTCTCCCCACACTCTCTCCTCACACTCTCTCCCCACACTCTCTCTCTCTACAATCTCTCTCCCCAAACTCTCTTCCCACACTCTCACTCCCCATACTCTCTCTCCCAACACTCTCTCCTCACACTCCGTCCCCACACTCTCTCCACACTCTCTCCTCACTCTATCTCTCTCCACAATCTCTCTCCCCACACACACTCTCTCTCTCTCCCCCCACACTCTCCCTCCCCACACTCTCTCTCCACACTCTCTCCCCACACTTTCTCCCCACACTCTCTCTCCCCTCTCTCTCCTCCTTCCACTTCCCTCCCTCCCTCATCCTTCCTCTCCTTTCCTCTCTCTCGTCCTTTATCACCGTTTCTCCATTTCTATTTTCCATTACCTCTATCTCCTTTTTCTCACTCAGCTATGTTTTCATTCTTCCTCGAAACTTTTCTTCTCTGTTCTTAAGTAGCTTTCTCTCACTTCCTCTTCTTTGCCTCACTCTTTTCTCTGTTATATTCTAGCAAAAATTTTTCTCCTTTCTCTTCCTAGTCCTTTTTACCCTGCCTCATACTCGCCTTAATACTTCTCACTCTTCTCTTAACTCATCCCACTCCCATCAAACTTTCTTTTTTCCTTTCTGTGTCAGGCCCCTCCCTACTTCCTCCCATTTTCGTATGTCTTCTCTTTCATCCATTCTCCTCCGTTCCTCTTTACCACCAAAACTCCCCCTCACAAGACACGATAACATGAAAGAGATAAACGGTTATAACGTCAGTAATGCATATTTTTTAGTCAAGCGGATAAGTATTGCCTTCGTGAGTGGAACGAAATAAATTCTCTTGAGTTGCTGATGTTTTTGAGTAACGTTTCTTGATGTTTATGGACATGTAATATAATGTGAATAATACAGTATGCAGATCGACTTTTTGCCTCTTATTCTACTACAGTCGAGGTAACTTGTATGTGAAAAACCAGTATGTTGTGCGATGAAAAGCTGACATGACATTTATTTATAACGACACAACGATAAGATTAAAGCACATACTGAATGCACTCATTTATTTTCTCAAGGAATCGGGGATCAAAATCTGGAGCTATGATAGTATCCAATAACGACCATTTTAATGTTTTAGTTTTCATCAAAACAGCAAATGTGCGAAAATCCATTTAAGATTTAATACTTACCTGTGTTATTAAATACATTTTTTTCTTCGACACAGTATTATCGAACTCACATTATGACTAAAATTAAATTGACACACTATTTTCTCCAACATCCAAAAAACGTTTAGAAGAACATGCGAATCCCGGCTTGAAGACAACCGTCATCAATGGTGTTTCTTGGCGGTAAATTTTTACTAAAGGACTCCTTGAGGCCGATATTGAAATACGCATTTTTCCCTATTTAAAAAGTCTACTTCTCTATAATAATAATCCGGAGGGCTAATTTTATTAGCTAATGACAATATTTTATGTCGCTTGACATATTTATGGATGATTGTTAGGTTCCATTGAAATGAATGAATATCATTTTGATAATATTTTTAGACTCATGAGCACACACACCACACCCCAACTTTTGCGTAAGCTCTTGGTTTTTGTAGTCGCAGTAATTTCGAAGAACCTAACCCCCGCGGAAAACGGTGGTCTACTGTATTGTTACGTTTATGCTAACTTTTTTCAAGGTTTCTAAGGCCCCGATATCCTGTGGATACATTCGAACCATTACAGTCGCGGTAGTCTTGGTGTATTGAGAGATAGTGTATGACATTGATTTACCCTCTTTCTCTCCTTCCTTATCATTCCATCTTCTCACCTCCATCTAACCTTCGTCACCCTATTTCCTCTCCATCTTTCACTCTCCACTCGCTCTGCTCCTTCCATCCAATCTCATTGCTTGTTACACACCATCTCTCGCCCTCTGAATCTTTCCTATTTTCGTTTTCCCTCCACATATTTTTAGAACATCTTTAAGCGATTCAACTTTTTGCCTCATTCTATTTCTCGAGTATCTCCTCTTCTTCTCTTCCGCTCTCCTTTATCTCCCTCTCTCTTACGCTCCGATTTCCCGTCCTTGGCGAAATTTCTCATTTCCCCAATTCTTCAGAAAGTTTTTATATAAGGTTATAGAAAAATATATCACAAAGAGATATTGTTAGGCATACGTCAAGACGAGCTTAAGAAAAATTTTTCCTCCGATCCTCGTAAAGGCAAAGATATCGAATCATTTATAATTTCTTCGAAGAAATAAGATAAAGTTTCTTCTAACTCTCAATTATCGTATTCACCTTGTCTTCGTCGCATACATTTTCCTATGTGATTGGTTGGGTCTTCATTTTGAACACTTTTCCATTTGACATTTTTCCACTTAAAAGTATGTTTTTAACTTTTGGCGGTGAAAATGTTGAAAATTCCATCTTTTGAGACTTGTCAATGATTTCTGTGATATTTGCATGCAAATAATCCTTATCATTCCTTTTTGTAGTTAGTCTCTGGGTATTTTACGTACCACGCAATAGTTTTAGGACGAATATAAGGAATTTTTAAATATTTAACGAGAAGGGAGGATTTTTCTTTGTATAATATATCTAAAATTCTTGAGGTGTTTTTAATATACTTAGTCTATAAACGATCATCTTCTTAGTTCCGTTAACATGAAGTTCTCAAAGATGTTTTATAATCCCAATAATATAATTGAAAAACAGATTTGTTATCTACGTATAGACTGATAATCGTAAGCGTTTGATATAAAATAAAAGCAGTGATAACTACAGAAGGTTTTAATATAATAAATATTTAATTGACAAAGACAGCGTCTTATCCGTCATTTGCATGAAATTATGCGTATTATAGGTCATTTACTCTATACAGAAAACTATAAGAGTTTATCCGCGTAATGAATTATTAATTTATTTAGTGTTATCATTTTGGTGGCTATTTTTGTCAGTTTAAGTAGCAACTTGAAATCTATAAAACTGAGGAATCAACGAATCATTCAGAACCCCTAGTTTTTTATTATATCGGCTATTATAGCCTCTCCTTCCGACATTTATTCCTCTTTTCTCTTGCAAATGTAACCCAGACACTTCGATCGCTGTTTCCTTCTAGAATTTTCACTCACCAACGTCCTGGGGGCAATTTGACTTCCCACTCACACCAACTAATCGCGATCGCCCCCACCTCCTACGCACATCTTTATTCCGTCTACTTCCTCTTCCTCCCTTATTTCCTATACATCTCTCTCCCTTGGGCGGTGTTAATTAGCCCTGCGGGACCGGAGGCAAATACCACTCGAGGCGTCGCCGACGCTCTTGCGCTCGCGGAGGATTCTTACCGTCCCTACCATCTTTCCGAGCCTCCCGCTATCTGACGTTATCGCTCCTCCACTCACCTTTACATTTGTCTTTATCTTCACTTCTTAAAAGGCAACCGTCATCTTTTGCTTCCTTAGCTTAAATCCTACTTCCTCTTTGTCCACCCTACCTCTCGCGCTACCCGACCTCTATCTTACGTCTTCATTCACCATCTTCATATCTTCTTTCCTCGTTCACATATTTCTCTACTTGTATTCAACACTGCCACTTCATTTCTCTATTTTGCGTCCTAATTTCTCCATCATATGCGTTCTACCTCAAGGTATGTTTTAAGCCTACCCAACCAAATCCGCTTCATCCACAGATTGTCTCTCCATTTCTCGTAAACATCCGTTTCTTTTATTCAATCCAAAATTCCTTTTTCTCTCACTGAATATTTACCTCTTTCCTAGCGTCTTACCTTCCATGAATTCATTCAACGATCCGTTGCTTCTTAATATTTTACCGACCTATTTCTTCTTTTTCTCCCTCATCACCCTAATTAAACTCGCTTCATCATCTTCTGCAGTATTTACGACTTTCTCATTGGTTTTCCTCTCATATTATAATTAACTTTCTTCTACTTATCGTATTCATTTCTTTCCTTCCTTATAGAAACCCTCCTCTCTCCTGCTTTTCATTTCTCTGTACATTTTTATTTTTCTTTCCTCATGTCTTTCTCAGCAGTTACGTTTGGTTCTTAATCTCAAGTCTCCCTATTCATGCATCAATTTCTTCTCTACATTCATCTAGGTGTACTATTTTCTCCAAACTTCTCTCTTGAAGACTACCTCATCTCTATTGCCCTATTATTATTTCTCTATAATATTATCTTCCTGCCGAGCAACTTTGAGGAGCATTAAGAGATTCTTACATAGAATATCATTGTTCCAGTTTCAAATCTTGAAATTGGTAGGAACGTTCGCGCCAATTATTTTGGATGAATCGGGATTCTTAATATAATATTTGTGAAAGGGAAATGTTATTTTTTATTGTGTCGTTAATATTATAATTATTTTATATATTTATTTCACCTTCCACCATCTGTTTCGTTGATATTCTCTTTCCATTAATTATTCGCCTCTCCATTTTACTTTCATATGTACGAATTATAATGAGAAACTAGGGACCCGTTGCAGTACTTACTGCAAACATCTAGAGACCCTTGCGTGAAGTGACCCAACGCGATAGTTCCTATGAAAAAAAATGTTACATAGAATGTTATTAGTTGAACCACTTTTATTGCCCATCTTATAATAATTATATAGCTCACACCGTGTTCATAACCAAAAGCACATACCTACATGATTTAAACTATCACGCGAAATTTCAGCCAAATCGGTGATACGAAGGTCGTGCTCTCCCCTCGTAAGCTAAATGAATTAAATTAAGTTTATTTTTTGTGTAATAAATTGGTGTAAATATATCTTATAGGAAAAGTCATAGTAGTTTTAGAATTTAGTCGCGCTATTTCCTCCAAACGTTAGTCACTTAATCTATTAATTTCTCTATTTTAAATTATTTCAATAACTAATCGTTTCCCATCTATAGCTCTCACAATTCGAAAGGTTCTATATTTTTATCGGTATTTAGCCTAACGAAAATATCATTTCATTATTTTGTTTTCTGTTTAACTTCAATTGCAAATCAGCGAGATAGTTAAATAAATAATTATTGAAAACGTTGGAAGAAAGACGATTTTATAGATTCAATGACTAACTTTTCAAGGAAATATAGCGAAGAATAGCTAAAACTACTATGACCATCCTTAAGTCTATCCTGTAAGATAAATTTACATCAAGTAAATAATAAAAATTATAAAACTTAATTAAAGACATAGGCTCGGTTGTAGATGGAGCAGAATCATTTGCTTACTTTGAAAAATGGCATTCTCAGATCGTTTACGCGAGTGTACTTAACAGCTTTTGTTCACGAATACTCCACCAACAGCTTATTCTCCTAACTGCAAACTGTGCTATAATTGCGAAACAAGGCTCCGATTCCCGGACAATGTGCAATTTTTCGCCGTTTTTTCGGAAATCTTCTTAAAACAAACTAACAAAGCAAGCACGTGACCTGAGTCAATTCCTGTGTAAGGTGTTCATGGTCATGGACAAGATATTGAAGATTGTCGTCAAAATTAGTACGACGGACGCAACGACTGGAGAAAAACGTGTGTAAATCGCGTAATAAGTTGAGAGAGGTATAATGACGATATACCATCGTTTTCGCGAAACATTGTAGCGAAAACTTCAGTCACCTCCGGTACTTGACTGAACTTAAGTTTAAAAGAAAATTCTGTGAAAGGAGTTCGCTTAAAATTATTTCTTGACAAAAAAGTAAAATGTGATTGAAAAAGGTGCGAACTGTTATGGAAGTGTTATCACCCATTCATATGGCTTTGATGTTTGTAATAGGAAATATGGTATAGGAGAAATGTTATACCTAATAACGGCTTTCCAGCAGCCCTTCGTCTGAAAGCCAAGAGAGAAGAACGATATTTTCACCACTAGAGGTCAGTGGCGTATCACGGACACAGGGTAGCGACCGTTTGCAACAAAATGGAAAATTATTTAAGAAAGTGATTTCCTTACGATGCATAACTTGACTAAATATTTAAAAGGAACATTTCTAGACGTTTCAGCTTGTTCGTAATAATGATAGAACACCTATTCATGTCCGTTCACTTATAAACCGCAGTGACTTAATTTCATTACGGGAATAAAAATCTCGATAAGTTTCACGAAAATTCGAAGTATCGTGGGTCTCGGAAATTTCTATTTCTGAGATTCGCTTTACTTCCATAAATTACCACCAGATACGTCTACAATGTAGCCAGATTACAAATCTGGTGTTCCATAACTTCTCTATGGCTATTGGAGAAAAATAATATATATCCCATAGCCATAACATCGTTATGAGAAACGAAATTCGCATTTCGGCTACGATGCAGTCGCCTTCAGTGAAGGTTCAGCGAGATTAAGTTTCAAATTTGTTCTTCATTTGACAAATATATCGGTGTTTGGAGTTAAAAGAAATATTAAATATAAGCTGTTGTTGGAATATTCGTAAACAAAAAATGTTAAACACACTCGCGTCAGCGATCTGAGAATAGCATTTTTCGAAGCATCTGAATGATTCTGCTCTCTCTTCAACATATCTGTTTAATTAATTTCAATTATTTTATTCATTTTACTGATATAAATTTATCTCCTTGGATGGACTTAAAAGTTATTATACTACTATTAGAAATTCGTTGCTCAATATCAGAGAAACGTTATTTGTTTAATCTATTAAACCGTCTCCCTTCCAACTTTTTCCTATAATTATTTAATTAGCCATCTCGAGGAATCGTATTTGATGCTAAATAGATGAAAAATTAAATGGTATTTTCAAGTCTTAAAAGTGCATTATTTAATATATATATATATATATATTGAAGGAAATTTCATCATCGTACAATCACTGGATTTTTTTTTAAACACGACGAGCAGTTATTATAACATTATTCGAGTTAGAGACACATCACGGACACACCGTGACGACCATTTTCGGCACAATAGAATTTTTCTTTAAGAAATTTATTCTTATACTACGCAGAATTTGGCTAAATTACTAAATGGAGCGTTTCTCGACGTTTCAGCTATTTAGCAATATAGAGAGCACACCTTCCTTTGGGCGTTCATTTGTAAACCGCAGCGGCTTGATCTCATTACGTGAATGTTTCGCGATCAGTTTCACTAAAATTTGAAAGTGTGTGCAACTTAGAAATTTTTAAAATGTGTAATATTATCGTCAAACGTAATGCGAACGCCGACGGACGCAATAACTGGCGTTAAACGCGAATTAGCCACGTCTCATTTTCAAATAGTAATCGTGATGTTTACCGAAGAGACTGTTTCAAATTTTTAGTATGCCGGCTGAAGCTTCATTTGGCAATTGTGTCTTTGTTATAAGTAAACTGTTAGATGAAATGTAAACTACGGTTTGAAAACTCCTAAACAAAAAGTATTATATACACTCGCGTAAACTTCTGGGAATACCATTCTAAGAAGGGAGAATTCTATTCTCGATTAACCTTCGTCGAAGACGACTGCACTGTAGCCGGCATGCGCACTTGGTTTCTTATAACTTTGTTATGGCTATAGAACTTGAAAACCCTAGTTTAACAATGCAAAAATCCGAAGTCAACAATTGAAAAGTTGAAAAATCGAATATAAACTTAAAATATGAGCAAACAAGAATTAAACAGCAGAATCGAAAGTAAGAATAAGAATCTATATTTCGTTTTACGTGAAATAGTGTAAATCTCGAGTCAAAGTCTCGTTCGTATGATATATTAAAATGTTAAAGAATAAAGGTCTACATATCGTATTCCAGCCGATTATGTGATAATCGAATGCAAAAACTAAAACTTTCCTTATTTCGTACCCATGCCTTTTTGGGAGACCAATTCCCGTTTAAAACCTGCAAGAGTTCGCGTCGAGCATTTAGACGACTGCACACTTAAAACCTGTCGGAGTTTAGGCCGAGTATTCAGGCGAAAGATTTGTCGAAATCGAGCCGACCGTTTCCGGTTTATTTGCGTTCATGCCGGAAGGCTTCAGATGCAGTCAAGCAGGGACGCTCGCAGAGAGGCAGGCAGACACATAGCGGTTATAGTATATTAGATTACGGTAATCCTGAAAATTTTAAGAGATTTATTAATGTGCATTTAAGGTGCCACTGGGGCCAAAATTAATTTTCTTTGCCATTTTCTCTTTTTAACCATGATACGCGTTGCTATGAAGTGACAAATGATCCGAAAAGAACTAGTGAGAATAAAACTGCTTCCTAATTTCAACGACGCTTTCGAACATTTTGGTAATGGCATTTAGATCGCAAGAAAGCGAAAATGCATCTGCACGTCTCGATCACCTTTTGCGTTTCCCTTCAAATCGTCCAACAGCGCCACCTGGTGAGAGAAGGTCGAATCGGGAAGATTGAAATAGGCGACGTAGATGGCGACACTTGAGATATCTCTGTCAAAGTTGAGTTGTTTCGCACGAAAAAATTCCTGGATGAATAAAGTATACATTGATTGCTTAGTAACAGCCTTTCTCACAAGCAAAGTATGCAGAGAAGTTATTGTGATCTTGGAAAAATCCGACCGCGATATATTGATGAAGATTTAGACTCTGCACTCTGTGCGTATTGTTAGGGACTAAAGGGTGGGATAGAATAAATAAATTTTCCTCGATAGACATATTAAATGGCTTTAATAATTACATCGCTAATGAGAGAAATTCCTCTCGAAGGTTTTTTGACAAAGTTCCATCCGTTACTTGAATTATTCACTGGAAATAGATTAGAGATGAGTTTCATTGAACTCCCGAGTGATTAAAATCCGTACCCAAAACTCACAGAGCTTCACTTAAATCTGAATAACTCACCATATTCTCCTCCTTGATTTCACCTACCGCGTACTTCGACATATTCAAGGAAGACAAAAAATAAAAAATGTTCCTATTGTTACTTTAACGCTACTCACGTACTCATGCGGAAATAAATGAAAAATAAATCACTTGCAGCAGCTTCTGAAGTAATAGAATTTATGTTTTTCTCATTTTCTCAAATGTATACCCTGGTCGGTACTGAAGCCGTCATTTGTTTATCTTTCGTGGAAAATTGCAATTTTAATTTACAACTATATTTGTATCAGTCAAGGTTTACGTAAAAGGGGGAGTTTTATGCGAGTAAATAGAGTATTAACGAATTTGAAAAGTTGGTGATATAAAATTAAGGAAAACTTTTTATATTCTCTGATATATTGCAGTTAATATTTTTGATACCTTTAAATGTAATTTAGGAACTCGCACAGAGAATTATATTAATGCAACTATTACTGTTGTTTCGAAAAATGTTTTGGAATAAACCTTTTAAAAGGAATAAGTTGATACGTTAATTTTATTCTGGGGTATTAATTTTCTGTTAATCAATCATACAATAAAATTACCTGGTACAATAGTGCGCCTCTCAACTTGGGCATTGGCGAATTTGTGTGAAGACACATAGATGAATGCATGTCATCGTGTTCATAATGACTAAATCCAAGATGTATTCCTAGTTTTGGAAGGAAGATGGCAACCACCATAGGCAGGAGAAGAAAATCAGTTTTTTATTGACGTCACAAGATATTTTTTTCCGAGAAGCGGTGACAATCCTTCAAATTGTTTTTGAAAATATGCGTGATAGTCTCCGTATCGTCGCACAACCGAATGGTGCAGACTGCATACATTAAATATCACTCGCGTGCAGCACGACTTATTTCATTTCCTCCTCGTTTAATTTTCAGTAATTTCTGCTCATTACTCTATTCGAAATGATACGTTTCCCTAGGAGGCGGAACGCGTCTCTTCCAACATGAATAATATTTTCATCTTGTCTCAGTTTCTTCATTTTCCATATTTTCTTCCATTTTAGAGGACGCACGCTACCCTTCAAGTCCTGCGTTTTTATAAATTTTCATCAACTTCTGTGCTGTAGCTTGTTTTATTATTATTTTCTCGTGACGAAACTACCCATAAGGAAGGACAGCTGTTGGGGAGAATACATCCCTTGACCTATCCCTTTCCCGTTCGTCCGCCGCCTACCTTATATCCCGAGGTATGGGACACCCTTCCGAATATATCCTACTTTTGATGGATGATAAGGTATCAAAGAGTGAATCCACTTTCTCTCCATCTTTCCCCCACAGTTTCTGAATTGTAGCCAAGTATCCTTTCTACGCTACCGAGCAGCTGGGACGTAATGCCGGAGTGGTCTGTCCTTTTCTCCCTCATACAGGGCACTTTGTATGCAACGCGTGTCGGAGAGAGTCGCGTGGAGTCCATGTCTGCGTCCAGACATCCATTCCGATGGAAATTGCCGTGAAGGGGAACCTGGGGAGAAACTATGGAGGAGGGAGATAAGATGAGATAGGGCTCTAGGATAAGGTTGGAGGCGGGAAATATGGACTCATAAGCAGCCATAGGAGGAGGGAAAGGCGGAATTTGCGCGGGGGATGCGGAAAGATCTGAAAGGATGGAGAGAGCAAGGCGAAAGGGATGGAACGAGTTGAAAAAGGGAGGGAGGGAGAAATAAAGATAGAGAAGAGTGGAAAGAAAGGAGGGCAACTGGAATGAAGGAGGTAGGGAGGAAATGTGGGAAAATGGAGCGAGGGAGAAAGAGAAATAGAAACGGAGGAATGGAGGCATGAGGAATGGGAGAAGAGGGCTTAATGAATGGAAGGGAGAAAAATGAAATGGGAGAAAGGAGGAGAGGGAGAAAAATGGAGATGGAGGAAGAAAGGAAAAATAGAAACGAAGGAAGGAGGAGGAAAAATGTAGAAAGGGGAGAAGGATGGAGAAAGAGAGGAAAGAAGAGATGGGGCAGGAGGAAGGAGTCATGAAAAAGGAAGGAAGAAAAAGTAGAGAGGGAGAAAGAGAGGAAGGGAAATTGAAATAGGATGAAAGAAGGAATGGAGGCATGAGGAGGGTGAGGGCCTTGAAAAATGGAGGAAGGGAGACAAATGAAGAGGGAGGAAGGAGAAATAGAAACTGAGGGAGGAGGAGGAGGCACGGATGTGGGAGGAAAGGGAAATGTTGAAAAGACGAGAAGGAAAGGGTTCAACAAAGGGGAGTAGAAACGGAGGAAAGAAGAGATTGCAGGAAGGAAGAGTAATGAAGAAGAAAGGAAGGAAGAAAATGTAGAGGGGGAGAAAGAGAGAAAGGGAGGGAGAGAGGGAAATTGAAACGGAGAAAGAAGGGAGGAACAGAGAAAAAGGTAACAGAGTTAGGAAGATAAGGAAAAAGTTAAAGAAGGATGAAGGGAAGACGAAGTGAGAGGAGTGAGGCAGGAAGAAGTGGAAGAGGGAAGAAGAGGGAAGGATATATGAAGGAAGGGGTGTGGGATGAAGGAAGGAGGGAGGGAAAACTGTTGGAAAGAAGGGGATCAAAGGGGTAAGAGGGGGAAAATGCCAGTGTCTTAGCTGCTGCCGCCGCGGAAGGGAAGCAGTCTGGCGTGAGAATTAGCCATTGGAATACTGCCAGTTATACTTCGAGTATTATTCATCAAGAAATGTAAACGGTGACGATTAAAGGCAGTTCACTGCGTTACAGTTTATTAAATTTCGGAAAAGGTCTTTGTTCTCACATGCCTTTTAAATGTTATATAGAAATTAATATGCAATGTATGGAATTATGCAGCTGCATCTAGGACTCGCACGGTTTTCATTTAAACGCCCATTTCCTAATTACTCCTAATGGAAAATTTGTGACTCCGAATGGAAATGGTTAAGTAATGGATTAAGCAAGGTAATTTAATTAATACAATGAATATCGTAATATTTTTAAAATTTCAAGGAATTTTTTCCTATTTGCTATAGTGTGTCATCTTTAACTGAATACATTTAAATACGCATTAAGAAATATTGAAATTTATATCAGAGGTCAGGCATCAAAGTCTAGAGGATTTGAAGCTTAACGTTTGCTGAACAATAATTGTCATTAATGCTTTCTGCCAAAATTTACTTGCATTCAAATTTTCTCTTTATGATTCCAATTTCAGAGATAGTATTTTAAAAACATAAAGTCAGGGCAATAATTAACATTAAATCCATGTTTGTATTATATTTCCTGTAATGTGTAATTTCTATGATTTTTTAGCTAAAATTCTCTGATAAATCAATCTTAAGGGGGGAATGCAATTCATTTAGGTTGCATTCATAAAATGAAAGGATGGTAAAAGAGAAGTAACAATATTCGAGTGATAGAATTAAAACTCATTTCAAATTTGCGCCGTGATTCAATTATGTTATCACGTGTTACTCTCTATTTAGTCTAGTGATAGTAATATAAAACTCACTCATGGATTTAATTTCGATGCGGATTGTTTATAGCAAAATTAGGTGAACTTTTAGCCCTAAAGACGTACTGTTGGTAAGTTGATGTGGCGCGATGTGGAAATGTGTGTTGGGAATGTTCTAGCAGAAGGAGGATCCTGAGAGGTGAGGTCGCACAACCATTTAATGAGCAGGAATTCTCAGACCTTCAGGCTTTTGTGTGCCTGTGACTTCACTTCATGTAAATTTGCGGATCCGTGCCGCAGGGCAAAAACACATTTCTCGAATCTAGGTTTAACTGTCCTCCTTTTGTGAGGAATAAATGATACGTAGTAGTTAACTCATCGCACACGAAGAGATGAACTCTGCTTCCGTTCATATTTTTTCGACACAGTGTGTGATATAAATTATTCGAATAAAAATGTATCTGTTGTTTTTTTAATAAATGTTTTATGTTTCAGCAGTTTAACAGGCTCAATTTATATCCGTTTCCAGAGATTAGAGTCGTTTCTTAAAATATTTCCTCTGAGAAATATAAAAACATTTTGTTTTTATTACATTGTATTTATTGATTTTAAATGGGAAATTAAAATTGTAGACTTTGAATTCGTAATTTTTAAGCGCTTCTAAATTTAAATCGTAATGTACATTCACGATAGTATTTTATTATTATTTTAATACCATTAATACGGGATGTTACCAGAGAAATTTTTAAAAAATTCTTTATCCTCGGTTGGTATTTTATGCTCGCGTTAACATAAAATTTTCTCTTAAGCAATCAGGAGTTTAGTTATAGTTTTGGTTAATCTTTCATTACAAAGCGAATTATGCTTCAAATATTTATATGGCTTCATCGGACCACATTAATATTTGTAGTTCTAATTTACCACTAAATATGTGTAGAATTATTCATTTTCGCCGTTACGTTCTAAAACTATCAACAAATTGATCTTTGTGGATCTCACTAAGAAAAATATTGTCAGGCCACAAAATGGGGCCAATTGAGCTAAATAGGTTAGACCGTTTGACAGAGGCAGCCGCGTAAATTCCCTCGAAAGAGGAGAAAAGGAAGCAGTACAAACGGAAATGAGGAATTCTAGTGATCGCTCACAATAGCGGGATAAAAAAGAATACTTTTCATTCGTCATGTTGGAGAAACCATAAGAATCATTACATAAAGGAATGGGTGCAATTGGGGAGGGGAGGAGGAGTGATAGCGTGAGTGGAAAACCACGATGTACCCGAGCGACGGTGGCGCCACTGAGCGTGGCGAGGGAGAGAAGAGAGAGATAGGGAGAGAGTAAAAGAGAGTACAAGTATAAAAACGGTGTAGAGTGAGGGAAGGAAAAGAGAATGAGGATGAAGAGTCGTTCCACAGCCAATTATTCTGCTTCCCACTACGCTGGAGCAGGATATTAGTTCCATTACAAGGTCCCCATGGGTGGGAGAGTGGAATCGGGAATGGGGTGGCGGGATGCCCCCACGAGCACGGATTGTTTCGTCGCAGTCCACCTCACTAACGTCCCCTCCTCTCTCTCTTTGCGCCCCCTCCCCTATAGCCCTTTTGACCCACCCCTAAATTTCTCTATCCTTTCCTCTCCCCCTCATTCCCTAGTCCCTTTCTTCACGTTCGCCTCTCTCCTTACCTTCATCCTGTCTTCCACATTTTCGCAACGCCCTTTCCCGCTTTTCCTCTTCAATATGTCCTCTCATCTTTTCCCACTTTCTCCTATTTGCCTATATCTCCCTCCGCTCTTCCAGATCTGCTACCCAAAATTTCTCTCCTCTTATTAATTTCCTCCCTCCTACAGGTTTCCCACGTTCTCTTCCTCTTCCCTCTCAATCTATTCTATAAGGGTTCTACCTAATCCTCCCCTCATCTCTCCCTCCATTCGTATTCCCGTCTCCTCTTTCCGCCTCTTTTTAATATTTGATTGCCTTATTCTAATCCACCTCGTCCGTGTTCTTTGCCAACTTTATCCCTCGCAAAATTTGTGCGTGATTCTCGGTATTCTCTAAATGTGGCGTTTTCTTCCAAGAATGCAAGATTTAGTCTTTTTTCTTTATTTCCGTCTTCAGACCGACAACCGCATTATTTTTCTTCCCTGTGGCTTTTAAGGCGACCGGCGAGTTTTTCTTGTTTTAAGAATTTATTGCAGTAAATATTTTGTTTTTATTTTCAATGTCCCTTTAGCGTAGCAATTTTATTCTAGTTGTCTTTTCTTTAAGCCTTTTGCCAAATTAGAGACATGGTGAGAATAAATGGTTTGAAAATTTTTCGAATGGTACTGCGTCGGATGTTTCATTTGGCATCCAGGATAAGTTTTAAATCTTATGCTTTTAGAAACGAAATTTAATCTTTAATGCGCTGCTTTATGTGGGTATTTTCTAAAAAGCTTCTCCTTTGCACGGGCGATAAAATTTTATATTATTCGTTTGTAGCGGTAAATTCGCTCGCTTTTCCACTTACTCGAAAATAAAATGAAACTATTAGTCGTTGAGGATAACTTCTGCATCTTTGGCCTCGATTTATGTTTACGGAGATTTATGTTTTTGGAGAATATTTAAAAAGAAATACGCATACTCTGTAGAGCTAAGTAGAATACTAATTTAAATAAAAATCCTTAAAATGTCCCATTTTGTTGGCAGAAATTTATTCTACAAAAAATTTGAGAGTAATCGTTTTCAACTAATACCTATTTTGCATTACAGCAAAATATAATGTATAATTTACTTGCATATTCATCACTTAGTAACGACTCTCGATGAGCTCGTCAATCTGTTTAACGATTTTTTGAAACAGTATCATTCAAAGTTTAAGCTGTATCAATCTTTTACCAAGAGTTTCTTAAGGAATATATCTATTCATCGTGTCTAAGTATTTTGGATCTCTAAAAATACTGTTAGTTAACTGAATTTCTTTTAATTAATTACGGTGGTCTTCCAGTGCCGGTGCATAGTTGAAGTATAGCACCTATTAAACCCTTAATCATATCGAACTTTTCCAAAGATGACTTAAGGGTCTCAACAGTAATCCTCTAAACTTTGGGAAGACATGAAGAGAGAGAGAGATTTCTCCATAAGGAGAAAGGTCCTTTCCTCCATCATCTTCGTGTTTTCTTGTTGTTACCTTCATCCTTCTCATCCCTTTGTCCTTTGCGGCAACACTCCTCCGTCACTGCCGTGATTTACCTTAAAATTTTAAGAATTTCTTTCCTGGTTAACGTTTGAAAAAATCCCTTAATTACATTTAAACATTTGTAACAAATTTTATGGGTAGTCATTTCGCCCTTAGCGCAGTGTGTATCATCGTTTAGTTGGCGTAGCAATCAGTTAAATCGCTTCAAAATATTCATTGTTGCTTCAAATTTAGGTAATTTTTTCACCAATGAATATTCTTTTTGAAAGTTTAACGATGACACTTTTGCTTTTTGATGAGTTGGCTGTGGTAGTTTCCACTGAATAGGGTCAGTTGAAAACCACTAACATTTTGAAATTGAAAGAGATTTTTTGCACCCCATTTATAATCTCTAGATTTATTATATTAGCCTTTTTTCGTTCAGATTACTTTGACGTATGTCGATGTCGTAAGTGTGAAGATGATTAGTTTTGGGTGACGATTGGGATGAAATATGTGAATGATGGCACTGCGTTTTGAGCCGCTAGTTTAACTATACGTACAAGCAATCATGGTCGTTATGAGGGAGAAAAATTCTTCATATGGTAGGCAGCAGGCGCAAATCCTAGGGTGGGGGTCGTCTGGGTTAACGCGTAAGGGTGTAGCCACTTAAAAAGTAGGTGCAACTTACATTTTACGTTTCTGTTCCCAGATGATTCGCCTCTTGCCTTACGCACAATGGGTATCTCAGAGGTAGTGCAATGAATAACCGGACGGGAAGGGAGGAGAGAAACCCGGTGCCGGCATTTGCATGCTCTTACGAAGAACACCAGAGGGGCAAGGACGGAGTGTCGATTTGAGCGCACTCATCTGGTCGGGTTCGTTTTCGATTTCTCATTGGCTCTTCTTCGTCACCTTAGTACCACAGCACACAAATAGGGGGCTAGGCGCCCTTCGGAAAAAATAAGGATTCGAACCGGGGGTCACTTTTCAGCAGCAGATCATGGTGGGGCCGATGCTCTAACCACTTCAACACCGACTCCCCAGCAGGTTATGGTGGGTCCGATGCCCTAACCGCTTCACCACCGACTCCCCTGAATTGTATTGCACGATCTTTCTCACGTCCATTCGCTTCTATACCATTCCATAATGCAACCAGATTAATATATGCGTATTTAAACGCTGATTTCTTTTTCTCGCTCTTTGGTAACAAGACTGTTGCTGCCGCTGGTGTCTGGAGAACTTAGTGGCAGCAAGACATAAACTCGATATATTTTAATGCCGCATTACTCCATTTAGTTATTTTGTGAAATATATAGTTTATAAAGTATTACCTACGATATTAAAATCTGTAACTGGACGAATTTCAATCAAAATCTTTGTGTCCTTGTCCGAGTAAATATACATTTTGTGAAAATCGATTAGAATATGCAACCCTCCAACATTGCGCAATATGGATAATTTTAACGAAGTTCCTATTCTGGGAGATACCCTATAAAAATGCGATATTCCCTAATATTCTGTCGAACCCTTCAGTTTCTAGATGCTCGCACAGAGGGCAGAGTCTGAATCGCAAAAAGCACTTTTTCTGATTCAAGGACACTTTAAACGCTATTATTAATCAATATCACGCGGTCAAAATTTTCCACAATCACAATAATTTCTTATCACTCGGCTTATGACTTTTTCCTTTTTGTGCGAATCAATGCTGACAGAAATATCTCAACTGTCGCCGTCTACATGCCTCTTTCAATCTTTCCGATTCGACCTACTCTCATCAGGTGGCGCTGTTGGACGTTTTGAAGGTCGACGCGAAAGGTGATCTAGTCATGCAGCTTGGACGCATTTCTCGCAATCTTGCGATCCAAATGCCATTATCAAAACGTTAGAAAGTGGTTTCATTCTCACAAGTTCTGTTCAGATCACCTTTCTCTTCGCGGTAACGGATATCATGGTTAAAAAGATGGCATTTCTCGCTTTTTCAACGATAAATGACTTTAAGGAATTGTTAAAAAAGAGGGCAAGGAGGAGATCGATAGGGAGATGGAGCTGGATGGAGGATTTTCTTAATGTATTGGATGTGAATAAGAAGGCAAGGGTGACATTTTTCAAAGCGGAAAACTTGTAGTCTGACCGTGGGGACGAAGAAAATTTCTTACGATGAACGCATTCGTTTGAGAGCTATGACTAAGTGGGAGAGGTTGGGAATTAGAAGAGTTATGCAGGGAAAATAGGTTGGTTAATAGGAGAGATGGAGATAGCATGTTTGTCGCGTGTTGATCAAATTTTATCTTTGCAAACAGTATGAATGCTTCGTCGGAAATTAAAAACTGACGACGTGTTTGCGCTTTTTTCCTTGCGGATTGTTGTTGGTTAAATAAATTGAACTGTCTTTATTTTCAGTTTCAATTTCTTGTTACACTTATCACTGTTTTACATCGATCTATTTAGCATAGTAAGGAATTTTCTGCTGCTCGGTTTAGATTATACTTTGCATGATATTTTTAAACAATTATATTAAAATATTTACTGAAATAATTGAAGGACATCGATAAGAAGGGTGAGTTATACAGTTTATTTAATATTTCTGAATGTGTATATGATGCTATTTTATCTCAACTGGGTTTCAATTTATTTTACCATTAAATTATATTTTTTTACAATTTCGTGGCATATTAGTAAGTGTTATATCAACGGCTAACTTGAACATTTTGCGAATTAGAATTTTCGATGCGGGAGATAGCGTGCATGTGTGCGTATTTTCGCCCAAAGTTCACTAAATCATTGCTGTGTTAACGCCAAGTCTTGATTTAACGATTAATTACTGCTAACTGGAATGTTAGCATCACATCAGTGGCACGTACTAAACTGCGCACGTAGCTTCAAAAGGAAGAAAGTCTTAATTCTCACATATTCGGCATGCCTGGCACTTTTCTTCATTTTTTTCCCACGCTGGCAGATTCTTCTCCCTAGGATCCACGAAAAATCCCCTCCGAGAGCTTAGAATTGCCTCAAGATTTTCAATTCCCTTTCGCTAAAGGAAAAACAAGTGACATCGCAGGCGTCTGCACCAAGGTGCTGGGGAGAGAGGGAATGTGACGATGAAGGAGGGGGGGATCGGAGGGGAGCGAGAGAAAATGGAGGCGGTGGATTCGCAGAAGATTCAAACGAGGAGTGCATTCCGCGTCAATGCGACAACTTTTCAAGGGATTTTTTTCGAGAATAGCACAGTAAGCCGTTGGCAACATTCTCGGAGGAGGCAGTCGGATCGTTATCACTTCACAAAATAAGGATCGCTTAAACTCTGCAAAACGTCTCTATCTAGGAAACCTTCCTTCCACCGCGTCCTTTCTTTCGCGGCCTCCCTGCTTGCTGTCTTTTTCGTTCTATTCTCCACAGCCGACGTCTCCGATACCTCCAATCCTACCCGTCGTCCTTCTAACTCCGCCTTTCCTCCACCTTCCTCGTCTGCTTCTTACAATCTCCCTTCACCCTCCTTGTTCGCTGCGGGTTGGAGGAAGAGGTAGGCATCTTTGAGGATTTTGGGATATACCCGAAGAGGATAAATCACTTCCCACAGGACGGGGTCCCTTCTAAGCGGAGAATTCCAGCCCAAAGTGATATTAAGATTAAATATGCCTACGCTTTCGATCAAATTTGAAAAAGAATGACGTCGTTACTCGTTATGACATGGGTCTAAGATTCAATCGCTATTTTCCTTTTCTTTCAGGGTCTATTATTCCGCCTATATTATACCGCAATATTGTCATTTTTTGGACGAGCTCGTAACAAGCCACACTTTAATACGAATCTTTTTGCTTCATGATCTGAAGAATTTAAGTTACGCTAGGATGTTTGCATAGTCCCTTTTTATTTCTCTCATTCCTATTTGATTAAATTCGTTTCATAAAAATGCACGCAAAACACACACACACACACACATATATATATATATATATATATATATATATGCGCCACAACTCCGTCAATGGGAACTAGCCCATATTGACATCCTCCGCTCCCTCTCCTTACCAGGTTTAAACCTTCGCTAACACTCCCACTCCAATCACCCTTTTTCCTTTCCTCTTACCCCTCTTTCCCCTTCCCCTTACCCCTCTTTCCCCTTCCCCTTACCCCTCTTTTCCCGAACCCCTACCTCCAGTGTTACGCTTATTTTAGTCTTCGTTTTTCTCTCGCTGAAGAAGGGCGTGTGTTGCCCGAAAGCTCCAAATTACAAGCCTTCCTCTATCGCTGTGGACGTCCACCACCGTATGGTAAGTGTTCACTGGCTCCTTCCTATCCCTCTCAACCTCTCGTTGCATTTATTTTATCATATTATTTCTTTTTCCGTATCGATATATATATATATATATATATATATATATATATATATATATATATATATATATATAAATGAATACGACATATTACATATTAATGCTTGTAACTTTTTTTGTGAAATAATCTTAACTTATTTGGATAATAAGTTTAAGTTGGCCTATTACTGAAAAAATTGCAAAGCACTAAATCTCACGTATTCACCAATCAAATTTGAAATCGCCTTAAAGTTTGCTAGGATAAACTTTCTTCATATTTTAAATAAATGTTCGGCATTCCTTTGAATTCCCTGCCAGGATAAAAATTCAAAGTAAGAGGAATTACTCTTCATAATCTACATCTACATCAACATTATACCCTGCAAGTCACCTTTTTGGTGGATGGCAGGGGGTACAGTGCACCAAGGGTCCATAGTTTTCCTACGTTATCTTTTTCTATTATGGTCTATTATCGTCCTAGGGGAAAACGATCCTCTATATCGCTCCGTTCTACAGTCGATCTCACGAATCTTATCCTCACTGTCCTGCCTTCCGAGATACGTCGGGCTTCTGATAAGTCCTACTACCTCATTCGCTAGTCCCTCCGACATAAATTTTTCCAGTAGTTTAATTCTAGCCTACAGCCTACGTTCCTCTAACGATGTCCATTTCAAATTTTCTATTAATGATGTTACGCTTTGTTTAGTATCGTAATTCCTGTTTACAAATATCATAGATAAAAATGGATGCTAGTAATAATTGTCGAAATCGTCGAATATTTTTAGATTTTCAATGCTATTTGATCAATAAAATGTAAATGAAATTCTTTCGAACTATACAAATCTCAACAAGGAGCATCAATTCATTTATGTCACATATTTATATTTAAAACATATATGACGCTTTAAAAAAGCAAATCTAAAATGTATATCCTTATTCGTATTTAATGTTATCGCCTCAACTATTTAATTGATTATTTCCATAGAAAAATTTATGTTTGAACAACGACAACATAAATTTAGGTAAACATTATCCTCATAAAACCTCTTATTTTTTCCATTTTCCGCCGGCTAAGAAGGGATGTCAAATTAAATTTTCAGGAAAGAGACGAGAGAAGGAGATCGATGCTCTCTTTGTAATAATGCTTAACAAGCATCCATATTTTATAAGTGCAAGCTCTTTAAAGGAAAACGCCCTATCCCTTTGCCTATTTATTTCTCCTGTTGTATGCCTTTTATCTCTCTCTATACGTTTTTGTCCTATTCTACGCTCATCCTACGCTCTTCCGATCCTTTCCTCATCTCCTTCCTTCCTTACCGTCAATTTCCTTCCCTTGCTCCTCCGTTTCTCTCATATCCGACGCAGCTTGAGATTGGTACCTATCAAAAAGGCCCATCTTCTGGCTGCTCACCTTGGGGTTGAGAGGACAGTAGGGAGAGGAAACACGTGGAGAGATACGAATTGTTCGTGAGTTATATCGGGGATAAAGATTCGGAGGTGGGAAGAGTACGATAGGAGGTTAGTATTTAGGAGAAGTGAGAAAGAGGTAATAATATATTAAATGATGATAATACAATATATACCAAACTAGTGCACATAAAAAGTCGGCGTAATCAAATCTTAAGTCAACAAACATTGAGAAAAAGTACGATGAACGGTTTAATATGGCACCTTTAAACTCACGCGACCCTCAATAACTCTTTGATTCGTAAGGGGCATCGTGCATATTTTCCTTCAGACGCTATTTTTAGGAAAATAAACTGTTTATAAAACATATATTTGTTCCGGTCCTTATTAAACAATATATAATGTAATAGGTTGTGGGAGAAAATGAGAAAATGATTTGGGGGATGGGAATAAGCGAGAGGTTAGGACGGGGGAGAGTGAAGAGGGAGAAAGTCGAGCAGGAGGGGGTGAATGTAGCGAAAAAGAGAGGACGGGCTCTGCATTGAAAAAGGAGTAAAAAGGTGAAGGTTGGAGGAGACTGTAATCCTTTAGAAAATGTTTACGGAAGGAAAAGTATATATGGTCGAGAAAGATTTCTGCTAAAGTCTGCCTTCGAAGAAAAATAATATTTTTTTGCACTCTCAACTCTTTTAGAAGCGGAGGTGTTAAAAGGAAAATTTGACTTGAAGGAGATGATATTTTCGTAAAATTCGTACGCCATATTGGTACGAAAACAGTTTATATATACATTTTTTCAATAGATGCGATTTCCACGAGACCGTTTCTTTCCGATTATGATAAAAATAAAAATTCAATTCTAAAAGATGTGTTTAAGCTAGTTAAATGATCGGTAATCAAGTAAACTATTTATAGCTATTAATCATATTTATTTGTTGTGGTAAAGTGAAGTAACATTTTAGATCCAAAATTTAAATAACGAACTAAATGTTTCAGGAATAAAGTATTCCTATAATGCTTTTGCAAATAAATCGAACGAAATTAATTTCCAAGTTTTTGCGCGATGCAAAATATAAATACTTATTCAACATCAAGCATTTTTATGAGATATCACAAATTTGTGATAGATTTATGATAGATCCCCAGTTATAAAAAAATACAATTTCAAAATACAATATCCGACTCAATAGATGGATTAAAAATCGTTCATATCTATCGAGCACATTGTAAAAATATTCAGGTCATATTAACGGTACGTCATACAACTCATCGTTGACGGAAAAATCGGGTTTTAAGCTAGTTTTGCTCTTATTTTTTCATGTATTTCCCGATAGATTTTTAACGCGATTAGCAAGAAATCCCCTTCGAACGCCTACGGTATCGGCTTCCAATTTCATGCTCAAATTCGTCGAAGTTGAAATGTATCCCCACAGAAAAATAAAAACGAAGCTCTTGAATTGGAAAATGATTACTTTACAGCAATTGTCTCATTACCCTTTGAATTGGAACGACCGGAAACATTTTATTTATTCCTTCACTCTTTCGATACAAAGGAAAAAATTGGCGAAAAGTGAGCGAGGCAGAGAGATTAATATGCGCACCGAGACGGTTATAACAGATAAGAATCATTAATATCCTCATCAACCTTTTTTATTCCTCCGAAATACGGAATAAGAGAGTTCATTCAATTCCTGCTAAAATACCTCCACGTCAGTTTCAGGAGATCCATCCATAAAAGGGTTGAAGAAATCGGTGGTGTGAGGGGTAAGTTGGCGTCGTTGGCTGCCTCTGAAAATGCGGCTTTTGTGCTCCTTAAGAAGAGAAGCGGGCGAATATTCCACAAAGTAGAGACCAACAGTTGCAATTATCCTCCTATTCTTCGAAGGAGGAAAAAGAACCGCGGGAAGAGGGTGTCATTCACTCGCGTCGTTATTAGCGGGAAAGCGTTTCGAGTTAGGCATGTAATCTAATTTTCCCTTTGCCATTTAATTTCTGTTCACATGTGAGGTGCGGTAAAGAGAGTTAAAAGTAACGTCAGATTCCCAGGAGAGTAAGAGAAGGAGAGAAAGGGAGGGAGAAGGAGATAGAGGTATGGAGAAGGGAGAGAGAGAAGGAGAAGGAGAGGCAGGGAAGAGGGAGGGGAGAGGGAGTGAGATGGAGGGAGGAGTGAGAGGGAGGATTTTGAGGGAGAGAGAATGAGAGAGAGAGGGGGAGAGAGAGGGTGGAGGAGAGAGGGATAGATAGATAATCGTCTTTATTCGGGCGAAATTTAGATCAGAAGGTCCATTCTTACATTTAACCCTTCGTCAATATAATAAATACAAGAAAAAGAATAAATAAGTTATAACAAAATACATTATATAAACATTATGTACCTTAATCATACAAATTAAAAAGATAAAATTGAATACATATTTGTGTTTGTGGGGAAAACCTAGGTAAAAATAGACATGTCCTCCCTAGTAAAACCCACGCAGGGAAACACCCACTAAGAAGGGGGGTGTGAAAAACCTGCGAAAACCCTTGATAGTGTACATATGGTAATAAAAAACTACAACATTAAATAGAAAGGAGTATGTACAGTGGGAGAGTTCGTATATACAGCGTAATTATATACCGTCATAAAAAAGTACACGTAAAGGAAATAACGTAATGTAAACAAGAAATATACAAGTATGCAGAATGAGATGAAATATACATGAAATATATACAATGAATGAATATAAAGAATGTTGTTGGGGCATGCATATTATAAGAAAGCAGGTAAAGATATAAAATACATAAATGATATAATACAATACAAAATAATATAAAACAATAGAAAAAAATAAAAACAACACAAAAAATATACATAAACAATAGAATATATATATATATATATATATAAACAATACAAAATTATATTAAGAAATACAAAGTAATATAAGACAATACAAAAAAATCTTGAGTAAGGATAATTAATGTGGAGTGTAAAGAGATGATTAAGGATTACTTTGTTGTTTTAGAAAGTGAGTGACACAGGTGCGTTTGAATGAGTTTAAAGAGAGAGATGTTTTAAAATTCTCATCTAAGTTATTCCAGAATCGGCAACCGGAGACTTGAAAGGATTTATTGTAGATATTCGTCCTGTGATGAGGAAAAAGGAGGTTATTCTTGCCTCTAGTATTCCGCTTGTGTACTGTATTGATTTCATTGAAGAGGGAAGAGTGGTAGTCAGGTTTGTTATAAGTAAGGATTGTGTACATTTGCATCAGGGTATGTAAGTTCCTTCGAGCGTCAAGTTTGAGCCATGAAAGATAACAGTATTTTTCGCTAATGTGGTCACTCTTTTTAAGGTCACCGATGAATCTCATGCAGGAGTTTTGTGTGCGTTGAAGTTTTAGTGCCAGTTCACAGGAGAGATCATTATAAACAACATCACAATAGTCAAAGTGAGGAAATAGGAGTGTGGTCACTAAGAGTTTACGTAAGGAATTAGGTAATAAGTTTTTGAGTCTTTTGAGAGAGTGCAAGGAGGAGTTGATGATACTACAGATTTTATTGGTATTAGGAGCCCAGGATAGAGTTTCATCTACTATGACACCGAGGTTGACTACTGATTTTTGAAAATGCAATGTGGACCCCTCTAGCGAAAGAAGAGGAGATTCGCTATGATCTATGGAAGCCAATAATTTGGGGTAGCCGATATTAATTGATTGACTTTTTGCGGGGTTGATCTTCAGAAAGTTATTTGCGCTCCAAAGAGAGAGAGAAGCTAGATCAGAGTTAATTTTAGCAACAGCATCGGGAAATTCAGGTACGTGCGAGTGATAGTAGATTTGGAGATCATCAGCATATAGGAGATAATTACAGTGAGTGAGGTAATTTGAGATATCATTAATGTACAGAGAGAATAGCAGGGGGCCAAGAATAGCACCTTGCGGAACGCCTCTATTTACATTTAAGGGACGAGATGATAAATCATTAGTAATAACCTTTTGAGAGCGGCCATTTAGGTATGAGCGAAACCAGTTTCGAGAAGCGAGTGAGAAGTGCAAAAGTTCAAGTTTGCAAAGTAGGATGTCTTTGTCGATGGAGTCAAAGGATTTACTGAAATCCAATAGAGTTAGAATGGTGATTTTTCTCTGATCCATGGCTTTGCGGACGTCGTCTGTTACTTTCAATAGTGCGGTAGCGATGCTATGCGATTTAGGAAAGCCAGATTGGAACGGGTCGATGAGATTATTTTTTGAAAGGAAATGAGTTATTTGCTCATGTGCTAGTCTTTCAAACGCCTTGGATAGAACAGGCAAGAGACTAATTGGTCTGAAATCAGCGTTTTCGTGAGAATTGTTTTTCTTGGGGATGGGACGGACAAGAGCTGATTTCCATGAAGTAAGGTATTTAGATTGAAGAATAGACCAGTTAAAGATATGAGTGATAATGGGGAGAATGATAGGAATTAATTTATTTATTAGTATTATAGACACGCCGTCATCTCCTATTGCAGTTGACATAATTGCACGAAGTGATTTAGCTACCTGTGGTTGTGTGAGTGGTGTAAATTCAAAGATTGTATTTGAGGTGTGATTGTGTTTAAGACTACGGATACGTTCAATAGTTTCAGATTTTAGGCCTACATCTATGGTCGTGGGAGGTTTAGTGAAATGAGCGTTAAGCTCGTCAAGGGACAGGTTTGGTGGAAGTTGCATATCTTTATTTTTACCGACACCCAAGTTCCGTAATTTTTTCCATATCGAGGACTGTGTTCGTGCAGAGTTGGTTGAATCGTGTACATATTTAATTTTAGTGTTGCGTATAAGTTGTTTTGTTTTATTTCGCAATGATTTATACCGCGATAGTACATCAGGATCCTTAGATTTCTTAAAATCACGATAAATGCTGTCACGGCGGGACATAATCGATTTTATTTCTGGAGTTAGCCATGCAGCATGTGGCTTTGAGACCCGAATGATTCTGGGAGGGGCACACTTTTCAAGTAGCTGAGACATATATAAATTAAAAGTCTGAACTTTATTGTCTATGTCTTCTAGGTGCTCGATTAAATGCCAGGGTAGGAGCGCAGCCTCTGATGTTAATTGTGATTCATTAATAGATTTATAGTCGCGAACCGTTATGAATTTCTGCTTAAGTTTTTGACAAGGTAGGGAGTAAGCAATGTAAATCATATCGTGCGAAGAGATACCGGGAGCTGCTAATTGTCCGTATTTAATTATTTTATCGGGATTTGCCGTGATAGCAAGATCAATCCATGTGGCGGAGGTTGCCGTATGATTCGTTGGCTGGAGTGGTAAGACGTTTAGCCCTAGGGACTCGAAAGACTGTAACAGAAAGTGGGAGGGGGGAGAGGTAGGGGGAGAGAGGGAGGGGAAGAGAGAGAGGGGGGAGAAAGGTAGGGGGAGAGAGGGAGGGGGAGAGAGGGAGGGGGAGAGAGGGAAGGGGAGAGAGGGAGGGGGAGAGGGGGAGGGACAGACAGACAGGCAAACGACTTTATTAGGGCGAAATTGAGACTATATAGTCCCTTCTTACATTTAACTCTTTCGTCATATAAGTAGTTACAATACTTACATATTAAAAGAAATTAAATTACATAAAAATTACAGTAAAGTATATACAAATTACAAGTTTATTATATATTGGTTAATAGATGACAGAGTATTACCAAAGGATATTGTTAGTTTTGTGGGTAGAGAAAAAACTGTGTATCAGTTATATTTTAGCACAGAAAAAAATTCCCACTGCGGAAAACACCTACGAAGAGAAGAGAGATGTAAAAGTCCCCGAAAAATTCCTAAATAGTTCAGAGAAAGAAACAACAATTTGAGAAAGAGAGAAAAAATCCTTTATAAATACATACATTAATATCCATACAAGCGAGGGGGTGAGAGGAAAATAGGGATTGCAGGGCAAGATATGCCTGGGAGATCACATCGTAATTATGATAACGGAAAACAATGTACAATAAAATTATGAGTTTATGCCTAATAAGCGCATCCTTGTGAAAACCTGAAAGAGACGATAGGGAGTGGTTCAATGCATGGAGAGTGAGAGGAGATACTTGTAATACAAGTGTTTAAAAGTGCCTAGAGATAGAGAGTTTTTAATTAACGTTGGAAGGCCATTCCAGAATTTGCAAGCAGTGACGGTAAAGGAATTGTTGTAAATTTCTCTTCTGTGAAGTGGAGTTAGTAATTTATCGCATCCTCTGGTATTGCATTGGTGAACTGTATTAATGGCGGCGAACTGAGAAGAAAGATAACGAGGGATGTGATTATTTAAAAACGAGAAAATTGATCTGCTACGATAGTTCGGTGGTAGAATATCCGCCCGGAGAGTGGAAGACATGGGTTCGATTCCCGGTAATAGCAGACTTTTTTCTCGTTTAAAAAATATTCCCCACTATTAAGAACTTGATACAATAAGGAGAGGATGTGAAGGTTTCTTCTGGATTCGAGTTTTAGCCAGGAGAGTCGACGGAAGTATTCTGAGACAGGGTCAGACTTTTTAAGATTAAAGATGAATCTGATGTAGGCATTATGAGAACGTTGTAGCTTAATCGAGATATCCTTTGATAAGTCCTGGTATACAGTATCACAATAGTCAAAGTGAGGAAGAATTACAGTTGTATTTTTAGTGTAGAGGGAAGAATGTTAGTGAGAGGCCTTAGAGTGTGTCGTGCAGACTTTTATTACATGATTATTCCAGGTAAGCGTTTCATTATTTAGAATACTGAGATTTTTTTATTATTTTGGAATAGGGAATAACTGAGCCATCCAAAGACAGAGGAACTGAATCCGCAAGTTTTATAGAAGGCAGTAGTTTTGAATAACCGATTAAAATGACCTGCGATTTCAAGGGGATTATGTTGAGAAGATTATCAATGCTCCATTCTTGGAGTTGAGCCAAGTCATGATTTATGTTGGCAATGGAAAGAGATAAGTTATTTGGTTTGGTGTCTAAGTACATTTGGAGATCATCGGCGTACAGATGATGCTTGGAATAAGTTAAATATTGAGAACAATCATTAATAAAGAGAAAGAACAGTAGGGGACCTTAAATTAAGCCCTGCGGAACGCCTTGGTTAACATTAAGCCACGAAGACGAGGAGTCGTTGGAGATGACTTTTTGGAAACGGTCGCTAAGGTACGAAAAGAACCAATCTATCTATCAACTGAGTCGAACGCTTTGCTAAAGTCAAGCAACACTAGTACTGTAGGTTTTCTGTCATCCACGTGTCTGCGTATATCATCGGTGATTTTAATTAGCGCGGTGGTGGTGCTATGTGACTTCCGAAAACCAGATTGTTGTGAGTCAAGTAGATTATTTGCGTTGAGAAAATCTGTGACTTGTTCATACGCAAGTCGTTCAAGAGTTTTTGATAAAGTCGGTAAGAAGCTAATCGGCCGATAGTCATTGTTTGCGGAGAGAGATTTCTTAGGGATTGGGCTGACTAACGCGCGTTTTCATTGCGATGGGAATTTTCCCTGTAATAAGGAGTGGTTGAAAATGTTAGTGAGCACTGGGAGTATTAGATGCATTAATTTGTTAATGATCATGGTAGAAATACCATCAGCACCTTGGGCTTTAGTTTTGATTCTGCGTATTGCTGAAAGTACGTTAAATTGCGAAACAGCTTTAAAGTGGAATTGTGGAAAACAGGAAGACTCGTTCGCTTTTACCGTAAGACTACTAATGACTTTGCGTTTTCGTTCTGTGTCGATTGTTGTTGGGTTAGTCGAGAAGCTCTTATTAAGGGAGTCTAGTGATATGTTTGGTGGTAAGGAAGAATCCCTGTGCTTACCAATACTGAGGTTTCACAGGTTTTTCCATAGGGCGGATGTTGTTACAGTGGAGCCTGATATAGAATAAGCAAATTTTATTTTGGCATTTTTAATCCACTGTTTTGTTTTGTTTCTAATATTTTTGTAGGCATTGAACGTATTTGGGCATTTATTTGATTAAGGAGACGGAAAATTGAATCGCGTTGTGCCATATATAATTTTGTCGGCCGTTATCTACGGGGCGCGAGGTTTAGAGACACGTGTGGTTTTGATGGGCGGGTACTTGTCGAGTAAATGTAAAAGAAAAGTGTTAAGTGATTCAACTTTTGCGTCTATGTCGTCAGCATATTCAATGGTTTGCCACGGAAGATGCGCCGCTTCGGCAGTTATACTATCATAATCAAGGTTTTGAAATTTCGTTGAGTGTTGAATTTCCGCTTAAATTTTGGAGAGTTTAGGGGGTAGGCTAGAAAAATTAAGTCATGGGATGATATTCCCGGGGCAGGTAGTTTACCATGGGTGCAAAATGTACCTGGGTTAGCGGTAACTAATATATTAATCCAAGTGGAAGAGTTTTTGGTGTTATTTGTTGGTTTTAATGGTAGTATGCTGAGGTTGTGCGATGTAAAAGAGTTTTTAAAAAAGACTGCATCGGAGGGGCTTGAAGCGAAATTGGCATTAAAGTCACCAAATATGATTATGTGTTCATAATCATGTCTTAAGTTGGCGATGGTCTCATCAATTTCAGATGGATAACCAACTTTTGGAGGACGATAAACGATTCCTAACCGAATGTTTTTTTAATTGTGGAATACTTCAAGGAAGAGATATTCAGGCCTGAGGGAGTATTGTGCGTCTCTGGTGGCGATTACTTCGCAAGCAAGGTCTTTACGGATGTAAATTCCTACTCCCCCTCCTCCTTTCCCTATCCTATCATTGCGAAACAAGTTATAGCCGGGTATTTCTACAGAAGAGCTCGAGATAGTGGGTTTCAGCCACGTCTCGGAAATGGGAGGGGGAGAGAGAGAGAGGGAAGGGGAGAGAGAGAGGGGGGAGAGAGAGAGGGGAAGAGAGAGGGAGGGGGAGAGAGAGGGAGGGAGGAGTGAAAGGGAGGAAGAAAGAGAGAGAGGGAGGGAGGGAAAAGGAATGAGAGTGAGGGAGAAAGACATAGGGGGAAGGAATGAGAAGGAGGGAGAAGGAGAGTTAAAAAGGGAGGTATAAGAGGGAGGGAGAAGGAGAGAGATGGAGGGAGAAGGAGTAAGAGGGAAGGTGAAGCAGCAAGAGGGAGGGAGGATTTAAAGGAAGGGACAAAGAGAGAGAGGGAGAGAAATGGAGTGAGAAGGAGAGAGAAGTTGAGATAAAAAGGGATGTATAAGAGGGAGGGAGAAGGAGAGAGAAGGAGTAAGAGGGAGGGAGGAGTAAGAGGGAGGGTGAAGCAGTAAGAGGGAGGGAGAAAGACAGAGCGGGATGGGTAAGGAGTGAGAGGGAGGGAAAATGAATGAGCAAGACAGACTCTTGCCCATTTCGCGTCTTATACTCTTCGCATTTTCTTCTCGACACGCAGGATTAAGTCCAAACCATAGCCAAATAAAGCGAATTGATTTCCATCGGGTGTGGTTTTTGTCTCTTCCAGTTTCAGTGATTTCTGTAATATACCAACATCATTAGGTAGATCTTTGTTAAAGCGTATATATTATATTAATATTATTATATATTATAAGGGATAAATATCGAATTCGCTTTTTGCATGTGAGCAAATTGACAAATAATATCGGCCATACATAGGACGAAAAAATTAGTTGCGGACTTGGACAACAAAGCAGCTTTCATCAGCGTTAATTCTCTGGTCGTATGTTCTAAAAACACTTTTATGATCATTGGAGAGGTATACATTGTGTGTGAGTTTTACTGTATATTATAAAAATGAGCAGTTAATTATAAGAAGCTGAAGTGGCCACCACATGAATTTCCCCATACCTGTAATACAGTAGCCATCTGATATTGGATATAGCTACGAAGCTCCAACAAATAAGAATATAAAGGAGCGTTACTAAGACGTGACTAAGCGTAAAGTGTTTACAAAAGTCACCTTTAGATGATGGTAGTAGCTAAATATATTGTATTTAAAATATGTCTTAAACAATGCATTATATGTGAAAATGTTACGAATAAAAGTTGTAGAAAATTATATTTCCTACAACTTTTATTCAAATTATGTTTTACATTGATCAAGTATTAAAGCAAATATTGAAATAAACTGATAAGCGACAAGAGTAAATATCGGCTTCCGGTTTACCGATTTTACCAAAGACTAATCGGTTATTGTTCCTTTAATAAAAATATCAAATAGAAAATTACGCGTTGATATGATTTATAGTTTTTGAGATAGAGCACCCACAAATTTTCGGTCACAGACACACCTACCCACTTACATCATCGAGAAAATAGTCAATGCGTGTTCAGGGGACCTTAAAACATGTAATTCCGTTGAAATCCCGGATTCGATTTTTTTATTAACACAATACTTTATCTACGCAGTAAAAGCTTGGTTATACGGCACGAATGGGGATTTGGAGGTGTCGGATAACCAAATTTTTCGTTAATCTGAGCTGCCTACCTACCTAGGATTCACCCACTCAAATCAATAGTGAAAGTATAAATTTCTATATTAATACTTAAATAGGAGCGTGGGGTCTTTAAAGACCCCACAGCTTTAAAATATACTAACTTTTCTCCACTTATTTGCACAAAACTGATTTATTCAGTACCTTCCAAAAACATTTCTCTCCTTCTAGACTTGTAAAAATTTCGGCTTTATTTTTGTAGTATTTTGTGTAATATTGTATTTTTCGTCATTGGTATCATTTAAGACCCATCGCGCCTACTTACGTACTGCTTCGCTCTTCGGATTCTTTCTCCTTTTCGGCAAACGAATACATTTTATAGTATATTATTTTAATAAGAATGGTTTATTTTATGCTTTTATGAACTTTTGTGCGACAAAGTGATCGGGCGTAAATACCTTTAAAATCATTATGCATTTAGTGAAACAAATTTGATTTATATTTTCATCCTAAAAGCACATTTTCCTTCAATTTTTTTTCGGTCGTTTTGATATTGATTTGCTGATATTTTATAATTGTATGCTATACAGGCATTAGTCGGAAAATCACCTTTCAAAGATAAGAGGAAATATGTATAAGAGTCAACGTCTTACGCGTAGGCAATCCAACTCACCGAGAATAATTACTGCGGTGGAATGCTCGAAGAAATGCTTTGTTCTATTGTAAGAATTCACTATGTTCTTGTGACATGGACACTGAAAATATCCGGCTGCCTTCTTTGTTCACGAAATGAGTAATTCTTGAACAGTATTGGGGGATACACCTCATTTTATAAATCACCAAATAGAATATGAATTATTTTATGCGGGGAAGGAAGAATTACATTTAATTACATTTATAATTTTAAAAACTTTGAATTTATTTGCGGTATACATTTGAATTTTTGTGTTAAATACTATTTTGTGTGATAGCTAAATCGAATGAAATGCGATGGAACGTATTTTTGGAAGATTAATAATTGTGTATAATCAAGAAAAAAATCACTTATTTACTGACGCGTTAAATGGATTTAATGAATACATTATTATTAGTTATTGCTCAAAGAAGATGAATAAAGAGATGAAATTAAGTATTTATATTTTTTTGTTTTTGTACAGTCGACTATGCAATAATACTTGTCATCGGCTCACAAAAAGAGAAATCAAGATAAAATAATAGAAAACTCTAAACGAGTGTCTATTTTTGTATAATCAACGTCTTGGATTATTATAGTACTCTAAATGGAAACACATATATATTTCTAATAATGCTTGTATGTTGCTATTAAAAATTTAAATCTAAAAGTAATAGGAAAGGTGAAGAAGGCAAAATATAATATATTTTAAAATTTCTTTAGGGGGATCTTAAGAACCCCAAACGCCCACTTACTTTACGAAATAGAGTCAGCCTACTTAAGGGTTAACTAATGTAAACGACATTGTCACCAAAATACTGAGTATGTATAGGACACGAAAAACAAAGGTAATTTTAAAAAAAGACATTTAACATCACCGCAAAACTTTTTATTTGAATAGTTACTTACCGAATCACAATGGGAAACTGTTTACGTCTCAAGCGCCATCTAGCGGCAAGCTCCGAAAACTTTCCAGGATGTTCTACATTAGTTGTCACCTACCATTCAGCACCCAATATCTACTTTTCACTTGTAAATTTACTGAGGATCGACTATGCCTATGTAGGCCATGGTGAGAGAAATACTATTGATCGCGGGCGAAGGGGGTTCCCGTTAAGTCATCCCAAACTTTAGGAGACAGAAACCAGCGTCATAACATGTCATGTTTAACAGGCACCACCGACTCGATTGAAAACAACTCTTTTTCTGAGTTTAACAAACCGGAATAAAACTATTTGAGTTTTTGTTCAGAGCAAAAGAATAATTTACTTTATACAATTTTGGAGAACTGGTGTGTAAGATGATACTGCAACTCGAATACTGTCAATCAGGAATTTGTCTGTTACTCTGGTGCGATGCTTTCTTTTGATTTCATTCATGCAAGAAAACATTGACTCACAAATATGTTGAGCCAAGTATCTGCTTCACTTTCAAAGCTTCATGTAAGAATTTCTCTCAACCATAGTCAAAATCTATATCGTCTCATTTGATTCAATAAAAAGTTAAAATGCTGAGAGACGGCTCCTTGATTTACTTTAGATGGGCCAGAGATGGATCGGCCCCTGTTCTAGATGATTCCGTGTATATTTGTAAATATTTCCGGGTTATTTTTCAAGCGCCACTACGCGGAAAGCTCCGAAAACATTTTTTCGTTGAACGCATTTTAAGGAGATATTCCGTTTATTTAATATTTGCTTTAAGATTTTAAAAATGTCAACAGTACTGGAAAAAAGTCGTGTTGTGTTTGTTCGTAACATTTTCCCATATATTGCTTTGTTGAAGAGATATTTTAAGAACTAAATTTTGTAACTGTCACAACCACACCACCTACCGCTAACTATTGTAAATACTGTACACTCCTTTTTGTATTTTCTTAATTGTTATGAGTTTCGTAGCTATAAGCAATATCAGATGGCTACGGTTTGAGTTTATTTCTGTTCTTTGTAAAGTATTTCAATTTTTCTCGCAGTTCCTTAAAATATTTATTATCATTTAAGTTATTTGGAATTTTTAGAAATATTACAGATATAGTGGAAGTCATGTGGTGGCCACATCAGATTTCAAACCTACTTTTCTCTAAAATTGTTTTTTTTATTATCATCGGCATTTTGTACCAATATTGTTGTAGCAAGATTTTCCTGTAAAGCTCATTGTTTCCACATTTGTGGCGTCATCAACATATAACTGACGTACTATTTCAATTGACTCGATAGACTTGTTAAATGTTCACACCCGTGTGCGTCTGTCATTTTCTGTGGTATAATATGGTCAAGAAAAATTAGCTTGTCCAGCACCAAACTCATTGAATTGGCTTTTTATGTCCTTGACAAGCATTTATTTTCATTGATTGAGCAAGAGTTACTCACTGTATAAGAATGTAATTGTTTTTTTACATACATTTTACAGCTGCAATTTAAATACTTCAGTAATATAATTAATACTAAAAGTTATAACTCAATATCTACTAATAGAGAAAATTGATGAAATCTTTATATGTACTGTCTGTGAAATATTTTACCCCATTCATTGGCTTCAAATAACAAATCAAGCATTTCAGGTAATCGAGTCTATCATATTATTTTCACTGGTTGACTAAAATAAATCTAACTGGTTATTTTACACATAATTTATGATAAATCATCGTTCCATTCTCATGAGTCATAATTGTTACGAAGCAGTTGAATTGATTCCACGAAGAGTAAAGTCGTATGAATTTGGATCTTCTACATATATCGAGGTCGTTTGAAGTTTCACGTTCTCAGCACCCGTGCCAAATATGACGCTGCCACCCATGAAAATCTACAAGCATCTATATAATTGGGAATGAGCTTCACGGCACACATACAATGATAAAAAGTAAAAAATCGCCTAATACTGTAATAAAATTTATTACGGCATTTGGAGATTTTTTTACTTTTTATCATTACAAGCATCTACGTTAGACCAGAACAAAAAGATTTATTGTGCCTCCATAGCAATTAACAGGATTAGGGATTTAGAAAATTTCACAAAGCGACTGTTTAACCTCGAACATTCCAGCCAAAAGTCCACTTTTCAATCATCAGTCCTCCATAAAAAACGACCGCACTCCGATCCATTAATAAATTATAACGCGCATGAATTTTCCAGCCTTGCCCTTTTACACGACTCACCCTTTCAACCACTCGAGTTAAAAGTTCCACTCCATATAATCCTCGGCACGGTTCGAGACCTTGCGGTACACGTTGGTGGTGGCGACCGCGGCTTCTGCATCTCTCTGCCCGCGGGGAACCGCTTTCGGGCGGTGTGCGGGGAAAGAGAGGGAAGGGCAGGGTCGGACGGCGTGCCTCGCTCGCCACTTCCACGACCCACACCCGCCGCACCACCGACGCCGCGGCCTCGAAAATTCCGCGTGCAATAGACTCTCGCGCTCGCATCCTACGGCCGCAAAAAGCGCATCCGATCCACTCGACGCCGAGGTTGCGTCACTCGTAAACGCCGGAGCGGGGTTTTAATCTGGAATAACGGAATGCGTTAGGTATTGGATGGTTTGGGTCAAGGTGGGAGGGAGGAAGTGTGGGGGGAGGGGAGAGTGGGAATCGGGAGGAATTTTATCAGGAAGGGGAGAGGGAGGTAAGTTGGACGGTGGGAGGAAGATATGGTAGGATGGAGTGTAGCAGGGAGCCGTCGAGGGCGTGATGAAAAATGAGGCAAAAACAAACGAAAACCACAAAGGCTCGTGTCGCTTTCAGCGTCTATTAGCGTCGGTTTGTCCGTCCGTTCGTCCGTTCGCATGTTCGTTCTCGGCTTCTACCGAACAGATTTTTGTGAAATTTGTTGTTAAGGACTTACATTAAAAGAAAATGAGAAAATTTCAAAAATAAATCATGTAAGCCACTTTACTGGTGACAAAAAATGAACTTTCCGTTATATCTCGTAAATGTTTAGTCAAATTAAAATAATTTTCAGATAATTTTCTAGAATAAGTATTAGTATTCCTTCGTCTTAGTATTAGTATTTCTTCGTCTTTACATTTTTATTGTAGGAGTAGCCGTTATCAAGAAAAGAAAGTCATAATTCGCTTTGAACTTAGAAGATTTCTTGCATAGCTACTTAATGTTGTCAACGTAAATAATCTTATTGGTTACTGAAGAATAATATCTGCTATAATAATAAGATCTGCTATAATTACAAAATACATTTTATTCCTTACGCGTGCATGACTGATTTTGTAAGCGAAAGGAAATGGATCATCTACGGCGAAGGAAAGAACATAAACGTAAATATTACAACTATTGGACTCAAGTGAGGTATGTTTTAAATAATTTTCGATTGTTTGGTCGAATAAAACTGATTAGAAAATAAATCACTAAATATAAATTGAAGATTTCTCTGGAATCATTTCTGATATATCGTTTTGCAGTATAAATCATTAAAATTACGTAATATGTTTATTTATGCATCAACTAAAGTGGGAGAAGAAATTTTTAATAGACAGAGATACAATCGGGTCGTGGTGTTTCGCTGATTTATGATGTGCGTTCGGTCAAATTAAATCGTATAGTTTCAAATACTCCATCGCACGAAACGCGCCTATTTGTGATACACTGTACACTTTACTAATTTGTTCATCTTGATGGAGGGCATGGAAATAACCGCCGTGCCGTAGTTTTCCCATTGGTACGAGATCGTATCTTTGCCTTTGTGTAGCATTTCTTCAAGTCTCGTAATAGCAGAACCTGACGGGCTGGCGGAAAGCCGCTACGAAATGTTGGAACATCGATGGCCGCGAGAAACGGTCAAAAATGTCTCGCTTAAGTGGTTTTATTTTCGATAATATTAAAATATCTTCCCAACAGATAACGAGGAGTTGATTGTATTTTGTTTGACAGGGTTTTTATTAAATAATAGGTACCTAAGCAATCAAAAGAATCAGTTTCTCTTTTGTAGCTCGTTCACTTTTCAACGCTTAAAAATCAAACTCTGAACCTTATGTCAATAAGAACTTTATTGTTTTATTGCAAATTTTAGATACATTTTGCAATATATATGCAAATAAAATATAAATATTTTAATAATATTTTGCGTTTACCTACGCGAGTCATGCATAAATCAATTGGCCTAGGGGGAATTTCTGCCCGATGTGACGCATGAGACATAACTAAGTAGTATGTATCCCATGGCCTTTGTGTATATTTGAGTGACTCAGAATTCGAGGCTGTAACTGGAAAGTGGTAAAAAGGTATTTGTGTCGTATTAAATTTCATTGCTTTTTAGATGCGATATGTTTCCCGATTAGCTTAAAATTCATGTGAAGCCGGCGTTAGTATTTTATCTTCGCGCAAAATGAATCAAACCAGCGTAAATCTCATGCACTTTTCTCAGTATTATGTTAATTTATATAGTATATTATTTCAAAAATGCAGATTAAAAGACACAAAATAGCGTGAAAAACCTTTAACTTTGAATTCATCTGCTCTTTTATTATAAAAGTGATGCGAGTTTTACGTTTTCATCGACCAAAAAATGGAATTTAAAATCGAGTATACGCGATGTTACTCTCTAAGGACGTTATTTAGAAAATTTTGAAAAATTGAGAAACATTTTTTGAGTTTTTCATTGATTCATACTTCCTCCTCGGTAATGTAAAAATAGTTTAGGCGTTAACTAGTGAGGTACGATTATGATTAAATTTTAACAGAGGTGCACTTTCACATATCACTCGTTTTTTGTTGTTAGTGATTCACTAATTTCATCTAAAATAGGATATTCCGAGTTTAATAATATATATTGAGGGTTAAAAGTAAATTAAGGATGAAAAATTTATATTAATTTAATTTCTTTGTATAATGTAAAGTAAAATTCATAGGCCACACCTCAGTAATTAAAGGTTTTTATAAAATAATTTCCATTTCGTTATTACTTGAAAATATATATATTAATCTTATCTGCGTGGGATATAGTGTGGCATGAAAATCTGTAATTTCTAATTTCACATCTTTTGATCGATATCACGAGACTCCCTCTCCACATACATCGGCATTGAATTATTAATCTTTCCGTGTTTTGTGCGGTACGAAGGCCGGATAAACTAGGACCGGTGTCGGGCATGTCAAAAGACGATTTTCCCTGTCTTAGATCAAGTAATTCGTTCTCTTGTCTCGTCGTTGTCAAAGCTGGGATCTCTCGCTCAGCAGAATATAATGTTCCGTGGCGGGAGATGAGGCGGAAGGTGGAGAGAGAGAGAGAGGTTAGCGAGGGTTGCGTGGGGGAGGGGGAGTCGAAGTGGGAGTGGGGCGCGAGTCGCGGAGGAAGACTACAGCGAGGGAATAAGGAAGGGTGCGGATAGAGGAGGGTGAGAAGAGGCACGTGGGGGTGGGGGGAGGCGAGAATGGGGGTAGACGTGGCGAGGGGGAGGCAAAGAAGGCGAGCAGCGAATGGGGACGGTGGGGAAGACCTGCGCATTTGATTATGGGGCCAGGGATCTTGTAGAAGATTTAACCTCACGCTGCCTTTATGAGCCCTTAATGGTGCTCGGAGGTTCTAAGTGCGTCGCACTCCACTGCTAATAACGTCGTGAGCTTCATGGATTATTGGAGAGGAGGAGCTGGCTTCGTTGCTTTCTCAGCGCGACACTCGGAGATGTGCTTCTCAGACGCTTTACATTTTGATGATGAATGCTTCCAAGTGGCACCGGCCAAGCCGAGAATCACCATTAAACATCCTCCCGCCGCTTCATCCTCCTTCATTCGCTTTCTCCCCTTCATTAAAAACTACCCCGGCCGCGTTCCCACCCGGCCATCCTTTCGCCTTCACCTCACCCGCTATCTCTACTATATTTCCTCCTCAAAAGTCTTTTCCCCCACTTCCGAGAAAAAGAGCTACCAACTCATCTTTTCGCGAAGTGGTTCCCAGCTAATGTTGTGAGGTGAGGGAGTTATACGCGGCCCCGTATATATTTCATCTAGCGGATGCATTGTGCGGAATTATTATTATTCTTATTTAATTTCCCTCCACGGTCTTTATTTTCTTATAGTTTTTACCTCCGCTCGTCACGCGGAAATGCGTGCCATCTAGTTCTCCTTTATCCTCCCTTTTCTCTCTCTCTCTTTCACCCGTAATTAAGCGAGATTTTTATTTTTCATCCTTGTTAAAATCCGTACGCGTGCTCCGAATCATTTTTAGAGAATCGTGGAACATTCCTCCGATTTTCCCTCAGCGGCGTTGTCTAATTACCGGCATGCGTTTTAAATTAATTGACGAGAACGAAAATTGATACGTAAACACGGATTCGCTTAATTCCGTTCGATATCGAATTCAAGTTGTGCAGTTTCTTCGATTATTGAATTCCTAACTTTTATTCCCCTTATTGCCGGGTTAAAATCCGCTTGCTTAATCGCGAGTGTAAGTTAATGATCATGAAGGTCGTTGAAAGTAACGATGAAAACTTGGAACTCTATAACTCTCTCGTTCACCGCGTTTTCCATCAAAGTTTTCCCTTTAACTTAACCAGCACGCGTTATTGAGCATAAAATTTCGTTAATTATGGCTACATTTGGTTTTCCGAAGGCCTGAATTTGTTATTTTTAATGAATAGTTGAAGAAATGTTCCAGAAATTACGTGTTATTTCATAGTTATTATAAGTTTTTGCTGAATGTTAAAATAGTTTAATGTTAGCCCCGCCTAGGCTGTCTTTTCCAATTGTTGTCGCGTTTGTTACACAAAAGTGGCGATGAGCGAGAATGATCCGCGGAAATGCTTCGCCTGTGTAGGTAAATATTTTACATTTGCGTCTCGTTCTTTGTCTATGGAATTGAAACTTTATCAAATTGTATACCCTATTTGCTATGTAGGTTAAATTTATCCCTAGGAAAAGCTAAAGCTTTTAAATGGATATTTGAAATAAATACAAAATTTTCGATTCTCTTACATCAAACGCAACAATTTTTGTTTATGAGTATGTTAAAATTATCAAATGCTCCGAAATGTTGTCATAAAGAGGGAACATTTAATGGAATAAATCTTAACAAATGTGGATTTCGTACTTAAATTTTGGTGTCTTTAATTTCTTCGGAACGGGACGAAATCTAAATATCGAGTAGAAGCTTCGTTAAAAAAGAACTGGATTTTTCATTCAAAATCAGTCACCCCAGGAGTATTATCTCCTTTTTACACAATTCGTTTTTGTACTCTTCCGACGCCAGATAATTAGTTGTTAACTTTTGTCTTCTGCAAATATTAATTGCGTAAAGCTTGCCGAATGACTATTATCTTTTGTTAGATCGAGCTCATTATGCGCCGTGATCAGTGCTTATTACGAACTTTAGTCATTGCTATTTGTTTGTCATGTTCAGCGATTCATTTTTCAGATATTTCGGAGTTTTTTGTAAAATGAAACGCATTAACACTTAGATCGACTGAAATACAAGGACACGATACTAATTAAATATAAAACTCTGATGCAATAGGCAGTGTATTCGAGTTTCGGAGTTTCATCAATTCCTTATTTTTCTTTGACGGAGAATCTGAATAGGATTTGTCTTAAAACGGAATGTGACCACCAGTTGCAAGGCATTCATGTGGATTACTGTTTGTTTACAGTTTCTCTATTTAATTGACTCTATTGGATATCATTGCGGAGATATGTTCAGAAATATTTCCATTCTTTCCCTAGTTTCCAGGATTTCATTATTCATTCTGATTCATACGAACTTTGAGTTTGTCATCCCAACAATTAACAAACGCCATGGCCCATTTTATCTCATTTCCTCTTTTAATTAAACGTTTCTGTGCTCTCCACTTATATACGCTTGATGTATCTAGAAGCAATCCGTACATTAATAGATTGGTACACTAAGTGAATCAGCGTGAAAAATGCTGTTTTTTGCGTTTTAAATAAATCCCATTGTCACCATGTCTCAGTATTATCGCCTTATTTACACAGCTTACTCCATGTAATACTTTTAGTATTTACTATCTCTCTCACTGTCACTTCCTTTCTCTTCGTTGATTTTTTACTTCACTTCCCCTCTTTTCTTCCAATATAAATTTGCGCACTTTCCCCTTTCACCAAACCAAAGTAAATATTTTAGACTTCCTATGTTTGCACGCGTCTCTCATTTTGCTGCACTTACCTCAGGAAGCTAAGAGGCGTTATTGCAGTCTGAGGAAACTACTCGAGTATTTGATTCCTCTTTGGCCCCACTGGCAAACATTACATGATTCGGAAGACACTCTCGCTTTCGAAAACCATATAACAGAGGAATTTCTAAACTCCTGCTAATAATTATTCCGCGCTTCACTGCAATCGGTTAGAGTTTACGTATGAATGCAAGGGGTTATATGTGAAGAGGTATCTCTTATGCAAATTCGCGAAATAGTATTCAATATCTCTCCACTTGCAGAAAATGAAGTATTTTTTAATTTTCCGTTAACCTAACGCTTTGACTGCTCACTGTTTGACATAATTTTACCCTTGCATGCTTGGCGATTTCTGCCTATTTTTAGCGCTTAAAAAATCGCTTATTTTCAAATTGTCCATCCGTGCGCAAACATTTGAAGCAAAGAGAAAAGGCGAGACACTAAAAGTTTCAGTGTAGTTTTGGACCTGGACCATATTGATTTTCTGGTCCGTTTGTTTTTAGCAGGATTAAAACAAAACTAATGAAGTATCTATACGGATCCGTTTTGTTTACCTTGTTACAACAATAAATGCGAAGCGTAAATACGTTCCTTTTACTTTATAAAATGGTCTAAAGATCATATTACAACTACTAAACTTTGGTGAGTTATGTTTTAAATAACAAAGAGGGAGTGGTGGTCAAAGATTCCGGAAGTTTAGGGGAACTTACTAAAAAACACTTTTGGAATCTGCTTTTGCAGTTCTCTTTTAACTTATTAAAATTTCACATTACCAAAACACATTCATTATATATTTATATAATTTGTATTTGCCGCAATGCTTATCATTATGTTTTATATTGATTAGTAATCAACTGTGTTTTTATTTGATCTTGATAAAAATTTAAGTGTTTCTTTCTAAAAATTTTATTTTCATGAAACTTTCTTTGTTTCTTTCAGGTTGGTTGCAAATCGCTTTGAAATTGCTAAAAAATTATAACGAATGATTATTTCAAATTTCCAGTAATAAATACTTCAAATGAAGAACTATTATTGGGTTTTACTCTCATACTGGCAACTATACATTCGTTAGAATAACGCAAGAAACGTATTTGAACGATTTACGCAAGTAAAATTTTCATGGCTAGGCGTTGGAAAACAGAGACTGTTACGCAGCTTTGTAACGTATTATGATAAATTAGTTTTTTAAATAATGAGCTACAATTTTGGGCCTTCTAAAGAGATCAGCGTGGGACGGAATCATTTTCAAGCTTTTATATTAGAGTTCATCGTCGAAAATTTAAGGATTTCTTTGTTGAGTTTGACTGGAGAAGTATCACCGTAGAAAATTATCTCTTACCATAATTTTATTTAATATAAATTACGACAAAACCTTATTGCTACTTAAGGTAGTTATCGATTTAAATATACCAAAGGTACGTTAAGATATTGTGGGAAATTCATATGATTTTATAAAGTAGTTTGTCTTTATCAAACAACGATACCATAGTTCTGGACGTCATGGGATAGCTTCAGAGCCGACTAATGAACTAAATATTAGATTTTGTTATTGGGAACAGAGAAATGTTCTTTTCGAAACAAATTCTCTCTGATGTCTTTCAAAAGAAAAATATCTAAAATCGCGTATTTTTTACTCATCTCTTGAATATTTTATACAAATTTACGTTTACACTTGTTTCATTCTCTCAGATTATCCATCTTTAAATTAGCGCTAGTTATCGAAGGGAATTTCTTACTTAGAGAGGAATACGTGAGAGTTCCTGATTGTGACTGTCTTAACGCATTTTTCCGCGATACCCTAACGCTTATCTCTACCATCACTCTATGATTTTCCCTTTCTCTTTTCCACGGTGTCCGAAGCCTAACTTTCTCGGAGATCTTTCCCAAAGTAACTTCTGAGATAGAAGTAGTTAAGCAAAGGTAAGAGGGTGAGGTTTTCGTCCGTATTTCGGGTCAATGTTCAATGAAACGAGTTTTCACCCGGTTTCTTCCGCTTCCAAATACGTTTCCTTTCCTTTAAGATGTCGAAAAGCCTTGGTAAAGTTTTCACCCCATGGCTTATAGCACTCTCTCGTCTCGTCGTCCAGGGAACCTTAAAGGGGTTCCTATTTCCTGGTATCACTCAACATCTCTTCATTTCCGTCCTTCTCGTAGAAATGCAATTTTTAGAGTTCCAATTTTGCTTCAACTTCCTTGCGGAATACGTAAGAAATTTGCATCCGAGGCAAGGTAATTTATATTGTTTTCCCCAAAGAAGTTTATTTCTCCCTTTTTCTCTTGAATTAATAAAAAAACTTTCGTTTTTTAATATTTGAGCTTGTTACATGAAGGAAACTCATGTTTCTCGCCATAGAGTTATGCAGGAAGCGCTGATTTTTTCATTTTTAGTGACTTGTTTTTTATATTTTCCGTAGCCGATAAAATATTTTAAACAATATTGAACCAAAATGCGTTTTAAATTACTTTTATGTTTTTTATCTCCTGAACGTAAAATTGGTGATACAGATCGCACGAAAAATTTTGGGCAAATTAACATTTATGATTCGTAAGAGTTCTAGAAAATATTGATTCTAAAAGTCTTCCTTTGATAAAGTGTTCGAATAATGCACTAAAATTCGTACATATTCTTTTATCGAAAATATATATAAAGGGCAATTTCTGCATTTATGAAATGCAAACTGATACGTAATCAGTATTCCGCATAGATTGGTCGCATTTTCATGAAAGACGCAATTTAGTTTTAAATGAAATAATAAAATAGTTAGCTATTTAGATAAAAGCTTTTATAACTGCACTATAATAGCATCTATAAAACTGTAGAAGAATGTTCTTGAAAATCGGTGGGCGACAAGGGGTGCCTTTAAAAATTTTCAAATTAAGACTCTGAGCAAATGGTTATAGATTCAAAGTTTTAAATGTGCACTATTTGTGTGACCTTCGATATCTTTTGTAACGCTGCGGAGGAAATGTTTTGGAAAAATTGGTGGACGGCAAGAGGTGTTTTCGAAATTTTCAAATTAACATTCTGACCAAATGATTATAGATATGAAGTTGAAATTTTAAATTAATTATTGAATAGATTGCTTTATATCATATAATTATATTAATGAATGTATAAACAATTTTAAGTTTAGAATTCTAAATCTACCTCAATAAATAAAATACGCTTTTTTATGTTGTTTCAACAAATGCTCCATTTTGTAGAATGATCACGTAAATTTTCGAAATCATTGGTCTCCTCTCTCTTCTTGTCATTTAAAACATACCTAACCGCAGTAAGCAGTTGCAATATAATCTATATCCCTTTATGAAAGCAAATTATACGTATTTACTCTTCGTTTTTATAGTTGTAGCCACGTAAACAAAACGAAACTTTGTCATGGTAACGAACCCTTACAGATAGTTCATAAAGGTTAAATTTTAATCTTGCTAAGAGTAAAGGGACGAACAGACCCAAAAGTCGATAGGGTCTATGTCTGTCATCTGCCAAAGCTATCCTGAAAACTTAAATTCCCAGCTGTTATACTGCTTACAAATTTTAAGGACGGTGTAATTCAAAACGACCAATTAAAGAAAACGTGTAATTGGAGTTCGTAATGCGTTAAAAAAATACGGATGAAAAGCTCTCCACGCACCGGTAAATTCCCTGTACGGAAGTTGACGCAATACACTGAGATGGTGAATGTACCCATAGCTCATATAATGGTTCCAAAGCAGGGCAATGTTTATAAGATTTTTTTTCGCTCCGGTTTTCGTTCGAGTTCACAAAAAACCCAAAATTTCGGTTCAGTTCCGGTTTCGCTCCAGCAACCACCATTAAACCAGTTTGAACCGATTTTTTTCATTCCGAATGAATTTATGGAGAACATTTCAAGAGAATTCCAAAATAATATTTATTAATTAATGTTATTTTTTATTTAAACCAATTGTCTTCAATATTGCAAGCTAAGAAGACAAAAATAGATATCCGCACTAACAACGCGCAAGCGCTTCTCCCACCATGTAACGAACAGTAAAACATTGTATGAATTCCCTTCTTACCTTTTTTGTTATCCAATTTGTAAACGGTTCCTTTTATACGACTGCGTCTAATATTGTTCTACAAGAATTCAAATTTTATTTTTTGACTTTTAAGCTCGTATAAAACTATTAAAATTTTATTTATTTTTTAGTCTTTAATTTGATGTAAAACCGTTATTATACAGTCAAAAGTCAACGTTTATTTGATTTTACAATTCCAATATATGCAGATACTCTAATTACCATTATCAATTTACTCCAAAAGTACTCATGCACGTAGTTGATCAGGTACAATAATATTGATTAACATTATCGTGTAGAATGTAATTCACAGAGAGTTGTTCAAAGAAGAGCTACTTGACTATTTATTAAATACAATAATGTAGTTGTTGATACTACCAATACCATACAATATATAATTAGATAAATTTTCTTAAGATGACAAATATGTACACACAATAACATTTATTCAAACAACCAAAATTCAATCTAATTAATAAAATGTCCTCCAATTGGGTATTGATTTATAGGAAGGAATGGATATTTGTGACTGGTAGGACTACGGGAAAGAGATACCAAAGAAGATCAGTAAGGAGAGATGTAAGAGGGGTGAAGAGAAAGAGATAAGGAGGATACGAGGGGTTGAGGAAGCTTGAGTGAGAAGGGATTATTTGCATAGGGAATTAAATACACTTATATAGATAACTATATTAAAATTGATTCCCGTTGCCGTCATTTTGACGAATGCTTGCGATTTTATGTACATGATAAAGAAAATGTCGGCTGAAATTCAAAATGTAAAACGTTTCCAAGAAGGAGAAATTCAATGAAATTGAAATACGACAAACTGCATTTATTATGCATGAGCCTAGAGTTGAATAGCATATTATAAATATTCTTTTTCTCATTCTGCTTTATCCCAATCCTCATTTGCATTCACCTCCCTCTCCCTATTTATTCCGTACTCCTTCAAAACCCGGGGATATACATCGAAGAGGATTAGGACGATTAGAAAAAAATAGTTGCTTTTTTAAATGTATGCATATTAAGCAGGAGAATGATGACAACAAAAGAATACAGCTATACCGGTTATCAAGGATTTAAAATGATAAAATTAATAAAAACGTGAATATTTAAAGAAACGCGAGTGAGAAATAAAATTCGATAATAAGAAAATTTATCTAGAATCTTTTATCTTTATGGCCATGCAAATATCGCGCTAATATCTTAGATGATTAAAAATTACAACCACCACCGACTCCCTGAACTGGCATTCCACCACCGAAGTCAAATGAGCTATCGTTACATTTCTTCCTCCTTAGTATTTACAGATCGTCCACGATGTGATAGCTCCATTGAACTATATACAAAATCAAAACAAAGTAATCCAAAGAAACAAACTAATAGGATAAGATCATAAAAAAGGAATTAAAGAAACATACATAGACTCTTTCTCATTGCAGTTATAAGAATTTATTAAGCTAGCATAAACGAGTTTGACCTTTTTCAGTAATAAAATTAAAGTCATCATTTAGGGAAAAAACAAAATGAATAATTAATTGTCAAACACATGTTAATTTCACAGCACCCGCTAGTTCAATGCAAGTGCCTGCTCATTACTTATGTCTGTCTTCGTTGTCGTCCACGCTAACCACTGGTTTGTGTGTGTACATTTTTGACTAATCAACATCTTGGATTATTAAATCATGGTAAATACATGGTTTAAGAATCACCAGCAGGGACTTTACACATGGAGAAGCTCAGGAGACCAGATACAATACCAGATAGATTACATACTAGTCAATTAAAAGATTTAGAAATAGCATTAAAAATGTGAAAACACTACCAGAGGCAGATATCGATTCCGACCACAACCTTTTGGTGGCAAATACGCAATGTAGACTAAAGAGCATTAAGAGAAACATAAGAGTTAACAAGAAATGGAACTTAGAGAAACTCCTTAAAAACAAGGAGGCTATCATGCCTGAGCTGGAGGAAAGATTGGGGGAGAAAGATGAAAAAAATAGGAACAATGTAGTTGAGGAGTGGAGATACATCCATACCAACATTAAAGATGCAATGGATAAGAAGGTATGAAAGATAACAGGTGAAAGAAACAAAAAACCCTGGATCACAGCAGCCATGCTGCAAAAAATGGAAGAGCGGAGAAAGTGGAAGAACATAAACACTGAAAAAGGCCAAAGAAAGTATAAGGAGTAAAATAATGATGGGAAAGAGATAAAGCGAAGAGATTGTCGAATGTGAAAGAATTTGTAGAACAGACCTCATGTATAGCAAAGCAAGGCAAGAAAGATAGGACGTAAAGGAATCATGAACAAAAGTGTTAAAATAGTCTCGGAGTAAAAACAATGTAAACAATGTCTAGAAAGAACACATTGAGGTGCTGTATGACAAAGAAGGAATGTCAAGAAATATTGAATTTAATGAAAAAGAGGATGTGGAAAAAGATCAGCTAGGACCAAGTATTCTCGAGTCTGAAGTTAAAAGAGCAATTAATGACATGAAAAGAAGGAAGGCTGTTGGGAGTGATTATATACCAGTGGACGTACTTAAGGTATTGGGGTCGAAAGCAGTTAAGCAAATAACAAAATTTGTAACCAAGTATATGATACTGGCATATTGCCTGAAGATTTTTTAGATGTTTTTATGATACCACTGGAAAAAAGAACAATGAAAAATGTTGTTAGGATTACAGTACTATTAGTTTAATTTCTCATACAGCTAAAGTTCTAACCAGAATATTAACCAAAAGAATTGAATGTAAAATAGAAAAGGAGCTACAAGATAATCAGTTTGGTTTCAGAAGAGGAAGAGGGACTAGATATGCTATAGGTTGTATGAGCATGACGATAGAAAGAGCGCTAGAAGTCAATAAAGATATGTATTTTTGTTTTGTAGATTGGGAGAAAGCTTTTGACAGAGTGAAATGGTATAAAATGCTTGGAATTTTAAACAAAATTGGAATAGATTGGAAAGATAAAAGACTGCATAAAAACCTTTACTTTGATCAAAAGATTAGAGTCAGGGTTGAAGGAGAAGAAACAGAAAGTACTTCAATAGGGAGGGGAGTGAGGCAGGGGTGTCCAATTTCACCAGCGATATTTAATATTTAAGCAGAAACAATAACAGAAGATGCGTTGATGGAATAGAAAGGATTAAAGATAGGAGGTGAAAGTATTACCACCATTAAATACGCAGATAATCAAGGATTAATAGCAGAAGACGAGAAAGAGCTTCAGAGGTTGACAGGCAGACTGGTGGAGGTTGGCCAACAATATTGAATGAAGATCAATGCAGAAAAAACGAAAGTCATGGTGGTTTTAAAGGAACATAAAGAATTAAATATAATGGTAAATGGCCAAAAATTGGAACAAGTAAGTAGTTTCAAATATCTCGGCAGTATTTTAGCACAGGATGGAAGTAGTACAAAGGACATCAGAAGTAGGATTGCAATTGCAAAAGCAGCATTTAACGAGAAGAAGGAGCTTCTCACAAGCAAAAAAAAAAATAAATTTAGAAACAAGGAAGAAATTAGCAAAATGCTACATATGGAGCATAAGACATTATGGTGCAGAGAGGTGGACGGTAAGGTGAAAGGAGGAAAAATATTTAGAAAGTTTTGAGATGTGGGTATGGAGGAGAATGTAGAAAGTGAAATGGACAGAGAGGAAGAGAAATGAAGAAGTCTTAAATGGTGGGAGAAGATAGGATGCTAATAAAAACAATCAGGAAAAGAAAAGCAAATTGGATAGGGCACATATTGAGAAGACATTGTTTACAAAGGACGATCTTAGAAGGAAAAATTAGTGGAAGAAGAGGAAGAGGGAGAAAAAGAATAGGAATATTAGAAAATGTAATGCAGGGATATAATACTTATAGAGGTATAAAAGAGGCTTCTAGGGAGAGAGAGAAATGGAGTCAGCGAATCAGTTAAAACCTGTCTTCGGACAGAAGCATGATGATGATGAGTTAAATCGACTGAAATGCGATGGAACGTATTTTTGAAAGCTTAAAAATTGTGTATAATCAAGAAAAATTCACTTATTTACTGACGCGTTAAATGAATTTGATGAATATATTATTAGTTATTACTTAAAGAAGATGAATAAAGAGATTAATTTACGTATTTAATTTTTTTTGTATTTGTACAGTCGACTATGCAATTATACTTGTCATCGGCTCACGCAAGGAGAAATCAAGATATAAATATGGAAAACTCTGAGTGTATATTTTTGTCTAATCAACCTCTTGGATTATTATAGCAAGAGAAAAAGAATAGGAATATTAGATAATATAATGCAGGGATATAATACTTATAGAGGTATAAAAGAGGCTTCTAGGGAGAGAGAGAAATGGAGGCAGTGATTCAGTTAAAACCTGTCTTCGGACAGAAGCATGATTATGATGTTCAAACGGGTCAGATGGAATATGAATGGATTGTAGGAGAACCCTCTGGCTTCACAGGTGGAGGTTTTCGACGTTGACACTCCCAGTACGTTGCGACATACCTCCGCACCTGTTAGTTATTACAAAGTCATAAATACTTCTCTTGGATCCTTGCTAAAGTTCTGGTAAACCCAAGGTGACCTGCTGTCTGGTCGTCATGCGAAGAAAATAAAATATCGACTCAAGTTTGTGCAGAGACCACCAATAGCCATGCTCTATTTAATACTTCAAAGGTCATATACTAATATATATTCCCAGCTGTTTCACCTCTTGCCTACGCGCAATCCGTATCTAAGATGTAGTGCAATGAATAGATGGATAGCAGGGAGAAGAGAACCCGCTGCCGGTATTAGCCTACTTTTAACGAAGAACACCAATGGGGCCAACGACTTAACGTCCTTTCCGAAGGACGGAACGCTGAATTTGCGTGGTCTCCTCAAACCACACAAACCAGAAAAGGGGCCGGGCGACATTAGAAAAATATCCTACTTTCGCAGGATTCGTACCCGCTGACCCTTCGAGCAGCAGTCGAGTAGCAGCCAGCGTCCTAAGCACTACGCCACCGGCACCCCCCTGTTCTATTTAATGAAGGCCTGCCGCCTCTTTTATACAAGATTCCGTCCCGTAAGGTAAAATGTTTGGATATCGAACCTCTGATTCAATAGGCCCATTCAACCCCTTCTCTAAGGGCGTCGATAATCCTTCGAATGACTGGATCGGCATATTGCTCATTAGCCAGATCTTCAGGTTCCACCGCGGTTTGTGTTGGATTTCGCCCTTCTCCTCGTGGGTAGGTTCTACAACCGGTGCCCACGAGAGGCAGTTGGCATCATCGTGTTTACTTCCCCTTCTATAAGATATCATAAGATCAAATTCCTGTCGGCGCAGCGTCCACCTTGCTAGTCGTCCCGATGGGTCCTTCAAACTGACCAACAAACACAAGGAATGATGGTCCGTATTCGAAATGGCTTAACGTAAAGATATGGTCTGAATTTATTCGCAGCCCATACAACAGCCAAGCACTTTTTCTGTGGTGGAATAATTAATTTCATTTTGTCCGGCTGGCATACGCGATGACTCTTTCCTCACAATCCTGATACTGCACGAGCACGGCACCACGTCCTCTGTTATTTGCATCCGTATGCAATTCAGTTGGAGCTCTTTCGTCAAAATGTCCAAGAATTGGTAAGTCTTTCTCTCAATTCTTCGAATGCTGCACGCTGTTCCTCTCCCCAGTGAAATGACTCGGTAAATCTAGTTAGATGGAACAAGATTTTGGAAAAATATTTTATAAATTTCCTATAATAAGCATACATACCCAAAAAACTCTTTAGCTCATTTATAAAGGACGGGATTGGAAAATCGGCCATTGCTCTTATCTTATCTGCATCGAGAACTATCCCCCTTTCCGTTATTATATTACCCAGAAACTTCATATCTTCATAGGCTAAGCGGCATTTACTCAATTTCAGCGTTAGACCGGATCGCTCTATTGCTTGCAGAACCCGACTAAGCCTATCGAGGTGCTCCCACAAGGTCGAGGAATATACCGCTATATTGTCCAAATAAACCAAACAAATTTCCCATTTTAATCCCCTTAGAATATTAACAATAATCTCTGAAACGTCAACGGCCAGTTGCACATTGCAACAGGTCGGTAACACAATAAATTGCCCATCATAATGTCTTTTCTCAATATTTATTCCAATAAAACATTGACCTGATGGTTCAATTATTTACCTACATGCGGTCTTTATATTGCCCTCTGTACAAGGGATCACTAATAATCATAATTACTTTAGTAAAACCCATTACTCCGGGTTTTCCCAGTTTTCCAGACGGGAATGTGCCTTAAAACAATAGAGGTATAAATCGTACCGCACGTGACGAATAGAATGGCAAACAAAACGACGCCCGGACCAGAGGACCTCAAACCGTATTGATTTTTCCTTCCGCCTTTCATAGTTTCAAGTTACACTTTTTGATACAATACTTACTAGATGAAATCCTTTCCATCCACGTCTCACAGGTTCCGCGTTACAGAGGGGCATTCCTATGAAGTATGGTATCATTATGCAGGATGCATTCTAGATTTCTGACTTTGGTAGGTTTCCGTCTTATACAGATTCCGCCTTTCACATGTTTCACTACATGTGAAAATCCACACCGGACTGACTGGCTTCTTATGTCTCATCCCTGGCCAAAGAACTCGGAATCTCATAAGAGAAACTGTATTGTCTCTATGAAATATGAGGCACTTGTTCATAGCGAGTCTTTTTCCACTATCTGTAAGCAAAACATTGGTCGTGACCTCATAGCTCTTTGATTAAAAATTTCAACCTTGTACTTCAGATAATGACTACGTCTAAATTGAGGGAGAGTTCTATCGGGTAAAATAGACGCCTTAAGAAGAATCAAAGGTCCTACTGTTAAATTCATAGAAGGCGGGCGTCCAGAGGAGGGTGAAAACAAACGAGTTGAGTTTGTTGATGGGAAGAGACGGGTGATAACTCGTCGCCTATTTTCGCAAAAACGCATTGAACAGAATGAGTGGCCGTGACCAAATGTTGGACTATATTCTGTTGGCAACAGACACAAAGAATCATTGCATATAAACAACGTAATAACAACGCCGAGAATGGCGCCAGATAAGTAAAGAATCAGACCGCAAAACAAACGATGCTCTGAGACTGTGAAAATATATAAACTGCGACAGATTTTACTGCTACGTCTTTATAGACTTATCACAAATTAGGTCACACAAACAGACGTCCTAAGGAAAATAGGCAGAAAAATGTAAAGTGGTTCATGGTTTAAAACGAAAAATATTCTCGAGAATCTTGAGAGCATGTTTTCGAAGCTCGAGATTCTAGAATTTTGGAGACAAAAATGTCTCGAGAATTCTCGAGCAAAATCACAAGGTTTTACGCTTGCACCATCTCTGGAGCTTATGTTTACATTGATCTACACAATGTACCATCCGAAAATTTTATTTATCTAGAACTTTTATCTAAAAAAGAAAATAAAATTCACTTCCGTCTAAATTGGCGCCCCTACGAGCTCTCCGACCTAGGTAACCGTCTAGTTTGACTGTTGCTTCACCATAATTAATTTAATAGAGGAAAGGTTATTCTTCTAATAACTTATCAATATTTCCTAATCGTTGACCTATTTAACAGCATTTTCCGCGATATCCTTAAAAATCAGCTGTGGTGTCTCAACCTGCCTCGGCATCCTGGTTTGGAGACCTTGGGTTAATAGACGTGGCCGGATGTTATGCCGACAGGATGTGATAGGCAGGATATGTTAATAGCCGATTTACAATTTTACGGGAAATATATGCCACCAGTATCATATAATATTGTACGGGCTATATAAAACACCGGAAGGTATATACAATTGAACAAGTGGATTGGACCGTCGAAAGTATAAACAATTGAACGGATAATGTGGATCACAAGAAGTATAAACAATTGAACGGGTGAATTGAACCGAGGGAATTATAAATTTTTGAACAGATAATTTGAGCTCCCTAACGTATAAACAATATAATGGGTACACTTTAACACCAACGATATCAACAATTGAATGTTTAATTTGTACCACGAGTAGAATATGATATTTCAAGGTTAATTTTAACCACCATAATTATAGTAATCAGTAGAATGAACAATTGAGCATGTAGAGTGTACAACCCTAAGTATAAAATTGAAAGGGTATGTGTACAGAATTATACGTAAACAATTTAACGAGTAATCTGTAGCACCAGACGTATAAATAACTGAACGGGTCAATTATACTAGCCTTATTATGAAAAACTAAACGGGTAATGTGTGCAAGAATTATTAACAGCAGAGCGGGAAATATTTACCACCACTAGTGAAATCGAACGTAGGCAATATATCGATTTTTAACATTTCCCGCCTATTATATCCGCATAGCGTCCGTCGGAATAATGTCCGTTCGGCATAGCGTCCGTCGGCATATCGTCCGGGTACCGTTATTGAAACTTAGAAACTCTCAAAGAGTGTTCAAAAACATGTCGTCGTTCAACTAAAATCCTCGAATGTTTACTATTGAAGGAGAAAATCGTTGAAATTAATAAATTTTCCCACTGCGATTGACATTAGGTTGCGAATTAGCTCAGAAAACGGATTAAAATAATAGATCCGCGTAAGTGAAATTGAACCGGCGCTGAATTTTTTACGCCCTCTGCCCTCCGACCTAGGTTATTTCGAAGGGTTATCTTCCTGAACCTTTCCGAAATTCGGTACCAAACGTTGACCCATTTCCCGCACAAGCTCGAAACCTCCCCTTGGACCCACCTCTTCCGCCCCCGCACCCTCGCTCTTCCCACTTCCTTTTTAAAACACACCCACACACACCCTCTCGCTTGGACATTTCTACCTCCATTCCCCTCCGTATCTCGTTCTCCCCTCTCTCTCTTTCTATCTGACCCTTTCCCCTCTCTACTTAAACCTACTCCCCATCGCCTGGCGTCGCCTGACCCTCAACCAAATATTCCTCTCATCCCACGCAACCTCTTTCTCTTTCGCTCTTTTCACACTGCATCAGCCCATCCCTCCTTTTCCTCTCAGTCTCTATTTCGCCACTCACTTGTTCTCTCTTATCTCTTAATCTTTCTCTCGTCTCTCTCTCTCAATGACTTTCTCTCCTTCCATTTCTTCCAGTCTTCCACTCTCTCCTACTCTTACTTAGCTTATAACTTTTCCTTAGGCTCTTTTCGCCTCTTTCACTTTATCCCCCGCTCTCCCTTCTTCCATCCATTAATCTCTTCTACCTCCATCCCGTGTGTCTCACTCTCTTCGTTATGTGTCCTCTTCTCTTCGTCATCTTTATCCCTCTCCTTCCTTCTCTCTCACTCCCTTTCTCCAGCACTTCTTTCCTTCCCAGCAAACCATTCCACTCTTAAGAGCTGAAAGAATTTCGTTACGAAAAGCAAAAAAATATGTTCATCATTTTTTGTAAAAGGCACTCCTTTTATTTTTTACATCGACCTTCGATGGTAAATATTGAGTTATGTATGCGTATAACTGGGTAGTAGTTTAACTCAAAAATGTCATCCATTGGTTGATTTAATAAAGAAATATCTAGAAGTTGAGGTTTATGCCACACGATTTGACAAGAGATAATGTTTTTTTTGAGCTAGTTCGATTTACTTCATTAACCTAACCATGTTTGCTCTGTTAAAATCTTTATTTTATACGAGTAATAAACTATTTTACTTCCTAATTCTCGATTCATTCTTTGTTAAAATAATGTTTAAAAAATCAGTATGATTTTACTTTTTACGGATAAAAATTTGTAATAAAGTTTTGCCATTTTAGTTACTTAAATGGAGCTCTTACGTTTCAAAGATTACTTTTTTGTCTCTAGTAAATCCGACTTTATTTTCTGTCACTTCGCATCAATCCACCTCTTAATTCTTTATTTTCTTCCTTCCTCTATGCTACACACTTAATCGCGAGGCTTTTATTTTCTCTCGTCAAAGTCGCAATAACGTTCGTAATGTTTTACACGTTTTATCAACTCCTACCCCCGGTACCTTTTTCTTTAGGCACTATTAAAATTTAGCACCAAACACCGTTAATTCCTCTGCTTTGATCCAGAGAAAATCCGAATATTTTAATCTACTCGATCCCACGAGAATCTGTAATGTATCGCTAAAACCCCTCTTAACGACCTTGGCGATCAATAAAATTCTTCTAGCCCTGGAACTGTTGAGTAAAACATCCGCATTCCGAGTACAAGGTAGACATTCACAGTAAAAATTAGCCCGCCATCGTTGTTTATCCGCAATTTCGGTAAAATGTTCGCCCAAGAGATGCCATCCTATACTTCCCGCCTCTCTTTCTCTCCCTTTCCACCACTCTTCTTCTTCCTTCATGAAGGATTATCCCGGAAGCAAACGTCCTTAAGTTTTCCTTTCCGCTGGAATGAATATATCTTTCCTTCGCGAAATAATTTGCGAACTCGCGTCGCATACGGAGCGTTACCGAGTATATTTTTAATGTGATCCAATGCGTATATATATATATATATATATATATATATATATATATATATATATATATATACATACATATCTCGTTTCGACCGCTCAGCTGCTCAATAGCCTATCACGCCTCCCTCATCCCTTCCCGGGAACCCTTCCTCACCCTATTATCTCTCGCGGTATAGAAATAAAAGTAGTTATCTCTCTCTTATACTTCTTTCTCATTTGACCCCGTGCCCCTCTCTTTCATACCGGCAGCGAGAGTGGCCGGCGGATGCTAGTGACACTGATTGATAGCGAGAATAGGAGAGGGTGAGGTTCCTTGAGGGGTACCTCCCGAGGTTTAGTTTCCCCACTTCTCCACCTCGGTGGCGTTATTCCCCTGCAGGGTGTGATGTAAGCCGTCATGTGAGGGATGAGGGGGAGTGAAGGGAGAGTAAAGTGGGAGTGAAGGAGGAGAAGTGAGGGAGAGGGAGGATTAGGTGGAAGGAGGTGAGGGTGGAGGAGACGGTTGGTCTGACGTGTGTGGCGCTGAGATGACACTCCCCATTCTCCTCATCTCCTTGATTCCTCCAAGTGCTGCTCATTTTTATCCTTGCTCTTTGATATATCTGAGCCAATAAACAGTAGTTGGACCATAGTCAAATTGATAAAAATTGTGGTCGGACATGAGGCTAGGATATAAATCATTTTGACAAGGTACATTCGTTATTAAAGGCTGACTCGGCTATAGAACGGGGTATATTTTATTCATGAAGTGAAGCGAACACCCTCTTATGTATACAATACTGAGCATTTTCATTTTTAATGGAGATTTCCGTAGAATATAGTCTAAATTAATTACATTCAGTGTACAGAGCGTAATTTATTAAATTGAATGTTTGATCATTCATAAATTGAGAATCCCTTCAATATCCAGGATCAGCCCTCTGTATTATGGCGTCCCGTGCAAAGATCCTTTCCAACATCCGGTTTTTCAAATAATTAATAATTTTCACGAATACATACTTATTTATTTATGTAATATAAAGTGATAAAATTGACATCAAGGAAATGTCACCTACAATCCAGCCCGTTCAACTATATCCATTACTTGCCAAAAGATTTTCACTTTCATATTATACATATATGTGTGTGTGTGTGTTACGGTAAATGCACGTAATTGAGAAATGTGTACATTTATTACCAAGTTCGGTAAATGTAAGTCTATGTTTCCAGAAATACGTATTATCCGTACATTTCCCGGTAAATGTGCACTTTTACCGATGTGCCTTGGTAAATGAGAAATGCTACACTAATAATTACGTTAATTTATAACAAAAATCATCGAGGGTTCTGCTCCACTGGTATATTTTAAGATGAACGCTTCCAAACCCGAGGGGGGAACACAGTGAACGTGAGGAGGATCCAAAAAAACTTCGACAAACCTACCCAACCCGGTGAGGTCGAGTAAAATTTTCCTTCATGTCCAAATTAAGTTTAGTTGTGCACATTTACCACGAGATTTACACATTTACCGGACAAGGAGGTTACTTCGTATTTCTTCTTTGAAAGAAGTCCCTGATATCAAAGTAAAATATCGTTCGCTTTTAGTTCTAAGTCGTCCGACGAGTTTAAATCCATATTGTAGGGATTCATTAAATGAATTTAACAGCAGCTTTGAACAAACAAACAAACAACACTGAAAGTTGCAGTGCCAAAACTAATTCAAATCGGCCTACAGGGGCCCGAGGGTCCCCATTGTTGGTTCAAATGTCGGTTTTTTTAAGATATCTCAACAACCAATTGACCAATTTTGATGAATTCACCACCAATATCAATTTTTCGGTGAGACACATTATCTAGCCTAAAATGGATAAAATCGATTTACGGGGTTAAGGATCGTAATGTAATGGCCGATCCAAATTTTACGATTTCGAGGGGTCCCCATGGAACGGTCGGTCCAAATTTCGGCGATGTCCGTCCGCCCGTACGTATATATCAGGGAAGAACTGGCTGAACCGATTTCAACTAAATTTGGTAGGTACATAGAATCTTCACATAAATACATGACCAAAACGACATATTTGGTACGGATCGACCAAGCAGGAGTGCCACAATTGCAAAATAAACTTTTCGGTAACTATGCTTTTGGAAGGAATTGGCGAAACGGATTTCAACCAAATTTGTTAAATAGAATCTTCACATAAATTTATGACCAATAGAGATATTTGGACTGGATCGAATCTGCAAGGGTGCCACAATTTCAAAATCAATCTTTTCGGTAATTATGTTTTTGGAAGGAATTGGCCAGACTGAATTCAACCAAACTTGGTACATAAAATTTTCACATAAATTCATGACCAAAAAGACATATTTTGATACGATTAACTAAGTAGGGTGCCAAAATTGCAAAGTTAACCTTTTTGGTAATTGGGAAGTGCGTAGGAATTAGCCCAACCGATAAAAACGAAATTTTTTATGAAGTAGGCGTGCAACATAAAATAACAAAATCAAGATGTTTAGTGTATATATAGAAAGTAGGGCTGCCGCAATACAAGGAATAAAAAAAAAATTTACACGTATTTGTGTTGAACTGTCCACATCAATTTTAATCAAATTTTAAACTTATAATATACACTTATATACCAAATCTTATTAACATATTTTAACTGAATCAGCCAAACAGGGGTGCCACAATTACAAATTACGCTCTTTAGGTAATTAAGCATTAAGAAGGAATTGGCTGAACGGATTTCAATTAAATTGTGTTTATTATATTTGCACAGCATATAATAATTAAACCAAGATGTTTAAAGCGGAGCTAAAGAGCAGAACTACCACAATAAAAAGTTAATAATATCTCTTTTACACGTATTTCTATAGAACTGACGCAATGGATTTAAACCAAGTATAGTATATTTAATATTCATATCAATAAATAACCAAAATGTCATATGTCAACAGGGTCGACTGAATTGGGCTACCATAATAACAAGGTTGGAATTTTTCTGTAACTATGAATTCCAAAGGTATTGGCTGAACAGATTTCAAATAAATTTCGTTTGTAGGGCAGGAATAGAATGAAAAAACTAAATGAAAATGTTTAGAACGTATCTAAAAAGTAGACCTACAACAATATAAGGAAAAATAGTTTTCTGATTTCAAACCAAATACATTAATATTCGATTATACTACGACGAATTTGACGAAAAGCACTCTGTTTGAAGGTATCTCAGCAACCAATTGACCGATTTTGATGAATCCTCCACCAATATCAATGTTGAACCAAGAAACGTAAAGACTTAAAACTTGGTATACATACTAAAGAGACGTTGAGGATATGCACCTTGGTGTCAGAACTTTGATCTCTTGGTGGGGGGAGGGAAGTAACAAATTTGAGTCTATATTTCATTTATTCATAACAATTAAAGGGGAATAGTCGTCACTTACATTGAGAGTATTTTGAGTTTGGATGAAAATATTATCGAGTGATAATGCATGAAAAATTCTAAACTCTAAACCCAGGGCATAGCCCGAGCAATTACGCTAGTGTATATATATATATATATATATATATATATATATATATATATATATAATATATAGGGGAAGCAGCCCAAATATTTGGTTACTCCGGCCAGTCGCCTGGCTATCTGCTACCTCTGTCCGATCCCTTCTATAATACGAATATTGAAATGGGGCACTGCAGTGAAAATGTCTCCACGTTTAATTAGTGAGTCATCGATAACACTTTCGGAATTTATTGCTAATACATTGTAATCGAAGTTTTTTAAAATGTTACTTTCTGCTTTCCCATAAATGCCCGTAAAACTCTTAACGAAGCGGGAATTCTGGCTCTAGAAATGCCGTCATATAAAAGGACATCGACAGGAGATGGCAACGCGTCATAAAGTATGTCACTTCTCATAACGGACTGCGCAGTTGTTCATGGGGAATAACGTTCAAACGAAATAACCGACGTGGATGCAGAGTTTTCCGGAATTCATCATTTTTTCTCGTATTTCCTAGGGTCGCATTAATAAATGACCATATAAATGGAAAACGCGTGAATAATTTAGTTAATCACTGACGCGACTAAATAACTGATCTGCAAGTTCGCTCGGAAATCCAATACAGCAGAAGATCTGTCGCAACCTTTCGTATCTGTGTCACCGGCTGCATAATTAAATGGGGATCGCGAAATTCACTCCTTTTTCCTCAAGCTTAATCCAAAAAATATCCGCATTGGTACGTCCCCGAATGCTGTTTCCATTCACTACGATTAGGAAGAAAATGCTTCATCAAACTGTATTGCATGACGATCCCATTATAATGTACCGGATGAATATAAAGAGTCGTTTGATTAAATTTCTTTTCGTTTCTGCATTCTTTTGTATCGTTAAGATGCGTTCCAGTTTTCGCCTGCTTGCTTTGAGCCTTTTTCGATGTTTATGTCGGTTGTTAGTTTTTTCGTTCTCTTTATATCTCCACTTCCACTCACCTGCATAAATTGGACGCGGAATCCGCCGAAAACAGAAAATAAATCCACGTGACTGGTCCATGAGATTTCATGAAATTGGTAAAAAAAGCGGGAATCCAGGTATTTCATGATATCTGTGGAAAAGAGCGAATGTGAAAAATATCTTTCTCGAGCGGAAAAATGCTCGGAATTTCCATTCGACGTTCGCCTGAGGAGTACTCTTGAGGGAAAGTGCATTATTTCGCTTATTAAAATTTAAGTACGCTATGATATTTTTGGTCTTTAAATGGTAAATCAGAAATTCAAGGAATTCCGCATTTCATCATGCATCATTTTAGTTATAAGTATAAGCAAAGACCTCCTCTTTCTCCAACGACATTTCAAAAGAAATCATTTAAATAGCTTATTTGAAACGATTTTAAATGCTTAATTATTGTTTTGTCATGGAATTAATATCACTTCCTACCTTTTTCGGCTCATAAACTTTATTAAACGAAATAATGTTTTGTGAACTCTTGCTGTTATAGTTATATTTTTTCTTTTCTACCTTCGTTTATTTTCTATTTCTTGCCGAAATTACGCATTTGACAGATTCCGATTGAATTTGTTGGGGCAAAATTCAGGGTTATTCCTCATATAAGAGGCTTAAACTCCCAAGATATCTAATATTATTTGAATCAAAGAAAGGTAATGATATAATTAATCTTTATAATGTAATAAAATTTATAGTATGTGCTTAGGGGTTTAAGATACTGGTGTCGAAGTGCCATAATTTACTGTCAATGTGAAATGAAATAGTGTTTCTCTAATAGACGCCACCATATGCTTTCATCAAACTGTGAAAACGCTCAAAAAATGCATAGTAAACGTAATTATATGTTCATATATGCTCATTTGTACCATGGTGCTAATACAAAATAATCACTTTTCAAAATAATAACATTATACCGCGTTGCGAACTAGAGTTTTTAAATCGATCAAGTTATTTTGTGTACGTTCGTTCTATTTTCAAATATCACGGCAAACCTCATCAAAGGACGCTTCCTTTGTCTATTGCGGGGAGCGAGAGGCGGTTGATTAAGAGGTATCGTCATGAAGGTAGAGACAGTGGCTGCATCCTTCACTCCCCTCGCATTCCATCACGCGCCAATGCGTTATTAAACAACCTCGCTGCCGCTGCTTCTGGTGCTCTCTTCAACCATTCGGTCTACGACCTCGTGCTGAAGATGAAGGCTCTCCACATCCTTTGTCTCATTCTACTCCACGAACGAGGTAAGGAGCTATAATTTTTTATATCCCTAGAGCGTTCAATTGTTTTTTTCGCAGCAACGTTCGCCGAGAGAGAGCACATTTCATTTGAGAGAGAGCGCGGAATTCCTCGCGTTTTGGTAGAAATTGAAAAAGGGAATTCTCCTTGAGGGAGATCACGCATGAGAACTACGTAAAGAGTGGGTTTAGAGGTAAAGCGCTTATTGGAAATGTTCCCTTATGAAACGGGATGGCTTTCTATAGTAATTGTCTGGGATAACATTCAGTCGCCTAATATGGTTTCACGTAAATCTTTGGTTGAATTTTTGGGGTTTCGGAGTTAATTTCTACGCGCGAAGAATTGTTACTTCGTTTAAATAGTGATATACAGAACAATATTTGTATTCTGAAAGAAGAAACAATTTGACGGAAAAATTAATACAAATTGAAATTTTGAAAGTTTTCTGTAAATAGTACTACTATGTTTATAACATCGTGTGCTATTTGATGTATTTACTTTCAAATTACATCCATTTCCTTATTATGGGTTTCCACCGATTATCGGTCTCTTCAGTTATTTATAGTCAGTGAATCACATTTTCGCTATCATTGCTTCCTTAATTATTTTTTTATCTTTTAAAATTTCGTTAAATTTGATTAGCCAAACTATCAAGTAAAGTTGATTATAAGCAGTGATATTACTTTGTTAACATCTTGAGAAGTCGTTTGCGGGTCTGCCTCCCAGTTCTTGGGTCACCAGTTTGAGTCTTGCTGCGAGCATGGTCGTATATGCTCGTCTTCGCTATCCTTGACATACTAATTGTGAAAGACTAGGAATTTCTATGAGATTTTTGAAGGATAAATTCTTATAGTATTTATTATGCATGTGTGTTACTTATTTGCAATTCCCTATTATCTGTTAAATAAGGTATTATGTCTCCATAGGATTTATAATGACTCATCGATTGAATAGTATTTCGGCAAGAATAAAATAGTATTTATAAATTTCTTCCATAAAATTATTTGAATAACTTACTTCAGTGATGTGACAAAAAATTGAGAATCTTTCGCGCCACTGAAGAAGTCGCATATTTGGCGATATAATCTTAATATCTAGCTAACGAAGTATCTGGCAACGAATTGTAGCGTCTATTTTAACATTCTAAATACTTATGGTTCTTAGATGAGCTATTGGTAGGCATTCGATCCAGAAAAGATCTTCTGATAACTGTGCAAGTGAAGTTCTCAATTATGTTATTGAGTTTTGAATCGTTATGGAAATCATCAACGCGTACAAAATTTATCTAGCTCCGTAAACCCTAATTTAAAGAAAAAAACATTTTCGCGAATATCGCAAAGCCATTCAGGTTATTTTAACTCGAAATGCCACTTCTAGCCATGCGAAATTTATATGCATCCCCACGTGAATTCGTAATTCCTTACCTTCGATCGTCTTCTTCTTATTCTTAGACGAAGACATAAGGCTTCAAATTGAACTCTTTTTAAGCAAATGTCAATTATTATTAAACCAGTCCACAGTAAAATAAAATAAAGAGATCTGTTATAAAAGGGAAATAATAAATAATTTCTCGACGCAATATCTAAAAAATTCTTAAGCAAATTTTGTAAGGGAAGGTTTTTATCCGTTAACTGCTGGCAAGTACATCCTACATTTAGGGTTATTGCATCAAATTATGGGCAAAGCATTGTAAGGATTATCGAAATCTTTTCGCTTGAGATATAAGACGCGCGTACTGTTTACCCGAGACGTTAAGTTTGTCGCGATGAGAGTCGTAGGATTACACACCGGAACGATTTCCTATCGCGCGTTAATTATCCCAATACCTTAAGCCACTCGAATTTATTCCAACCAGCTTGAGAGTTAAGTGTCAGTTATACCCTTACGGCAATTTATTTCATCTCGATGGTGTATCCTTTTGCTAATGGAGTTGATTAAGCGGCTGCGTGGCATACCCTCCAAGTTTCTTTTTTTCGACGGAAGCCGTTGAATGAGGCAGATTCTCGCGTGGTAGGAAACGGTAAAAAGAGGAAGAAAAATTACTCGTGCCAAGGTGTTTGTAATCACGTCGAGTGACGCACGCGTGGCTGATTTAACCAAAGCGTGTGGCTTTGGCTTGGAAAGTCGGGTTTAGGGGTGAGGTGTTTCGGGAGGATGGGGGTTGAGAGAAGGTTACGGGATGGGGATGGAATGTAATGGAGTGGCGTGCAGTCATGAAGTGATGTTAAATTCATCGGCTGTTTCAGAGTTAGAAACGAGGCGGGAGAGTTTTGGCATAGGCGTGTAGGGTGGAAGGACAGAAGATAGTTCGGAGAAGAGAGGAGGGAGGGAAAAGGAGGTAAGAGGAAAAGGGGGAGAAAAATGGGGAGGAAGAGGGGAAGGGAGGAGGAAGAGGAAGAGAGGGAGGACTAAAGGGTGATAGAGGGTCGCTTGGGTGGAGAAGGAGGCCGTTTTGGATGTGGGATTGGATACGTGTAGAGTTTCAGACTTCATGAAAACTTGATCGGAATCTAATGTGCATGGGAGAAATGACAGAGGGTTGAGAAGGTTATTGCAGGCTCTCTTGTTGGAATTCCAAAACTCCACGACACACTTCAAGGCTGGCAGGAATCTCGCAACTTCGTATTAATATATTACGATGCATAAGGTTCTCACGTGTCGGGGAAGATTGAAATATAAACAAGAATTCCCACGAGAGACAGGAGGGGTACGTGAAATCATTTATACATTTTCTTTTACCGAATTTATTTCTCGTTTATTCCATCGCTAGGATTTGTATGACATTTCATTCAATATGCGTCAGCTGCGAAGATTTACGTTTTTCGCTAATAAGAAAACTTTTTGCTTTGCATTGAAAACATCTCCATCACGTTGACCCAATCATCACCTTTCGTAGACAAAAATGATAACCTTTATGGTGTGTCTAACAATACTGACATAGTTTTGATTTTAATCATTTTTACAAAATCACTAAATTTTTTGTTGAAATCTTTGTTATTGATTACTGAAACGGTTATATTTATAATAAACTTCGAGAGGAATCTTTAAATGAAACCGTTTTTCAGGATTGCATTAGTTTAAGGGTATGTAAATTTACTGTAAAACTCTGCTATTCTGTGATTAAAGGTTTCCTATTGCGCTAAAGTTAAAATTCGATCTAATTAATAAGTATTATAACATATTGTATTATTACTTTCTCCATATACTAATTATAGAGAAAGTATTGTTTTCATGAAAAAATCGAAATCGAGATTTCAACGAAAATACATGTTTTAAGGTTCCCTGAACACGTTTTGACCCTTTTCTGTATTATGTGTGCGGATGTGTCTATGGCCGGAATTTTGTGGGTGTTTTAACTTAAAAACTAAAAGTCCGATCAAAAGAAAATTTAATATTTAGCATTTGTATTAGAAGGTCAATAACTGATTAAATTTTAACTTAAATCGGTTGACCGAAAGTGAATGTTTACTCTTGTCACACGATTTTTTGAAATATTTCTTTTAATATCTGATGAATGTAAAAAAGTATTGGAAATTGTAGGGAAATTAATGTTATACAACGTACGCACGATACATTTTTCTAAATAATGCATTATTTAAGAGATATTTTAAAAGCTATATTTTTTAGCTGCCACCAGCATATCACTCACCAGCGACTATTGTAAACACTACTCTTTACATACAATTTTTTTAGATAATGGATTTTGCAGTGAATTGGTTTGCCATTGATGCCAATTAAATCCCTCTTTATTTTCGCGTATTTATACGTTACTCAATTAAACTAAACCCCCTAAGGAATTAGTGAAGTATATCCGACTCGTTATCATCGAGCCCCTTAAAGAAACATCGAATTCTGTTAAATTGGCTCGCCCTTCCGAGCGTGATAATCCTAAGAGTGTCTACCACCTCTCCCGCGAAACCTGCCTCAAGTTAGCCCGCCAGTCCCTCGGCCCCTCATAGCCGATCTCAAAATGCAGTTGTTTGAACAGACAGGTAAGGCCTACCAACATTCAGATTTTTCGCACGAAAGGGTAGGAAGTAGAGAGAGAAGGATCTAGAAGAGACGGGACGAGAGGGAAGAGTGAGGGGCAAATACGGAAGGGGAGGGATGGGGTGAAGGGACGGAAAAAAAACCGGGGCGGGGCTCTGGGTTTTTGCCTCGAATTTCCATGGAGCAAGGAAATCCGGAGCAATTTCTTTTCGTCTCGAGGATTACCCATTCCTCCGACGACCCAACAATGGTATCCGCATCTGCCAGTCCTCCCTTCTCTCTTGTACCTCTCATACCATACCCCTTTCCTTCCCATACCCCTTCAAATCCCTTCACCTCCCACAATCCCTAACCACCCTTCCACGCCAACCACCCATTCCCTCTTTCCGCCACCCTCCCCTCCCTCCCTCCTCCGCCCGCTTGTTTCCACGCAATTTCTGGGACAGTGATTACCACCTTCACTCCAGCACCTTGAAGGGTTGGGGAGGGTGTGGGATGGGGGTGGCAAATGGAGTTTGGACGGAGACTGTGTGGGTTGGGAGAGGAGAGAAGGGGGAAGAGAGGCGAGGTAGATGCGAAGGTAGTGATGGGTGAGGATATGGGGGAGGGAGATCGGGAACTAGCAGTGGACGCCGCAAGACCTTGAATGTTGAAGATGGGAGAGATTGTTTAAGGGAGAGATTGCGGTAGATATAGAGGGAGGGAGGTGTAGGAAGGAGGCGAGAGAGTAGGGGTGATGTTGGAGGTGGGCGAGAGAAAAAGAAAGGAATAATAGGAATAAAAATTGTAGAAATAGGAAGGGAGAGAGGGATGAGGAGAGGCAGGAGAGGAGGAAAGAAGTTAGGGATGAATTTTTGGAGATGTAGGTAGACGCAAAGGATGGGAGAGTATAATGCAGAAAGAGGAAGAAGAGATAGTGAGAGGGCCACTTGGTGTAAAGGGATAGAGAGAAGATACGGGGAAAGTTGGAGGGAAGGTACAGGTAGAGTAATGAGAGAAGAAGAAATGAAATTGGAAGAAGGGGGAGACAGGAAGGTGGTTGTAGAGAGAAAATTAGGGGGATGATGGAGAGAGTGCGGAAGGCAGAGAGACAGGAAGGAGAAGTACGGAAGGAGAGAATGAAAAAAATGGGAACGGGGAGGGAGTAAAGGCGACGGGGAGAAAAGGGTGAAAAGAGGGGGGGATAGGGGGGTAGGGAGAGATGGAGTGAGATAAGATGAGAGGGAGAGAAATGGAGATAGACATGGGTGGAAATGGCGGGGGAAGATCGAGGAAGAGGTTTAAGGAGAGATGAGGAGGGTCGGGAGGTCTTAGGATAACGCGGGGTGGGGTCGTTAGGAAGGTCCTTTCTTCTATCTCTCAGGATATTTCCAGCGGTGCGTTCACAATGGTGCGGGGGGAGAATGGTTGGAGGAAAGAGGGTAAGCGAACCTCTTGATGCTAGAGGATAAGGAAGTGTGAGCATCGCTCATCGTGCAGTTTAGCAAAGGATTTCGCGTCACTTGGCAATTGAAATTCTCCCCCCGTCTTTTACCGTTTCTTTGCCGGATGAAGAAAAAATGTTTGCATTAAGAGAGGCGTTAACACATCCCTTTTCGTCGAAAACAAAAGACATTTTGCATCGGATGAGCCCAAATGAATTTTTGCGTCGTCATTACTCAAAATACTTTGAAATTCGTGGAAGAAGGAAATCTCGTTTTTTAATTCTTGTTAAGAACCGCTTTTCCTTTTCTCTGCCTTATTTCGAGACGAAATTAATTATTTAGGAATTTGGCTTTTAATTTTCATTATTGATTCCAATTTTAAATGTCAGTAAAATTACAAATTTCTAGGTGATCTATATATCTTTCACCAAAGACGCAGCTCCACATATAATTCAAGATTCGTTTCAGTAGGTAACGTTTCTATAAACCTTAGCAATTATAGACAAATGGAGAAATAAATATTTTTCAAACAAGATTTTTATCTTTGATCGAAGCGAAATGGACCCGGAATTCCGTTTGAAGATGAGCGCCATGTTTAGCACCATTTCGGAAGCTTGAAAAAAGACAAAAGACGATCGTAGATTTTATGGAAAGTTTTCCGTTCGGAATACATTACGATAGATTGCCTGTTTCCGTATCTCTCTCGAGAATACCGCATTGCATGCGTTAAACGCTTTCTCTATCCCTCCCCTTCCTATTGATCAAAACTCCTCTCGACGCAATCTTGAATAACAAGGGAGATAACAGTACCACGATACGTACGTGAGTGAATAGTAATGCCGCACTTTCTTCCAGGGAAGCATAAGGGAGAGGGAAAGAAGAATTCACGGGACGATCATCCACTCATCCCAAGCATCCATGCGATGTCCGCGCATAATTCTCTCTCTCCCTGCCACTCCCCCCCCTCTCTCCCCCCTCTCTCTCCTCCTCTCTCTCTTTCTTCCTCTCTCTCTCCTCTCTCTCCCCTCTCTCCCCCCCTCTCTCTCTCGTCTCTCTCACCTCTCCCCCCTCTCTCTCTACCTCTCTCCCCCTCTCTCTCTCATCCTCTCTCTCCCCCCTCTATCTAACCCTCTCTCCCCCTCTCTCCCCCTCTCTCCCCCCTCTCTCTCCCTCTCTCTCCCCCTCTCTATCTCCCCCCTCTCTCTCCCCCTCTCTCTCTCCTACTCTCTCTCTCCTCTCCCTCTCTCTCTCCCCCTCTCTCTCTCCCCCCTCTCTCTCCCCCTCTCTCTCTCACCCCCCCCTCTCTATCCCCCCCTCTCCCACTCTCTCTCCCCCTCTCTCCCCCCCCCTCTCTCCCTTCTCTCTCTCCCCCTCTCTCTCTCCCCCCTCTCTCTCCCCCTCTCTCTCCACCCCCCCTCTCTATCCCCCCTCTCCCACTCTCTCTCCCCCTCTCTCTCCCCCTCTCCCCCCCCTCTCTCCCTTCTCTCTCTCCCCCTCTCTCTCTCTCCTCTTTTCCCCCCCTCTCTATCTCCCCCTATCTCTCCCTCTCTCTCTCCCCCTCTCTCTCTCCCCCTCGCTCTCCCCCCTATTTCTCCCCCACTCCTTATCTTCTTCTTGCCCTACTTTCCAAACGTTCCAACTCCTAATCCTCGCGCGAGAATTCTTCTCGAATACGAAACGATCGTTTCTTTGACTGTTGTTAGCATTTTCTTCTTCTTTCTTTTCTACGATCAAGGGAAACGAACACTCAGGTCTGTTTTGCGGCGAATGTCATCGATTGGCCCGTCGAATAAAAGAAGGCATTTTTACTTTGAATGCTTCAGATTTCCCTCCCCCCACCAGCTGGAACAGAGACTACTCTTCTTCACTCGGTAGAGTAGGAGAGCAAAACAATTTTAAGGCTCTTCCGCCGTACGTAAGCACGTAATGGGATAGAAATCCTCCCGTCTTCACGTCTCTCAACAGAGGATATCCTTTTCGCGGAACACCCGGAAATCTTAGTGTCCTTTCCCTTCACTTAAGATCACGATGAAGGTTTTGAAATCTTAATCTCTTAGGCTGAGTTCCGAGAGGGGAAAGGGCGTGTCTTTTCGTGCGGTATTACTCGGTGGATACGTGGGAACTCCTCGCCGCGCTCTACCCTGCGCTGGTTATATTCTTTTTTCTTTCCCATCCGGAGCGAATCTGTAATCGGAAAAGTGGGGAAAACCCGTATCGTTTTGAGTCTGTTCATGGCGTCTAATCCCTCGAGCGTGAGATTTAAGTAAATGCAGCTCGATGTAAGGTATTTCTGCATGCATTCCTTCCTCGCCCGTCCCTCTATCGGCGAAACTAAATACCAATCCTTACGGGATGTTCACGAATGTATGTTTTTAGGCGGGTTTACATCCTCCCATCGACCTCTGTCTCGAATCTTACCTTCCCACCCACCCATTTTCTCCACTCTCCGTACTCTACAATAACCCGATGCGCTTTCCAAAATATAATCTGCTCCCTTCCATTCTGCTTACTTTACCCCGCTCCTCGCACTCTCTTCGCCCTCTCTTCGCCATTTCCGAGTTTTTTTTTCAGTTTGCCCTCCTCGATCTGTTTCCTCATTCGCTTTATTCCGCGCGCCAAACTCTGCCTAAGGGAGCACCATTTTGCCTAATCCACGAGGATTCTCGTTAATAGCGAGGGAGATATTAGCGGAATAAGAGGTGGGATGGGAATGGGGTAAGATGGAGATGAGAATGGGAGGGTTGAGGGAAAGGGAGGAAAAGGAAGGAGAGATGGAATGCGAGGGAGAGAGAGGAGGGAGGTTTATGAAATACCGGCCAAGTTTGAGTCTTCACCTTCTAAAAATCCTTTCAGTGACTTCCCATTCTCTTATATCTCACTCCCTTTCTGCTCTTCCTTCCACAACCCACCGTTTATCTTTTTCTTCATCGGGTGACCAGATGTCCCCTTTGAAGGAAATATGTCACGTCTTTATTCATAATGTACCGGTATCCCGTAAACGTTGGCCGAGACCATCATTTGCACCGTGATTTGAACTTTAAAAATCTCCTCTATAAAATGTTTATGATGCTCTTAGTTGATGGTGGGATTTGTTTATATTTTGTTTAGATTCCCATTTAAATACAGAGGGTATGTAAAGTGTTAAAACGTTCTTATTGCATGATTAGAGATGACATTGAAAGTTACGCTCAAAAGTTTGTTCGAAATGTTAATTTAAATGAAAATTATAACGGGGGTCGGTGCTTAGTAGGAGTTTCTTCGGTTTTAGTGAGATATCAATTTTTTAAAGTTAGGTTTCAACCCGGAAAAAACATAACTTGATATTTTAATTCTTTCAAATCATTTCAAACGATTCATTGAAATGGTTAAAATTATTTCCTCCTCACAAAAAGGTAATTTTTTGACTGGTGAGTTATGGTAAATATCCCGCTTTATATCGTTACAATTTGGTCACTCTATTTCTTCATCTTCTTCATCTCACATAATCTCTCTCAACCCCTCAGTGACAATCTAAGGGTCCCTTATCTCGCGAACGTTACACTATAAGATGAGTCGGACTTCACGTAAAATACCGCCTGTCATTCGGTGGACGTACTGTAAGAGAAATTTCATGGGAACAGTTCATGTCGCGTTTTGACGGCGTGGAGCTCTATATCTTCCCCGCTAAATGTGTTTGGTACGAGAGGAAAGTGTCCTTGCTGGTACTTTTCTCTCGTATACGGATGGGCGGTGATGGCTCACACCGCGTCACTTAACATGAAATGCCGCATGTGCCATCTTCAATAGACGACCGGTATTACCTTCGCTAAGTCACGGAACAGCTCAACTAGATCTCGAGGCAAAAAACGCACTGGCGAGCTTTGGAGTAGACCCAGGTTTTTTCTCCTGGTAGATTTCTCGAACAAATCCTACAAGATTAATCGCTTTCCATTCACCAAAATTATTTTACATCATCGTCTGTTATGTATACAAGTATTGATATCGTCAGAAATATTGCTCGAACATGAATATCAAAAACGGTCATTAGAAAATCAAGAATTTTATTGTTTATTTTCAAATAAGTATTAGAATAGCCCATTCAAATAATCTGCCTATCGCCCTCGTGACTCAGAAATACGGAAGGGAATATTAACCACCTATCGCCAATAAGAACCTCAGATATTTAACAATTTTTAATGAAGGGTAATATAAAATTTTAGGAATATTTATTTTTTCAAAATTTCAGTACTTCTATTATCGTGAATCATATACATAATACGTTTTATTAGGTAAATAATTATCTCTAGACAGGGATTCAGATATAACTTACTAAAGGGCAATCGCGCGAAGAAATCCCAATGTTAACATCAGCATATCCTTATCCCTTTCATAGCCACTCGCCTGGATATCGCCTTAGTCAGGCAAAATTAAAGCAGGTTCCGTTGTTCAGGGCGTCATAGTGTCACCAACGAGAGAACTTCAGCCCAACTCAGGCCATGAAAACTCAAAAGACGGTTGTGTGTGTGTGTGCGCGTGCGTGCGCGCGTGTGTAGCATTGTTCTAAATCAACCGTGTTTTGGGGGCAGCACGGGGTGAGGCAAGAAGAGGAGGTTTTAGCTTATGTGTTAGGGAATGGGCGACGAATGGTCGGAGGGAGAGGTGGAGGAAGGGAATGAGTGAGGCTGAAGGCAGCGACCCAGCAAAGCGTGAAACGGGGCGCAATGGACCGGATAATCCCGTCCCGACTCGAACGTTACTGTTTCTACCCCCCTTCCCTCGCTTCTCCCCCTCTCCTCCCACTCCCTCTCCTTCTTCCTACACCACCCGAAACCTTCCCTCACCCCCGCGCCCTAACCCCGTTTAATATGCTAGCCGCCAGAGGATTCCGGCTGTTTATGGGTTGGCTCTGATTGCTTGGAGGCGCCGCGCAGTCAGAGTAGGTGGGGTCCGCGTCCTTTATCCTACTCCCTTCCCCTCTCTTCCCCATCCCACTCTCTTTTTCTCGCCTGTCTACCCTCTTCCACTCCCTTCTCGCCCTGCCCACTTCCCTTATCTCTCCCTCTCTCGTTTAGATAGTTGCGTGTCATCTGTATAGAGTCAGCCTCAAAAACCCCAAGGATTTATTGGCATTCGGTTTAATGAGATACAACATCAAATAATTTCCTCGCGAAAAAATTAAATATTGCGATAGTTTTTAAAAATGTGTTACAATTTTTTGTTTCATTAAATAATTCAATATTTGTTTCAGCTTAATTTTTATAATTATTATAGATAACGGACGATCTACTATAAATCGTGTTGATACAAAAACGCCAGATCTTTTTAGACATTGAAACATTGAAGAGTTTATGGTTTAATTTCAACTAATACATGAAAATAATTAATGTCGATTGTATAAAACTTTTAAGAAAGTATTCGTAAATGAAACGCTAACTAATAACGCGCGTGAATTATAATATAATATATAGTATATATATTATATATATATTATATATATATATATTATATATATATATATATATATATATATATATATATATATTATTATAGTATAATATATAGTAGTAGTAGAGCTGTCGTAGTGAGCGGACGTGCCGGCTAGACGCTCCGCAAAGGGAAAGTTCCCCAAGTTCTCCCCCGTGTTTTCACCATCGCCCGCCCACTACCACCGGCCACGACGCCCGCCCCACCCGGGACCATGAAGCGCCCTCCCCCGGTCTGGAAATTTCTTTTCCTTATTCTTCTTGCTGGTGATGTGCATCCCAACCCCGGTCCTGGTATCAGTGTCTATTATCAAAATGTCAGGAGCATTAAAAACAAGCTCTCGTCCGCCAACACAAACCTTGTGGAATTGTCCAATTTCAGAGTAATAGCGCTGACGGAAACGGGGCTTTGTGACAGTGCCGGCGAAAACGAATTAGCCCTTACGCCAACTCACGCCATTTTCCGCCGCGATCGCAGTTCTAGGGGAGGCAAAGTGCTATTGGCAATTTATTTCGCCCTCCAATCCAAACGCATCTACATCTACATCTACAAGTTACCCTGCAATTCACCAAGTTGGTGGGTGGCAGGGGGTGCAATGCACCAAATCCTGCCTAAAGATTGTCTAACGCAATTCGAAATTTCCTATTGTGATCTCTTATTGTCCTTGGAAAGAACGAGCCTAGATAACGCTCCGTCCTACAATCGATCTCACGTATTTTATCGTCTCGATCATTTCTACCTATATACGTCGGTGCCACAATTATTCCCACTACCTCCTCTTTTAGACATTCTGACCTATATTTCTCTAGAAGTTTCAACCTTGAGTGCAATCTACGGTCCTCCAGTGATACCCAGTTCAAATCGCTCAATAAAGAGGTGACGCTTTCCTCATGTTCGTACTTTTGTTTTACAAATCTGGCTGCTCTGCGCTGTACTCTTTCTAGTTGAATTATGTGTCCCTTCTCGTACGGATCCCATATGCTCGCTGCGTATTCCACTTGTGGTCTTACCAGTGATAAGTAGCATGTTTCGCGTACTTTCTCTGTAGTGTTCCGTACTATTCTACCTATGAATGCCAGTTTCTTGTTGGCCGTGCCTATAACTCGACGAATGTGCATGTCCCACGAAAGATCTCGACAAATGGTTACTCCTAAATATTTTACATACTCAGCTTGTCGAATACTCATTTCATCTATTTTATATTCGAAACCTAAATCTTTGTTCTTACTTTTCCAGAACGTGACTGCGGCACATTTAGTATAATTAATTTCGATTTGCCATTCTTTGCACCACGCTGAAATGGCTCTTAAGTCTTCACACAGAGACTGATGGTCCTCCTGATTTTTTATTTCTTTATATAGAACGGTGTCATCGGCGAAAAGCCTAATTTTACTACGAACAACCGAGCACATATCATTTACATATATTAAGAAGAGCAGAGGGCCCAATACACTTCCCTGAGGAACACCCGAAGCAACTTCAACGGGGGACGAGTATTTCCCATCGATGACAACTATCTGTTCCCTATTCGAGAGGAAGTCTCTCACCCAACCGACAACTTTCGAATTGATACCACATTGTCCTAACTTCGCAATTAATTTCCTATGAGATACTTTATCGAACGCCTTCCTGAAATCAATGAATATGGCATTGACCTGAGTATTTTTCTCTCCGCATCGCAACAAATCGTCCACGAACAGGCCGAGCTGCGTTTCGCATGATCTACCTCTCCGGAATCCGTGTTGGTATCCGCTAAGCAATGAATGACTATCTAAATAGCGCATTACAGAGCTAAAGACTATGTGCTCAAGTATCTTGCACGATAATGAAGTTAAGGATATCGGCCTATAATTTTCGGGGTTCTCTCTGTCGCCACTCTTATGGATGGGCGTAACATGTGCCACCTTCCAATCTTTAGGAACTACTCCTTCTCTAATGGATTTCTCGAATATAATTTTCAAATACGGCGCGATTTCAGCAGCTAATTCTTTCATTACACGCGCGGGAATTTCCTCCGGTCCAGGAGATTTATTTGGCTTAATTGAATGAAGTTGGAGCGCGATGCCATTTTCCGAAAATACCAAATCTTCCATCGAATCGCCCTGACGCATAGGAATAGGGGTTTCACATTCATCGTCATCACGAGTAAAAGCTTTCTGAAAGTGATGATTTAATAGGTTTGCTTTATCCATACTATCGTGAACTACGTTTCCCGTTTCCGACCGCAGTGACGCAATAGTGGAGCCCCTACCTTGAACTTCCCTGACGTAAGACCAAAATGCTTTTGGGTTCTCTTTCAAGTTTTCCTGTAAAACCTTCTTTTTATAATTGTTAAACGCATTACGCATTGCTACTCTGGCTATGGAGCGCGCCTCCTTGTATTGATGCCTTATTATTGCAATCTGTTCGACCGTAGCTGTTGAGGATGTGTTATTTACGCGAGAGTGGAGTTTTCTTTGACGTCGGAGAGCGCTTCTTACTTCCTGATTGTACCATCTAGGCTCTGCACTATCACGCTTCAGTTTGCTCGGAATAAATTTATCTGTACACTCTCGCATCATATCTCTGAACATGCACCAGGATTCCTCCGCGTCTGCACTATCGGTTAAATTGCAGAAATTAGTATATTTATTTCGCAGAAAAGACCTAAATCTTGTGAAATCGGCTTTGGCGAATACATAAAGTTTTCTTTTGGCCTTAACCTGTTTCTCAATAATTAACTGAAATTCCACGTACACTGCCTTGTGATCGCTTATTCCCTCAGCATCAGATACTCTATTCATACGCTCAGGAAGATTAGTAACAAATAAATCTAATATATTATTAAATCTCGTGGGAAATCTCACTAATTGATACAATGAGTGCTTACCGAAAGTTTCTAGTAACGCCTCGCACGATTCACGCTCTCTACCTCCGGGATAAAAGCAATTATGCCTCCAATCTATTGACAGAAGATTGAAATCGCCCCCGATTATAATGGCTTTATCTTTATTAGACGAATTTAGCGTCGCCACTTGTTTCTCCAGAGAATGAATAGTTTCCACGCTCGCATTTGGGGGTCTATAAAAAGCGCATATATTTATAGTTTTTGAGTCGCTTCCTTTTACACGACACCAAACACTTTCGACTTCGTCGTCGTTAATCTGTATTGGGTAACTTTCGTATTTATTGCTAACTGCTATAAAGACTCCACCTCCCGACCGGATACATCGATCTTTTCTGTATACGCTATAGTCATGAGGAAAGATCTCCTGACTGGCTATGTCTGCCGTAAGCCAACTTTCAGTGCTTATAACTACATCAGCACGCAGACTACGAATAAGATGTTCAAATTCGGCCTCCTTCCTGCGAATGCTGCGACAATTAACCTTAATGATTTTTAATTTCTCGCTATGACTACGTAACGATTCCTCGCGCTCTACTGAGCTATTATTACTGTTATTATTATTAAGATTATAATTATTATTATTTACTGCCTCCTTATCCTTCCTACTATGTCGACTATTTCTACGTTTGGAATGTATTCTACTGTTACTTAACGTCGGGTTTATAGCGCTGTTAAGGTCGCACGCATTATCTACGGAATTGTTGCATGGAAAATCGTTTATCCCCATGCCTTCGATAATTCTGTTACCGCACGGATTTCTTACATTTTCCCCTATTGTGCTCTCAATTAATTCCGTACCGGTAAGCTGCCTACATCCTAACCTACCATCTGATCTACTAATGGCGTGCATCTCAACGCTTGCTAAAAAATTGCAATTGCTTAAATCTAACCTAAAAAAGCCCTAGAATGCTCAAACACCCTACGCGCTACCACCTCCGCAGCCTCGGCAGTGTAGTGCACACCAGAACCGTTTAGGGATGCCCTACATGAGTCCAAGACCGGCCTCAGGTCAACGAAGTCCACTCCATTGCCCCTACAGAAGTCCCACAGCCTACGGTTCAGCCCGACCACTCGGCTCCAAACCATAGAACCGCAGTGCGTCCGAGGAACAATGCTACAGATGGAAAGCCGCACATCAGCACCAGACTCCTCTCGGACACGAGCAACCTCAGCGGCCAAGTCCTTAAAAGAGCTTAAGACCTCCTCGGAGCCGCGCTTCGAAGCGTCATTGGTACCAACATGGGCCACCACCCGCAGCGAGGAGCAACCCGTGCCCGATACCGACACCCTGAACTCCTTCGTCACCTGGGGCACCGAACCTCCTGGTATACACCTGGAGAACACCCGCTCGTGAACTCCCTCCCGGCGGGCCCGTGACAGTAAAGGCGCCACCACACGCCGGACGTTGGAGCTCCCTATCACTAACAGCCCGCAGAAGTGACTTAGAGACGGATTGTGAAATTCTTTGGACCGAAGTTGTCATTTCCACTAACTCGCCCCGGAATAATTTTGCGGTATTTAACAACAAACTATTTATCGGATGTTTCTATCGCCCTCCCGACAGTAACATTTCGGTGTTGGAGAGATGTTTCCAATCGGTGATTCGTGTGCGGTCACTCTGTCCCAATGTTATTCTCCTCGGGGACTTTCATCTGTCTATTAGTTGGAACTCACATACAGACGGTTCCACCAAAAGTGTTCATGATGAATTCTTCCTGGACCATTTCATTAACGGTCTGGGTTTTTTTCAATGCAACTCCCACCCAACCCGAAACTTGGCAACGTTGGATTTTATCATTTCCTCGGTCCCCGTGCAGGCCATGATCCCCGGCAGAAACATTTTCGCCTCCGACCACCAGTCATTAGAATTTCTCCTACCCCCACCCTACCGATCCCCGCCGCCGTCGCCCTCATCCCCTGTCCGAACCGTTAGAGCTTGGAACAAAGCTGACTTGCAGGTCATCAACCGTGCACTCTCCCTCCTTCCATGGGACCTCCTGGAGTGTGGGACTACGCAGGATAGCATCTCCCTTTTCTACGACATTCTCCACGGTGGTATTGGTGACCTCGTTCCCTCCCGCAAGATTTCCAAGAGACGACCCCTATGGATGTCCGAGGCGACCGCTGCAACCCTCCGTAACAAAGAAGCCGCTTGGAAACTAAGTAAGACCCACCCAAACCCTCGCACACGCTCGGAGTTTGCAAAAATTCGTAGCCGCTCGAGAACGCTCCTCAGACGTGACTACGCCAAATATGTGAAAACAATCACCGAAGAACTCAAAGACAATTCCAAGAGATTTTGGACTCTCCTAAATGGCAGAAGAAAGTGTTCTCGTATCCCCCTTACTGTGAGCTCCGATTCCAAGTCATTCACGAAACACGAAAGGCCCACCGCTTTCAACGACCAGTTCACTTCGAACTTTTCCACACCCTCTCTCTCATCTCCCTTACCACCCGTTGAGTCCATTTGCACTCATTCCCTCTCAACCATTTCCACCACCCGTAATGAGGTCCTAAGCCTTCTTTCCACCTTACCTTCAAATAAGGCCACAGGATCGGACGCCATCGGTTCCCTATTCCTCAAACGCACGGCCAACACTCTTCATCTCCCTATCACGAAAATATTTAACAGATGCTTCTCGGATGGATCTTACCCTACGGAGTGGAAAACAGCAAATGTCACCTCTATTCTAAAGTCCGGTTCTAAAAATTGCATTGATAATTACCGCCCCATATCTATTCTTCCTGTTCTTTCCATCCTCTTTGAACGCATCATTCACAGCCACCTCCTGTCGTTTATCCTCCCTTACATTTCCCCCTATAAACATGGTTTCCTTCCCGGGAGCTCATGCCTCACCAACCTTTCCGTCATTCACTATCATATTACCAATGCTTTCGAACAATCTTCCCAACTCGACGTTTGTTACGTCGATTTTTCCAAAGCTTTTGACACCGTGGATCACATCCTATTAATTCACAAACTTACCAATCGTTACAATATCCATGGACCCCTTCTTAGTCTTCTCACCAGTTTTCTATCCAACAGATTTCAACGTGTTACAATCGACGGCGTTACTTCCCCTTCCCTTCCAGTTCCTTCCGGTATTCCACAAGGAAGTGTTCTTGGTCCCCTTTTTTTCACTTTATATATTGATGATATTGTTGATTCCGTTCTTCCCCATTCCTGCAACATACTGTTATACGCCGACGATTGCAAGATATATAAGCAAATAGACAACTCCAATGACAGTCACTTGCTTCAGCTTGCCCGCCATTCAATCTCTAATTGGAGCTCTGCATGGAAACTTAAAGTTAATCCCACCAAATCTAAATTTATACAGTTCACCCTTCGAACCAAACCCATCCCTTCAGTTTATTTATACTCCGCCCAACCCATACCCGAAGTTTCCTCACACAGTGGCCTTGGAGGGCTCTTCGATTCCAAGCTCACCTTCACCTCACATTTAAGAAAAATTTCATCCAAAGCCATGTCCCTTGTTGGCCTGTTGTACAGAATCACAGAAATCAACAACCCTCAAGCATTAAAATCAGTTTTTTCCGGATGTGTCTTACCACTACTTGAATATTGCTCTCCTGTATGGTCCACGGCATCTCCCACCAACCTTAACCTCCTAAATCCCCCTCTAAATTTCTTTCTAGCAATCGTGCGCCATCGAGTCCCCACTTACCGTAACTTGTCTCGCGAGGAATTGCTTTCAGTGATGGGTATTTCCTCCCTGCAATTGCGTCGGAAAACATCAGACCTAAAATTTCTCCATGGAATAATGAATGGTAAATACCGACCAAATGAACTTTTTACCTACTTCCCTCTTCACGTCCCCCCTCGACCCACCCGCAATCCCAACCCCTTACACTTACCCAAATGCCGACTCTCCATCACCAAAAGATCTCTTTTCTATCGATTGCCCCAAATATTTAATCCCCTGGTTCGTTTGTTCCCTGTTATTGATATGTTTTCCCCCATCTCATCCTTCTCTGCACTAGTTGCCCGGTCACCCCCATAATTCTTATTGTCAAAACGCTTTTGAATATGTTTCTGTTTTTGCATTTTCCTGTTTGGAACAATTTAATATCTGTTCCACGATTTTTAATTTAATTTATTTTATTTGTTATTTTATGTTGTTATATTATGGATCCATTGTAATAGGCCAAAATTTGGCTGTTTATGGACCTTTTTTTAATTAAATAAATATCTGAAAAAGAAAGACTAAATAATTTTGTCCTTTTGTACGTATGTAATTCCTGACTACTAAAGTACCTACACTGCTCAAAATTTTCACTTAGCAAAACTTTAATTATTTCCTCGAGATGTCAAGGAGCAATTCGGTAGCGAAACTCTCATAAATGCAAACGGAATAAAAATAATGTTTTGTTTTCATAACATATTTAATTTTCAATATATAGGTACCAATTTATGGAAATAATAAATCGGAAGATCCTTATGCGAATGGTGTAAGCTTAACTTTTGAATTAATTTGATATTATAAAACATTTTAAATGATTACCAATGCTAAGTTAAAAAATTAATATCAGTAGGTAAGTAAATGCAACATAACAATTAGATAAACCAACTCTGCTTCAACTTTTAGTCTATGATGAATTCGTTATTTTTTGTTTTATTACATTTTATCGATTGTTTCTTAGATTTTTAATTTTTTGACTTAAGCGTCGTCTGGATTTTATTAGGAAACTAGCTTTAAGTACCCGGCGTTGCTCGGGCTTCTAATAACAGTTTATAGAAAATTAGAGCATCGCGATTTCTGAAATTTTAAAAATCAAAATACGATATTATGGTTAATTCATATTGTTTATTCTTTTAATTCACATAAGTTAAAGAAAACAAATCGATATATGAGGACCCACTGTATATTCGTCTGCTTGTGCGGGGTGGTTGTCGGGGTTCCCGGGTACCCTATACTACCCGTAGGGTTTGGTCCCGATAGGTCAAAGGGTGTGGGAATGTATAGGGAACAGACATTCAAGTTTATATATTAGAGAATATGAAATAAGACAATATTTCTTGATGCTTAGGCATAGAAAATTTCATTTTGATGCATATTTGCATGCGTGTAATCGAGTATAAAAATGAAATTGGATGCCTCTGACAGATATACAAAATACGTCCTTAATGCATTCAAAAATGTAAGTTTTATTTACAAATCTATTTTATATTTCGTTGACATTTCCCGCCGTTGTTCTTGAGTTTCAAATCGATGGCACATTTTATTCTCCGCAGCTTCATAGTTTAAAAAAAAGCTTTTGATATGTTCACTTTATTCCTCGGATAGTGGCTAAAAGAAGACAGAAAAACGAATCGCAAAATACGAGACTCGTATAGGATTCACGCGAATGCATATACTTTAAGAAATACGAAGGACTATAGTGTTTATCGCTTCATACGCTCCCTCACTTTTTGTCGCAAGTTAAAGCTTACAAGACTGCTGAAAAAACGATCAAATCCAACAATAAATTACTCGATTATAAACTACATTTAAAACACAGTTCCCAATTAGCAGTGTGTAGGAATTCAACTGTTATGAAATGCAAAACTCGCGAATAAAATAAATCTTAATGGCTGTTAGTGACGCGCAGGATATAAGACGGCTCTCTTCCTCTATTCATTCTCTTTATAATATCCTGAGACGTGTTTTCTGTTGCATCGCGTATCACATAAATCCATTAATGCAAATATTGGGATTTTTTCATTATATAACTTTAAGTTTTAGAGGCCAAGTGGAACTATAATTGAAAATCCAATAGTCTAGAGTAATCGATCCTCCTCTGTATACCTACCAAAAAACGGAGAGATTAGAAACTCTAGTATAAAAAGTGCATTACTTCTCGAAAAAAATTGTTTCATAAGTTTGTGCATATTGTGAGTAACTATCCGATGATTTCAAGTACTTATAAAATTTTACCATTGAAAAAGAGACAAACCGTTGTCTGAACAAAGTTTTTATAACAACTTTCGATAAAGTTTTTTCGACTGTTTCGATTTTCGTCCCATTCACGCCTTATCAGATTATGGTGAACGTTTTTCGCAGAAACAATAATCTCCGCTATGTTCTTAGTAGGAGAACAATGTGGACTTCGTCCTTCACACATTCCCAGAAAGCAAAATCGAAGGGTGTAAGCTCTGATGAAAGGGTACGACCCACTTGTTGGAAAAAGCGGCTTCGAGAAACATCCTCATTCTTTTGCCAACTAACGGTAAGAACGCATGCGAAAATATTGGAAAAGTTTCATATTTTTAAAGAACTCCGTTCGCAATTTCTCAGGAAATGGAATCTTCGGCTGACTTGTAGGCATCTTGAAATTCTGCTTGTAAAATAACTTCCTTCTACTTAAAGCAATTGATAGGAATATAGTTATGCACAATTCTTTTGAGGGCACTTCGCATTTATTCACTCGCTCTAGTTCCTACTCTTCCATTTACTTCTTCCTGCTTACCCAGTCTTTGCTCTCGTAGTTAGGCCACTATACTTGCGTCCTCTATTTCAGCGTCACCTCCAATCAACATCACTCAACTTCCCCTTTCCCACACTCCCTCCTTACCCTCTCTCCTCTTTTTCGTGGCCCTACTACCCATTAAGTTCTGTCTTTCCACTAAGGAAGCTTCCTTCTCTTGACGACACATCTTTCCCATCATACTTCCCTCGCTACTGCCTATCCTCATCCCCTCCCTCTCCTCTCTCTACTTTCGTCTTCTATCTCTTCTCCCTCCTCATTTTCCCTTACGTCTTTTCGCATCCCTTTACTTTCTCCCTCGAACGCTCCTCTCTTACCTCAACTCCTATTTGCTCTTATTTCCGTCAACAACATCTCGCTCCTCATTGCTTTTTACTCTTTCAACTTCTTTCTCTCTCCAGACGCTCCTGTTTTCTTATTTTTTTCTGTTCCTCCTGATACTGTTTTCTCTATTTTACTGTTAAAATTCTGTCTCAAATTCGACTTTACTTCTTTTTACAATATGTACTTACGCCTTCCTCTTTCAGCGCGTTCTACTGCTTCATTCCTCCTGTACCCCTGCCTGGCGCTCACGTCTATTTCCTTTCCATTTTGCCTTCTCGCCATCTTCTCCACCCTTTTCGCCATCCCTCCCTCCTCGCCATCCCTCCCTCCTCGCCATCCCTCCCTCCTCGCCTTCCTCATCGTATTCATCCTCGCCCCTCTACGAATTACTCCTTCCTCTGGCCCTCCTAGCTCTTCCTTCCCTCTACTATTTCCCTCCGCTGCTCCTTCAGCCTCCCTCTCCTCTATCTCACGCTTTTCCTCCTCCTCCTCCTACTTCTCTATCTCATGGCCCTCCTCTCCTCGCCATTTTTTCTTGCTCTCTCGTCCTTAAACTCCCTCCCCTTTCACCCCTCATCCAGTTTCTTTCTTCTTCTCGGGGAACACTTAGGACAGCTGAAGACGCTGCCCTCGATGATTCCGGAAGAGACTCAACACTTCCAACAACGCAATAAAAATTTTTAAGGGGACACTTAGATTCCCATGAGAGTATCTCTAATTTCACTCTGCCGTTGTACTTTCCGAAGTTTGTAACTATAGTGGATGACTTTCGATTTTCAGTTCATCTAGTAAGTCGTGTTAGCGATAAATACCAAGACAAGATAACACGCAATAGTTCGGTAATTTTCAAAATTCGCTTATTTTTTCTTTTATTTTCCAACAGAAGAATCTCTGTTAGTCAACTAAAACTTTTCAGCGATCAATCGATCTTGATTTATTAATTGATGACTTTTCTTCAAAGTTATTTTTAAATTCATATATATGTAGTTGCAGTTTCAATATCATTCGTATAGGATATCTGTCCTTTATCCAGGCATTGTTTTCTTATGTGGTTTTATTTTAAAGAGTCAATTTCAAATAGATTTTTATCGCAAGTAAAACTACGGTCTTCTTTATGCAAAAGATATTTATTTAAACCATTTTATTTGGATTTAAATTTGAACTGAAATGTATGTACCAAATGGAATGTATGAAGTAGAGATGCTTTAACAATTAATTCCGTATGGTATTATTCAAGACATATATAAGACGCTCTTTGCAAAAGTGGCCTAACCCAAAAAAGGAATGGAATAAGCTACTCTTGCATTTAACATTTTATGCTTCCTTTTTTATGCGAAATGAAATTTGACTATTTTTCGGAATATATTCTGGTATGTGGTTTTGTATTTTATAGGTAAACACAATATGATTGGCATGGAATAATATACTTTAGATATTTTGTGTCTTAGAGCACTTTTGCACTTAGCGCCAAATATTCTATAGATATATTCTTAAAAAATTAGATTTTACTGAGGAAAGTGTCAAGTTTTAAAAAATTCTATGCATTGATTTTTTCAAAAAACCTGACTAAAATTTTGTTCTAGACACATGGATTAAACACAAAGCTATTTTTTTTCTTTTGTGGAACATTGATTTACTAAAGTACATGTACAATAGTATCCTGGCTTATAAACCGTACGGTATACTGCCTAAATTCGATTTTACACAACTATACTTCGCATCAGCTGACTGAATTAAAGATAATGGATAATAGTAAATTATTTATTTGTAAATGAATAATTTATGAAATTATGCTGTTAAAATAAATGTTATTTTAGTCCCGATTTGCATGCATTTTAAGAATAAATTAGTACTTAGTTCTAACAAATGTATGTTGTACACTATTTAATATGCGAATAATTTACATAGGTCAAGTTATCTCTACGATTTTATAAAACACGTTAAAGGATTTTTGGTAATTCAGCTACGGTAAACACTTTGAGAAATTTTTATATATATTTAGTGTCTTTCTGCCCACTTAAACTCTTCCTTAATGTAAGTTTTGCCTTTCCCTTCTACTCGCATGTATCATGCCGTTTTTGTTTTCTTTTGGAGAGCTGACATAATTACTCTAAAATAACAGTAATCTTCCTCCGATGTATTATATTTCTCCTTAAATGAGTATTTTTTACATATTGATAAAAATTACAATACCTGTAATAAAATGATCCGTATTCATTTCATTCTGTCTTCATACTAATGTCCAGATAGTCTCTATAGAAGATGTAACTGGAGACAAATATTTAAGGCGTGCTGATAAATTTTCCTAAACTATTAGGCAGAAGTAAGGGAAATATTTCATCCTTTTAAAGGAGTCGTATTTCATTTTATTCCCCCGTCCATATTATAAACCCTGATAGGATTTCGAGTGGATGTAATACGGCGTATGGGAAAGAGATCGCCGTATCGGTCTCGAATAAATGCAAAAAAAAGGAGGTCGAAATCCTTATTCGCATTCCTAGAGGGGTCCTTCGGGAGGAGATCCATTTTTTATACATTTCGGATTCCTCCCTTTAGCGCGATGTGGAGATTCCCAGCTTAGAGACACAACTTCCGCTAGAGGACATCCGATGACCCGTAAAAATGACCTCGGCTGGTGTGACGAGAGGTCCCCTCTCCACCCCAACCGAGATTTACACGGAAACGGCTAATGATGGACAAAGAGGATTGTGGAAAAGAGAGATTCGGGATTGTATCACTCTCTCACTCCACGGCAAACTCCTTTAGTGAAATCTCGCTATAACGAACTTCGACATTTCTCTTCGTTTATCTGAGGGAGCGTTATACTAGGAATGCTTACTAGACGTGCAGTTGGACGGGTAAACGTAAATAATTGTCGTCACAGTGTGCCATCCCTTTACAATTCTAAAAATGATGATATAGGAAGTCATCGAATTTAGGTGTATCGGTTTAAGCGGTTAAGATACATGAGACGATACGGGAGATAACTAGACCAACGACGAAAGTTATAAACGCATTTAAAGTTTAGTGACTTTGAAATAAGTATAACTTTTGAAATAATAAATGTAACTTATTCACTTTTTTCAAAGTTTTCTTATAACTTTCAAACTATAACGGCATAAAAGTATAATAATTACAATAAATATTATTTAGTGAACATGCATATTATTATAGGAGTCTGCATGGCATAATACACATTTCAGGCCGATTTGTTGCTTATCAAGTTTTCCCCCGGACAGTATCATATCGTTGCTAACATATTAGGGAACAAATTCACGGATAGATGGCGGTGCGTATTTCAGTTATTCAATGAGAAACAGGATAAAATTGAATACCCTAAATGTAATCGTCGATTGCTTTACGGTATACATAGCGATTCAAATATTACAGATCTAATATGTTGAAACCGCATTGCATTCGTGTCTTGAATACCAGAAATCCACGTATACCCTCGACTCCCTAACCCCGGCTAAACGACAGAGGGTACAGTAAACACATCGGTGAAAGCCCCCATCTATCGCGACATATACTCGAGAAATATATACCGAGGCGCATTCATAGCTAAGCTGGAAATGCGAAAGGACCAGCACAGCCTGGCCAAACCGTTTGCAACTGTGACGTCTACAGTACTTCATACCCTGTAGTTATAGCAAATAGTAATTTTGTTCCAACGCTATCGTTTCAGACATCATTAGTCGAAAATACATTGAATTTGTACATTTAATACTGCAAATCGTCATGTTTGTATAGTTACAATTAGTTTTGTAATTTTTTCACGCTAATAGATTTTTAACCGAATAATAAATTCGACGTTTAAATTTGTTAAAAATTTCCTAGTAGAAATGTCCTTGAGTTCAAACGCTATCGCATTTCATCGAGATACATTCAACGATTTTTGAGGTACACATCTTATTCATATATTGTCAATTATTTAACCAAACGTGATTTATATTTAACGAATTTAAATTTCAAATAGCAATATTTTTTATCATTGCAATTTCCTTCGTGTATATAATTTTTAAACGATATAAAATTGAAAGCAAATTATTTAAAAAAACTTAATTGCACCTTTTCGCATAAAAAATTAGGAAATTCTCGATGTAAGCCGTCCCATTTTGGTTAGTTTCATCATAACATCGCTAATATTTTAGTGCAGTAATATCCATGCATGTTTCGTCGCTCCGATATAATGTAGTATTAAAATAATGTTATCTTGAATCGTCCAACTTGTCTTTTAGCTCGTAGATTGGGTAAAACTATTACACAAACGAATAATGACCAGTAAATTACTGCTACCTCAAGGAGTCGCTGTGATGAGGGGGAAGTTTTATCATAACCTGTCACCTTCAGGTGAGAAGCAAACATTCGTGATTCTTAGCGAATGTAATTCTCTCCTCGCTTCGCACGTTACCATGTCAAGACATCGACCTATTCCCCCGCCCTCCCACAAGCCTTGTCCGTGAACACGCGGGGAATGAGTGTGGTGTGGCAGAGCAAGGGAATCCGATGATTTGATGGAGGGTGGGTAAGGAGACTACGGTAGCACCTATTCATTCCCTCATGGTTTAGATTCCCCCAGGGTATCCTAGTTTCAACGTACCATTGCGATTCCACTCCCCGTTTCCCTCCTCAAATATCTCTTCTAAAGTGTCAGTCCGTCAAAATTACACGCGGCTCCGAAACCTCTTATGCGGACGAGTAGGTAATGCCGGTTGTTTGCCGCCACAGATTCCAGCGTTCCAATCACGTTCACGTATCTATACACCCGACTAGCATTCGCTTGCGTGCTTCATATGAGACCGTTACCGGTCTCATCGCCTCCTATCCCATCTCTCGTTACTCTTCAATTTCCTCTCTCCGCCCTCTCCCGCTTCCTCTTATCCCTTTCTACTTTCGTTCGAAGATTTACCGTCCCATCCCGCGATATTTTCGTTTCTTTCCCTAACCTTTTCTCCCTTTCCCTTCTTCCGAGATTTTCCGCATGCATCGATGTTATCCTTTCATATCTCTCTTTGAAAAAATCCCTCGATCTCTACCACTCGCTCGCCCTCCATTTTTGACTCATCCTCTTTTTCCGAGGCGCTTTCTTCGGCTCAGATCCTCTGGAATCCTCTACGCCTAAAAACCCACCGGGTTTTGCCGCGTGTGATTTGGGAAGCGGTGTGTTAGTGGGAGAATGAGGAGTTTGAGGTTTGTGAGGTAAGAGTGGTCGGGGAGGTATGGATCGAGTGAGGGACAGGAGAAAAATAAGATGAGAGGAGAGTGAGGAGGTTACTTTCTCCCACCGCGTGTTCAGAATTCCGGAACAAAAGATGGAGGAGGGAGGTGAGAGGTATAGAGAAAGATAGAAAGGGAGAGAGAGAGAGAAGCGTAAACTATTATTTCGGTAGGAAGGAAGATTTGTATGTGAGCCGGGCGCACAAGTGCTCCTTAGTATTAATCTGGCTCGGGGTGGGGAGAGATTCGTGTGTATAGTCCGAAATGGGAAAGACGTCGCTGTTGAAATCTCTTCCCCTAACGATTTGAATAAATTCCATTTCCCGTGTTTCTTCCTTTTATACGATGTGAGGAGTCCTCCTCCATTCCACACGAGCGCCTTACCCGCCATCGTCTTCCTCCCGACGTCCTCGCGTGATTGGCAATACGAGTATCGAGGGTGGCGTGTCGTGTCTGGGTTTGTGGATCTTTCCGCATTCCCGAGATCATCAATCTGCTCGCGAACACGTACTTAACGCTCCAACAGCCATCCACTGAGTGACGCACGATACCTTCCCCTTTGCTCTTCTTGGCGAAGCGATCGCTATCTTTTGCTAAGCATCCGAGACCTCTATTTGACGAAAAAATTATGGGGAACTCGATAAACTGTCAAATGTAGGAAAATGCTGCACTATTCAGAAAGCCCAGTCTGGTGTCTCCGTCGTGTTTATACGGGATGGGCTTTTGCTGTTTGTTATTCCGTTCTTGATGATCCGTTGTCTTAGGAGGCTAACACGGGAGAGTGCTTTGCTAGGAGCGCGCGCGACCTTAATATGAACTTCCATCCTCCTACTAGGTCTGTTTGTGGAGCGATCCCGGGAGGCATGCCGGCATAGCTAATCTCCTTGTTGTAAGTTGGTCGGGAATTTCGCGTGCGTATGTATGCGCGCGAATGTCGAAGTTTTGCTCTCTGTATTACAGTAGTTCAAGGTGTTTTTTATTCGGCCAAAATTGTTTCGTCTGGTTTCTTTCTTGCGGGGTTGAATATCGTCCTTTTTCGCATCCGGACGTACTCCCTATTCGGTAGCAGGTGGTGGAAACAGATAATCCCGCTTTCAAATGCCTAATCTAACGGATGGGGGCGTCATTTTTGTTCCTCGTGAGCACACGATATTATTTTTCTTTCTCTTCTGAGGACGGCTAAGTATACATACTCGGTGATAATTCAAGATATTCTCTCTCTACTCTCTCTCATGTAAAAACATGAGCTTTAAGTGTGTGGAATAACAAAATGACTTTAGATGAGTTGACTGTGTGAACATTCCTTAGAAAACATTAAGATTAAAAAAAGCAAGATTTTTGGCATTCAGTTCTCAGTGAAGTTATAGCTTCCATTAATTAATAATTTGTTTCTTTTTTAACGATCTTCCCATATTCCTATCGCGCTTTTTGAGACGAAAGAAAATTTGAGGTAATGCATCCGAAATACCAAAACACTTCAGTTGTTCAGGTATTTATGTATTTAATATATAACGTACTGACTAGACCAAAATATATAATCGTAATCTTTGTGCAATCTATTCAATAAATGTTTGAGTTTTAATTAAAATACTTATTTTCAATGATTCGAAAAAATTAACTTCAAAGCTAGTCAGTGGAAAATTTACGTTCTATATTAGTGAAAGCTTATTAAAAAATATCCGATTTGCAGAACTCCGAAGCAAAAATGAATTCAACACTACAATAAAAATGAACTCCTCCCTGTACAAGAGTACGCTCTACGTGCAGCTGTTTCCTGACACTTGTTAGGGCACTGAAGTTGGTATATTTGCTGTCAAATTCATCCTTCTCCGGCACCAAGACCACTCTACCGATCCAATCCCGTGACATCTTGCGTTTTCCAAAAGAACTAGGCACAAGTCAGCAAGATAATTTGATCGCGTTGGTGTAGTAAAGGAATCAACGTCTTTTTTAGTCTAGCCGACGTAGAATATTTATTTATTCGATTTTGAAGATCGGCGTTGTTTTTTGACATAAAATGCTTTATTAAATTATCCTCTAGCCGTAAAAGTGTGGAGGAAGTCTTATGTGCATACCAGCTGCAATAAAATCGGTCTCAGTAGAAATTCAGCGATCGTAGTTTCTGAAAAGAAAATTTTTATGACTTAAATAAAATTTCTTTTTTGTTGTTTCTATGGCTGAATTATCTGTTGGATTCTTTCCGTTATCTCAGTTAAAAAATTTCTAGAAGAGAGAAGGAACGAGATTCCTTACTTGTCCGAAACCCGAACCCCAATATCTCACTCGCTTTAACTATCCTCCCGGTGAGCGAAAGACCCGGATTCGATTCCCAGTCATCTGTTTAATTTTTTAATTCTCTCTCTCTTGGAATTTATGTCTGTTTGCTACCATTCATATAAAACTTAAATTCATTACATCTTGAGCTGAATGATACCTTTTAGGGGTAAAGGTCTTAAAATTCAATGATTTCTATGATAAAAACTCACTCGTGCTTTGTTGCTCCTCTAATGTCAACGAGAACGGTAATTATCAAGCGAAATAAAATGGAAGTGATGCGAATTTCAATGTTCAAGGAAGTGTAACGGAACTCGGGCGTGTTACGTCCGGTTTTAAAATTAATGGAAACTTAAAGACTAAAAAGCCAAGGTGCGCTTTCCCAGCCATAAAAATCCCAACTGACCCAGATTTTTCCCAAGGATAATGACATCCGCGAAATCCCTCTCATTCTTCGTGCTCATGTGCAGTTCACTATCTCCGTCCAGCGCCGGAGGAATGTCCGTTTAACAAAAGGAAATCGTCCCTTATGAAGGGGATCAGCGAGTCACAAGGGGGGTCAAGAACAACCTTGGAGAGCCTATAGCTGAGATTGTTTTCTCCTTTTTATCCTATCTTTCTCTTACTGTCCCTTTCTCTTCATCTTCATCTCTTCTTCCCTCCCCCTCTCTCTGGCTCTTTTTCTCTCCTCCTACTCAAAGCTTTGGCTATCCAATCAAAACGACGGGGAAGACGAAAAAGGCATTGGAGTTATATTTCCAGTTTCAAAGTGCGGCACTTGGTCTCATTTCTAGAGTGCGGCCATACATTCCTCTCTCACGAATAGTAATATTCCCTCTCAATTCCTCTTCTTCGCTTCTCACATTTCTCTCATATTTAGCCATCGTTTCACCTTCATTTCCATTACTCTACTCTTTGCATTTTTCTATTATTATATATATTTTTTTATGGCTACACCTTAAATAATTATGAGTTTTCCCATATTAGAGTTTCTGGATGGTTTTATTTTTCCAGCCAGAAGCACTGCTTCTGGGAAAATTAAAGTTTTAAAATTATATTTTGACTAAACATTTAATGTTGCATGGCTCAGATTTTCAATAGCATTAAATATTAACATAGTTTTATAGCTTTATGATGGGCTTGATATCTCTTTTCTGTAGGGACTTAAAAAAAGGTTTCTATGTGCTTTAGTGATTTCTCGAGAAAGCACGCTTATGATAATTGTTCTTTTCATACAGTGTCATATTTATTCTCATAGCAACTATTATTACGTGCTACGATTCTTGTTTTAATAAGGGTAATTTCCTACCTTCTAGTCTCCTGACTGTACACGGTTTCTGCGTTCTCCAAATTTATTTCTGAAGATTGGCTAATTACTTAATGCCCTTAAATGATTGTTTATCGTTGTTTTGAATTCATAATCAAAGAGCTTTAGTAGTAAACGTGAAAACTACTCAATTACAGAAGCTTTCAGGAAGAAACTGTTTACATATTCTCATGGCCTGAGCATTTCTGAGGTCTCGCAATAAACGTAATGAAGGATAACTTATTAACTTACCTTACAAATTGAAGTACTTCTTGGTTATTACCCCTTCATTGTATAAATAACAACTCGCTACGAAGGAAGTCATAAATTAGAAAGTGGATTCGTTCTGCCTAGATAAACAAAATTCTTGTCTCACATTTAACTTCGTCATTTATGTTATGAAATATGGCAATCTAAAATATTCCAAGTTTTAATACAGTTTATGACCACTTTATAGATGTTTCAGCTTCTGTTATTGCTATTCGCGACTTCATTTCCAGTCTGAGTAACAATTATCATCATTGAAGTTTTCGAGCCATTATTCGAATCAATTGGCATGGCAAAAATCATTTTTTGATGTGTTAAGTTGATGAATAGCAGCTCGTTCCACGATTTTTACCTCTTCTATGATTTCTAAAAGGAAATAAATGTTATTTCAATTAATATTTTATAGCCATCGAGAATATGGAATGGGATTAATTTTATATACGTGGCGCACATTTGAGAATAATATATCCAAACAAAAGCCAGAGTCAAATGTTTTTTTCAATAAAAAGTCATTACACCTTTCTCTTAATCCATGGATGCAAACTCGGCAGTTTTCATTCAACAGCGGAGTTGATATCCAATCGGGAGAAGATAATATTTGCCGAGATCGAGCGAGCAATTTCCTTCCCTTCAGTTTCCTTTCAACTTATTTCCCTTCCTATCATATTAGTTTGTTCTTTTTCCATTTTTGATTCCCCCACAAAGAACTTCATCCCAATTTCAAAATAAATTCCCTCACCAAGCCGATCAAACCATTTTATTCCTCCCCTCCCGTTCGATGTATTCTTATAATACCCACCACCCTCCAAATAATGTCCTCCCGACCGAACGCCTTCCCCATCCCCTATTTTAAATGGAGAATGGAAATTTCAGGAGCTGCATTGCCAAAATCCTGCCAAATGACAGCGCTACGCCACCCTTATGCCACATTCTCCCCGTTCCACTCGGTTCCTTTGTACCATCACCACAATCTTCAAACTCCTTACATTCCCTTGCCAATTCGTACCCATATCTCGTCCACTTCTCCTGCCAAGCTTTCCTTCGCACTTTCCCCGCCCTCTCACTGTTTGCCCACCCTTTACACCTGCATCTATCAATTTATTTTCTCTCTCGCCACCCTATCTCACGCCGCCTAACTCTTCTCGGTCTCACTTCCGACTCTTGTTTACACGAAACCACCACCTCCCTCATATTACGCTCGGTTCTTCCTCGCTGCGTTCCTCGTTCCGTTCCTCGCTCCTGTCTTCTTCCCTACTGTAATGTCTTTTACTTTCGTTCGGCAACTCTGTCCGTATGTTCGCCGCTTTCCCCTCCTCCAACGCTCGTTATTTGCAGATACTATTCCTTTGAAATGTCACTTTCTCCGCCGTTCTTCCTTTTCGCTAGTCTCTCCCACTTTCTCTTTCCTCCTCTTGGGTAACTCGAAACCCAAGGATGTGACGGAGGATGTTCGAGTAACCAAGAATTCGAATCGTAGAACTTCATCTTAACCTGCATGATTACGAAGGTCAAAATATTTACTTCAACTCATAGAAAATTGCAGTTACACGCGTTCGGTTTATCGAAATCCGACCGCACATATTCCTCTCTTCTTCTGTCGTCATTTCTACTCCTTTTCTCTTCCCTTCCTAGAATTCCGCCTCTTTTCCGCTGTTTCGCCTGGAACCTTTCCGTATTCTCTTCGGTTTCGTTTTTTCTCTCGTCTTTATCATTACTCGCTCCTCCTCTTTTCCGCCGTCATCTCCTTCTCTCCCTTCCTCCACCCATTTATCACTTTCCCCGCTTTATTTCACTTCTAACTCACACGTCCGTTCTTCCTCTTCGTATCTTTTCCCTCACGCCACCCCTTCCCACCCACTTCCCACCCGTCTTCCTCATTTTCTTCCTCTCAATCTGCCTCCCTCACTTCCTCCTTCTCTGACTCCCTTTTCCCATCTCTCTTTCCCCTTCCCACCTACCCAAAACGTTCCGCCCGTCTGAAGAATTAAGACCTCGCCGAGACTACTCCCTGCCTCGCATTACAGTCAATGGGAAAAATGAACTCAGGGTGGAACAAAGGGATGAATCTGGGACCTGAGTGCCTCGAGGGAGAGAGTGAAGGAGGAAGAGAGGGAGGGAGGAGAGGGAGGGAGGGAGGATGAGAGGAAGGATCGGGAGGGAGGAATAGAGTGATAGTGGAAGGAGGGGGGGGAGGAAAGAGTGTGAAGGGGAAAGAGGGGGAGGTTGAAGGAAAGACGGGGAGTGAGTGGAGCTGGAAGGAGGTGAAGGGCATTGAGCGTCATTTCCCTCTTTCTTTACTATCCCTTCTCCTTTCACTCCCGTCCCTCCCAATTCTTTTCTTACCTACATTTCACCTCCACTTTTGTCTCTTCCTCCCATCCTCTCTCATTCTCTTTTTTCTGGCCATGCACTCTCTTCTCCCATCACTTGCTGAATCGATGACCTCGGCCTCTTGGTCAGGCGATAAAATTCCGAGTTCCCGGACGACACCGCACCATATAACCAGTGATTGAGCCAACAGAATCCGCAGACAAAAATTCTTCCCATCCCCAACTTCACTAGCCGTAAAGGGATCAACGATGTTGGAGCTTGATAGATGGATTCTATCTTGGAGAGGGGGGATTTGGAGAGAGAGGAAGAGGAGGCGCGAGTAAAACTCCTTTCACGTCCACACATACAAATATACGCTTCGCTCTCTGTTATCTACAGGAGGCTCGCCACTTCTCTTGTTGTTGAAAGGATGCGATAGCTCATTGTTCTGGATCGCTAGTGTTATTTTTAAAGTTCTAGTGTCAGCATTACTTCGTTATGTTTTGTATATCCAGTCGAGTATCTATAACTCGAAGCTCGAGGGAAGATAAATAAATTTCCACTAATAGAAACTTCTTTTTATCAAGACTCGAATATTTTTTTGATACTTCAACGCTGCTGTCGGTAAGATTAATTCCACAGAATCGATCTTCGTGATGGAATGCCCTAATTGAGTTTCAACCAAAAATTTGGTCGAATCGTAAAAAATATCGGTATTTTAGGCGATTATTGGGCGAATAACCTGAGAGATTTTGATTTGCTTTTTCTCCGAAACGGTTTGTAATTTTTTCAGCTATAAATGGGATGGATTGGATTTCCAAAAAATTAACATTGATTTTTCAGTTAAAAAATTTAAAGATTTCTCATCATCAAGTTGAGAAGATCAAATAAAATGGAGCCAGGTGGTTAAAATATTGATCTTTTCTTATTATCTCTCGTATTTTCTCAGAGCCTTGATTTTTGGATCTTAGCTTCCCTGAAAGCTCCCTTTCAGAACTGGTACAAAGAAATGAAAAATGGCCTTTTAAGAGGGAGAGTACACTTGGACTTCAGCTCTAATACGAAATGAATTCCTTAAAGGAAATTTTTTTCGCTGTAAAATATTTAAGTGGTTTTGTTGCCCGATAATATTTTTTCTTTAGGAACAGGACTTGATAAAACGCCAAGACGTTAATCTTAATTACACCAAAATTTCATTCTTTAATATTAATAAATTCATCTTACGCGCTATACACGTAATTTAAAGAATATTTTAAATTCATTTAAATTAAAGTTATATATTTCCTTTAAGCTATATTTTTTAGCGCGTGGTGATTCTTAGGAGTAAATATTACTCATTTTTATTTTATTATATTATCGAGGAATGTATTTTGAAATAATCTGTATTTTTGTGACAAATTCATCTGCAAGAAAGTTGTCAGAATTATTAGCCAGATTTTAAAAGGACTTAAACGTTTATAATATTTTGTGTAGCGTAAAAAAATCTTATTTATAATTTTTCGATTAGTTCTTTTCAAATTCGAGGAGATATGAATTGAATAATAAATTTCGCTTCAATTTGGGCTTAACGCATTGTTCTTCTAACAGAGCGCAGTAGGGGACTCAGTTTATGAAGTTACTCTAAAGAAACATAAGAAATAAGAATGTGTCAGTGTGTTGTCAGGAAAATCGACAAACATCCTAGTGAGAGAGAGAGATAGATCTGAATACTAAGGGAGCAATTGACTTTATACAAAGAGCATAGTGTTATTATACTTTCTTCAGCGTGACAATATTTAACTAATATTTTGCTGAAATTAAATTTATCGTTAGAATTCATTTTGTAACAAATTTTTTAAGAAATGTTTTTTAGCATTCTGGTATGGGTTATAAACTGGTAAATTTTCTGAAATGCTACACTTCATTGGATGTATCCAACTGAATTTATGGTAGATGAGATTTAGGAATTTATCTTCATTTGTCTATTAGTTAAACACAAAGGAATGTTTTGAATTAAAATTCTATGCATGCAGGCATATGCTGAGCAAGAATAAATTCTGTATGACAGGAACAAATTATGCCCTGACCGGGAATCAAACCCGGGTGAGAGAATTATCCATTATAAACCAAGGCTCTGCCTTGATTATTCCATGGTAGAATATCCGCCCGGGTTCCAATCTCGGTAAAGATAGAATTTTTCTCCTAATTTGTGGAATTTATTCATGCCTATACTTGATACATAATTTTGGAAATAGCATGGATAACAAATTTTCGATTTAAACTCTTTGGTAATTCAATTGGAGAATTTGTGAGAAGACACCTTCACGGAAATTGTATTTAGTTCACGCGTTCCGATGTCTTTTCAAGATCGCCATTGCGAAGAGGTGCATAAATTTCTACTAAAATGTTCGATGAAACCATAGTACAATTTAATTTTTTCTTGACGATTTTTAAGTAAAATAAAAATTAAAAATAATAAGTTTATCGTTGATAAATATGTTTAAATCCATAAAATTTCCAATCGGAAATGTTCGAAATAATTTCATTTAAATCTGACATAAATCCGAGTATTCTTCTTTCATTTATGAAAAATAATACGCAATTTTTTTATTATTTATTGTAAGTCGGTAACTATAGCCTTCTGAATTTATTATAATTTACGATATTGAAATGGTTTTATGGTTCGTTTCCAGCAGAGGTTAAATATGACCCTAACGACGCCTAATTTACAGATCGTCCACAGTTTCTAATGAATGGGTCCACATTTTTAGCGCTCGTTAGACCCTCCGCGCTTACCACTGAGCTACCATATCCTCTCTTTTTAAAATGCTATCCTCGTAATAGACGGTTTTCAAGGGCCAAATTGCGCCCGGAACGCGGGAGCAGTCAAAGTCTCCGCTTACTTGGAACCACTTCATTCTGACCTATTGACTTCCTTCGACACCATTGATAAATGAGCAGGGTCAAGGGATCCGGAGAAATTGTTCGTGTGACGTGGAATGAATGAGGCGTGAGGGGGAAGAGGTTTTGGAAGGAGAAGGTGGCGTATGAAGGATGTAGCGGGTAAAAGAAAAAGACGGGGAACAAATTGAATGGGAGGGGAGTCCTCCAGTGGGAGAAAGGGAAAGCAGAGGGAAGGTTTAAGGAGTTGCGAGGGATAATGAAGACGTTGAGGGGCGGAGTGAGTTGCCAGCGATGTTGCATAGAGAGAAAGGGAGAGGTAAAGGATGGGTTGAGAAGTAGACGGGAGGTACGGAACAAAGTCTGAGGAGGCATTTCCTCAAGGAAGAGTCGGGGGAGAGAAGAGAAAAAAATTGACATCTGGTGAGTTTTATTTAAAAAAAACGGTGGATCTGCAAGGGAGGAAATTTCTATTGCAGTTCCGTGGAGTGGGTAAGAAGAAAGGGGTTTAGTAACGCGAGGGGAGAGATAGAGGGGGGAAGAATTCTCGAGCAAGAGAGTTAAGGGAGGACGGGATAGGAAGGAAAGGGGGAATGGTTTGGGGGTGGAAGGAAAAAAGACGAGAGGTGGAGTTTCCGTGTTCATTATTCCGTAAGACCCCGCGCCCATTGTGGTGGCAGTACCTTACAGATTCACCGGTGCCTTCCGGCCCCCGCCGAGACAGGGAAGAGATGTGGAGGGGGGAAGATAGGCTGCTGGTTTTGCGAGGGGAGGGGGAAAGAGGCGCTCGTGGATGACTGAGTGGGTTGGGGGATTTTAGCCATCTCTACAATTCTCGACTCAGACCACTGTTACCCTAGAATATGACGGTGGTGGAGGCGGCGGCATTTCTCTCTCTCTCTATATGTATCGCTCCATCTCTCTCTATCTCTCTCAGCGTTGAGCCGAAAAGGAAGTACACTGGTCTCTCCGCTCACACTCTTCCCCTTCCTCCCTTTTCCCTCCGACTACTTCTACTCTCTGCTGCCTCCCAATCTCCCTGCCAACGCAATCAAAGCGACAATAATGCGTCCTCTTGCTCGGACACAACTCATCCCAACTCGCCCATCTCACACCCCGGGCCCTTTCTCTCTCTTTCCCTTTTCCTCTTTCTCTCGGTTCTTCTCTCCCCTCTAGCCACTTCCTCACCCTTTCTCTCTGCACTCCCAAGGGGATGGGGAATACGAATTGTGGACGGAGATGTCATTTTAAGGCTTTTTACGGGAATGTCTACTCATGGTGGAGTAATTGACAACACGAGGGTTCACTGCAAAGAATCATTTAGAAGACTTCCAGTTGGCCATCACCACGCGGAAGAGTAAAATTTCCATTGTTACTCTCTGTATCTCTTTCTCTCGCTCACGCATACTTACTGAGCTTTTATTTTCGGCTTCGTAACTTATATTTGGACGTACAACGTCTATCTTTGCGCGAATACCCCATTTCTTTCAGTGTTATGACGGTAATGCGATTGATGTATCACTATTTCAAACTGCAAAGGGGTGGTTTTTAATTCTTTAATTTTTAATGGAATATAGCTTTTGATATTCATACGCCAATTTCATTGCACAAAAGTTATATTTTCATAAACAGACAAAATCATTCTTTAACAAGATATGATATCGGATTAATTTAATTGCTAATATTGACTTATGTACGGGCCTATAGTGTTGCGAACGCCCGCGAGATGGCAGCAGCGTGCGGTTCGGGACGAAAGAGGAAGTAGGCAGAAACTTTTAGAGAAAGACTGACAGTGTGGTGTCGTCGAGAGAGGAGTAGGAAGTGAGTAGAGACGACAAGAGAAATCGGTGTGCATCGGCGGGCTACCGTAGCAATAGTCCCTAAACGCGGAATATACGCGACATTTGGTGTCAGAAGTAGGATTTGCGGAATAGACCACGCCACCACGATTACCGGTACGGACGATATATACGCCGCTATGGAACCTTCGCTTGTCCGGGAGCTCATGAGCGAGATGGCGCAGCAGAGGATGGCCCTTCAGGAGGAGTTAAGGGCACAGAGGGAAGCCTTCCAGAGCGCGTTTTGTCGGCGGGAGCCCGAGAGTCCGCCAAAAGGTACCTCTAACACCATGCCCCGAGTGCTCAGCGCGACAAGCATGGCCGCTATCCCAACGGTCGTCGGGGATCGCGACGAGGACGTTCGGCGGTGGATCGCAACGATTTGGCGTGTGGGGCAGGCGGAGGGATGGGAATCTCCGGACTATTTGCGAGCGGTGCTGGCGAAGATCGCGGGGGCCGCCGACAACTGGCACGAGGTGAGGGGCGTTCACGCGGCTTCCTGGGAGGAGTGAGTTAAAGGCCTCGAGGCAGCGTTTGGGCAGGAGCTGCCCTTAGAGGAATGGTGTCGACTGATGGAAGCCAGGGCCCAGCAACTTGGTGAGCCTGGCAGCCATTATGTTTACGACAAGCTGCGCCTTTGTCGTCGCTGCCCCGTCGATCTGCCGATGGCGGAGCAGATCCGGAGGATCGCGCGTAGACTGCGGTGTCCGGAAGTAGCGGCTGCGGTGATGTCAGGGGCGCCATCGACCGTCGACGCGTTCCTGGAGAGGCTGGAGGCGGTGGAGAATGGCCTTGGAAATCCCATGATTGTCTCGAGTTCGCTGCCCGGCGCGGGAATGGGGTCCACTGCGCTATCGAACGGCCGCGGGGTCCCAGGTGCGGGTATCTCCAACCATGCTTCCGTAGCCACACCCGGTGAGGAGAAAAGCGAGGGCGACCGCCAAGATTCGCTGCCGAGTATGCTGGAGCGGCTCTCCGCGCGATTGGACCTGCAGGAGGTGTTGTCGGGGCAAGAGAGTAGGCGTGTCCGGGACCCGGGGAGAAAATCGTAGGGGGGGGGGGGGAATCGCGTCAGAATGTGCTACATGTGCCGGGAAAGTGACCATCTAGCGCGGGATTGCCCTGACGCGCCGCGGCGTGAAATCGCGTGCTATCTGTGCGGTCGCGAGGGTCACCTCGTAAGGGACTGCCCGGAACGGCCGCAGGGAAACGGAATCGCCGGCCCGTTGGGCCAGGGGATTCCGAGTTGTGTAAATATGGTGAATAGCGGACAATTACCATTGGTCCAGGTAGCGGTGCCGCCCTTTGGAAATCTTAGAGCTCCTGTAGACAGTGGCGCCTGCGTCAGTGTTATCGGGGCTGACACCGCGAGGTCTCTAGGCCTAGTGATTCACGCCGAGGATGTTATGGACATGAAGGGCATTGATGGGCGCCCGGTGCGGGCACGGGGGACTGTGCGCATGCAGATCCGTTTCCACGACGCGGAAGTGATGCTGGAGGGCGTCAGGGTCGGGGAAACTCCCCCGTTCGACCTGATATTAGGTATCGACTGGATCTTAAGTAGCGGCGCTGTCTTATTGGGAAGTGGGGGAGGAATTCATGTAAGATTGGGAGGCGAGGGAGCGAACACTACCCGGGGCAGTGAGGACGCCGACGCGGTCGACGACGCACCCGCCTTTATAATTCCGAGCCCACCGGAGGCCGAGGTCGAGAAGACGACCGAGTGGAGTGCAGCGGTGCGGGAGTTGGGTATGATGGAGACGGGTCTGGGACCGGATATTATAGGCACCCTGGTAGTGGAGGAGGAGAAAGTGGTTCCCCCTGGTGCATTAGCCTTCGTGACGGCCCGCGTCCCCGGCTCTTCGCCATCCATAATTTTACCTCCGCGGTGACGTGTGCCCAACCGGGTCGGGAATGGGCAAGCCCTGGAGCCGTACTGGAGGTCGAGGATGGCAAGGTAGAGATCCCCCTCCTGAATGTCGGTCGGAAGCCCATAACTTTTAGGCGCTCGCAGCGACTGGTGGACGCCTATTCGGGCGAAGTTGTTGGTTCGCTTACTATTGGCGGCGAGACCGTGGCCTGTGGCGCGGAGGACGACAACGAGGACGCTACCGCGTGGAACGTAGGGGGCGAACTGGGAGAAGCTGAAAAGAGAGAGCTAGTCCGCACACTCCACCATCACCGTAAGTGTTTTGGCTCGGTGAGCCACCGACTACCCGAGGAGACTACCTTCCCCTGACAGGAGGAAGCTCCGGAGTCCTACAGCCAGTTCCTAGAACGAGTGGAGAGGGTTCGGAGGTGTATGGCTTTTCGGACTTCGGAGCATAAGCGCGCCCAACATGAGGGTTACAACCGAAGACGAAGAGCGCCCCCCCAACTACAAGACCCGCCGGGCCGCCAGACGCGGCGGCGATGGAGGACTATGGCGGAGGAGAGGCGACCACCGGCGAGTTCACCAGTGGGGAGGACGCAGACGCCATCGGAGACGTGATATGCACCGAAGAGGAGGGACAGGACAGACTGGAAGGCATGAACGGTGAAGAACAAAACCGGCCGCCTGCAGAGGAAAGGACACGTCCTCGTCGCGCGACCCGAAGGCCCCCTAAGCTGGCAGAATATGTGGGCTGCCTTTCCCACCGCCCTTCGGACATCGGAGACTGCGGTGGGTCACTCGAGGGCGAGTGGCAGTGTCAGGAAGGGCCGAGTGTTGCGAACGCCCGCGAGATGGCAGTAGCGTGCGGTTCGGAACGAAAGAGGAAGTAGGCAGAAACTTTTAGAGAAAGACTGACAGAGTGTGGTGGCGTCGAGAGAGGAGTAGGAAGTGAGTAGAGACGACAAGAGAAATCGGTGTGCATCGGCGGGCTACCGTAGCAATAGTCCCTAAACGCGGAATATACGCGACATTAGGTTACCATGTTCAGGCAAATACTCTTTCTAAATTGTAATTAGTATATTAGTGTAGGATAGAAAACGGGATTAATTTTTTAATAATTAATCTCGTACTTATATGCGGACGATTTGCATTCATGTTTCAGAAGCTACTTTAGTTAAATCATTGTTCAAAGTTATTGACAACAAAAAATGACTTTTGGGAATTCACTAATAACTGGAATTCGATCAACAAATTGTACATTGAATTTTTACTACAATTTTAATAAAAAATTGAAGTAAATCAATGGATCGGTTTCGGAAGGTACGTATTCTGTTTATTGCATTCTATAAAGAATATCAGTCCATTCTGTACTCATGTAGCAATTTGTGCGTGTCAATTAGAATGATGTTATTTTGAATCAGGCAACGTTATTTTCTGTTTACACATTGCTCTTAAATAACTATGAAGATCATTTAATTAGGTACGCTTCTTTGAATTTTATTCGTAAAAACATCAAAATTATTAGATCCAATGAATTACGCTTGTAATGAAGGGATTCTTTACAGAAACACCGGAAACTACTTTCCGTCCTACTCAGAAGCGAACGCATGCATAGCGTGTGTAATTGAGGGTTAAAAACCTCTTTCAAAAAAATGCTACCGCCGTAGTCAAGTCTTCTAACAACGTAATTAAGGAATATTTTTTCACTCTTCAGACTCGCGAGCCATCTTTAACTCTCGCCATTTTGAATCATTTTCCCCCTCCATCCCCAACTCTCTCTCGATCCCAGTTTTTGTCTTAACACCCACCCTATAAAAAAGAATTTTGATATTCTACCGTTTCGCAAAAACTTCTACAACACCTTCCCCTTCCTTCTGACCCGCATCAGACCTACTAGGAGCGTGTCTTCTCCCCTCATTTGCCCTTCCCTCTCCCTTTCCCATCACTCCTCCCTCTCTCGTCTGCTCATTTCCCCCATTCCGCCTCTTCCTGCATCGTTTTCTCTCTCCGCGATTCTTTTTCCTCCTTCCTACGATTCGTGATGGTCGACTGATGGACGCGTGCCTTTTCATTCGCTCTCCTTCACTTCCCATGCCTCCCTCGCTTCTTTCTCCCCTTGCCCACCATCTCTCTCACTCTTTTTTCCTGCCGTAATTCCTCCTCACCCACCTTAAAACGAGAGAGATGAGGCTGAAGGGTCCCCCCCCCCCAACGTTTTTTCATTAGCGACGGTAAGGCAATGTGGAGAAGCTCGCCTTAAAAACTAAATAAAACAAACGGAAACACCAACCTCCATTATTTAACCTCTAATTAGTGAAGCGAACCTGATTGGTCTGGTGAAAATTTTGAGAGTCACCGCCTCAGAGAAAAAATTTAGGGGAGTTTTCTTTTGAGGAGTGTTGGTATGCGTGATAACACGTCGAAGTTTCAGAAAGGTTAAAGGCATTTCCTGATTGTTTACCAAGAAGCAATTTTTTTCATCGCATGTGTTCATCCCTTACTTAATAGTTCATCAGTTACTTCATCTGATTTCATACCAAATGTGTTGGAAATGTTATTTACATATGATATTTGGTAGTTACTTTATGTCAGGCATGTCAAACTCGAAGAGGCGCCCGGCCCGCCTTGAAGCGATAAATGCTATAGAAGGTTCGCATTAAAGCGATGGATGTTAGAGAAGGGCCACAGTTTTTTAATGAGGGGCAGAGCTATAAGATATATCATCTCCTTTCGCTTAAATAAAGCGCTTATATGCAATCCCACACGATACTCTTGAGACAAAATTAGCTATCGGGCAGTAGTAAGACACAGAAAGGGCCACATAAGCTTCCGCTGGCAGCCAGTTTGGCATGCCTACTTTATGAAATGATTTACAGATACTGTAGTGTACTATTAGTGTGCCGATTTATATGTTTAATGACAGGTAATTGACACTTCCCAATTACTCGCAGTCGACTAATGTGCGTGTCATTAATTAAAGCGTTTTATGTCAATTTTATAGTGGAATTACTAAAGTTTTTTAAGTACACTTCAAAGAAATGAATATTTATCCCGTTTTTGTCGGATGCTCTTTTGTTCAGTTCATTCAATCCGGTTTAATATAAATCATAAAACATAATTTTCACTTTTGTATTTGTGTGTGTAATTTTATTCTATCTTGTTTTAGTTTTTAATAAGCCTGAAGAGTTCATTAGCTTTGCCAAGCTTCATAGTTAATTTTTAAAAACTATTTAAATTTGAGCATATTTGGCAAGAATTTAAATTATTTAATATCATATTAACTGTCTTGCTGATAATTTTACGCTTTATTAAGCATATTTATATAGTCAGTATATATGATCTAGGGGTTTTAAAACATTTGACTTTATAAGTGCAGTATTTATCATACTTTAAGCGTAAACTCTCGTAAAAATTACTCAAATATTTCTTTTATTGTATCTCTCAAGTTAGTAAATTTTGCCTAAATTCCTTAAGGTCTCTTATACATATATAAATTTGTTATGTGGAAAACAAATACCTTCTTACGAGAGGAATATATTAAACACATTTAAAGCGTACTTATTCAAAGTAATTTCATCTACGTCTTCGATTTTCCGCGTACCTTGCTATTGGAAATTTTAGATTATTACGACGATAGGGCCATCTCCCTTTTTATTTACTAGGTAAAAGCTGTATTTTTTTACTTTAAACTTCGAGATATTTTATTTTCATGCCAATGTTCAGTTAAAGCTTTATTAACCGGCACCTAACTATCAGGGAAACTCTAGTAACTGGTATATTTCCATAAACGGCAATTCAGTTCAACATTCTAGAAACCGGAAATATTTTCAAATATATCCAGAATCATCTAGAACAGTGCAGCCCAAACTTTTTACATGGCGGGCCGCATTCGTGGTTGTGAATGCATCGGAGGTCCGCATTGGAAGTCACGAGAGCTTCGGCGAGCCGGATGAGTGTTTACATTAGAAGTTGCCAAGGTATTTTGTGGTCTCATATTAGCAGAAATAAAGTCTAAATAAGTTACTAGTGATAAAGCTCCACCAGAAAAGGTTTTGATAGGATTATTACACTGAAATATATGAAATTGTCTATATCACATTCTACCAATCATCTTTTCGTCATAGCTTCGCGGGCCGCATAGAGTGCACTAGAAAACCGCATTTGGCCCGCGGGTTGGGGGCTACTGATTTAGAACATTCTGAAAAGTTTTCGGAACTTTCCGCATAGTGGCGCTTGAAACGTAAACCGGAAATATTCACAAATACACCCGGAATCGTCTAGAATAGGGGTCTATAACATGCCGATCACGATTGACCGGTCGATCTTTGGCCTTTCAGAAGTCAATCACGGAGCCGTCTCTCAGCATTTTTCTTTTTATTGAATCAAGTAAGACGATATCGATTTTGGTTTATATAAATTCTTATAGTTCATTAGTGAATGTAGCTTTGAAGGTGAAGTCAATACTTGGGTCAACATATTTGTGAGCCAACGTTTTCTTGCATGAATGAAATCAAAACAAAGCATTGCACCAGCTAAACAGACAAATATCTGAGTGACAATATTCGAGTTGTAGTATCAACTTACACACCAGCTTTCCAGTATTGTATAGAATATGCAGTGTTACAGTTAACATTAATTCAATAAATAACGCTTCATTACATATGAATTTTCTTTTGCTATCAGCGAAATTTTATTTTTAAGTAAAATATTCCCTTGTTCAGAAAAAAATTCAAATAGTTTTATTCCGATTTGCTTAAATCAAATAAAACGTTGTTTACAATCCAATTGGTGCGGCATGTTATGACCCTGGTTTCTATGTCTCCTAAAGTTTGGGGTTACTTTGTGGGGACCCCCGGCCCCGCTCAACAATATTTCTCGCACGTAGACATATTCGATCCTTGGTAAATTTGCAAGTGAAAAGCAGATCTTGGGTGCTGAATGATTGGAGACACCTGATCTAGAACATCCTGGGAAGTTTTTGGAGCTTGCCGCTAGATGGCGCTTGAGACGAAAACAGTTTCCCATTGTGATTCGGTAAGTAAATATTTAGATAAAAAGTTTTGCGGCGATGTTAAATGTCTTTTAAAAAAATTACCTTTGTTTTTCGTGTCTTATATATACTCAGTATTTTGGTGACAATGTCGTTTACATTAGTTAACCCTTAAGTAGGCGCACTCTATTTCGTAACGTAATTTTAAATTATATTTTGGGGGTGCCGGTGGTGTAGAGGTTAGGACGCTGGCTGCTACTCGCCCGATGCTTGAAAAAGTCATCGGGTACGAATCCTGCGCGAGTAGGATTTTTCTCAAGGTCATCCGGCATCCAGTTTGCGTAGTTTGAGGAGACCGCGCAAATTCAGCTTTTCCGTCCTTCGGAAGGGACGGTTGGTCCCCCTGGTGTTCTTCGTAAGAGAAGGCAAATGCCGGCACCGGGTTTCCGTCCTCCCTCCCCGGTTATTCATTGCACTACCTCTGAGATACCCATTTGTGCTGTAAGAGAGGCGAATTGACTGGGCATTCAATCAATCAATCAAATTATTTTATATTTTGCTGTTTTCGCTTTTTATTTTTACTTGTACATTTAAATGTTTGAAAGGAACATACAACCATTATTATTAATATACTAGTGTTTCCATTAAGAGTGCTATAATAATCCAAGAGGTTGATTAGACAAAAATGGACACTCATTTAAAAATTTTTTTTTCTTTATTTCTACTTTCGTTAGCCGCTCACAAGTATTATTGAATAACTGCTGTCAAATACAAACAAATCTAAATAAAAATCTAAAGCGATGTATGAAAAATTGTGCTATGGGAATATTGAATTTATATTTACCGATTTATTTTTTAATCAGTTTTAATAAAACGAGCAATGAAAAATCATTTAAAATATACCTGACGTGGGTAGCTGTAATATTTACGTTAACCTTCTTTTCTTAGTCTTAAATAATCTATTTCCTTTTGCTTACAATGTGCTGCATGCATAATTAAGGAAATTTATCTTACTTTCGTAATTATGGCATATTATATTCACAACGAAGATTGTTTTCGTTATCCATGCATGCATTTTTCTAAGTTCGAAGCGAATAACGACTTTCCCGTTGTATTTTCTTGAGATCGCCGACTCCATTACAAAAATGTATTTGGAATGAAATATTTTCTTTAGCTCATACTACAATTTTTATTAAAGAAATTTTAAATTATATTATCACATATACATGTATGTGCTACGGGAAGTCTTCTTTCTCCCTAAAATTTTCAAACTGACCAACTATTCATTGCACAACCTCTTAGATACCATTGCGCGTAGGCAAAAGGGAATCAGCAGGTCGTATAAAAAAATTATATTACCTTTTTCTTCTTTGCCTTTTTAACTTTAACTTTTAAAAGTTTAAAAGCAACATAAAACCATTATTAGTAATATATGAGTGTTTGCATTTAGAGTGCTATAATAATCCAAGAGGTTGATTAGACAAAAATAGACATTCATTTAGACTTTTCCATTTTTTTATCTTGATTTCTTCTTGCGTGAGCCGATGACAAGTATTATTGCATAGTCGACTGTACAAATACAAAAAAATCTAAATACGTAAATTAATCTCTTTATTCATCTTCTTTAAGTAATAACTAATAATATATTCATCAAATTCACTTAACGCGTCAGTAAATAAGTGAATATTTCTTGATTATGCACAATTTTTTAGCTTTCAAAAATACGTTCCATCGCATTTCAGTCGATTTAACTCATCATCATCATGCTTCTGCCCGAAGACAGGATTTAACTGAATCGCTGCCCCCATTTCTCTCTCTCCCTAGAAGTCTCTTTTATACCTCTATAAGTATTATATCCCTGCTTTATATTATCTAATATTCCTATTCTTTTTCTCCCTCTTCCTCTTCTTCCACTAATTTTTCCTTCTAAGATCGTCCTTTGTAAACACTGTCTTCTCAATATGTGGCCTATCCAATTTTCTTTTCTTTTCCTGATTGTATTTATTAGCATCCTTTCTTCTCCCACCATTTCTAATACTTCTTCGTTTCTCTTCCTCTCTGTCCATTTCACTTTCATCATTCTTCTCCATACCCACATCTCATAACTTTCTATGTATTTTTCCTCCTTTCTCCATACCGTCCACGTCTCTGCACCATAAAGAGCTATGCTCCATATGTAGCATTTTGCTAATTTCTTCCTTGTTTCTAAATTTATTTTCTTGCTTGTGAGAAGCTCCTTCTTCTCGTTAAATGCTGCTTTTGCAATTGCAATCCTACTTCTGATGTCCTGTGTACTACTTCCATCCTGTGCTAAAATACTGCCGAGATATTTGAAACTACTTACTTGTTCCAATTTTTGGCCATTTACCATTATATTTAATTCTTTATGTTCCATTGAAACCACCATGACTTTCGTTTTTTCTGCATTGATCTTCATTCCATATTGTTGGCCAACCTCCACCAGTCTGTCTGTCATCCTCTGAAGCTCTTTCTCGTCTTCTGCTATTAATCCTTGATCATCTGCGTATTTAATGGTGGTAATACTTTCACCTCCTATCTTAAATCCTTTCTCTTCCATCAACGCTTCTTCTGTTATTGTTTCTGCTTAAATATTAAATATCGCTGGTGAAATTGGACACCCCTGCCTCACTCCCCTCCCTATTGAAGTACTTTTTGTTTCTTCTCCTTCAACCCTGACTCTAATCTTTTGATCAAAGTAAAGGTTTTTATGCAGTCTTTTATCTTTCCAATCTATTCCAATTTTGTTTAAAATTCCAAGCATTTTATCCCATTTCACTCTGTCAAAAGCTTTCTCCCAATCTACAAAACAAAAATACATATCTTTATTGACTTCTAGCGCTCTTTCTATCGTCATGCTCATACATCCTATAGCATCTCTAGTCCCTCTTCCTCTTCTGAAACCAAACTGATTATCTTGTAGCTCCTTTTCTATTTTACATTAAATTCTTTTGGTTATTATTCTGGTTAGAACTTTAGCTGTACGAGAAATTAAACTAATAGTACTGTAATCCTAACAACATTTTTCATTGTTCTTTTTCTCCAGTGGTATCATAAAAACATCTAAAAAATCTTCAGGCAATATGCCAGTATCATATACTTGGTTACAAATTTTGTTAGTTGCTTAACTGCTTTCGACCCCAATACCTTAAGTACGTCCACTGGTATATCATCACTCCCAACAGCCTTCCTTCTTTTCATGTCATTAATTGCTCTTTTAACTTCAGACTCGAGAATACTTGGTCCTAGCTGATCTTCTTCCACATCCTCTTTTTAATTTAATTCAATATTTCTTGACATTCCTTCTTTGTCATACAGCAACTCAATGTGTTCTTTCTAGACATTGTTTACATTGTTTGACTCCGAGACTATTTTAACACTTTTGTTCATGATTCCTTTACGTCCTATCTTTCTTGACTTGCTTTGCTATACATGAGGTCTGTTCTACAAATTCTTTCACATTCGACAATCTCCTCGCTTTATCTCTTTCCCATCATTATTTTACTCCTTATACTTTCTTTGGCCATTTTCAGTGTTTATGTTCTTCCACTTTCTCCGCTCTTCCATTTTTTGCAGCATGGCTGCTGTGATCCAGGGTTTTTTGTTTCTTTCACCTGTTATCTTTCATACCTTCTTATCCATTGCATCTTTAATGTTGGTATGGATGTATCTCCACTCCTCAACTACATTGTTCCTATTTTTTTCAGCTTTCTCCCCCAATCTTTCCTCCAGCTCAGGCATGATAGCCTCCTTGTTTTTAAAGAGTTCCCCTAAGTTCCATTTCTTGTTAACTCTTATGTTTCTCTTAATGCTCTTTAGTCTACATTGTGTATTTGCCACCAAAAGGTTGTGGTCGGAATCGATATCTGCCTCTGGTAGTGTTTTCACATTTTTAATGCTATTTCTAAATCTTTTAATTGACTGGTATGTAATCTATCTGGTATTGTATCTGGTCTCCTGAGCTTCTCCATGTGTAAAGTCCCTGCTGGTGATTCTTAAACCATGTATTAGTTACAATCTGTCTATTACAATGGCAGAATTCCACAAGTTTCTCCCCTCTTTAATTTATCTTCCATAGTCCATATTTTCCCACTATGTTATCTCCCTGTCCCTCTCCGACTACATTGTTCCAGTCGCCCATTACTATGGTGTTATCCTTCCTTTTCCCTCCTTCAATATCTCCGTAATCTGTTCATACATTTTATCTAGTTCGACGTCACCAGCATTAGTCGTTGACATATAGACTTGAATTATAAGCATTTTTACTGGCTCTATCTGAAGTTTTACGCCTATTAATATATCATTAACTGTCACTACCTTGCTAATTCTTTCAGTAATCTCTTTTCTCATTATAATCGTCACTCCCCTTTCCTTTTTCTCTTCTCCCGAGTAAATAATCTTAAATTCATCTGAATTTTTCTCACCTTCTCCTTCCCACCGAACTTCACTAAGACCTATTATACCTACATTATTCCTTCTCATTTTCCTTTTTACGTTATCTAGTTTACCCCCAGAATTCAGAGTCCTAACATTCCATGTGCCTATTCTTAATTATTCACTACTTCCTTTCTTCTCAATAATATTACATTATCTCTGTGCATCCCATAGGGTTGTCCCCAGAGAGATCCATAGAGGTATTTGCAGCTTTTCAGCCTATCATGGGAAATATAATGAGGTAGTTTCCCCTTGCTTTCCTCATCGCAGTTTCACAGAGTGATTACCCATCTGTAGCTGTTCAGATCCACATGATCACCACCTACAGAGGTACTGTGCAAGCTGCTGCCCTTGCACAGGGGGATATAAAACCCCCAAGACTGCTTCTTAGTCTGACTCTTCCCCTCAGACGTATCCGTCTTGGATGGCCCTACCGGGAGAATTATCCCCCGCCGGCATAGCTCTTTGTTTCATAAGGCTGCCGGATATTTTCAGTTTCCATGTCACATGAACATAGTGAATTCTAACAATAGAACAAAGCATTTCTGAGGGCATTCCACCCCGGTAATTTTTCTCGGAGTGTTTGATGGTCTACGCGTTAGACGTTTACTCTTATATATATATATATATATATATATCCTTTTATCGTTGAAAGGTGATTTTTCGAATAATGCCTGTACAGTATACAACTATAGAAATATATGCATGTCAATTTCAAAAGGGTCGAATAAAAAAATTAATGAAAAATGTGATTCTAGGATGAAAATATGTTTCAAATTTTTTTAACTAAATGCATAATGATTTTAAAGGTATTTACGTCCGATCACTTTGTCGCACGAAAGTTCATAAAAGCATAAAATAAACCATTCGTATTAGAATAATTTACCTTAAAATTGATGCGTTTGCAGAAAAGAAGGAGAAAGAATCCGAAGACCGAATTAGTTACGTAAGTAGGCGCGTGGGGTCTTAAATGACATCAAAGATAAAAAATACAATATTACACAAAATACTACAAAAATAAGGCCGAAATGTTTACAACTCTAGAAAGAGAAGAATGTGTTTGGAAGGTACTGAATAAATCAGTTTTGTGCAAATAAGTACAATAATATTTTAGCATATTTTAAAGCTTTGGGATATTTAAGGATCCCCCGAGCCTATTAAGGATTAATATCCAAATTTTTAGTTATACTGTTGTTATCAGTTGGTGAATCCTAGGTAGATAGGCAGGTCAAATAAACGGAAAAATTGATTATCCGCCCCCCTTAAATCCGCATCAATGCCGGACAACAAAGCTTTTACTGTATTTTTAAACCGTCATAGCGGAAATGCTATCATAACTATTTTGAAAGCATAAATATTCGGTTTTCGCAAAAATCGTGATAAATGTTTCCATCTACTATACTATTTATCATTCTCGGGGGTTGTTCCTAAAGAGACCGCGAACCGTAAAACCGCGAACGGCAAGTCGATAAAGTAAGTGAGAAAACGACGTTCGGTTCCCATATCCGCAAGAATGAACATAAGTGAGATTTTTGACATAATTTGGGATCGTATGCCATATAAACAAACAGAGAATATAAAATATGAAATGATAAGCAATGGGACGAACGTGGAAATTTATGTAAACTAATACTTAATAAGCGCAAAACAAACGATCGTGTTTACTGTGCTTATGTCGCAACTGTTTTCAGACAATAATACATAGTTGTGGCACTCTTGCACATTGACGCTGAAGATCAAGCACGCACATGCATACCGCATCTCTCGAGACGATCAGAATTCGGTAAACTTCGACTCCTTGCGGAAATATTTAGGCCGAAATTACATGCTTATAATAATGGTTGCACTTGGGAGCGACGTCGCCGCATGTCCGACTTACCAATACATGCGTTTTTGAAAATTGGGACTTAAAAGAAAATATATGAATATGTTAATGGCGATCGACCAAAAATCATTACGCGATCGACCGGTAGATCGCGATCGACGTTATTGACACCCCTGCGTTACACGAATACTATTATATGTACTTGATCCTCGGTGCTGCAGTCAGGGCTTATGCAGAAATGTATCCAGCACGCCGCCATTCACACAAAAATGATATTTGCCGACCGGACCAGCGCATGGGAGAGACTGGCAACGTCCTACCATATCTCGGTACCTATTCATTCTAGAAAATTTGTTCCTTATCATTTTGCTTAGTTTTGAGGTTTTATATCCGTCCCAACGGTTAGTGTACGCCATTTTTCCCACACCCTGCATACACAGAGGTTAATGGTGAGGCAGCCGATGCACGTGCCCAGGGCGCAACCTCGTAAGGAGGTGCATAATTATTATACAGTAGATAGAAAAAAACTGTGTAACACGATGGTCATTGAAAGCAAATGCTGTGAATTATCCACGATTGCAATACTGATAAGCAACGGAGAAGTTGAATGTTTGTTGTGTAGTGTGAAAGGAAGCGCTCCGAAATCGTAAATATTTTATAGGCCCCCTAATCTTAGAATAGAAACTATTTATTATCTCGAGAAACTAGTGGCAATGCTGAGTTTGATAAATAAAGATAGAGCCATAATAATTTGGGTAGTTTCAAACTACCTTCAGTTGACAGAATAATTATTGCTGTTATTCAGGCGGTCGAGTGCGTGAATCGTGCGAAGCTTTAATTGAAACTTTCTGTTTTCACTCTTTGTGTTAGGTAGTGAGGTGCTCACGAGATACGCATTAAATGTATTAGCCACAAACTACTCAGAGCGTATGTATTAGCTGTTTCTAAAAGAAAGAATAAGCGATCATAAGTCCGTGTACGTAGTGTTTAAGTTAGACAATAATAATCAGATATGGCCACCACGACTTCCTCCATACCTGTAATATTTCTAAAAACTCCAAATAGGTCAAATGATAATAAGTATCATGAGGAACTTAAATAAAATTTTAAAGACTACAAAGAACAGAAATAAACATACCGTATCTTTATGATATTAGATATAACCACGAATCTCCAACAATTAAGAAAATGAACAGGAGCGTTGCAAAGACATAACTAAGCGTAAAAAAGTCGCCGGTAGGTGGTGTGGTTGTGGCGGCTAAAAAATGTAGTTTTAAAAATATCTCATAAACAATGCATTATTTGGAAAAATATTTCAAACAAAGATTGTAGAATAATAATGATAGGATAACTTTGTAGTTTCCATAACTTTTAATATAACACGACCGGTTTCACTACGATCGTAGCATCATCAGGTGAAAAAATATATAAATTGTTTAAGTTTGAGTTTAAGAAAAAGATTGGACAATTTATAAGAAATGTTTCCTAAAAATGGGGGTCTGCGCCAACTAAGAGGTTTGGAGTTGAGATTAGGCGGAAAAGAAACGATTTTTGTGAGGCAATGAGGAAACGTTTTTTGGAGATAATTTTATCGATTAAATCAATTTGATAGCCATTATTAATAGCAATCTGTTTAATGGTGTTAAGTTCTATAAAGAAATTGGGTTTAGAAAGGGGTATACTAAGAAGGCGGTGACGCATAGAATGAAAAGAAGCGTGTTTGTGAGAAAAATGATGGAAAGAGAGATTGGGAATAACCTGATCTGAGTAAGTAGGTTTACGGAAAATCGCAAAGGTAGGTGTGTTGTTCAGCAGGAACAAAGTGAGATCTAAAAAGCTGAGCAAACCATTGGATTCAGATTCGACCGTAAAGGAAATGGAAGGATGGAGGGAATTTAAAAGGGTTAAAAATTCAGAAAGTTGGTCATCCGTTTCACTCCAGACACACAAAATGTCATTCACATACCTACCCCCAAAATTCGGAATAAGTTAATAAAGGATGGCCAGAATTAAAAAGGTTAACTTCTAAATTGTTGAGGAAGATGTCGGCAAGGAGAGTGGAAAGGGGGGACCCCATCGCCAGACCATCCGTTTGTTTATAAAATTAATTATCAAAAAGGAAATAGTTTTGCTCAGAATAAACTTCAAGTAAGTTAGAAAAGTAATTTATCAAAATTTGATTGACACCTGCTTTGGAAAGCATATCTATAGCCAAATCTCCGGCTGAGTAGTTTGCTACTATGTTGCTTTCGCCTTCCTTTCCCACCCCTTCTTTTCCCAACCGCTCATCCAATTACCTCCCATTCGTTTTCTTCTTAACCCCTACTGTCTCCCTCTCCCCCCTCATTTTAACCTATATATATGGAACAATTTATATATTTTTTCACCTGATGATGATACGATCGTAGTGAAACCGGTCGTGTTATATTAAAAGTTATGGAAACTACAAAGTTATCCTTTCATTATGAGTAAATTCCACAAAGTTGAGCCTGACCTCATTACTTATATATAAATATTGTAGAACATTAAGTGTCCTACAACGTCTATTTTAGGGGTGAGCGATATATATCAACCTGGTATTTAGTAACAAATACCGGTCAGGGACAGATATCAGTGATATCTATTTTTCAAAATATCTGTTATTGGAATATAAGTTAAGAAATAATAGGTGTAGGTTGAAACAGACCGTTGGACCATATCTGCTTGCTTTCCATACTTGATACCAGTCAATACTTAATACTCGCCTTTGTTCTTCGCAAGCTTTCACGCACCACAGCCAGGGGCGGATCCAGAAACTTCCCAAGGGGAGGGCGATCGCCCCACATGATTCCGCCTCTGCCGACGACCATACATTTTGAAAATCTCTATTTCCATCAGAATCTTTCTTTTCCTTGTCATACAGACTTAATCTTCGGTGTAGAAACAAGGAATGTTGCGCGGAATGAATTTAAGAATGTACCCAGTGGATGGCAATGGGCTCGTCCAAGGGAAGGGCGATCACCCCCATCGCCCCTCCCCTGGATCCGCCACTGACCACAGCGCACTCTCTATCTTCCTGCAAGGGCTAGAGAGGGAGGGGGCGACTTGAGCCAACAAACAATTTGTGCTCTCACGCCACGAGGAAGAGGACTGATCACAGGGGTGGGGTGAGGATCTCCCCTCCCCGCCAAGCCGTCACCCTCGCCCCACCCCATTTAAAGGGCGAGGATATACCTATTATCCAAAATAGCAGACTTCTCAATGCTCGGATACTTAATACTCGGATACCAGTTAATATCAGTTGATGGATTTGTGGGCACTCTAACTCAAAAAATATTAATCAGATCAACACGAAATTTTATATTTGACATTTTTTTAAAAGAAGAAGAGTTGATTAGTTTTTGGTAAAAATCGGTCAACCGAAAGTGGGTGTTTACTCTTGTTACTTATTTATAATTTTGAAATATTTGCTTTAATATTTGATAAGTGTAAAAATGCACTAGAATAAAAATTGTAGGAAATTTAATTTTCTACAACCGTTGATTGAAATATTTTTCCATAATATGCATTGTTTAAGATATGTCTTATATTCTTAGCTGCCACCACCGCGCCACCTACCGACGGCTATTATTAACAATTGACACTTAGTTACGTTTTAGTAACGCTCCTTTTAATTTTCTTAAATGTTGGTGCATTGTGGATATATATAATATCAGAAGGTTATGGTTTTTCCTGTTCTTTGTAATATTTAAGAATTTCTCGGTTTCTTTAAATATTTGTTATTACGTAATCTTATTAGATGTAAAGTACTCCTTTAGCCAAACAATTAGAGGGGATAACAACACCCAATGCATTTCGCCCACAAAGTTATTGTGAGCTACCAACGATATTACGTAATTTATTTTGAAATTTTTAGAAATATTATAGATACGGAGAAAGTCATGTGGTGGTAGTATCAGATTTTTTTCGTGGATTTCTGTTCCTGAATTACGATTTATTTTTTAAAAATCGCTAAATACAAAATCACATATTTCTGGAGAACTTAGTAAACAATGAAGTTGAAATTTTACATTTTGTTAGAATAATTCATATTAATTACATTTATGTAGGTAGTGTTGTCTAAAAATGTATAAATAAACAATAATGTCAACAATAGTGAAAAGTTAATATTTTTAAACAAATTGTATAAAATTTCAATCAGATTAGATTTTCCGAAAGTGTTTGTATATGATGTTTGCTTTATCATCTCGATTTTGTAATAAGGAAGAAAAAAGACTAATATAAGTGCATCATCAAAGATTGGAGTTTGAATACGCCATCGCCTGGCATCTTTGCCTGACACAAAATGAGCTAACGCGGCAAAGTAGTTTATTTTTTCATTAGAATGAAAATTGATTTCTTTCATCTAAACAAACCAGCAATCAAATTAAAGCTTGACTTCTTATCTTTGTAATAAAGAAAGACACAGAGCGTTATCTGCTTTCGTTTACAAAATGTATGAGCCAGAAGGAGATGCTGCGCGGAACCGGCGATTCGCCGGCTGTTTACGTTAAGGACATTTTCAACCTTATTGAAGCTTATTTAAATTAATAAATGATCATTAAGTTTTTGTAAATACGAAAAATAATTACGCGAACCAACAGTAGAAGCATTATAAATTATACTGGTATCGGAAGGAGCATTCTCCGGTAGGTAGTACCAGAACCAGCTCCGTAAACTGATATATCAGTAAGAGGTATTTGGAGCAGATACTGCCTCGTAACAGATAACAAGATATTAGTTTCCGGTAAATATCAGTTTAGCTCATCCCTAGTCTATTTCAGTACTTTTTTATATCCCTCAAATATTAAAACAAATATTTTTTAAAAAATCGGATAAGGAACAAGAGTGAACACCCACTTTTGATCGACCGATTTTTACAATAAACTAATCAATTCTTAACTATATCATAAAAATGCTAAATATGAAATTTTACAAAGGTCGGATTATTAGATTTTAAGTTAGAGTGCTCACAAAATTCCGGTCACTGACACACACAGACACGCCCAAATACATCATTGAGAAAATAGTCAAAACGTGTTCAGGGGACCTTAAAACATGTATTTCCGTTTATATCTCGAATTCGATTGTTTTTATGAAAAATACTTTCTCTATACTTAGTATATGGAGAAAGTAATAATAGGTAAATAAAACAAGAAAGCTATATTTATTCGGCAAAGCTTAATAATAAAAAATTTGGATGACCATCAATCGCTGCAGGAAGATTTAAAAGCTAAAAATGGCAAATCGAAACTAGTTACCGTAAATGTTCCATTGTAACTTTCAGATAATGCAAGAACAAAGAAATTTTGAATATGAAATCTATGAATTGAATATCTAAGCATATGATTATGTAATATATTTTAGTCACCATTGGTCGCGATCTTTCATGGGACATGCATATTCGACAGGTTATAGCTGTAGTCAGCAAAAACTTGGCTTTCATAGGCAGAATAATATAGAATTGTACAGAAAACGTGCAAAAAACATGTTATTTATCCTTAGTCAGACCACTGATGGAATACATTTCAAGGATATGTGATTCGTATAAGAGGAGCAACAAAATTTAGTTAGAAAGAATACAACACAGAGCAGACATATTCGTAAAAGAATTGTAGGAACATAAACAAAGCGTAACATCGTAAGGGATTTGAACAGGATATCTGTGGAGGGTCGAAGATTAAACGAAAGGCTGTCTTTTGGAGAAATATAGGCCGGAAGGTCTTGCGCAGGAGGCGTTAGGAATAACTGAAAAACCATTGTACAGTAAAGCTTTGTTATCCGGCACGGATGCGGATTTGAGGGGTGGATAATCAAATTTTCCGTTTATCCGGCCTGCCTATCTACCTAAGATTCACCAATTGATAACAATAGTAAAACAAAAACTTGTATATTAAACCTTAGTAGGCGCGTGGAGTCTTTAAAGATCCCACAGATTTAAAACATGCTATAATTTTTCTGTACTTATTTGCAAAATGCTGATTTTTAGTACCTTTCTAAAACATTTCTCTCCTTTTAGTCTTCTATAAATTTCGGCTTTATTGCTGCGGTATTTCGTGTAATATTGCATTTTTATCACTGGAGTCATTTAAGACGTAAATACCTTTAAAATCAGTAGACATTTAGGTAAACAAATTTGATTCATATCTTCATCCTAGAATCACTTTTTCCATCAATGTTTACGCGGTCCTTTTAAAATTGACTTTCTGATATTTAGATAATTGTATACTATATCTGCACCATTCAGAATATCAGATTTCAAAGATAAAAGGAAATATGTATAAGAGTCATCATCGTACGCAAAGACCATCAAACTCTCCGAGAAAAATGGCTACGGTGGAATGCTGGCAGAAATGCTGTTTTTATATTCTTAGAATTGAATATGTTCTAGCGACATAGATCCTATGAAAATATCCTGCCGCCTTCTTTGTTCACGAAATAAGTAATTCTTTATCAGTATGGGGAATACCCCCCATTATATATTCTCTAAACCACCAAGTAGAATGTGATTTATTTTATAAATGTGCGGAAGAAAGATTAACATTTAATTGGATTTATAATTTTAGAAGCTGTTTTGAATTTATTTGCAATATACATGTGAATTTTTGCGTAAAATAATACTTCTGTGTGATAGTTAACTCGATTCAAATGCGATAGAACGTATGTTTGTAAGATTAAAAAATGTGTTTAATCAACAGAAAAATTCAACTATTTACTGACGCGTTATATGAGTATAATGAATCCTTTATTATTAGTTATTGGTTAAAGACGATTAATAAAGAGATTAATTTACGTATTTAGCTTTTTTGTATTTGTGAGTCGATTATGCAAAAACGCTAATCAGCGGCTCACGAAAAGAGAAACCAAGATAAAAAATAGCTCTAAATCAGTGGTTCGCAAACTTTTTTATTCCGTGAACCCCTTTCATAAAAATCCAAATCTCGCGAACCTCATCTTAAAAATAAATATCTTTAAGGATCATCTTTCTTACCTGAATATTAGAAGCGTAGCCAAGGGGGGTTTTACTTGCTTAAACATCCCCCTTCAGGTATGGAAATGGAAATACTTCAGTTTTGCTTGTAAATTACACTTAAACAAAATATGATTAAAATTTTCTTATTAAAATATTGTCCTATACCGCGTCGTCCAATTCAAGTTTAGGCACTTAAAATTATCATTTTTCTTTCATAATGTAATCATTTGCTCAGCAACTGATGTGTTACTATATAATCAAAGAAAAATATCGCGCGAAACTAAAAACAGCCCTAGACAGGTAGATGTGGCGATAATACGTTTGTCGTTATAGTTAAAATTTCTCGTCGTTAAAATAAATAAAAAAAATTTGCGTCTGTGTCTAAACAAATTCACGCACATTCGCCTAGGAATCGATTTCTCTCTTTAACAAAAATAAATTTTGTTAATTTACGCATACGATTTTGACCCAACTTCCTTGTTTAATTTAAGGAATCTTAAAATGGAAACTAAATATATTCTACAATCATTCGTATATAAAACAAATTAAGGAAAGAAATACTCGTTGAATTGAACCAGTTCCATCACTGCAGACAATGATTAACATAAACCGTGCAATGAAATACGCTATGCAAACGCCATTAAGGATTTTTTCCGCGAACCCCCTGAGTCTTCTCGCGAACCCCCTAAGGGGTTCGCGAACCACAGTTAGGGAAGCTCTGCTCTTAATGGAAACACTAAAATTATAATAATAATGGATGAATGTTGATTTTAAACGTATAATACAGCTTCTTGTAAACCCAAAAAGAAGAAGAAAGAAATAAATAGATAAGATGATTTAAAATTTCTTTTGAGGTACTTAACCCTTGAGCACTTGCGTGTGGGTAAAAAATACCCAAAGCATTTTCAAATGTTAATAGTGCTTTGCAATGTATGGCTGCTAACTTCATTTGCCTAGTAGCTGAGTTTCGAACCATACTTTGTATGTCCCTCTATAATTCAGTCGTGCACAGTCATTCGTTGTCGTAAGACGCAATTTGTTTTGGCATATTTACAAAACACTGGCCGTAACATAACACTATATAATTGGTTTACAGGTTATCTAACCACTTTGTCAGTACTTGCTTGAAAAGAATATATCAATGGCTGGTACAGTTAAAAAAAGGAAATTCCACCTTTTATAAATCTAAAAAATCGTCCAATCAATTCAACGTATAATCTATTTGAAGTAATTAATAAAATTTTCTAGACCTAGTTATTTATTTTGAATTTTATTATTTATCTCAAATATTATTCAATATTTGACCTATTCATTCTATGTCCTTCTAGTATATATACCTTTAGTCCTCTTTATAAGGGCCAAAGTTATATCGGGTATTTTTACCCAGCGCGATCGAATACGTTCCTAACATTAAATTGTATGTAGGTTCCCAGCTGATTCACCTCTTGACTACGTTCAATGGGTATCTAAGAGGTAGTGCAATGAATAGCTGGATAGCAAGGGAGAAGAGAAACCCGGTGCCGGCATTAGCCTACTCTTAACGGAGAACACCAAGGGGGCCAACGGCTTCACGTTCTTTCCGAAGGACGAAACAGCTGAATTTGCGCGGTCTCCTCAAATCACACAAATATGGGGTCGGGCGACCTTGGAAAATCCTACTTGCACAGGATTCGTGCCCGCTGCCTTTTCAAGCAGCAGGCAATAGCAGCCTGCGTCCTAAGCACTACACCACCGGCACCTCCCGTTTCTAACATTGACGCGAGTACTCAAGGGTTAAGGACCCCACGCGACCGTTACGAAATAGTGTGTCTACTTAAGGGTTAATGTAAACCACATTGTTACCAAAATACTGAGTTTGTATAGGACAAGAAAAACAAAGATAATTTTATTAAAAGACATTTAACATCACTGCAAAACTCTTTATCTGATTATTTACTTACCGAATCACAATAGCGAACTGTTTACGTTTCAAGTGCCACCAAGCAGCAAACTTCGCATTTGGCCCGGAGGTTTGTGGCCTCTCATCTAGAATATTCTGAGAAGTTTTCGGATCTTTCCGCATAGTGGAGCTTGAAAAGAAAAACCGGAAATATTTACAAATACATCCGGAATCATGTAGAACAGTGGTCTTCAACCAGTCGATCGCGATTGACCGGTCGTTCTTTGGCCCTTCTAAAGTCGATCACGGAGCCGTCTCTCAGCATTTTTACTTTTTATTGAATAAAATAAGAAATGTTGAAATGATATAAATTTCGACTTTGGTTGATAGAAATTTTAATATTCTTATATGTAGCTTTGAAATTTAAGTCAATACTTTGCTCAACATATTTGTGAGTCAACGTTTTCTTGCATGAATGAAATCAAAACAAAGCATTGCATCAGCTTAACAGACAAATATCTGAGTGACAATATTCGAGTTGCAGTATCAACTTACACACCAGCTTTCCAGTATTGTATAGAATATGCAGTGTTACAGTTAACATTAATTCAATAAATAACGCTTCATTGCATATGAATTTTCTTTTGCTATCAGCGAAATTTTATTTTTAAGTAAAATATTCTCTTGTTCAGAACGAAAATTCAAATAGTTTTATTCCAATTTGTTTAACTCAAATAAAACGTTGTTTCCAATCCAATTGGTGGGGCATGTTATGAGCCTGGTTTCTATGTCTCCTAAAGTTTGTGGTTATTTAGTGGGGACCCCCGGCCCTGCTCAAAAGTATTTCTCGCATCATGGCCCACGTAGACATATTCGATCCCTGGTAAATTTGCAAGTGAAAAGTAGATCTTGGGTGCTGAATGGTTGGAGATATCTGATCTAGAACATCCTGGGAAGTTTTCGGAGCTTGCCGCTTGATGGCGCTTGAGACGTAAGCAGTTTCCCCTTGTGATTCGGTAAGTAAGTATTCATATAAAATGATTTGCGGTGATGTTAAATGTCTTTTAATAAAATTACCTTTGTTTTTCGTGTCCTATGCATACTCAGTATTTAGGTGACAATGTCGTTTACATTAGTTAACCCTTAAGTAGGCGCACTCTATTTCGTAACGTAAGTGAGCGCTTGGGGTCCTTAAGATCCTCCTAAAGAAATTTTAAATTATATTATATTTTGCTGATTTCTCTTTCTATGGTTTAACATGTAATGTTTGAAAGGAACATACAACCATTATTATTAATCTATTAGTGTTTCCATTTCGAGTGCTATAATAATCCAAGAGGTTGATAATACAAAAATAGACACTCGTTTTGAGTTTTCTATTTTTTTATCTTCATATCTTCTTTCGTGAGCCGCTGAAAAGTATTATTGCATAGTCCACTGTACAAATACAAAAAAATCTAAATACGTAAATTAATCTCTTTATTCATATTGTATAAGCAATAGCTAATAATAATGGATTCATCAAATTCTTTAAACGCGTCAGTAAATAAGTGAATTTTTTCTTGATTATACACAATTTTTAATCTTTCAAAAATACGTTCCGTCGCATGTCATTCGATTTAACTATCACACAAAATAGTATTTAACACAAGAATTCACATGTATACTACAAATAAATTCAAAACAGTTTTTAAAATTATAAATGCAATTAAATGTAACTCTTCCTTCCACACATAAAATAATTCATATTCTACTTGGTGGTTTATAGAATGAGGTTTATCCTCCAATGCTGTTAAAGAATTACTCATTTCGTGATCAAAGAAGGCAGCCGGATATTTTCAGTTTCCATGTCACATGAACATAGTGAATTCTAACAATAGAACAAAGCATTTCTGAGGGCATTCCACCCCGGTAATTTTTCTCGGAGTGTTTGATGGTCTACGCGTAAGACGTTTACTCTTATATATATATATATATATATATATATATATATATATATATATATCCTTTTATCGTTGAAAGGTGATTTTTCGAATAATGCCTGTACAGTATACAACTATAGAAATATATGCATGTCAATTTCAAAAGGGTCGAATAAAAAAATTAATGAAAAATGTGATTCTAGGATGAAAATATGTTTCAAATTTTTTTTAACTAAATGCATAATGATTTTAAAGGTATTTACGTCCGATCACTTTGTCGCACGAAAGTTCATAAAAGCATAAAATAAACCATTCGTATTAGAATAATTTACCTTAAAATTGATGCGTTTGCAGAAAAGAAGGAGAAAGAATCCGAAGACCGAATTAGTTACGTAAGTAGGCGCGTGGGGTCTTAAATGAAATCAAAGATAAAAAATACAATATTACACAAAATACTACAAAAATAAGGCCGAAATGTTTACAACTCTAGAAAGAGAAGAATGTGTTTGGAAGGTACTGAATAAATCTGTTTTGTGCAAATAAGTACAAAAATATTTTAGCATGCTTTAAAGCTGTGGGATCTTTTAGGATGGTAGCGATATTCGAGTTGAAGTATCAACTTACACACCAATTTTCCAGTAATGTATAAAATATTTAGTGTCACAGTTACCATTAATTAAAAAATAACGCTTCGTTACATATGAATTTTCTGTTGTTATCAGCGGAATTTTATTTTTTAGTAAAATATACTCTTGTTCAGAACAAAAACTCAAATAGTTTTATTCCGGTTTCTTTAACTCAAAGTAATAGTTGTTTCTCGCATCATGGCCCACGTAGATATAGTCGAACCTCGGTAAATTTACTGGTGAAAAATAGATCTTGGTTGCTGAATGGTTGGAGACACCTGTTCTAGATGATTCCGATTGAATTTGGAAATATTTCTGGTTTCTAGAATGTTGAGTTGTATTGCCGTGTACGGAAATATGCCGGTTACTATAGTTTTCCTGATAGTTAGATGCCGGATAATAAAGCTTTTATTGTACATAGATAGACATGATCGGGACAATAATGTACCTACCTGAGATCGATTGTAGAGTAGAGCGTTATCGAGGCTCCTTTTCCTCCGAGGACAATACAAGTCTATAACATGAGAGTCAAAACTGTGAGAGATAACTGTTATGCAGGCTTTGGTACATTGCACTTTCTACCATCCACCACTTCGGTGATTTGTAGGGTAATCTGTAGATGTAGAAATTGAAGCACGCTTATTGGATGTTAGCAAAAATGATGAATGATCAGATGAAGAATATTCAGATGCTGTAGCTTTAATCAAATAGATCAACATGCAATTATTTTTTTTCTGTTTGAGATGAATGACTACAAGAGATCAACAGAGTCATCAAATTTCTTCAGGGTTTTGATGAAACTGTGTGTATAGCCGTTGATTTAATCCGCAGTTATATATATGACATACTGAATTTTGTGTCGCAATTAAACAAGCATAAGTAAGAAGCAAAGAAATTTTTCATTGAAGAAGTAATATGCATTAAATGTGGCGTTGTTAAATTAAAAACAAAAATTAATACAAAAATTTTAATTACACTTCGACTTATTCCACATAACACTATATAATTATGACCGGTTTTGATGCAAAATCACCACCCTATACGCCGTTTAAGTCCGAATATAACGCGATGTTTTTATCCTGAAATTGCATTTGAAAATTAACTCTCGCATTATATTTTAGGACAAGTGATTTTATTACTAAAGTTGGCTGAAAAGTTTTCGGTTCAAATAGAAAGGTGTTGGTTTTGAACATACCTTTTGTAGGTTTTTCTAGATAGTCTCCCTGATGTTGATGTACTCTTTTGAAACTGTGTACATTACCGCAGGGGGTGCCGGTGGTGTAGCGGTCAGGACGCTGGCTGCTACACGCCTGCTGCTTGAAAAGGCAGCGGGCACGAATCCTGCGCAAGTAGGTTTTTTTCCAAGGTCGCCCCGCCCCATGTTTGTGTGATTTGAGGAGACCGCGCAAATTCAGCTGTTCTGTCCTTCGGAAAGGACATTGAGCCGTTGGCCCCCTTGGTGTTCTTCGTTAAGAGTAGGCTAATGCCGGCACCGAGTTTTTCTTCCCCCTTGCTATCCAGCTATACATTGCACCATCTCTTAGATACACATTCCGCGTAGGCAAGAGATAAATTAGCTGGGAACATACATTAGTACATTACCGTAATGTACTGCAAGTTTCTAAAGTTTTGTGCGGTTACAGTTTTTCCTTGACAATTCTTTCAAAACCTTGGTGTCGCGTTTTATTCGAGGTTCCCTTATATTCTTCGGGCTAATACGGTATACACACGTATGGTAACTTCGATAAAGCGATAATTTATAAATTTCAGAAAAATACTTGATTTAACGAGTATACGTAATATCGGAAAATGGTTAAATAGTATTGACGTAGGTCGCCTAATTTTTATGTACATATATCATTATGTAGCTCTGGTACTTAGGAAAGATATGATGAAAAGCGTGACAAAGATAATAACAACGAACGATAGACTGATGGCAATAAAGCTAAAAGCAGTCCCAGTGGACATGCTGAGAATCCAAGTATATATGCCAACGTCAGCTCATGAAGATGAAGAAATCGATGAGATTTATGAGTAAATTAATGAAATTTGCGAATAAGACGAAAGAGGAAAGGTAAACTGCATAATAATGGGAGATTGGAACAGCATAGTCGGAGAAGGACGGGAAGAAAATGTTGTCGGGTAATACGGACTTGGAAAGAGAAATCGAGGAGGAGAGAAACTCGTAGAATTCTGCATCAGTAATGGCCTTGTAGTGACCAATACATGGTTCAAAAACCATAAATGAAGGTTATACACATGGAAAAGCCCTGGAGATAGAATGAAATGCCAAATAGATTACATCTTGTAAAACGAAGATTCAGGAACAGCATAAAGAACGCCAAGGCATTTCAAGGAGCGGACATCGATTCAGATCACAGCCTTCTAATACTTGACGTGAGTGCAAAGCTCAAACAAATAAGAAAACGAGAAGAATAATACAAGACTTGGGACCTAGAAAAACTGAAAGAAAGGCAGGATGTAGTCAGCATGAAGTTGGAAGATCGCCTAAGAAACTTGAAAAACAAACAAAGACCGTGGATATAGAATGGGAAGAAATGAAAACCAGTATCAAGGATACCTTGGATAAAGAAATTGGAAAGCAAGAGAAGAAAATCAGAAAACCCTGGATCACTAACGAAATGCTGGAGAAAATGGACGAGAGACGAAAATGGAAAAACGTAAACATTGAAGAAGGTAGACCCAACTACAGATGTATAAACAATGAGTTGAGAAGGGTAACAGATGAAGCTAGAGAAAATTGAATATAAGAAAAATGTGATGAAATACAACAAATGGAGAAGTTAGGACAGCACATTATGATGTACGCTAGGGCACTGGAATTGGAAGATAAAAAGTCTAGTGGAATTCGTGGCAAAGTAATTATGAATACGGATGGGAAGAACGTCTCAGAAACAAAGGATGTAGCACAGGTGTGGGAAGAGTACATTAAGGAACTATACAACAAGCAAGCAGGATCGGCAAAAATAGAAGTTGAAGATGAGGAAAACATTGAAGAGGACAACTTTGGACCAAGTATTATGGAGAGCGAAGTAGAAAAGCGATAGTGGAACTAAAGAAAGGGAAAGCTACAGGCAGCGATGGGATACCGTCTGAGGTATTTAAAATCATGGGATCAGAAGGACTAAAAGCGATCACGAAATCAATTAATAAGATTTACGACACGGGAGAGTGGCCTCGGGATTTCCTAGAAGTAACAATGATCCCTGTAAATAAGAAGCTAAAGGCAATGCAGTGTAAAGATTACAGAACGATAAGCCTTCTGTCACACACTTCAAAGATCATCATGAGGATTATTAATAAAAGGATGGAGAAAAAAGCAGAAGAAATGCTAGGGGAAGATAAATTCGGTTTCTGAAAAGGACGAGGAACTGGAGATGCTATAGGGGTAATTAGAATCATATCAAAAAGGGCAATAGAGTACAGTCAAGATATCTGCGTATGTTTCGAAGACTGGCAGAAGGCATTTGATAGAGTAAATTGGGTAATGTTGATGAAGATATTAAAGGATTTAGGTGTAGACTGAAAAGACAAGAGACTGATCAGGAATATATATGTGAATCTAGGTGTAAAGGTCAGGTTGGAGAATGCGGACACCTGTGGTGTAAATATCGGTAGAGGAGTAAGACAGGGCTGCTGTCTATCGCCGACTCTATTCAATAAATATGGAGAATGTCTAATGCAAGAAGCGTTACAAGGCACAGGAGATTTCAAAATTGGAGGAATGTTTATAAGAACAGTAAAACACGCGGATGATCAAGTACTTCTAGCAAGAAAGGAAGAGGAACTCCAGAAAATGATAAATAGACTAGTAATGACAGGTAGAAAATACGGTATGGAAATAAATACAGAAAACTCCAAGGTCATTCTAATATCGGGCGAAGAAGAAGATCTGAACGTATGTATTGGAGGAAAGTCTTTAGAACAAGTTTCAGACTATAAATACCTTGGAAGCATCATAATAATATAAGCAAAATGTACGGATGAGGTCAGGACTAGAATAGGAAAAGCAAAAGCGGCTTTCAGGAGAATGAAACAACTACTTAAAGGGAATATAAGGGAAGATATCCGCAAGAAGTTGATAAAATTCTATGTATGAAGTATAGCATTGTATGGGGCAGAAACATGGACGCTAAGGAAAAATGACATCAAATACTTGGAAAGCTTTGAAATGTGGACTTGGAGGAGAATGTTGAAGATAAAATGGACAGAATGGATGAAAAACGATGAAGTGCTACGAAGAATTGGAGAGATGCGAATGATTATACAGACTATCAGAAAGAGGAAGGCTAACTGGGTTGGACATTACCTGAGGAGAAAGAGTATGATTAAAGATGTGTTAGAAGGAAAACTAGATGGGAAAAGGGAAAGAGGTAGGAAAAGGTTTCAGCTCATAGACGATTTGAAAGGGAAAGAGAGTTATCAAGATATGAAGAGGTCAGCGGAAAATAGGAGTATATGGAGAACCAGGTTTAACCAAGAATAATCACGGACCTGTCTACGGACAGACTACCTATGATGATGATTATTTCATTAAGATACAATAGGTTTTTAAAAAATATTAAAGCGCTTAAGTGCGTAGAGGATTATAGGATTTGAACCAAATATAATTTTTCATTTCAGCTTTGTACCCAAATTAAATGAACGAATTTAAGCTATCAGACGTTCAACAAAAATAATCCTCGTCATAATATTCCCAGAGGGGAGCCGTGGCACCTGTAGTTACAACATTCCCGCGCATACGAGGTTTTACTCCTCCCACTGGTTTCACACGTCTCTTATCGTGATATTCCAGTCACAAATGTTAGAATGTATAATATGTACGCACGCAAAGCTCCATGTTCGCTTGATTGAGTTTATTATTCTGCAGATAATATTTTGAATTGCTGATTGAACTAGGGAAACAAATAGTACTATTTATTCTAAAATTAAAAACTATTAAAAATGTACTAGATATGAAATAAAAATGCTATATATGCATTTGCGCCACTGAAAAATGCATCATTGTTTGTCTGCTTGAGTGTATTTGCCGTTGTCTGTAGCGCAAATTTTTCCACATCGTAAAATATCTGAAAGCCGTACGTAGTTGCGGTACCACTCGCTCGGTAAACATTATTTAGCACTTCCATTGCTTAAAGATCCGCAGATTGAGATGGAAGTGTAACCATTTCTTTCTCTTCGTCCTGAATAAATAGATTAATCTTCATCGTCTTTTGTCTCTGACAGTGCGTATTGTATGATATCGTCCTCAGTCAGCTCCTGACACACACACAGCATCTTCCATAGATCTAGAATTTAAAAAAGTAAATGTACTAACAGATATTAATATCAGCGCATTACTCACAATCCATTTTTCCTTTTATCAGTCAACTTCAACGGCAGTTGCAGAGGAATGCATTCTGAATTGAACTAGCTGCCCGTGTCGCGAGAAATTTGGGCACTATTATACTCGCGGCATTATTATTCCTGTTTATAGTACATAACTGTCGCATTCTTAAAAAAAATCACATTATATGCAAGATATTATCTCGCATACATTTGCGCAAAGGATGGTCTTTCCTGTTGTTGTGGTTGAAGTGGAACAATCAGGTGATAGAGGCCATCTCGTATAACAACGCTTGCAATCCAACCGCTACTTGGTGGAATTATTTCGCGAACCTGTTGAGATGCCATAACCAAAGAATTACTGTGCTGCCTTGAGAATGTGCAATGAATTCGGCCATTTATAGTGGTATCCAGCTATAAATTGCATATTGCATATGCTGGTGTCCCGGCTTCTGGCATAGGCAAAGCAACAACAACAACGGCAACATATTTTAGTGCAACTTTGTTCGTATGTCCATAAAAAGGTTCCACAATGTAGGCATGGGCGGCGCTCGCATAGAACAATACCTTCAACAGCATGCTGCGCTGTGTTGATGAGTGATGAAAAATTTGATTGAAATTTATCTTTAGCTCGTTGTTGCCGCTGAGCAACAGCTCTTTTTTATGAAGAAGCTGTTGGATAACGTCATTCTGAGAAGAATATTTCCGCCTTACGGTTCAAGTATTCTGGCGACGTTCATGATGCTAATATTCTTGTGACAACCGAACACGCCTATTTCTTTGCCTCATCATTTACTTGACTAAAATTAGTTGAATTTGCCACAGTCTTCTTTGTTGTTCAGCACGTAGCTTATGTAGCCGTTCATCTTGTGTCTCTTTAGCAGTGTTTCCTTGTTCTGGGATGGTTAAAAATCAATTAGTTGACATATAAGTCAATGTTACAACTGTGTTGTGTAATCGCACACAATCGTGACACTTTTAGAGTTTATAAATCACTTGTTTGTGGTAACAGATCAATCGTGACGAAGTTTGAAAGTCAAGAATAAATATTTGACATTCTTTATTACTCATTTGTGCAAAGAAACGGTGCAGTTGGTTACGGCGTACGCAATCGAATAATATAAACTTATGGTGGTAGGTTCGAACTTTGGTGACTGGAAATTTTTCTGGAAATTTTTTCCTGGAAATATTGAAAAGGTTTCTTACGAACACTCACAGCGTTTTAACATATATTAGTGCTTCTCAAATTAAGGTATGCGGCTCCCCATGGAGCCGCAAAATTATTTTGGATAAGAGGTAAAATGTCAATAAATAAAAATTTCACGAATAATATATTTTTATCAGGGAACTATAAGAAATGCGATCTTGTAAAAATTGTTAATAGTTATATAAAATGAAGAGATTTGTATAAAAGTTTCATATTTGTGCTATTTTCAATTCATAGGCGGCCGCGACAGTTGGAATTTAATAACCGCTGATATATAGGATATCTGGGGAAGAGAAACGTGGTAACATGGATGCACATCGGGCAATAGCGAAAAGATAATCCCGCGTTATGTAGGTTCTGTAATAATCCCGATTGTCAATAAATACCGTATATACAACCATCATCCGTGTAGCGACGTTATTTCGTTCCAGGGAAATTCGTCGTTGCGTGGATGCGAAAAGCCATGGCGTTATGTTGACTAGAGAATTATGGCGGAAAATATAATCCGGAATAAGCACTTAAGTATCAAAAAATGAAACATTAAGTACCTTTCTTAGATATCTCCAAAGGCCATAACAAGGTTATAAAAATCATTTATTACCTTGTTATGGCCTTTGGAGATACCTAAGAAAGGTACTTAATTTTTAAATTTTGATACTTAAGTGCTTATTTTGGAATGGCGTCATGTGTTAACTGGCAAACTGGGCCAAAGGCCCTCAAACCATCGGTTTTAAAGCGTAAGCAAAAGTGGATAATTTCTCATACACGGTGAATAAATTTTAGACAAAAAGTTAAAATGCTGTAGATGGTTCACGATTTTAGCCGTAGAAATGGCAGTTGGCGAGGCAATTACGAAAAAGGACTCACTAACGAGATAGAAAAAATTCAGCGCAGGGAAGCTTGATTTGTAAAGAGGAATTACGATAGTAAACAAAGCGTAACATCATTAATAGAAAATCTGAAATGGACATCGTTAGAGGAACGTAGACTGCAGGCTAGAATTAAACTACTGGAAAAGTTTATGTCGGAGGGACTAGCGAATGAGGTAGTAGGACTTATCAGAAGCCCGACGTATCTCGGAAGGCAGGACAGGGAGGATAAGATTCGCGAGATCGACTGTAGAACGGAGCGATATAGAGGATCGTTTTTCCCTAGGACGATAAGAGACCAAAATAGAAAAAGATAACATAGGAAAACTATGGACTCTTGGTGCACTGCACCCCCTGCCATCCACCAAAAAGGTAACTTGCAGGGTATAATGTAGATGTAGATGAATTAGGGCTGACTTCCTACGAAGCGCAGCACGTAAAAAGAATTATTTACGCATACAGGAAACCCGTGTCAAGTATTGTATTATTTTTTATAGTCCGGCGATATAGTTTGTGTATATATGTATATGTATATATATATATATATATATATATATATATATATATATATATATATATATATATATATATATAATACATATGCATATTATCTATTTTCTTTGTCTAGAAATACAGATATCAATTTGTATAGCGAAGGGCATAATTGAGAGCAGAGACAACTCGACATTGAGCGCCGACTCGCTTCAGGGAAACTGGTTCCCTGCATAAACCTAAAATCAGCACGAACGAACTAGTTCCTTTCTCCTTGAAGGGTACACACTTCTTGTGCTTTTTCCAAATCATCTCGCTACGCGCCGAGAGGCCAGGAGCAGGCGGTTCATTAACAGAAGTAGAAAGAAATTGAGAGAAGAGAGAAAGAGGAAGAGGGAGAGAGAAGGAAAGTATTATGACGACCCCTGGAAAGCGACAAAAGGGTGGGGAATGAGTAAAGACGAGTCTCAGAGTCTCACTCCTCACTTTCAGCCCGCCTCCGCCCACCCACCCACTCACCCCCTACTCGACACGACGGAGGCGGAACTCATATCATTATGCAAATTGTGAAAGGGGAGGGAGAGGGTTGGGGGATAACCGGACGGAGATTGAGGATTGGTGTGGGAAGGAGGGAGGAGAAAGAGAGATAAAAGTGGGCAGAGGTGGTTAAATCAGTCTCATTGCCTCCGTCACATGCAAACTCGAAAGAAGGCCATGGTCGGTGTTAGAGGGGGCGGAGGAAGTGAAAAGAGGGTGATGGCGAAGGAGGTTTAGGAGTGGGGTAGGAAAGAAAGAGAGAGGTAGTAGGGGGTGGAGTGGAGGAGAAATGAAATAGAATGTGTAGGAGAAAAGATATATAGGAATAGGGGGAGAATATGAGCGAGTTAGGAGGAGGAATGTGTGGAGGGGAATAGAGAAGGAGTGTGAGGTTGGAGCTGGGAAGTTGGAGTTGGCAGGAGAGTGTGAGGAGGAGATATGAAAGAGGGGTTTGGATGAGATGGAACGAAAGAGATGGAATGGGAAGGAGAGGGAAGGCAAGACGGAAAGCGGAGGGATAGTGGGCGCAATGTAGGAAGAATGATGACACGGGTGTGTTTGGGAGACTGGTAATTGAGAAGCGAGGAGTGAAAGGTGTGAGGCGTTGAAGTTTGTGTTGCGGCAGCGTTGGAGATTTTCCTCTGTTCAGAAGAAATAATTGGGATAGCAGTTTAGAAGTTTTTCCCCGCTCCGCTAAAGGCGATGAGTGATTTTCTTTGAGAAGGTGGGAATGCGAGAAGAGTGTATCGTGAGAATTTACGGGAGTGGAGGGGGGGGGGGTCGTTTCGTGGGATGGGAAGATGAGTTAAAATAGGGTGGTAGGGTAGTTTCGGGAGCTGCTTGGGTCCCTTTTTCGAGAGAGATATTGCCGCGGAGCCGGAGAGTTTGGGGTTGGTTTAGATGGTATGGTTGGTTTGGGTGTCGTGAGGAGGGGATGGGGATGGAAAGATTGGCGATGTGGTGGGGGAGGTGTTAGTTAGCGGAAGGATGAGGCGCGCACAGACTCTGGGACTAATCCTCTCCCACACCCTCCTTGTAATTAGCTCCGGGAGTCGGAGTTTTCTCGAAGGCTCGGGTGCGAGAAAGGAAGGAAGCGATAAGTGTGATTTAGTGTAGGCTGGCGCGAAGTGGAGTCGGCGTGAAAGGGAAAGCGGGGGGATAGGCAAAGATGGGACCTTCGTATTACGAGTAAATACGTGCTTCACTAAAAACATGGGTAGGCGAATGGTGTAGCAAACCCACGACACTAAACCTGCGATTTTGGGAAGGTCGATGCTCCGCACCCGCGGGAGAATGGCCAAAATATAGTGAATGCGCACCAATGTTGATTGCGTAAGCCACAATGTCTGTGCGGCTGTATCAATATACACGCCCAAATACTTAAGACATCTTACAAAATGCAAACTACTTTTATTTCTATTAATTGTAATATTTAAATCTACTTCCAAAAAATTTAACACATTAGTCAACTTATCATAGTCTTTACAATTAAACACAAATAACCAGTCATCCAAATACGCTATCATAAAAATCAAAAATCTATCATAAATTTCCTTTGCCACTGCACGTGCCCACCGCTGCATAATTGCGGGGGCCAAACAGTGCCCCATGGGCACACGTTGAAAGGTATAATAGTTTCCACCCACAAAAATACCATAAAAGCCCCGGTGTTCCGGACAAATAGGAATCTGATAAAACGCCTGCGACAGGTCAATCTTAATTAACCAGGATCCTTTGGGAATCGATGTAAGGGCTTTAGCACTGTCCCACAAAGAAAATTTGTTTAGTAAGCACGCAATAGCCAATCACGGTACGTGAAATCCGAGCGGTCGATTGCTATCTCGAGGGCATGTTCTTCATGTGCTGAGGTCCACTCCTCTGCTCAATTGAAGTCTACCCTTACCACGCTTGAGTTTTTTGATCGTTGTTTTCAAAGGTACAGTTTCATTCCTTTGTGAACAATAGGAGGCGAATGCAAAGATTTTCACGTAAAACTTACCCTTGCGAATAAGGTAAACTGGTTTTGGTCTATCATTTTTGTTTTTTAAATAAAATGAATTTACATATAAAATTGTCACAAATTTTACTGTGAAAAATCCTCTGAATTAGAAATCGATTAATTTTAAAGGTATGAACTGTTAATAATTGTTAATATATCAAACTGTTATCTAAAATTAAACTTGATTTTTTTGTAGAATTATGCTCCAAATGTTATCAACAATTCGGGTTTAGAATGTAAAAATTAATCAATAGCAAAAATCAAGAGATATTAAAAAGATATTATGTGAACCTATAAGATGGACTTCACCATTATGCGCAAGTTTTTTATTGTTATACGATTCTGATAATTACAAATAATTGAAATAATTCCAAAAAATATGCAGTTAAAGCTCCGTATTCACTTGGTTTATGTACCGGAAAAGTATCGCGAATTTGGGAAGGCTCTGTTATTGCGAAAAATAGATTACATAGATTAGCCGGTACGAATTTTCGCCAATACACGCATTAATACACCCTTTATTCACAGAGGTACAGAAATTGTTACAGTGTATGTTATATTGAAAAAAAGAATAAAAATATACAAAAACTAAATAATTCACTTACTCATCACCTCAATCACTAGGTATGAAACATCTTCAGCTTACTTGAAGAAGCTTCTTCTAGTTGCCCTTTTCGGCTTCTTTTGAGGTATCTATAAATTTATCCTTAGTATGAAATAGCATCCTCTATTAGCCTTTTAAATTTTATGGCATGACAGGATACGCATAAAAAATTGTATTGCTAGAAAACTTCATTCCCTGAGATAGAATTGTTAGATTCAATGTAGCTTTCACATTTACTGTCTCTTCTTCATCATCTTCTGTATCGCCGTGTTTGATCAACTCCTTCAGGTCGTTTTATATTAGTTCTCGCTGATGTTACTAAACTAATTCTTGAGTATCTGTAACTTGCAGATCATCATAGTCCTCCCCTCCATCACGCTCTACAGTTCTTGATGTTAACTGATACGCACCTCCTGTTCGTTGAAATCAGTAAAATCATGTTCTTTCCTTTCATAGTTTCTACCAGAAGGAATTTAGAGCGTGCCGCTTTAATTCTCTAAATGATGTATTAGGCAGTCAATGCAGTTAGCTAGGACGAAATTCTTCTAGAAATGAGAAACATTCAATTCGAGTTCACTTTCCATAACATCCAAATTTCTACTTAAGGCTCACCTGGTTTAATAAAGCTTAAAGACTCCTGTCATTCTTTGGTCCATAGGTTGTACTAGATAGGTGGTTTTAGGAGGTGAGAAGACAAATTCGATATTGTAATGTGCCAACTGTAATTCCTGTGGATGACCTAGTGGATATTCCAGAACCAATCAGATTTTGAAAGCATGATTGTATATAAATAAATATATTTTTCAACTTAATGAACAAAACGGCTACTAAGCTAGGTTTGCATTAATTCGAGCTCGAAGCCGATTGACTCGAATGCGATCGTCGTACGAGTTCTCGGCTGAAGTTCGAATTCCAGTAAGTGTTTACATTCCTCGAACAATAACCACGTGATTCGAGCCGAGGTCTCAGTTGTAGATGAGTCATATATCTTTATAGGCATTTTCACGCGCATCCTTGTTTTTATATGATACGATTTTAAGATTCAACAAACACTCGTGAGAAGCGTAAAGTTCCGCGAACATCACGCTGTATGCGCGTGCGCAAGACGTCACTTCTCGAACGATGCTTTCGAGCTACTAACCAACGCGTTGGTAAGTTACTGGAACCATCGAAATGGATTGGAGCACGATTTCGAAGTACTCGGATTCGAATAATTAGCTGTTTTCACAACTTCGTTCATTAATTCAGTCCATGAATACCCATGTAGTCATCCAAGCCTTCTTATGAGCTCGCCAACATACAGAAAGATGATTCTTACTCCTATTTTTAAGAGATCGAGAGTTCAAAGATCTGGCACGAAAAAACCGAGTCACTCTATCATTGGTCGCCTTAAAGCCTGGCGCTGATCTATCTTGCTCGGAAATATAGGTTATTGAAGGCATTTTCTTCGAAAAAAGGCGTTTCGTCCGCATTACAATTTGCTTAGGCTTGTATCCCTTTTCTTGGAATATTTTCGACAACACTCTAGGATAATTTGCAGTTAATGCACGACAGATGTAACCTCTCCTACAAACTTTTAAATATTCAGAGCATTACTGAGCTGAAATGTGTTGCACCAGCCATCTGATGCTTGGAAGAAATCAGGTAATGAATCACTTCGGATGGTACCTGCCTTCACGAAAATGATCATACAGACTCCTTGCTTTCTCACGAATAACAGGACCACTCAAGGTAACTTTCTTCTAGTTCCGGTCTTCTGTCCAGATACTCAATGAATTTTTCGTTATTTCGATACGTGTATCCCTAGGTATCATAACAAGTTTTGCTGTTTCTACAGAACTATAAACTACAGTAATTCTTATCTGTCGCACAGGTTTATTTATGGATCTAATGGGCAACACTTTTACTTCAAAATGGCGGCCTACAGATGCTGCCGACTCACCACGCCGCGGCCGATGTAGCACTTCAATTATCTGCTTCAATGTTGACATTTTCTTTACACTTTTAGATGAAGATTCAACTGCAGGACTTTCCTTAATTTTTGAAATGACGATGAATAAATAGCAGGTAATCTAATTTGTATATAACAACAATGAAAAATATGGTGCTCACTCATGTACTGCTAGATGCTAACTGCGGGTAATAATAGGGTTTGCTGTAAGCAACGCAATGTTCATAATATGGTCACGTTCTGCGTATACTAGGATTTTCTCAGAAAATATTATATAAGTATACGCTGGATGTTGCCGTGAATGTCCTAATTCGTGACTTCGGATCTTTTTTTGTGTTAAAGAAAAGGAATATCATTATTTAATATAGAGGTGAATTTGTGATATCGAGTAGAAGATTCAGTTTTCTTAAGTTGCACTTACATGAAAGGATTAACTGGAAAATCTGATCACTCCCAGAATCATCATTAGCTAGTTTGAAGTTTAAACTGGTAACTTCAGCAACTCCCTCATATTGTTTTATCTCCTCCCTACCTTTCTCCATCTGATCTTTTGATGTCCCAAAAGCGAAAGAGGAAAGTAAAATAACTAACAGAAACCCGCGCCACTTTAGTCTATTATGTGCAGAAACTTGAAGAATAATTCATAAGGGTCCTGGCCGAGAATCCACTAACTTTTAAAAAAGAAAAGAAATTACGCTTTTAGAAATACGAAAGTACTAACTTCCCACCACCTAAGTCATTTAGAGTTTATGGTATTATCTTCTGATTGCTCCGTAACTGAATGTATTAAGCAATTGAAATAATGGAGTTTTTCAAAGTGCTAGAAAGATTCTGCATTAAATTAACAATGGTAAAGTTTACGATAAAATTTTTAGATGATAATATTTGTTAGAGGTTTAAATATATATGAAAAGTGTTGTATTTTTATAACATTATTTTGAATCGGAAAACGTCAATAATAATTCTGATAATGCTTAGATTTATACACTCATCCATACATCTGCCTTGCCATTTTCAGAGAGGTTTTGAAAAATTTAATCCTATGGTAATATTTGACGTTTTCCCCTAATTAACGCACATGCAGTGGAGGATAATGAATATCCTATCGAAATCTCCTTGAAATAAACGTTCTTGAGTTGCAGGACATCGTTGAATTTAATATGGAGCGCGTGAATATTGATTACATATTAGATTACAATAACACCTTTGTTTCATTTCAATTCAAATTATAATAAACTTTAGAGAACTCATAGCATACCATTATTAAGATTACCGAATTTTAATCTATTCTAGCGTAGGGTATTACAGGCTCTCTAATTTTCGTCACAAAATTTACCACAGTTTTGGTTACGTGGATGTTTCATCCAGCACCCAGTCAAAATTTATTCCTCGCCGGAAAATCCGCGTGTATATCCCGCGGCATTATTTCGGCAGACTACTAGTATATCCTCGGCCATTACAACGTTTAGATCCTAGGTTGTATAGAATGGCGTACTTTGGCCTCTTGAAGCATCCGGAGCGGATAATAACATCCCTCAATCACAATGCGGGAGAGGCGGTGTCGGCCGATGGGAAAGCGGCAGGTGGGGAAACAATGGGAGTAAGTCGTGCGTCAGAGAGTGAGGGAGAGGGCAAGATTGCACGCTTCGCTTCACGTCGCCCAGTGCATTGTCCACGTGCCGGACTCTCCTCATCCCCCTCGCTTACCTCCATCCAATACATTTCCCTCGCCATCCCGATTACGGCAGCAATCCGAAGGAAGGAGTCCGCGCGTCAGCTAGCAAGAAGGGATTAAACGGACGCTGCCTCTCGTATAACAATCGCCGACCGTCAGATCCGTCCACTCGCTTTTCCATTCCTTACCAACCCACTTCTTTCTTTATTTTCCTTCCACAAGGTACCTTTAAATCCTTCTTTCCTCTCTGTAGAGTATTTTCCGCCCTTATCTCTCCATCCATTCCTCTTTTCCTTTCTCTCTCTAAAACTCCGAACCTCCAAAGCTCTCATTCAACGACGACGCTCGGTTGAATCTTTTAACGCGGTTTGAACTCTTATGGCGCTAACGGCGCTCTTAGTCATTTCCATCTGATTCTCTCCTTTTCTTCCTTTCACTCTCTCCCTCTGTCTCTATATCTCTCTATTTAACGCCCACATACATCCTGTCCTCAAACGCAAACAACATCGCAAGCAAGCGTTTTGGTAGACCTCATTTACCTGTTGTTTATCTATCCTAAATGGACAACTTCCCCTCTACAAAGCGGTTTTCGTTCGTAGAGGAAATTAGAAATGATGATTGAATGATATCCAATAGCTTGAATTTTTTTGGACATTATTTTCCTCCGTAGGGCTGTTTTGACAGGAATGTAATCAAAATTGATTTTGTTAAAGGGGGGAAATATATTTCTGCGTTTCCATTTACGTGTTTTAGGTGTAGATTACGAATCGTAAAACAACCTCAATACAATACGATGAGTTTCAAAGATAACAATTAAAAGAGGAGATTCTTTAAAATACTTTTCTATTTTTCCGCATATATCAGGTAAATTTCTTGGAACTTTTATTGGGGCATTAATCTTAAAATGTTTTACTCTCTCTGACTTTTTCACGAATTTATGTCCAATTTTTTCTTCTACTCATATCTTTATTGTATTGGTTCAATCATATTAGAGAAGGAAAAAACAGGTACATATTACTTTACGCGAATTATAGGCTGCTATAAAGATTATTACGCAGTGAAAGTGTTCGAGCATCATTTTTTAATCTTACACAAGAGTTGTATGCATAAACATATATTTAATCTTTATTTAATGTATGTCACGTAATAACTTCCGTAGGCGGGCATCTATTTTTTAAAGCACTCATGAATTTTACTTGATTATGGTGAATAGAAACATGTGTATGTATGTAAAGAATAGAAGATTAACTGCTTTACTCTGTACTTATATAGAATGGAAAAATATAAATTTTTGATCATATTAAAATTATTATTCTATGGTCAAACAAAAATATTTTCCCAAAAATGTTTTATTTACCACGAGAAAAAGTAATTTGGAAACTCCTCTGTTCTGCGAAAAAATACCTAGGTTTGAGAATCTTTTCATTCGCTTTCGCGGTCGTCATAATAACAGACCAACGATGCCTTGTTTGTTGGATAAATAATGCAGTATTCGATGATTTTTAACTCTAACATGTACTTCACATTGAAATTAATTGATTCCTAACTTTGCAATTTGAACCAATTTAAAATTCTCAAGCCTTTAAAAGTTATCTTACTTCTCCCAACTTTTTCTCACAGCTCTTCACAATGAGCCAATAATCTGGAATTACATTCTCTATCTAATCCACTTATCTACCTCACTTCATCTCCCAAAGATTCCAAAAGATTGCAAAAAGTTCTACTTATAAACCTGCATATATTACGCTCAAGGTTTTTATATCGCTCCATAGAAGTTACATTGAGGCATTTTAGTTTGATTTCTATTTGGAAAATTCTTTTGATAATGTGAACCTTCCCTATTTTATTATTTTTATACTTTTCTCTACCTTTTTATTGTAGGCTATCTTTCCCATTGTTTAATCCTTACTGTTATATATCCCCTCTTAATTTTCATTTGCAAGGTTTTCTCTCTCCCCTTCTCTCCCGACCACTACGTTGCTCTTTAGAGAAATGTCTCCCACACTCTCCCTGCTTTTTTCGTCATACCTCCAACTATCCACCCTCCTCTTCACACTCTCCTTTTCCTCTTCCCCTCTCCAAACTTCCACATTCTAACTCGCCACCTGCCTCCCTTCGGCCCGAGCCATTACTTACCCCGTTCCCTTTCCACTCCCGCTTTCGTAAGCTTCCAATACCGTACCCTTACAATATTGCTCTGTTTTCCCCACTCCTCCTTCCGACCCAATGAATCGCACTGTATTCATATTCTTCTTTCTCTTTTTATTTTTTGTCCCATACGACGAACTCTGTCTCTCCGCCCTCAGTTTTGTTCCCGAAATATCTTTACGCGTTCGCTTTTGTTTTTCCTGCGTTAAATTTTTAATTTCGTTATCTCTTCAGTTACAGTTTCACTTTCTCATTTACTCAACGGATTATGTGGTTATATTTTATAGCCATAGAACGGTTGAGTGGAGATGATTTCAGCAATTAAGTAAGCGGCCTCAATGGCAATTTTGCCGCCATTGATTATAATAGGAATCAATGTGTGAAATTCCTCTAAAGGTTGCTAAATTTAGGCTAAAATGTGCATTTTGTTCACTCGATAGCTTTGTGACTGGAGAGTTTGTCTTGGTCTACTTTGTAATTTCGCTCATTACGTTGACTCGGAAATACATTTCGAAAATTTGAATTTTTTGAATATTTTTAGCATTGAATTTTTCGTTAGGCTAATTCTCCTTAGGTATATTTGAGAATTACTTTAAACGAATAGCTAAAAAGTATTGGCAATGACTTAGATATGGAGATTAGCTTAACAAAACATGGTGATATAAATTGCTAAG